>JAFREQ010000155.1:0-602248 GCA_025331565.1 Holacanthus passer | reverse complement strand
TCTGCAAATGGCAATGGGTCAGTGGGGAGTGGTCTGCAAATGAGGAGTGATCTGCAAACGGCAATGAGGAGTGTTCTGATAATGGGGAGTGGCCTGCAAACGGTAATGGGTGAATGGGGAGTGGTATGCAAACAGCAATGGGTCTGCAACCCCCACTGATCTACCCTGTAAGTTAACAGCAAAACATCCTTTATAATTGCTCATTGTAATGTAGAACATTCAGAGATTAATAATTAAGTCCAGGACTGTAATTTAATGGCTTTATAGGTCCTTCTTTTTTAAGTCATTGTTTTTCTTTTGTCACTTCCTCAGCGACTTCCATCACAACATCGTCTACACAGTATGGATCATCACCAGCTTCGCTTACATTTATCGAAGTGATTTTATTTGTTGTTGCACTTTATTGTTGTTCAACTAAAAATTATTCTTGCACATTGCTGTTGCAGTTTTTCTTTTATGAAACAAAAAATCATAAACCAGATGACACTTCTACAGTAAATAAATTGCTTTATCACTTGGAATGTTGTGTAAATAAACCCCAGGCTGCTCTTGTAGCTGAATGTGCTACATTTTGAAATTAACAATCATATGTGGCACCCTTGACATCATTCATCATTCATTCATTGGTATTATTTCTATTATTATTGCATTGGTATTTATGTAATTAACTGGGCCACCCCCTTAAATGTGTAAAGATGTTAGGCTGACAAAAGGATAATGTAAACAACACTGCCAGAGCCACAATGGGTTTATAATAGGTGTGTGAATGATCAACAATTAATATTATTGGCAGAAATAGAGGGCCCCAAAATCAAATTTTGCTTAGGGCCCAATGGAGGCTTGGGCCGGCTCTGCACATGCCCACGCACACACCGACATAATCCCTGTGGGAAAGGAGGTTTGGGTTTATGTGGAGGTTTTGGAAGATAGGGCGAGCATTCATTACCTGAAAGCGATATCCCCAGAACCTGAGCAGAGCAGCCGCACAGGTCAAAGCACTTCATAAAGACATAGAAGCCAGGAATGATTTTTCTTCAGCTCCTTGTTTTCCTTTTTTCCTGACTGGACAACACAGTTAGCTGCAATTTCTCATCAACAGTTTGTCTAATTAAAAAGTGAAGAATATGTTCATAAGAGGAACAGCGTTGTTCTTGAACATCAAACACAGTAACATCAAGAGAAAGGACAAGAAGTCACCAGAACCTCCTCCCTCCCAAAGTTTTCTAAACTCTCTGGATCACAGACAGTTGCTCTCTGAAAAATCTGCCAGCGCTGGAAACTGTTTCTCGTGAAGGACTCCTTAAAGGCCTGTGCTCCTCGCATGCTTTCAACTCCATTCATTTGAAGTGGGGGGCTTATGTAAAAGCTTGGCGAGGGTTTCAACAAGGTGAACCGGGGGCAACCTGTCCTGATGACTCACTGACAACACGACCCGATGACGAGAAGAAGAAGAAGAAGAAGAAGGGAGATGGTAAGACAGAAAATCAAAAGTTCTTTAATGATCCATGTGTGGAAATTTGGTTTGCACGATAGTCTTTTGAAAGACTGAAGTGTTAACAAAAGGAAGTGGGTCAACTGATGATGAAGACCAGCAGGATGTAAATGGCTCCAACGCTCTGGAGACGCTTCATTTCCTGACTTGTTCCTGATCTGAATAAAACAACCACAAATGAGCTTCCTGATTTCATTCATTAGAGTTCTCAATGTATTTAACTGTAATTGCTTTCATCCCCACATTGCAATCTGTTTTTTAATGTATGCAAGAGGCTGAAGTTTTGCATCCAGGCTTTCAGAAGAATGTTACTCAAGGAGAAGAAATTAAAAGATGCAAGCAACATTAAAAACTGAGTAGGAGATGACTTCTGGGAAATGCAGAGAATTGTCCACATGAAACAATCAAAAAGGGAAAACGACCTCATGTAGCGTCTCAGGCCTGTGCAGTTTCATCATGCTGCTGCTGATGCTTCCTTAAAAGGGATCAGAGCGCCGTGATGCTTCGGAGAAACCAGACTTTTCTAAATAGGAAAACTGCTTTCAGGCTTATCTGTTTTCCTGAGTAACAGTGAGTCCGACGGTGCTGCCTGCCTTTAATGGTCTGTGCTCTGGAGCAAACAGGAACAAACAAAATGACTGAAAGAAGGTTTGATGCTTAGTCACAGCCGCACACACACTCACACACATGCACAAAGAATGTAGCAAATGTGTTGCATTAGAAATAAATAACTAACTAAATAAATAGATAGATAAATAAACTCAACACTTTATGGGGTAGGTGTAAAGTGGCTTTAGTTGCCAACTGACATCCAATTTCTTTCTGGGAACCAGGTTCAGGATATTCATATTTATTTTTTATCATTATTATTATTATTATTATTATTCTCTTTTTCTCTCTCTCTCTCTTTTTGCCCCTTTTCATTGAGTTTGTTCAAATGAGCGAAACAGCGCCCCCCTGGTGTGCAGCGGTAGTGCACGTCAGTCAGTCTGCATGTGGTAGCTCTAACGAAAAGAAGAAACCAGGTGAAGTTAATATCCTCTGATTAAAAGCATTAAGTATCAGCCAACCACGTGGTGCAAAGTTTGCTCATTCAAATGGAAGAACTTGAAGAGTTAACAGCTGGTTTTTCTGGTGAAACCTTTCGGCTCCCGAGATTCAAAGACATGATGGACGTTAACAGCTTCCGAGATCAGCCTCCATCTTCAGATAACGTGAGTAAATCCACTTTCTCTTTCTGTCTGTGTCTCATCAGTCTCTGAGCTCTTTTCTGATATTTTAATGACCTGCTGAGGTCGATTTTCCTGCTGCTCGCTTGTTGATTTTATGGAGGTTGTGTTGCTTAAGTGGACTGAGCTTTATTCACCTGAGATTTGTTTACCTGAAATTTGTTTACCTGTGCTATATGTTTGCCTGTGCTATGTTTACCTGCGCTATATGTTTACCTGTGCTGTGTTTACCTGTGCTATGTTTACCTGTGCTATATGTTCACCTGTGCTGTGTTTACCTGTGCTATGTTCACCTGTGCTATGTTTACCTGTGCTATATGTTCACCTGTGCTATGTTTACCTGTGCTTTGTTTACCTGTGCTATATGTTCACCTATGCTGTGTTTACCTGTAACACCGATGTTTCAACACATCTTAAATGATTTGCAAACCATCAAAAACTGTTTTTCTAAACATTTTGCACAGCGTCCCAACACTGCATCTGCAACCGTGTGTGTATGGCAAGTGTGATTACATTAAGGTTTTGATATGAGTTTATAATTAAAGTCAGGTTAAGCCCAGGTCAAAGGTTAAGTTCAGAGGTTTGAGAATTAACTCAGCCAACATCATAACAAAGCATATACTCTCTACATATGCTTTTGTATGTGGTGTTTCCACCTCTGGTCAAATGGAGGGACCACCTGTGTTGTCCCACTCGCTCTCTATCAGCTGCAGCCGCTGCTCTTCCTGCTGCTGTTTCCTCTCAGAGGTGGACTGGAAAAATCCAGCAGGAAAACAGGGAGTCAGATAAAGATACAGCTTCCTATCACAACAGATTACTCTCCTTTTAATAGAGCCTTTATTCCAAGTGAAGCCAGCTGCAGGAGTTTCTATTTTAAGTTCACATCTGGGGTGATTTTCATTCTGAAACTAAATGAAGGACATGATTGGAAGCTTTGTAGATGCTTGTGTGTGAGTGAACATCAGTGTTGTTCCTTTGCAGGGATGCAACTATGAAATGTAAACGTGAAAGTACAATAGTTTCCAGAATGTCAGTGCAAACTAAAGTATAACTTCATTTTCAGTTTTCTAAATGGGTTAAATTTCCAGTCTTACTTTGAAAACAGGACCACAAAAAAGGTTGTTTCTGAGGTCAACATTTTCCCAAATTTCCATTTCCATCTGCACTGGTCCTGACCCGGCAGACTGTCTTTAGACCAGTTGTCTCTCTCTTCAACACTCACTGATCCACAGAGAAGATGACATATTTGTTTTATTCTGAGCCAAACTGGAAGTGACAGTGTTTTGACACATGCAAGTCATGTCATTATTGTTGCCACCAATCATTTACCGACGTCTTTGTGGATTTCCTTTAATATTGGATTAATGGCACATAAAAGTGTCAGGATTTCCATCCTCTCAAAGTGAAACAAAGCGACCTGTCCCCGCCCTCCAGAGTCCTTCTTTCTTTAATGATGTCATTCGTCTTCAGCTGGCACACATTGTTTCCACTGATTAGGGATGATGGATTTTTTTCTTTTCAATTCTTGGATGTCACATCACTGTCTAGACGTTGTGATTCAGTTTCAATGTCGTTCTTTTGGACAGGAAAAAAAGCCTGCTGCTCTGCTCTGCTACCAATTATGTTCCACTTTTTATCCATTAAAGTCCACAGAACGTTTTAGGGAAAGTGGATGAAAATGGTTATCAAACATACGTTTGAATTTTAGTTTTCTTTGATGGGATGTTTTTTATGAAGAAATTGTTAAAAACAGCCCGTCATAGTTTTGTGGGTCTCACCTGTCGGAGTGGCAGAACAGAAAGGTCAAACCAAGTTTTGTAACGGCTGATTTAAGCTCCTGCATAATTAATATTAAATATAGTGCAACACATTAACTTCACTTAGTTTCACTAGCAGGAGCTCATCAGCTGCTAATGTAGCACAAAGCAGAAACACTGTTACTGGAGTTTAACATACGTTGTACCTTCATACACTGATTTACAACAGTGGTTCAAACTTTCATCCAGAACCATGTTTGTCTCTGTCACACAATTTCAATGGTTCCCTCCCAGCAAGTAAGAAATGATTAAGATTGATCGATTCATCAATTAGTCAATTAACAGAAAAATCATCTGCAACAATTTTGATAATCAGTTTGTCACTTTTAGTGAAATTGCCCAAAAAGAAAAAAATCACCGGTTGTAACTTCTCAAATGTGAATATTTGCTGGTTTTCTTCTTCTTCTTCTTCTATGATAGTAATTGTGGAGGGTTTTGAATTATAGAAAATAAAATACGTGAACTTGGGCTTTAGTCAGTTTTCACTGATCTCTGATATTTTATAGACCCAATGATTAATAGATTAGTCGAGAAAACAATCAGCACATTAACCAATACTCCAGCCATTAATTGCTGTTTGTCTATAAAGTTGAGACTCAGACTGAAAAAGTAATAAAAATTGACGGCTCAACATCTGTCAAGTTCACGTTAGCTCATACAACTCAGTAATCACTTTTGTTCAGCCCTCCCTGCGGGTCAACGCCTCCAGCGCCGTGAGTCCTTTTCCACAACTTTCTTAATCGCAGCCTAATTTCCCTCTTTTCTTTCCCTCATCAACATTCTACATCAAAGCCGAGTAAAACACACAAGCACATTAAACACTCGTTTTCATTTTGCCGGAAGCGCGTCCCCCCCGACGCCCAGCTGAGGTCTGGTCTGCATCTGTGTGCCAGCGCCACTGCAGGCCTTACACAAAGGTGTGTGTGAGGTGTGTGTGTGTGTGTGTGTGTGAGAGAGGAGTGTGTTTGTTCATGGTAGCAGCTTCCTAAAATCCTTAACACCCCCACTGAGGAGACCCAGGCCACTTGGATCTTTCTCAGCTTTAAACACTGAGAGATGCTTCTCATCGCAGCCAAATCAAATGCAGGGATATTTATAACATTGAGATGGCAAAGATGGAGGCTTTCGCTGTCTTCAGTCCAGAGGAATGCTTTCAGTCTGGAGAAGCTCAAGGTTGTCAGATGACAGTTGGCACCAGCGGCGTCCTACATATGACTGCATGAATTTATGAGGCCTGTAAAGCTGCATTCCGGTCTGACTGGGCGTGTGTGTTTGCCAGCGTTTGTGTAAGAGCGAGAGAGACGGAGGAGAGAAAGCGAGGTTATTCATAACTCCAGGGGTGACTGACAGAGAGTTCGTCTGCATTCGCATAATCAAACAGTGTTTACATGCGAGTGTGATGCTCAGAAGGCTCAGAGGACTTTCGGGTTCAGATCCAACATATTTAGTCTCATCTTGTGTCCCCTGCTAGTTTTCTTGTATATTATTATTCCAAAAAAATGTCAAAAGTTTGAATCGTCATTGTTGTAGAGGTTTGAATCTTTCTGCGTATCTTGATGAGGAAAGAGAGAAATAATTAATTTTGCGCCAACAACACAATGTTCCTGACAATATTATTTTGACCCTTGAGGAACAACCATGTGAGACAGAAAAAAATATGAATACAGGGAAAAAAAAAAAAAAGATTGATAGGGAAAGAAAGATGGGAGGTGCCTGTCGAAGTAATGAGGTGTCATTTACACATCATCAAATAATCATTTTTAATTTTACTTTTAATCATGTATGCATTGGTATTTTTGTGCAGTCATTTATTTATTACTTTTTTTTTTTTTTTTTTGCAAAGTCTGAGGTTTACTCTTCTCTCCTGCTTTGTCATTCTCGGTCACCTGAGAAATCAGCTTTTAATAAACCCAGACAGATTTGAAAAGGACTTAAGAATCTTCCATATGTCATGTAGAAAAGGAGGCTGTGGATCTTTAGGCTGCACAGAGCGGGTAAAAGTCTCTGAGGAGTGGATTTGGTGTTTCTTCTTTCAAATATCAACCAGCAGTTTACAGTTGCCTGCAGTAGTTGGGATCCCTGGAGGAATGAATCATCCACTTGGGAGGTAAAGCATCGTGGGTAATCCTGCCATTAAAGGAACAAATGTAGCTCTAAATCACCATGAAATATGAGGTCATGGGAACAAATAACACAACTTTTCACATATTTGTCACTTGTTTTGAAGTTCAGCCCTCATGTTTGATTTTATCATCTATCTCTCATGGTCTTTTCCCTTGTTGGTTTTTGCTCACTATTTTCTGTGCATTTTGTCTTTCAACACATTTATGGATGAACAGTTTGAGCTGGAAACTCAAAGGTGCAGAAAGTTAAGGTGAATCCTGCATTTCGTTCCTATATCTTTAGCAATTTGCTTTTTTATTGGAAAACAATTGTAATTCATATTGGCATTGACTGTAAACGCTACAGGAAACCTCTGAGCCACGCGACCACCGGCCGTTTGATTCATCAGTCATGTCCATTTTATTATATTAGAAAAAAAGCGATTATTCCAATGCAATACATTTTTAAGGGGGAGGTCAACAGCGAGGTGAGTCCTTGAGATAATCGATTTAAAAAGATGAACAGCTTGTACTTTGTCAGCGTGTATTGAAGTCAACTTTAATGCTTTGAGCAGCAGCCAAACTACATTTCGTTCAGGAAATACACTTATAGTTATGTCCTTTTGTTATTTTTTACACATCTGAGGAGCACAACAATCAGTGGCAGCAGTTTACGGCCTAATACACACAGCAGGTTGTGTGGACAGGACACGTTAAACATCTGTCTCAATATGGAGATAACGCTGACTGATGATATAATTCTCGGCTAATGTAGATAAATAGCCGGCGGTTACAATAGCGGACGCCCCCTCTACCCCATCTTTCCCTTCACATACACACAGAGCAGGATGTGGACAGTGACACATCGGCCGAGGTATTAGCTCGTAGTCTCTGGTGCGAGAGATAAGATGGGATACGGGAGATTAATGACTCTGTTATTGTTAAAGCAGTGGAAAGTCTGGGTCACACAGGAACAATTACTCTACTGTACTGCATAACCATCTGTATCCCTGACTCGACTAATGCCCCACTTCAAATTGAATTAATTAAGTTTTAAATCTCTTTCCACTTGAAGAGGATTATATAATCAAAGTCACATTTTATATAATGGACACAAGGCTGTTTTCGAAAGGGGAAGCTCCATTTGTATTCACTTTGATACGGTTAAATTGGGCAAAATTGAGCAGCACTTAAAAGTATCCTTGGAGGGAAAAAACCTTTTAAACTTTCCAAAGTCTGCAGGTAGAAATTGGTATTTTAACAACAGAAGAAAGTTGGTGGTGGATATTTACACCAGCTCACATCTGGGCTGGTGTTACTCTGGGTAGGACAGGAAAAAGGACAAAAATCAAACCCAGGTCTCATTGATTGTTCTTTTTTTTTTATGAGTCTGTGTGAATTGCTGTTCGCTAACGGGGCCCATGTGTGTTCCATGTCAAACAACAGCAGCCACAGGCATGTCGTTTGATCAGCGCAGGGAAAAAGCATCAGGGGGCTCATGTGGAAAGAAATGTGCTCGTCAGATCCAGACCTGGCAACCCGGCTCCTCTCTTGTTACGACCTAACAAATGGTTCCTAAACTGAAGACGTTCAGTTTAAATTGATCCGCCAAAAACAGAAATATCTGCCAGCACGGAGGCGTACGTCCTCTCATCCTCTGAGAAAACGCTCTCCGCTGAATCCAAATCCTAGCAACCCAGAAGTTTAGTGGAAATACATTTACATAATGCCTGGCGAAAGCATAATGTCTGGCAAAACCGTAGTGTGGATTGATTGTGATTGTTTGGAAATGTACGCCCAGCTCAATCCCAAACCTGGCAACCCAGAGCCCTAAGGGGTTTTGGTGCAAAGGGCCCAGTCTGAGATTGAGCTTCTCTGGAAAAGGGCTTAATTTGAATCCAGCAAGTCAGAGGAGAACTCCTGATAGAGACCGATGATCTGCACTTTATATCCTCTGAGAGAGGAGAAGTCTGACGCTGCTTTCAAGTGCTGTCAGAAAACTGTGGGCAGACAAATGAACAGCCCAACAACAGCAGGAGTTTGAAATATTAGACAACACGTAGGTTTCCAAGAAGCACCAACAAAATGTTCCAGTCTCAATAAACAGTGTGAGTAAATGAAGATGAAGTGACGGTGAATCAGTCAATCAATCAATCAATCAATCAATCAATCAATCAATAATCAGGTTAAGAAATGAACAAACAAGCATCAGACAAGAACAAAAAGATCATCTGTCTGTGTCTTTATAAAATTACAAAATAAAACAACATTGATGCTGAAAACAATCTCACCCCAAGATCCATTTAGTAGCTGTTCTGGAGCTTTTGATCGTATCACATGATCTTCATCAGTTTGTGCAGTCAAGGAAATGTACTTGCCCAATTTAAAAGGCTTCTTGTTCACGTTCAAAGTGATTTTAAATTCATGAGCATTTTCTGATGTTCTCATCAAGAGTTAAGGTCTGTCACCAAATTCACACAGTAATGACGAGTAACTTAATAAAATTTAAGACCAAACAAATGTTTTAGGAGTTAACTTTATATCCAAATGGGCCCAAGATGAGCTTCATTGCATTCCTACAGCTCCGTTAAAGGTCATAATATGTAAAACCCTGTAATGTAAAGTAAAATTTTATGACCTAACCAGAAAACGGGATTGTATTTCATTACCTTTACTCCTCGTCATAAAACATGGATCCACTACAGCTCTACATTTTCATTAAATAATCTATATGAAGCGTATTCTTGTCTCCTCAAGACAAATCCGAGCAGACAAGCAGACACTAAACCTGAGAATGACGTCCGCAGAGGCAGTAATGATTTCCATGTCCTGCCTGTGTGAGTCCCTCTTCACGTATGCTCTGTATGGCTTTTCGTGTTTGTGTGTGTGTGTAATGGAAATCCAAAGAGGCCGACGTGTTCATCAGGGAAAGAAAAGGTCACTCGTCAGCAGTGAAAGCACAGTGAGAGGAGGACGCCGTGAAAACAGCTCTGTGTGTTGTCTGTGAAAATAGACAAGTGAGTTGATTTTAAGTTTGCGTTCGTATGATTCCATCTAAAAGGTCTGCGTTACCTCAGGTTCATAATCCTGTTGCAAGTGTAGCAACGGCTACTAAAAACAAACAAAACGCTCCCCGTTGTGGAAATTGGAATGAGTTTAAATATATAAACACAACTCGTCCCTTGAGAGGACTCCGTTTTAAAATCCCTCCTGCGTTTTGTTACAACTAAATGTGAGAATGAAAGTGAAGCAGCCGTCCAAGAAACACGCTGTGAAACTGTGATTTTGACAGTAGTCGGATTCTGAGATCCACATTTCTGCCATGAAATCCTTGATGATGTCATTTTGTTTATACATTCCAACTCATCTGACCTCCTTAAAGAGTCGAAGTTGGTGTGACTGGAGGGACGTTTCACTGTGGCACGTCTTTCTGAGGCCATGAATGGTCAACGGCAACTTGACCCATAATTAACGCCAATAATATGTAGATTCCTTCAAAATTAAACTTTATTAAACTATATTACATGAGCTTTAACTAAGATTTACAATGCAACTATAAATCTATGAATCTATATGTGTGATCCAAAGACTGGTCAAAGAGACAGTTTATTTACTGGAGGGAGGAAATGGTGAATAGATTAAACATATGAGTAAATGTAAATGATTTAACATGTATTGTATATTTACTCTCTATTCAGCATCTCAGTGGGTCCGTCAGAGTCATGAGGGGTCTTGCATGCATGTTATGAGTTGACTACTCTAAATTAAATCCACCATGTATAGATTTTAATGTTGTAGCCTGAAGTTTTGATTTGCAGAAAAGCAGGGAAGTGTGAACAGCTCTCAGAGAAAGACGCCATGCTGTCTTTGTATTTTTCAGGGTGGAGTACTTTCTTGCAGTGTGAAGTCCTGGTGATGCCCAATTCATTGCTTTGCATTAAGATGAACCCATTCTTACAGTACAAACATATTATGGCTACTTGGGACATTCAGTCAGTTTTGCAATAAAGCATGAACCTGACTTTTCGATATGTTTTTCATACTCTGTCACCAGTGCTGAAGCAGACATATTCTTTCTTTCCACGGCTGTTTGGCGTTGAAGTGATGGCCCATGTGTTCATGTTGCTCCTTGTGTTAAAAAGACTTTCTGCACTTTTGAAAAAAAAAAAAAAAAAAAATCATTTGGCCTTTATAGTGCTCTATTTTACTCTACAGGACATGATGAAGATGATTTTCTCCTGTTGGTCAACGTTACCGCTCTGAATCGCAGCCGTAAAAGGAAGGGAATTAGTCTTTCTCTGCTGATGAAGACTCAGCTGCACTGATGAAAACCTCGACCCAGTAGTGACCTCCATTTAAAAAAAGAAACCTTTGTCTCATCCTCCTCCATCAGACGTCCACTTTTATTGGCTGCCAAAGTTAAAAAAAAAAAACTTGAAACTCCTTCACCTGCCCGTTTCCAGTCGAGAGCAGACAGTTTGCAGACTCTGTCAACTGGAGAATCTTTGCTCAAAGTTCAATGTGTTTGCCAAGTTCAGAGTGTCATCATGCTCCTACCTCACAGCCTGTATAATAACACACCGCCATATGTTCTCAGGCATGTCCTTGAAGAGGGATGTGCCGATAATGGGGTGTAATAGTGTGATGACAGTAAGCTTAACGGCGGTCAAGGATTCTGGACTGAACAAAGAAGTCGTCAGTCGGGGCCGTTAAGAGCAGAGGCCTCTTTGTTTTTGGTTATTTTTCCAGTGTCATCATTAGGTGAACAGGTGTGTGTGGCTGTGTATGTGTGTGTGCAAGCTTTTGTAGGGCAAAGCCTTCATGTGTGACCAGGATCCAACCATGGACTTGTCTCCCCCTGACAGTTTGGTATTTTCTCCAACATGTGCATTTATTTGCGTTGGCTCCAGCAAAAATCGTTCTGTGTAAGCAGCTTTTGGTTTCTTTGAGTAGAAAAACAAAATGAAGCCTCTTAATTATTTTTGTGATCACACATGTCGTGATTATAAAATGAACTGGCCTCATTTAAGACATTCCAAACGAATTTGGAAATTGTCCGGAAAGTCCCATCTGACTTACAAATGTTTTCTGGCAGCCGTTTGACTAATCAGTACCAGAGTTGCCATCTGAATTTGACCAATAAAAAAACTGTTTGCATCCACCCTTGGTTAACGTCACGCCTTGCTACTTGGACGAGCAGCTGCTCTCTTGCCAAGCTTTAAGTATCACTGCAAAACGCCCTTACAGCTATGAAAACCAACCACATAGATCCAGTGATGATATATGGGACAGACTATGTGCATGACCTCAGCTGGCGTTGCTGTTGATCATCAGTCCTCTCTGGATGCACAAGGGTCTTTATGCTTGGCAGGAAAGAAACTGACCTCTTCTTGAGTCTTAAAGTTTGACAAATGTACCATAAAATGAATAACAAAACTGTCAAAAAAACACTGTAAGTTGCACAAGAAAGGGAAAATGAAGAAGTGTTATTTTAATTTTCCTTCCAGTTGAAATCTAGAGTCAACATCAGTCGTGCTCCATGAGGTAAAGGGTGTTGGTTGGTGTGGCACTGAGCTGAAACAGTTCCCTAAATCACTTCGGAAAGATCCCAGAAACATGCCAGTGCGCTGATAGGTGCCCAGGAATGAAGTAGTTAGTTGATGCAGATGCTTGATGATTTCTTAATCCAAACCTGGTTTCAGTCTTTGCTTTTGTGCCTTCTTCACTCCAGTCTGATCTGGTCGCCTTATGGTTAAGGGTTGTCAACCTTTTAATGAACTGCTTGGTTAAGATCAGGGAAAATTTGTTGTCATGCTTAAAAGAAGATCTGACACTTTGTATGTCCAACCATCCACCTCCTCCATAAGAGGTTTTGTACCTTCTCTGCTTCCACCTTTGCTACTGAGAAGAGATGTATTTTTGTTTTCACAGACAATTGCTCCACTTTGCAAGTACAAAATGGACAAACTCATTATAGTCATTCAAACTTTCTCTAGAAGTTTTATTTGAACGACTAATGTGATAGAAGTTTCCAAAACAAAGCATGAAGATCAGTTGCAATGGGATCAATGATCTGAAGTCGATGTCTTGAGATTTTTATGTTCATTTTCAATCGATGCTGTCATTAGTGCTCGCCAGCTTCGCAGTGTTATCTTAATGTCACCATGTAGCGTTGCAGATGGAAAGAAAGAAACTTTGAGCTTTTCATTTGAACTGAACTTAATTTGGAGGGTAATGAACATAAGACATTAGACATGAATAAGACATCTATTGTGAATCACAGATTCTGAAAGAAAGCTCCAGCTCAATTATGCTTTAAATCTAATCTAAGATAACCATTACATTGAAAACAGTGCATTAAAACCTCCATGAATACATTTGAATAGGCTTTTAACCCTGGTGTGCCCCTTCCCCGGCTCATTCATCTCTCCCAGCTTCATTTCACACATCACTGCGTAGTGTTGAAGTCCAGCTCTGAATTCAGTCCAACTAAGCTCTTTGCTTTCTGCAACACGGGAGAAAAGAACATATATGATTGGGTGAAAAGGTTGAAATCCTGGATCCCCATCTGGAAAAGTGACTATTGATCGATGCTCAAAAATGTGATCCACCCACATCTCAGACGTCTGTTGTCCGAGATCTGAATGGAAACGCTGGATGGAGCAATGGAGATTATTTATGGGTTTTTGTAGGGTAGAAAACATGAGGGGAAATGGCCGGGTTGTCCCGAGTCGGATGTTAATACCAGACATTTGGACGAGACGCCGCCCAATACTCACACTCGCGCGCTCGCAAGGAGAAGTTTCCTGAAGTCAATTCCTCACCTTGACAACATTTTGTCCATAAATATGTGAGATAGAGTGATACGCACGAGACGTTTGCCAGCAGCGAACACTTGAGCTGAACATTCTCCAGATTGTGTGTACAAGGACGTTTTTTTCTTCCCGCATAACTTGTCGTTATTGTAATCCCAACACTGTACATAATGGATTCATCATGTCTGCTTTTCAGATGTCACTAAGCTTTGTGATGCTAAGCAGCAGAGAAATGAATTTGAATACGGAGGGATTTTCCCTTTTAAAAAAATCCAAAATATAAACATCACAGCTCATTTGATGCATCAGTTGAAATTATTGTTCTGGCCTCTTTTAAGCATGAAACTGTAATTTACAATTATCTCTCTGATTGCAGTGCAAATCCCAGCAGCCCGAAATTGTTTACATGTGCTGATATAGAAATAAACTCGAAGCAAATGGTGACGTAGAGTTTTAGATGTGTTTGTTTCAGTTGTAAATGACCTTGTGCAGAAAGTCACAGAGAAGCTAAGAGAGAAAAGCTGACTATAAATATACAGTTTAATTCAAGGAGATTTGGTTTTCAACAAACTTCTTGACCTCGTTTCTGTCTCTACTAGACCCAGGAAGGTGATGATGTACAAAAATGTTTGAACAGTCTTTCCTTTATGAGAAAAAAAAAAAAAAGGGGGGGATATGTTGAAGTTCTTGGCAGAGGGATGACAGTATGTGAGAGAATCCAGTGAATATGTTCTCCTGTCCGGAGCGAAGCGTGGCAGAGAGCAGAGTCCAGGCTTCAGGCCTGACCACGTCTCTGTGTTTACCAGCCGTGTTTTCTTTAACATCTGTGGAATGAAGAGACGCCGAGGAGGAGGAGGAGGAGGAGGAGGGGAGTGTCAGCAACACCTGGACATACACACTCATGAATATGTATGCACATACATGCAATCATGCATTTCACTGCATGTTTTATCATAATCACTCTCTGTAAATAAGATGCCATCTGGCCACAATATTACAGAGGTCAGTTCTGAATTTTCATGCGATGCCCTTGAGTTTGTGCTGTAGTTGTAAAATAAGCAGCGGGAACTGGTTGTTTTACATCGGATCAGGTTTTGTGTTTGGGAAGCATTTATGTAGCAGAGCGAGTCTTAGTGGTGAGCAGGAGGATTTGCATGTGCTGCTTTGATAAATTAGCTTTTGGGTTAGTTGACTAGCCAAAACACACAGTGACGCCAAGCTTGCTCAGATAATCTGAACAAACTGAAACATTTTTTTAAGACCAAATTTTAACATTAATAACATTTTGCTTTTTTATGTTTTTACTTACCTGAACTGATCTACAACTACACAAGAATGTTTTTACATAGCTGCTGTTTCATTTTATATCAACACTGATCCATTTTCTATGCTCATTTATTCTTCGTATCGTTGGACAGACTTAATATTTGTTCGCAACCAACTCCAGCTTGTTGAAAACCTGTATTGATGCCACACATCATTCAAGGCACTGATGACAGGGAACTCGTGCACTCTGATTTAACCAACAATCTATCAACCAGTCTCTCAAAAGACTTGGATTTATCGCTCCTGTGACGTATTTAATTTCAAAAAACGTATTAGAAACTTAAAAAATATAGCTTCAATTGGTGAGGATCGGGGGAACAGACAGAGCTGGAATGTACATAATCCTTTACTGCTCATTGAAAGCAGCTGCTGCTCACCCACGTTAATCACCTGCACATCTGAGTTTGATCTCACAGATCCCCAAAAAACAAGATATGCCTCCCCCAGTCACTGGAAACCTGTATCTATATCCCACGCTTAAGGCAAAAGCCTTCCTGAATTTCTTCTTGAATTTCATCGGACATCTTTCACTCGCGTATTAAATTACATTCAGATGTTATTGAACTCTTATACGAGGCCACAGGGATAAATCCACTGAAAGATCACTTGTGTAAAATGAAAAAAAAAACGGAAATGACAACCTTCAGTTTTTCCATGTGATGCAGCCCACGTCCACAAAAATGTCCCAACTTACCACACACACACAGGTAGAGGAGGTAAAGAAAAGGACAGCGTGTACCACTTTAGTTTTATCTACATTTTCAGCAATGATGCGGATGTTTTTCTCATGTGTGGAGAAAGAATCTGGGAGCTGAAACTAGGCTTTTAATGACAGGATGAACTGATTGAAAGAACACAAATGAGTCATAGAAGTAATTCAACTTGAAGATTGTAAAATAAGATAATGTTGAGTTTAAAGTTCCACATTAGATTAGTGTTCTGCACATGACAGAGGCTGCAGCGTGTGGTGTAAATGTCTCCAAATGAAACGCCCATCATGTTTAGGACTTCTTATTTTTCCACCTTATTTCCCCCTCCTCGCTGCAGCTGCACAGCCGAGCGCAGGATGAATGAACAATATCTGGCTGCTGCTGCTACTGAATCCTCCCCTGACTGACGCTTCCATTACATTCAGGCCGCTTACATTTGCTCTTTAAATTCCAAGCGAAGCGCTAATGCAGTATGACAATTTAACATCATAATTGTCACGCACACTGCAGCCCGGTCTCTCCCGAACACGCCATCGACCCTGTCATCACGCTGGGTTTGACACAGAGTCTAAGCCTTGTGTGTTGTTGCAGGGTCAAGGACGGCCTGTTCAGAGGTCAAACTTTTGACATTTCGCTTTTCCAGAGTCGGAGCCAAGAACACCTGTAAGGATGATTACACCTGGAGACTGTAATAACATCCACACCGGAGCAGCGAATCGAAAGATAAATGGGATTTAAAATGCAGCTCGACAACGCTGGCATCTCTCACTTCGTGGCACTCGCTCCGATCCAGCAGCTTTAACATCTGTAAACGCAGCTATGTTCCTATAAATTAACGAGCGGAAAGGAAACATTAAAGTAGAGTTTATACATATATTTTAAAGCCAGAATTTTTTTGTTTTCTCTTGATTTCTTTCAGTGAAGTTTTGGCCGAATTTAAACTCTGGAAAATGCTTTTATTTGCAGACCAGAGGAACTCTTGCCAATAATCCGAACAAGACAGAAAATGCTTCTCTTTCATGGTGTGAGGGTATTGTTTTTTTTCGAGTGGCATTTTGCGAACAACTTGAGCTTCACATCTGAAGTAATTTCAGAAGATGTAAACAAGCTGTCTATTTATTGGAGCTAGACTGAGACACTCTGTCTCCTCTGTCCCTCCCTTTTTTAATATGATCTTGTGGAAATGCAGCATTTCATGATGGTCTGCAAGGGCTTGACTGTCAACGTGAAAATATTTTGTGGTTCTTGATGTTAATGTGCTGCAAAGTTTGTGGTTCTGAGACAGAGAACAAGATGCAGGTGCTTGTTTGTTAGATCCTCAAGCTGTGGTGACCTGTCAAAATCACAGATGAGGAACTGTGAGACAGACCAACCAGGAAGACATAGCTACCACAGTTAAAAGAAGAAAGTGGAAATGGATGGGTCACACCCTCAGGAAGGACACAAACAACATCACAAGACAAGTCCTGGACAACAGTCCACAGGGAAAGAGGAAACAGGGTCGACTGAGAAACACCTGGAGATGGTTCACGCTGCTGGCGAGAAGCAAAATCCCAGGCTCAGAAGAGAGTGAGATGGCGAGCTCTGGGGGACGCCCTTTGCCCCTAAATGGGGTAAAGAGGTTTAAGTCAAGACATTTTAATTTATTTATCTGTGCATTTGTGGTCTCGATTTCTTATCCCGTCCTAAATTAATATATGCTTCTATTTTATCTCTCTCCAGGGTCTAAATCCGTTCATTTGAAGCTCATCTTTCACTTTTTAAAGGCAGCTTGACCTTGTAGCTCATGTCCCTGCCAATCACTCTGAAGCTGAATAGCGGAGCCCTGGCTTGTTTTCAGAGGCAGAGCTCCCCCCCTTTTGTTAACACTGCGTTTGAATTTGAGCTTAAAAAACACCAGTAGCACTTGTTATTTTTCCGTGTGACCTGCGGCGCACACAGGACCACATACTGCAGCTCTACCATCATCCCGCCCTCGGAGATGAAGCGTGACCTTTGAACCCACAACACGCCCCGGGCTTTGTGGAGAAGCTTCATAACGCCACAGACCCCTGCTCCCAAATCCGAGAGCTGGGGAGTCCGAGTCAGTCACAGGCAGCGTGTGAAGGGGAAAGTGAAAAGCAAAGCAAAGGAGGCGGAGATGAGTGACTTGAAACACAAAGAAGCCAAGACTGAAAAAGCTGCTCTTAAAATCCCTAAATGTATTTTAATTTTGACATGGCAGAGTTTCAGTGCTAAAGGTTATATATTTTTTTATAATCCATTTTACCTGTAACGTATTTACTTGTGTCCTTTAGTTGGAGCCAATTGCATCAACTTGGTATAAATTGTGCCACTGTCTGGATTTACATGCATCATAGTTTGCCCTGAAATATTTTTACTCTTGCATCTTTGTCCGATTATTTGGTTTGTGTCACCTGACAGCATTGGCATCAAACCTGCATCTAACCTCTGAGCAAACACGAGATATTGAACTTTAAAGGAAACTTGTTAAACTGTGATTTATCCTTAACAGAAAACAGATGAAGAGTTAAAATAAGAGTTATTCAGGAATCATGACAACACTGGAAAGAGGGCGAGAATTATAGCTGACACTTTTTGTTTGTTTAACTACTTAAGTTTTACATCATCACTGGTCAGAAAAGGCAGGAAAATGCATGATGTTAGTGGAAATGTGGGGATGACAAAGTCTGCACTATGTTTCATGAGTGAACCAAAATCTAGACTACTTGACAAGACAAGCTGTGAAATGATGCATGTATGAACTCACTTCATTGAAACCTAATCTGCTCTCCATCCCTGTCTTCATTATCCTCACACAGCATTTATCCCTGTTCCTCTCACTGTTGTCTGAGGTTTAATAGACACCTACAGTGGGTCAGAGGCGCTGCAAGGAAGAAATATTTACAATATGAGCAGCAGAAAACTGACTTTGTGGGGCCTCGATCCAGCTTCATCTCACTCTGTTGTCCATCTATCAGCTCTACCTGGCTCCTGCCTCTTTATTCTACAGCACTTGGCTCTTAAAAGCTGCAATCAATTCTCCTTTCTACATCACTTTAGGTTGCAAATCCAAGGTTGAGAAATCCATCATCCAAATAGTTTAGTTTATGCTGCTATTATTTTTTTTCTTGATTTAAACTCTTGGTGGGTTTGTCTTTCGTTGCATCTCTGATTGTCTTTCGGCAGCACTGCCTTCTATTACAACCACAAACTGCTTAGGTTCACAACTTGGAAACTCCCTAAAAAAAAAAAAAGCCCCCTTTGAGACTGAAAGCCAGTCACTGGTAGCAGATGTCTTTTCTTTTTGTTCTTTGCTGTGTTGCTTGTGTTTTGAAGTCAGCTGAGGCAGCTCAGCCTGGTTTCTCACCACCGCCAGCTACAGAGCGATGACGATCTGGTATCTCACTGACTCATACCATCAGGACCTCAGACTGGACCCCTTTTAATCTGCAGCCACCCACAGGCTGAAATCCCTCGCTCCCACCCCCCTCTTCTCTGAGTAACTGTTTTCTTTGCATAGAAACAGTCTGTTGCTCTTTGTCTGCTCATCTGTCTTCTCACAAAGAATCCCACTTTGTTTACCTCCAAATACACAGACTACTATGGAGATCTCAGAAAACTGACCTAAAAGTCGGAGCGTGGTTGCAGAGGGGACGTAGAGCGATCAGGCCGAAACATGTGTTTGTTTTACTTAAGGTTGAGCAAAAAACAAACACCAATTAAAGAAATGTGAGCTTCCATTTGTTCCTTTAAATAAACTGATGATTCATCACTCTTTGTTTCAGCTGTCATGTGGAAACTTTCAGTTTTACAACTAATTTGCACTGACCAATATATTTCAGAGGAAATGTAATTACTGCAATTATTACTGGCTCCTTTCTGTTCCAATGCAGGAAGTGTGATGTTCTCGTTCTGCAGCAAAGCCTTTGTTCAGGATGGATGATGGATAGATGGATAGATCTATTTCAAAACCTAGAAATCCTCTTAATGGATCCATGACTGTCAAGGTGGATAGCAAAGCATTTCCTTAAATACCCCAACTCGATATATAGGCTGAGGAAATGAGGTGTAAAACAGGTCTGACCTCGGATGACTTTGAATACGAAGAAGGCTCATTAGCTACAGGCAGCGTTTGACGGACTCGCATCGAGGAGGAATGTCGCCTGACGACACCGGTCAGCCAGCGTGAGGTCAGCGAAGTGAGGACGGCTTATCGCTGACGCCGCCTCTCTAACAGCATCACTCACAGGGTCTTATCTGTCGGAGCTGTCAGAGACGAGGTCTGAACACGTCTTTATCAGTCCTCCCCTCGGCCACACTGGCTCCTGCAGCTCGACTGGAGGATGTGTTTGTTGCAGGCGGATTCCTTTTGGCACCAATGCACCGATGCTCTTGAGTCCAGACACCGTGGCAGATGAATCAATGATGGCATCATCGCCAGTAGAGATGTTTTACTTCACCACACTTTTAGTCATGACTTTGTGATATATTGGAAAACAAGAAGCAATTTATGACTTTTAATGTATTTTACTGGACAGAGAATGTCCACATTTTTCCAAACTGAGTGAATGCATTTTTGTGTGCCAAAGTTTTCTGTAGCCATCAGCTCTGTTTGTAGTTTTTCAAGGACCAGGTTCAGGAGAAACTGAAAAGTCAGCAGCTCCAAATCTTTTTGTGTGGTTTTGAGTTTAAGTTCCTCAGTTTCTTCCAATGTGGGATGGATAAAATTTAGTTTGTGATCAACATGTATCGGCATTTAGACCGATGTGAGCATTGTACTGGACTGTCCTCTTGAACAGGGACGTGAGCCTGAAAGTAAAGCCCACTGTTTTCTACGGTCCAACCTCGCTTATGGTCACGAATGTGCACAGGGTGCAAGGGGTCATCTTTAGAGATATCGGGGTTGAACCACTGCTCCTTTGCATTTTAAAAAGAGCCAGCTGAGATGTTACAGCACCTGATCAGGTTGCCTCTTGGATTCTCTCCTTGTGGAGGAATTCTGGACATGTCCAACTGGAGGACCCCGGGAATGACCCACAACAGACTTGGATAAAATTTCCAATTTGGACTGGAATGCCAAGCTGCTGCAGGACATGTTTGAGTAGAGGGAAGCCCGGACTCGCTGCTTATCCTGCTACCTCGACCCAATAATCATGAGAAAATGGATGGATGAATTAAAGACAATTCAAAAATAATATGTGTTATATTTGAAAGAAGTGCTATAAAATGAATGAACGCTTCTTTTGAGGTGGTTGACAGATGAGGATTTTACTTATTTTTGAAATAGTGCAATTGGAATTTACTAGTTTGAAGTTGTCATAGTGGGTTTGGATGTCATAAAGAAAACACATTCCTCTAATGCCAGTGATAAACTGAATATTATAGAAAGTAGAAAGTTTTGGACTTGATGCTGCAGCTCCTGAGGGGATCTCCTCCTATAGGTCAAGGTCACACAAGAAAAGTTCCTTAAAGCACAGGGAAAGTGAGAGAAACCACAAAAGTGAGGGGGAGCAGGGGGGAGGAGGTTTTAACTGGAGTGTGTTAATTTGTATTTGGAGTTGTGATGTCTGAAGGGAGGGCTTGGATTAGAAAGCGGTGGTCCGTAGAGAGACACGAGGAGTCGGGTTTCAGCTTCGCGAGGGCCCCTTGAGTCCGACTCACTGAAGCTGCCTTTGTTTGACTGGGAAGGAGAGAGAGCGAGAGAGAGGGAGAGCGAGAGGAGGAGGAGGAGGAGGAGGAGGAGGAGGAGGAGGAGAGTGAGAGGCTTTTAGTTTGGAGAGAGTGAGAGAGAGAGGCAGAGTGGGCTCCATCTCTCTCTCTCTCTTACCAAAGCTATCACACATGAACAGGACAAGTTTAGTTTGGATCTCAGCTCACCATCACTGAAGATGACTTCACGGTAAATGAAAGCCACTGTTTTTCTCTGTGAAGAAGCTGTTTTCAGTCAACATGTAGTCAGTTTTCCAACTCTTCACTTGTGTCTTTATACAGCGTTCCTCCCTGGTTCTTTGGATTATTTCTACCCGTCCTCCGGCTCTGCTGCTCCTCTGCCTATCAGCTGCTGGACGGTATGTGCTCGCTCCGTCTGATGACTGTTTAATGCTGTATCATCCTGTCTGTGAACTTTCTGCTGGCTCAGGAGTTTTCATCCGGTGACGCTGTTGCGCTCTGGTCCTGGAAGCTGTTGCACTGAGAAAGATGCTTAAACAGCAAAATGAGATTATTATCAACCAGACTTATATGATCCTTCTGTGACTGTTGTGGTGAGAGCGAAGGACTTTATGAACGAGTTCTTTATTATCTCAATATTTATGAGCACAGAGAAGTTTATCATAGTGTTATTATTGCAATATCATAGTAATACCCATTTTTTATTTCCCTTTTCACTGCAAATCATTTTGGCTGCTTACTCACATGTGAATGATGAATTAAGTGCCTATACAGCAAAGACCATGGGAAAGTCTTTAGACATTTTCAGCCTGTGTTTTGACGGCATATTTACATTAGTCTCTCTATTGATAAGATCACTACATCCCATGGGAGGCTTAATGTTGGACTGGACTGGGGCCAACGTCACTGTACATAACACTGTTTATATTGGACGTAGGGTGGTAACTGTGTGGAGAGCGAAACACGGCGCTCCGTAAACTCTTTGGAAACTTTTGGGAACCACTGTTTTTAAATGACCTTACAGACATCAGAGCTCATTAGAGAGATACCTGCTGGCTTCTGTGCTGGATGATGGTTTCAATTATATCGTGACTGGTGTTTCTCAGAGCCCCCGTGCAGTATTCGCAGACTGTTTTCACAGCTTAAATCTAGATTTTCTCCATGATGAATGGATCAATCAGAAAACTTCAACATGTTCCCAATTAGTGCTGAGAGAGCTGCAGATTTTCTTTTCCATTGCAATTGGAAACAGGCAAAACCTCACAACGTGCACATTGACAGACAGGCTCTGTAATCAGTAGCACTGCATGATGAAGGTCGTGAAGATGATGTAATGCTACTGAGTTTGTGTGTGTGTGTGTGTGTTGGAAGGTGCTTGTCAGAGATGAAGGTCATTGTCAGTTATGTCTGAGCGAAGTTCATTTTATTAGTTTTCATCCCGGCCTTGAGACAGGCTAATATGCCATCACTGCTTTCGTCAGTGAGCTGGAATCCAGATTGACATTTGCAGCTATGTGTGTGTATATGTGTGTATGTGTGTGTGGATATCTTGACCTGTGATCACCACGAGGACCTCCATGTCACAAAAGCAGCTTTGTTTGGGCCCAGTCAAATCATTTCGGGGTCTCTTTAGCTAACGTGGCCCCACGGACCTGAATTATCAGTCTGACATTTTGAATTAAACATCACTTTGGCTGCTTGTGGTCAACAAAGTGTAACTGCTCTTCAACTAAACCCTGTCCCTAATTCTAAGATGAAATATGAACTTGAACAAATGAGTTTTGACTCAGAAGCTTTAGGAATAGATGCTTGCAGCACAGCAGAACTTGACCGTGAATGTGTGTGAGGATGTGGGTGGAGTTCAGTTGATGTCTGACTAAAGAAGAGTTTTTAAAGTGTGATTTCATGGTCCAGTTTCCTCTACTGTAGATCCTGCAGCGGCTGACTGAGCCAGAGGCTCCATTCTCAGCCTGTTTGTGCTTTTGCCATATTCATAATCCTCTGTCATGATTCACTTTTTCAAGAAGGGGAAAAAAGAAGTGTGTGTGTGTGTGTGTGTGTGTGTGTGTGTGTGTGTGTGTGTGTGTGTGCGCATGCTGGCTCACTTGCCAGAGACAAATATTTCCAGGCTGCATGTTGTAAATATTCTTGAAAACAGAGCTGTCGCCGTGGCAACATTCACATTTCTATGCATGATTGTTGAAATGAAGCTGATATAATCCATCTCCTCGATGTGAAACAGCTCCTGCTGCTTCTTCCAGCTGTGTATCTTTATAGTGTGTGTTAATGCTTTCAGGGGTATGAACAAAATGATTTATATGAATGAAAAAAAAAACAAGTTGTTGTCTCACTGATGTAGAAGATGTAGAAAGTTACAGTCATGTAGAATAATAAATGACTGAATGAATGAGAGTTAATGAGCTGAAAAATGAATAAGTGAATGGATGAATGAATGAATTACTAAGAAATAGGGTTGGGCAATATGTGAAAATTTTCCAACTGGCCAGAGTGGCAGGTTAGCTGTATTTATTTATTAGTTTAATAAATGTCTTTCCACTGTTCCAACAATTGGTTATAATAAACCCTTGAATTACTTTGTTAAATGTGAAAATATTCTGACTCTACATGTTGTTTTTCCTGTTTCCTCTCTCTGCTATTGATGGAGGAACAGACCATTAAATTAGCAAAATAATATGACAAAGATCACCGTCATTGATAATTGCCCAACCCCACTAAGCAGGTATTCGTCCATGAATGAATGAATGAATGAAACACAGAAAAATGTACATGCAAAAAAAATAACAGATGAGTTAATGAATTAACACAAGCATGGATGGACTCATCAGCAGAACAATTAGTGAATTATTGAACGAGCCGATGAAATGATTAATGGCTGATGGATGCAAGAGAGAAAAATGTAATCAGGTGAATAAATGAGTTATTGATTATCTGTTCCCATTGCAGAGGAATCTCTGATGTTCAAAACAACATAAACAAGTAAACAAACCAATAAAAAAAGCCCTTGTTTTGCTGTAGTCAGGGTTTTCTTTCTGCCGAAGAATCATAAAAGCCACTTTTCATCTTTACTAATAAGTAACATGTTAACAAACAGTATACAGTAAAACCTCCTCAGCCTCGGTGCTGTCACACTCACTGTGCGCACACACACACACACACACACACACACACACACATACACACTTGCATATGACTTTATACCACACCCACAAAAAGAACACACACATGCCAACATGCAACTCTCTCATGTTGTTGTCCATCTGCTGTACACATGGTAATTATTCAGAAAAGAATAATGGTTTTAATTATCTTGATGGGACAGCGTGAATGCCCAGGACACAGTCGTGTATGAGGGATAATGAACTCGATGACATGGCTGATGATGTGAGCCTGAGAGAATGTGGTTGTGATGATCGCATTGGGGCAATGATGGGGACACGGGTGACAGTTAGAATGATGAAGATGGATTATGATGTGAGTCCTTAGACATCAGTGAAGGGTGTTGGTAGCATAAACCGGGTGAACACACAACACATGGATCAGGACGTTTAACTCTTGAGTCGACTTCAACTTAATTTGAAGACTTTACTTCCAAAACGAAACAGATGCCATTTTGAAAATGTGACGCTTTAGTCTGATCTACTATCAAAGACAGGATTCAATATTTACTTTTTTAAATCTGTTGTTTGTTCAGGGAAGGTCAACTGAGTGTGTTTGCCCTTTTCCTTTTACTCCCCCTCCTCAACTTGCGGGGCTTAACAGGAAGATGATCTTTCTGTCACAAACAAGCCAACGTCACCAACCTTTACTTCACCACTGGTCCTGAACCAAAACAGAACTTCAGTGCAGGTTTAGAGGACCGTCTTCCTGCAGAGAGGAAACCCCACAGTGCTGTGTTTTTTTGAATATGAAGAACAAATAAAGGGAACAAGACTTTGGAAAACTTGGAAGCGATTGTCAACTTGGCTTGGAAGTCGTATCAAGTTGGCCAACTGAGAAAGCATCTCTGATTTATGGATGTGAGCTTTTTACACGAGATGGTGGAACTGATCACAACAGCCTGTGACTCGCTCTCTTTTCTAGAGCGAGAATAATTACTGCAGTGGTTTGTGATTTTTAACAACTGAGCTTAAGCTCTTTGGAATCATTTAGTGACTTCAATGGGTGGATGGATTGTTTAGTGTTGCTGATTCAAGTGTCTTGTTTAGCTGGATGTTGATTGGTATACAGCCCTTCCATACATCATGTTACAAATACAAAAGACTCTTGGCATTTTTTGGTTTTGAATTCAGAAGTGTTTTCTTGGCTGACGCAGTGAAACTTTGGAAACACTTTGTTTCCAAATGCTGGAAACCATTAGGCAAAGCAAGCTGATTTCTAAGAGGGTTTCTCTCGGGTGTCCAAACAAAAGCTGGAGAGAAAATTGACACATAAGTGTAGATGGCAGTTATACAAAGTAGAGCAAGAGACAGTGAAGCAAAACAGAGAAGTAGAGACAGAAGGAAACGTGGCTTTCTGACTTTTTCTGACACAAATATGGTTTGTTTATTTAATCTGTTAATGCTAATGCAAACCCAGCTGAGCATACGAAGCTCTAACACCTGTAGATTGGTCAACAGAAGTAAGATGACACTGAGTTTAAGGAAGTAAAAGTCCTTAAGACTCAGAGTTGGCTTCAGTTTGATGTAGGTCATCTGAACAGCAGCCAGAAGTAACATGTCAGGTTTTAATTAAAGGTGCAACTTCAACTCGAGCGCAGTCAGATTCTCAGCCCCGTCCAACAATGATTTCATGATTGAGCAAGAAAACACACACAGCACTTGAGACTTTTAAAGTCTTTGGCATGTTCCTATATACGAGTGTCCAGTTTGTTTCCATCCAACACATGATGTAACACACGAGTGAGTCAACTTATATCCAGTTCGTGAAAGTTTTTATAGTTTTGTTTGAAACATGTGATACTGAGCATCGAGGCTTTCACCAATTCAATAAAACAAAGAAAGGAGATCACGGTGACTCATTAAACGTCATTGTGTTTCTTTGACCGTGCAGATGTTGGTTGAGACTCTTTGTCTCAACTGAGTTTTTACAAAGCAAATAAATAATGTTTTAGATGTTTAGCAGATGCTCACATGAACATTAATTAACTGATGATTCAAAACCAGACTAAATATATTCTACACTGATTTTTCATTGCTGTGCAGAAGCTATTATCTCCCACAGTGAGTAAAGTGTTTTAGTGTTTGGCTCATTTTGACAAGATAAATCACTTGTGATCAGGGTTTTTGGACTGAAGTGACAGAGACAAATGTCCTGTCATCGCTTTCCATCAAACAGTAAAAACCAGGAGTACATGATTGACGTCTTGGTCATAAAGTCGTCAAAACAAAAAGATGTTTAATTTAATACTTTCTCAATCAACTGTTTTCATATTTCTTTGTTTGTCCGTGGGGGAGCGACATGAGGCCTTCGTGTGGCTCTTCACACTTTCACGTGTCAGCAAGCTCAAACCGATTCAAGATGTACTGCAGATTGTGTGTGTCGCACATGTCTCTGCATCCCAGATTATCCCTGTTTACTTCCACCAAACGGCCAGATCTGGTCCAGGATGACAGCTGTTATCTTCATCTGCTCCTGATGAATTTCTTACACTCATAATTGATGTAGTTTGTTGTTTTTTTGTGTGTCGCTTCCTCACAGTGATCAGTTTTGCCATCAATGATTTTGACATGCGACATTGTTAATTTAATCTTTTTTTTTTGATCAAGAGATGTGATAAACTCCTGGAAAAACTCTCAGAAGGAAACAGGAAATGATGTAATGGCAGTAAAAGGATCATTGTCAAACTATGTCACTGATTATAGATTCTGCTGAGTTAACACTTTGAGGAAAACTGCTTTGCAGTCTCGAGCCTCGATGGTTGTATCTGCAAATAATCTGAAACAAACCCCAAACCAAAAACATGTGGGTCAGCGCCGGTGCCAAGTATCAGCTAGGGGGCACAGGCCTTTCATTGGTGGGTACTCATTTTTATATTGTCATAGATCGGATGTTTGTTTTTTGGTCGTGCAACGTTATCACATTTGACTTCAGCCGGATCACGGAGCGTTCCACCCTTGGACCAATCAGAACTGAGTATTCAGCCTCCTCTTCTTGCCCCTGTTCTCCACTGAAATCATGATGTTATTCTATGTATTTTTAACTTTAAAAGTTTAGTCACTGTTTTTTTATTATTTATTGATGCAGAATTTTTTGGGGCACAAAAGCTCAACCATCGCAAAAGCTCAACCGTCAGTTCCTCCTCATGGTGCCCGCTCTGATGTACGTTATCCTGGAGGGTAAACAGGAATTGCTAAATTTGTCACGGACAAAACAAGCCACTATTTTGAGGCGTGGACGCAGTGTGAGAGCAGATGATGTGTTGGATGAGATTGATGACTTTCTTTAAAGCATGAAAGCAGAAGACAAACACAGGATGTGTTGACTGTAGGATTCTGCGTGGGACGGTGAAGGTGTGACGCCAAATGTCACTTTGACCTCATCCTTCTTTTAGTTTATGGTCTTTCCTCTTTGACCCTGTAAACAGAGCAGCGAGAGAATCTGAGGTTTTCTTTAAAATCCTAATGAAATTTTTAAACTAAAAAATAGTTTTAATGGCAAAATTTGTGGTCTATGGTTAACAAATTTAAGATAAGGTAAGATAAACCTTTATTCGTCCCTCAGTGGGGAAATTTGCATTTTGAACCCTTATCTTAGCGAACCTCCTAATCTGAACCTCAGTCATCACTCATTGAAATCAAAGCTTTGGCCATGAAAGAGCTTTTACACTGAGCGTCCTGAACTCTTTGTTTGATGTGGTCGACTGTTTTCTTTCCTCAGCCTTCATTTTAATCTTGGACGATGCAGATCAAACAGAGCAGCACATTCACTCCTTTCTGGTGTCTTTTCTTCTTAATGCTGTCTTTCCCTTTTAAGTTTTCATTCCAAAATGTGATACAGCTATATATTATCTATCTATATGTTTTGGAATATCTGTCCTATCTATCCCAAAACTGAACAGCCAAGCTCAAAAGCTAAATTAATTTTACCTTTTTTTCAAACCTCAACAATGGATCCAGATATTCTCAAAGCCTCAGTTTGGCACATCTCCTAAACTTTCAGCTGTGGTCAGACTTTCTTAGCAGATGACTAAGTCTGACAAACCACACAGAGAAACCCAATTATAACGTCTGCAGCAAAGTTGAGTAAGAAGGGAGCTCGACCTCTGACCTCTGCACTTACACAGTAAAACTTAGAGGAGCAGGCCCGTGGAGATAAATTCAAAGTCTCAGACGAGCTGGAACGAAGCGGCAGAGAAACACTTTCTATCCCTTCAGCATCCACTGATGAAGCCATTTGCTCATGTTGAGCTGTTGAATGGTCAGTAATAGACTGAGGCTGCTGAAGGTTTGAATGAGTGAAGCTGTAAATGTGACGCAGGATGAAAAGAAAATTCCCCTGCAGCTGAGTGTTGGAACATCACAGCACATAAACATGGTTACAGCTTTAAAGGGCAGGGTTGTTGCTGAACCACAGAACATCCTGTGTTACTATGAGGACATAAAATGTGACACTAGTCTTCCTGCGTTCCTGCAGGAAATGCCGCACTCATGCAGTAGGTTTGCCATCAAAAGGGATTAGAGGCGCATCAGAACTTTAATTTATGATAATGAAAAGTGGTCTGAATGAGCCTGTTTATTTTTCTGGGCGCGGCCGGCTTCCTGGCTGTTGCACCACAGAAGCCCGATGGTGAAAACATGGAATATTCTAACAGTCTGGAAAGTGTCGGGGCGGAAAGATAGAGTTGAAACAAGCAGGTGTCTGTTCAGCTGCGTGGAGACCACAGACGGAGAGGACACGTCCTGTCATACAGCATCGGAGCATCTGAGTCTCTAATGAGGTCATGGAGTGCAGAGCAGCTGTGTGTGGCTCCAGAAACGTGGAGGAAATGTCAGCGTCCTAAATTTACCCCAATTACAATCCTGTGTTGATAATAGGATAGAAAAGTTTTTCCTAATAATATGCATGCATGCATGTGTATGTGCATGTATGTAGGTGTATGAATTTCTGCTTGTGTGTGTCTGTGCTGCAGGAGGAGGACTCCTAATGACAGAGCCGACGTCAGTGTGAACAGATTTATGAAGGCTTTTCCTTTTTCACTCTGAAATATCACCTTTAGCCTCCTTTGCTCTCTGATCTCCGCTTGTTTGATCAGTCTGTCGCCTCTAAACCAGGATGTCAGCGGTTAAGATGAGGATGTTTTTCTTTGTTTCAGCTATTGGCTTTTTCCTGCTGGTCTTTTTTTTTTGCTCGTTATAATTTTAGCCATTAAAAATCCAAATCAGCCGACCTCCACTTGTTGCTACATGACTGAAGGAAAAACTTTATTTGTACTCAGATCATCTATTAGAAGTTTGGCTAATCATCCTTAAGTGGTCGAACACGATGGAGCATTTCAGCTTTAATTCAAGTTCTGTATATCGTCCACAGCCCTCTTTTATATTGCACTACGTTGCCAAAAGTATGCGGACAGCTGAACATTACTCCCCTATGTAATTGTTGAACATCTCATTCCAGAATTATAGCTTTTAATGTGCTCATATAACAACTTTTCTGGAAAGACTTTGCACAAAATTATGGAGCTTGGCTGCAAGAATTTGTTCCCATTCAGCCAAAATTAATGATTGAGATCGGCCACCACAACATTTGGCACCAAGGCCTGGATCGCAGTCGGTGTTCCAGTTCATACCAGAGATGTCTGATGGGGTTGAGGCCAAGACTCTATGAAATGAAACTCTATAAAATCTCTCACACACCAAATTGTCCAAAATATTTCTGAATGATATAGGATCTAGATGAGGACAAGGTTGTCAACATACTTTTGGCCTTATAGTTTAAAGACAGGCATGTTTGTCTGGATGATGATGTTGCTTCCACAAGGTCACAGCAGGTCACAGCTCAGCGGCGTCACTCGCATGTTGTCCCAACCTTGAACCTTCATGGCTCTGGTTTGATCTCCTGTCCAGCTGATGGATGACGTCTGGTCATCAGCAAACCAAACAGCAGACTTCAAAGAAAGTCTCAAGTTCAAACTTTTCATCGCAGAAACTTTGTGAAGCATTTTATTAGACATTTTGTCTTGTTTCCCAGTTGGAGAAGTTTGAAGACCACCTGCTTGATTTCTTTGGAAAAATGAGGTGCTTGTCTGATCTAAGTTTTTCTAGTCAACTTTTCTGTAATTGCTGAGCGTTGGACATTTTTTCCTTGGCAGCTCTAAGCGTGATGATGGGAGAGATTAATATGACGATTGGTTGCAAAAAGACTAACGTTCCCTGAGGAGCATCCTGATTGTGTCCCAGCGGGAGGTGGGATTAGTGGTGGTGTTGATGGTGGTTTCGTGGTATGTGTGTCTCAGTGTGTGTGCGTGCTCAGCTGGTCTGCAGCTGCGTTGATTTTGAACACAGTGTCCACTCGCTTCCTGCAGATCCCACCGCAATCTAATTAATGGTTTGTTCTCAGTTAGCCTCATCATCAACAAACATCTGTCTCTGTCTCCTTCAGACCTTCTCTCTTTTCCTTCTGTTTCATTTTACATTGTTTTATATATTTATATTTTCTCGTCTTATGATTCTTCCTTCCTTAACTTGACCATTCACTTCCTTTGTTTCTGGTCTGAAAGAGCTGTTTATGTTGCTCTGTGTGTGTTCTGGAAATTTATGCATGAAATAAAAACTGTAAAAAATCCGAGTCAGTTTCTCGCCTTGGTTTGCGGTTAGATCTTTGCTGCTGTTTCTGCTGTTGGTCTCTCATTAGCACCACCAGTTGTTATGTTTGTGCATGTAGTAGACTTTTCACTTCCACCGCTCCAAAACCCAAAGTATGTGGCATGTTTCCATCAAGAAACCCCTCGGTGGTGGTGAAAGTGCTTTTTCTTTTATTGGATCAGACTGTTCTACTGTTACTGTTGGAGATCATAAGATCAGAGACTAACAGATAGAAGATCTTTCATTGTGACCATTGTACACATTGTGCCTCTAGCATGTACATTTAAGAAAGTTCTGGTTGTGGCTTCTAAATTGGAGCTCACATCGTTTGCAAGCTGTTCTGAGGTTTGTGTGGTCACAGAAATGAAGTCAAGCATCTTGTGGTGAGCTTGTAAAGATTAGATAGATTTGTTTCATATGGCTCTTGGCATTTTCCTTCATGTGTCATCATCATAAGGTCATGATGTGTCCTAAGTTGTTGATGCCTCTGTAATTATACTTGTCAGTGGTATGCAAAAAGAAAAAATATTGAAATACTCAAAGCAGCTCACAAGGGTTTCCCCAAAGGGATCCTAGATATCCATCCAACAGCTTTTGGGTGTTTGGTAGCGGCTCAGTTTAAAATGAGAATCAGGCTTGTGAACTACTTGTGAAGTAATTATTATTGTTATTCTCACGTACTTTTGTTGCTAAATGTTCAGTCAGGCAATAAAATGGAACAAATATCATCAGACTGGCGTTGTTTTTTTCCAAACACTTCTCGATTGAGTGAGCAGAGAAAGTGTCACTCTTTGCAGCTGCAGGTCCTGATTTGGCTTCGTCATCTGTCAGGTTCAGGCTTATGTTAGAAATCTGACGTAAGAAAACCAATATGCTTGGAAAAAAGCCTTTGAAAACGTGGTTCCCGTCCTCTCTCATCGATCCCGAGGGATGTTTAACCAAAGTGTAATCTGCAGCTTAATTGGACGACCATTGCACCCACCCACCCCCCTTTGGGGAACCACTTCAAAAATACAATTATGTAGCTATACACAAAGCAATTTCAGCAAAATAACACAAAAGAAAATTGCTCAGAATAAGCTTTATTTGTGGTATTTGCTATAGTAGCATTTGAGACTGTAGGAACAGTTTTGGATTTCTACCGGCTGAAACCTTTATTATTGTAGCTGAGTGCAGTTTTTCTTCTTCTTCAGGCCTTGGTTAAACAGTGTTGTCATCAGTCCATATCTCAGGCAACAGCACACGTCCCAGCCTGGTACTCGGGCCCCTAAAGCTTTCAGCAGCTTCTTTTGACCAGAGAAGAGAGAAAAACCGAAGCATTTTCCAAAAAGCTTTCAAACTTGAGACTTGGTTCAACACCTACTCAGCCCCTGATAACAGCCCTGATGTTTTTCTTACACTTTACTGGAAATGTCTGGTTGTGGTATATAATTACGCCACACTGTACATGTCAATATAGTGATAACCTCCAGTTTTCTGAAAAATACATTTTAAGTCCTTCAAAGTCTTCATCACATATATTATTAATCTGGACAGACATGGGTGTAAACCTGACTGGTTGGCGGAGTCATACAACCACGAGGCAGCATTTCTAGTTTGATCAGGCTTTCAGATTAACGAGGAACAAAACTAAAATGACAGCTTTATTGGGATCAAGAGATTAGTTATAAGGCCGCCCTTGTGTGGCACTTAAACCTCCAACTTTTCCTCCCACGGACATTAGAGCCGAGCTCGGTCCTTATTTAGCCCTCGTCTTACAATAAAAGGCCGTTTCCTTGCCGTCTCAGCTGTTTCTTTCCAGTTCAGTCAGCGAGGCCTGAGTCACGGTGACACTGTTAAACAATGGGATTTAAGCACAAACACTATTTAATAGAACAGTCTAGTTTTTTTTTTAAACTGTGCAAAATAAGGATTCTGAGTTTATGTCAAATGCTTCCACTAGATTTGAATGACATAATTAGCTGATTTATTTTTTGTGTTTATTTAGCATGAGTGGTCCTGGTAAGAAGTAATTTGTCTTTCCGAAAACAACTATTTTCACTCGTGATTCAGTGACGTGGTTCCCATTAAAAACTGAATGAAACTTGGCAACGTGGGTGAGCTGAAGGCAGTAGTTTTAATGGAAAATCGTGGTGGTTAGAAGAATGTATCTGGCAAGCACAAGCTGAAATTAACTGCAGCGAAACAGCGAAATGATGGTAAATTGTGTCTGTGGTTTGTTTGGCAGATGAACCTCGAGGTTTCTCTGGTGAGGAGATACACAGTTTTTAACTAGTCTCTTCTATTATGTTGTGTTTTTTAATCCATCTCAGCTGTGCAAGTTTCTTTTTGGGCATCCTTGATTTTTTTATAATCCAGTAGTTTTCTGCTCTGATTTTCTCTCGTAAACATCATGGAAAATGCCTCTTTCATCAATGTATGTGTGTGATCATGCCAAAATGTTGAACTTTTAGAATGGACTGATGTTGCTCTGTATTGATAAAGCTGTTTTATTAAGCTGTTAAAAACAATAATACTCCAAAGTTCCTGCTCACAAATCAACTCCTGAATCAGCTCTCAATAAAAAGCCCTGTCTTTCCCTTTGAGCAATGTCCTGTATATCCCCTCATCAGTAAACTCTAACAGTCGAGTCCAACCTGGCAACGTGACCGAGAGGAAGAGAACCAATTTAATGTGATGCCATGGTCGCCTGAGGAGACTCCTGCCTCCTGACTCCTGCAGGCAACCCTGGATTTGATAACTCTCCCACTGGCAGCAGATATGAAACATGAACTCTGGCCCAATTTCCTCTCAGCAAATAACACCAACTGGGAAATCGCCTTACTTTTGATGCATTATTGAGCGTAACCTGACTGCGAAAATTCATGGCAAGAGCTCTGAGTTTGGCAGAGGTTTTATCTTTTGTTTTGATATTTTCCTTTTTTTCCTTCTTGTGGCTTAGCTGAACACAACAGAGCGAGACGTGAGGTGATAAGTTTCAGATGAACTCAGCTGCTGTGGAGAGGATGAATTGTTGTCAGAGATTATTTAAAGTCACCTTTTGTCAAACCTTTTGTCAGCCGGAGCCACTGAGACGAAGTCGGTTTCTCTCGTTGGCTCGTTAAGAGACGCCTCAGGCGCTTGTCAGTTTTCCTTCAGGATTTTGAGGCCAGAAGAAACACATTAACAAAACACAGGGTTTGTGGCTTAATATGACAGGATGCTTAAATAAAAGTGACAACATGCAGAGTTATAGATGTAAAAAACTTGACTAGCAAATTATCTTCAAATAAATCGGAGAGGCTGCATCATTAATCCTGACTTTGTTGCTGTTTCTAAGTGTAATATTGGCCAGCTGGAAATGTCATAACATGTATTTCAGCAGCTAACTCAGTTTCCTTTGATCCATCTTTTTCTCCATCTCACTCATAAAAGACATGTTTTTGATGGCACGATTGTAAATCTGACGTCTCACCCCTGCCTCAACATCGCTGTGTTTTTGTACAAGATAAAGTCTGCCGGGGAGCTTCAAGGTCTTCCTGCGAACAGATGATGCAATGTAGACGTAATGGTCTGGAACAACAAGAGAGCAACAGGCACTATTATTATTATTGATATTACAGCCTTGGCTTGTCTTGTAACCCTGGAGCTCTGAAGTGGAGGGCAACATGGTGTTCATCAGGGTTATGACTGAGGTCTCCCCCAGTTTATGATGGGAAAGGATTGTGGTTTCAGAAACATGTTTCTTCCATGTTCATTCAGCAGCTGCAGTCAACCATAACTATAAAAACTGTCTAGATAATATGAAATGGATTAATTTCCCATAAAATGTTTTCAGCTCAATTAATGTGTAATCAGATAGTTTGGTGAGCATTTGCACTCATAACAGACTCTGGATCAGAACCTGCTTTTCAGGCACTTTGGTGAATATATGGATGTACAAAATTATACAAGACTGTGCTCATGATATTGAAATAAGAGTCAGTTCCATTATGATAAATATAAGAAATTATACATCCAAAACAGATTACAGACATGTTGCCTTTGTTTGGATCATGCATGTACACCTTTCAAGATGCTTACTATGTCATGTTATATCTATGATTAGGTGATCCTGGTCTTGAGGCATTTTAGACAAAGAATCAGTTGTTTTCCTCTTTTAAAAAAAATGATGCTCTGATGCTCATTTCCGTCCACAAAGCCCTGCACATCTGTTGGATTGGGGCATTCTGGTTTAATATGAAGTTGAAGGAAAGTTAAAAGCTCAATATGACAAGGAGAAATTAAAGTATTTTTTTTAAGTATAATGTTTTTATAAAGTTTCATTTAACATGTGAACAGATGCTCAATATTTTCAGACACACCTTCCTGTCATTGTTGCTTCATCAGATCAGGTCAGATTGTAGAGATGAGTCTGACTCATGCAAACAAACAGAAAGCATGTTTACATCCAACCATCCCATAATAAGATCTGTATAATCCAATAGAAGCATCATCTTGATTATTTCTTATCCTTGACTTGTGGCCGTCCATCATAAAATATCCCAACAGGTGTTTTGGTTTTTCAGCATTTGTTAGCAATTTGAAGGCATTGTCTGTACAAGGCAGAGCGTCTGGAAGCAATTTACTCTGAACAATCATCTTTATGTACGGAACATCTAATACACGGCTTCGTGAAGAGGTTTGGAAACAATTTGTAGTGAAATCAACTTTTGATTATGTACAGCAAACAATAAAACTAATGAAATAAAGTTGACAACTTCATCCTCTAATATCTCCCAAACTAAAGCACTGATGTCATTTTCAGTTTCACGATAAATCATATCAGAAATCTTGAAACTTCATTTGCGAATCCTGATTGTGTGGTTTTCGAGGTACTTCATGTGAGATCGTCCTGCTGTCAGTTCGTCTCCTGGATGAGGAAATGAGCTCCGGGTCAGATGTTCAGGATCAAAGAGCCTGTCAGGGTGCCAGCAGGTACTTGTTGAGGATTTTTATGGAGGCTAACGGCTATGTGCGATCTTCTCTGTTAGCGGATGGCTGTTAGCAAGAGGAGAGGCCAGCTTCTAAATCTGGAAAGCTTTACACCCATGCAAGAAGTCATACTCTTAAACACACATGCGCCTGCAGACATACACCTTTAGACGACCCGAGGTTGAGCTGTAACGTTTGCTTCTGGATTAGGTTAAAGCAGCACTGGCTCTGTAAATCAAACTGCTCACTAATTCTACATAGAATAAAAATAAGGTGTAGTCCAGTTCTCACCTAGTTTTGATGTTTGCATGTTAAATTTCCCTGTGTGGCCTTTATTCAGTTCTCTTATAAGATAAGATGAGATAAACCTTTATTCGTCCCACAGTGGGGAAGTTCACATATTCACACTTAAACTCTTCTTTATCGTCTGTCTTTGCAGTGTAACATCAAATAAAGACGAGACAGCACTCACAAGACGAGCTGGCTCCTTTCCCCGTCTGCAACTCACTTTAAAATTTATGCTCAATAGGATGCCAGGTGTCAGATCCATTAATAAGGAAATAAAAACTTTTACTCCACATGTTTCATCTTTGCTGTAAAAATGTCAATTAGTTGAAGTGAAGTGAAAATCTCACAGTTTTATATATTAACCTTTTCGCCAGTTTTTCCAAACTGTTGGGACGACACTCGCTTCATAATCTCTTGACACAATGCAGGTTCTTCAGTGAGAAACTGACATCGTGGAGATACGCTAGTCAGAGACGTTCCCTGTGGAGTAATATGGACACAGCTTGAATATGGCAAATAAAATCATGTTGGAAGCTTCGAGCCTCGACTGTGAAAACCGATGCAGATGTTTCCAGCATGCGGAGCAGCAGATGGAGCAGAGAAGAGCTTTGGGGGTATGAAGGAGCTGGATCGTTATGGTGCACATAAGAAATGGCCCTGCTGGGATTATGAAGCTCAGACATGTTTGTCTGCTTTTTTTTTTTTCAAACCAGAACTCTTTTGCTCCTCTCTAAATCAAAATATATGTTAAAGGTGAAGGAATATTTAGTATAAACAATGCAACATTTAGTCATCCCTTCAATTCCAGATTAAAATTTTACAATGTGAATAATAGCTGGCAGATCAGTGTTTATCCAACCAGAGTGTTTGCCTTTAATAAGGGTTGTGGTTGTTCTCTCCTTCATATCTTGATCTCTGTATTTACTTTGTATTTCTGTTTTTCATCCCTTTGCTTTCTCTCTTTCCTTTCTTTCAGTCTAGATTTTCTCTTTCTCCTGCTCTTACTTCCACTTTTTATTTTCTCCTCTTTGCACGTCAAATTCAGGCCAAGTTCAATACACACTGCAAAACTGTCTAAACCCTGCAGATTAGACCAACTCACATACTTTACCGGCCAACTAGATTTGAGAAAAAATAAGCCGCCCTGTAAACAACTTGATAAATGAATGTCTGTCCATGTCCAAATGAGTGCTCCTAAATAAGGTTGGCCTTTGTTTTGGCCACACCAGTCGAGGCACTTGGGAGACAAGAGGAATTTTAAGTTGGAATAACAAGCCAATGAGTTCGACCTGGTTTCGGCCTGACAAATGATGCTAACAGCTGCTGAGTGTTCCTGGTTGCTGTCGGACACTGGGGTCGAGGATCGGGGTCATTTCCTCCCTGGGGTGAACCTGGATGCATTTTGACCTAATTTAGCAACTAATTGACCAAGACAGTGGGGATTCAAGAAGACTCTCATCCCCGATTTGCTCAGAGGTTTTTAGAAGCAGCATTTTGCTGACAGTGGTAATCTGAACCCTTTGGCAGTGGAGGAGCAATTGCTGTGGTGTTTTTCTTTCACTGTACCTCTCAGGAGATCACTTGGCAGTCAAGCAGCATAAAGGGAACATTGCAGTATCAGAAATAAATGGTAGAGAAAGCTCCACCTGAGTAGCAGGTAACAGCTCATTCTTTATTTATTCCGAGAAATATTTGCTCTTGGTTCCTGAAATTCAAAACAGTTCTCTTCATCTGTCCAAGAGGGAAGAGAGTCTTTTCCTGGAAAGATCTACATATGTTTACTGCAGCCAATGGAAAGTACATTGTGAAGTAGCTGTTGGCTGAATTACTTTTAGTTTGTATCAGTTAGAAATACACATAATGTGAAGTTTAGAATTGAAGCCCAATGTCACATAGAATAAATCAAAGGGTTTAAAGGGTCAGAGCATCAACAGTTCCTGAGCAGGCCCCAGGGAAGTTAAACTTAAACTCTGCAATAGGAGCTGTGGGTGGAAAAAATTACCAAAACTGAACTGAAAGAATCGAAATCACCTGTTCATTTCAAAGGCTTTGTGCAGACATGTCGAAGTCTTTGACACCAAGCTGGGAAAACCATTTCTTCGTGGACCTGATTTTGTGCATGTGGGTATTGTTGTGTTGCCTAAACCAAGCAATGAAGAAACAGAATAGACTAAAGGTTTATGGACAACGTTGTCCGCATGCTCCCTCCACCGAGTTTTAGAGTTGGCGCTAACTATTCAGGCAGGTCATCAACATTTGTCATATCAAACACACGGTCTTCTTTTGACCTTGTCTGTATGATGAACGGAAACCTTTTATAGACACCACTCACTGAAATTGGCTTCTCTGTGACTCTGTGCATACGTCTACTGAATAAACACCATTTCAAACTTCCACTGAGCAGCCTGACCTGGTCATCCAGGTCACTCTCATCTGGGTCACTCAAGCCAGTCAAGACTATTTAAACAGTGACAGTCAACCGGTGCCGGTGGAAGCAGCCACACTTGAGTCAATGAATGAACCGGACTGCGAGCGGATTGGCTGAGGGCCCGCTCTTCAAATTATAGCGAAGAACTCGGCGAGCAGAGCCAAAGCAGATGGTATCACTCAGAAGCCCCCCCCCCCCGTTCCACCTTCCCTCTGTAGGAACAGTTTGGATAAGCTACACGAGTATCTCCTATGTGATGAATACAAACATGCCAAGGCTTCGCCTCACAGCGAAACCTTGGCATCCGTCGCTGGAAAAGAAGGGAAAAGGATCTTAAGGGATTTCTTTATGGCTTGAGGAGCTGATATGGATGACGATGAAAAGGTCACAATGCGATGTTCAGTTGCAGATGTTGATCCTTCAGTTGCACCTTAGCACATTTGCCACGGTTAAAGTTTTTCTCCCTCTTCTTCTCTTTCTTTTTTATATTTCCCTGTCTCAGTCTCTTTCTTTCTAACTCATGCAGTCAGCATTTTTCCATCCCTCCTCTCCTCCCTTTTTTTCTCTTCTGGCAGGAGCCATGACAAATCGTAGTCATGTCAAAAGGTTCCAATTGTTTTGTTGATTAAGTGGGAAAGAAGCTTTGCACCTTCCTCTCTTTTGCTTCTCTTAATTGATGATCGATTACTTCTGTCCCTCTCATCCACATTATCACCTTTCCTCACCCTCATTCTCTTTTCTCTCTTGCACTCTATCGCTCATTCATCACATTAATTTGAGAAAGCACCAATTCATCTTCCTCCCACTTTTTCCATGAGCAAACGAGAAAGAGACTTTGCACCTTCTCTCCAAAAGTTCTGCGTCGAAGGCTGGACATAGTGGCGGCAAGCTGCCAAAAACAGACCATGTTTTTTTTTAGTCGGCCCATCATTCCTCCGACACTTTGGTCCGAGTGCAGTTTCTACAGCTGGTTAAACACAGCTTGGGGTAAGCCGAAACAACGTGCCGTTTACACGGAGCCCCATGACATCTGACCCCTGTGGACATCCGCTTTTACCACCTGCCTCCACTAGCTTTAATTAACTCGAAGGCAGAGTGAGGGAGAATTGCTTCCAAAACATTTTTAAACACTTGGAGGAACTTGGAGGAGCTAGAAAACAATGGTTTTATTTATTGGAGTCGAGCGTTTCCTAAGAATCACTAGAAGTGTCCCTGTAGTGAACTCAGCAACAGGAGGAAGATGTTAAGGCTGCAAAACTGGATGTTCTAAAAAACCAGGTTCTGTTATATTTGGTCCTCCTGTGTAATTTATAATATTGTGATATGTTTTTATTTCTTAAAGAATTTCTCCACCAGCAAAAGCTGCATGTAGCTTCAGTCCAGCTATTGAGGATTTGTCATGTATTTGATGTTTTCTTGAATCAGCAAAATTTGGCATGACGACTTTTTGGGAACATAAAATCTCCGTCCGACAAATATGTTTTTTAACTGTACTAAATGGAACTTAAAATGTCACTTGCATGATCTGTAGCCCAAAAGTAGAATAAGTTACACGAGGAAATAAAGTCGATGCATGAGCCAAGGACATGATGTAGTTATAATGATAACAGCTGTTTCTCTTTACCTATATACCTAAGCAGTGACAAACACATTTTTCTGTAAAGATTCATGCATCTAACAACTGAATGTAACTCTGACATTGTGCTGGAAAGTGACCTGAGGGGGTTTAAGAGAAAAATCAAGAAAAAACATGGCAAATATTCTGCTTTACAAAAGTGATACTGTTCTCTCGCCGATGCTGCCAAGCTGGTGCCGCATATTAAGATTGAAGATAAGAATTCAGAAAGAGCAGGGAGCTGGAGGCTGTGTGTGTGTGTGTGTGTGTGTGTGTGTGTGTGTGTGTGTGTGTGTGTGTGTGTGTGTGTGTGTGTGTGTGTGTTTCTGGTGAGACAGACAGGAGCAATACTTGGCTCCACTGACCTAACCGACTAAACTATCTGGCCTTTGGCGCTCTGCAGCCTCGGACCTGCCAGCCTGTACAGGCTCGGAGAAAAAGGACCCTTATCACTGACCCCAGTTCTGTCCTGTGTTGGCTTATATGGGCACACTCCAGAGCTTTGAATCACCGGTCCAGACTCGCACCAAAACAACTTTAAATCTGCAGGGACAGTCTGAATTCCTGTATTACTGAGCCAAATAGATTCCTGGATTTGGTGTTGACCTGTGCTGTTGCCCATTTCAGCGTTTTAGTAGAAGGAAAAGATTGTCTGAGGGTAACACAATATGGGAGTATGAAAGGTACAACAGGCAGGATATAAGAAGAATTTCTAAACAGTCAGCCCATTTGTGTTTAGAAATAAAATATTGAAAAAAAAAGTTAAACATCGTGGACAGAAATCATTACACTCTGAGCTTCTTCTGTCCTGACCTGCAATGACCTCCATCCTCCTGGATTTGACCCCCATCCAACTGGATGCTACACTATTACACTGTTGTCATTAGGAAGTCATTATTTGCTCCTCTTCCATGGTCTGCTGGAGTCACACTGAGACCTTTCAACCCCGTGTGAAACCTAAAGCAGCGCTGCCATTAAACCCCAGTGCAGCATCTCTCAGCCTTTCCTGGCAGACGTCTAATGTTTTTCCAGGACATAATCAGAACTAAATATTTGTGATTTCAAATATCGTACTTGTTGGACATCTGTGTTCTTTGTGTATATTTAATTTGCATCTCATACATACTATGTAATGTGTACATTTACTGGACTTCACATCATCTATAAACATCTATAAACTGTTTGCATTTGCACAAAACTGCAAGTGACTCTTCAAAGTTAATCAAAGTCCAGCTTTATACCAAAAGTCAGTTAATTTCCATAATAGATTTCCACTGTTTACATTATCATATATTAAGTGGACAGTAGTCTATAGGACCACCGGCGGAGAAGAAGCTGGTCCGCCTCACTGAGAGACAGTCAACCCCGCTCTCTAAGATGAATGTTGGATGAAGAACAAGAATGCGCTCTGCTCGCCGCTCAGCCGCTTTTACTCCGGTCCAGACCTCACTTTACCTGTCACACATAAGGCTCCCGTTGTGTGAGGATGTGTGTAGTTCAGTGTGAGAGAGCTACAGCAGGAGAAACCTTTTTAAAGCTGCATGAAGCAAAGTAATACTTTCATTGTTGCAGCTTGTCTGATCTCAATCTGTCATATTTCCCCATTTAAAATCAAATCTTGGTTTAAGGTTTGGCCACTGGCAGAAAACCCTCCTGAAAAATTCACCCTTCAGAGGAAAAAGTAAGAGAAAGCTGGACTCTCAAAATGATAGATGAGCCTCTAAATCTAACCCCAATAAGAAGAAGACAAACCCAATGACTCATGATTCTTTAATCCGGCTGAAGCGCCACAGTGAAGCTTCGGATTTGAGATTCCTACAGTGAGAGTTGATGTCACAGTCTCCAGAGTGCATCTAGTTTAAAGTTAAACTCTGTACCTCAAGGGTCCACCTGCCCAATTATGTCTTCTGCTTTTCATGTGATCCCTCCATTGCAATTGATGATCTACCTGAAGTCTCTTCTCTAAGTTGGAGTTGCCAGAAAACCTCCACAGGGCGGCTTTCAGGAGCCGAGATCGTGATCAGATGTCTGAAACTTTATTCCTTTTATTCCTTTATTTTGGTTTCACAACCTCATTATTTTGTTCCTCACCAAGAAGCAATGACCATAGTTTTGGATTGATTGGCAAATTGATTCATCTTCAGGAGCAGGTTGCACAACGACAGTAAAACATCTGCATCACTGCACCTTGTTGTGAACAATGTCTTGAGCTTCTTAAGCAGATTCCTCCCAACCTGCAATCCACCATTTTCTGACTTTGCAAACTGAGCCCAAACACTTCATCCAATGCACGGAGGTCACAGCCCATTAAATCCAGCAGAACTACATCATTGGCAAAAAGTCCATGTAATGCTGGGGTGCGCCTACATTTCTGTCCATAAAAATCTCAAACAGAATCAGAGACAAGTCCCGACGATCTGTGCCATAATAAATCCCGTCTCCTCGCAGCTGGGAGTCTCGCTCGGTGGTTTCGACACCGCAGCTGGCATCAATAAGAATGAGATGTGTGCACTACCTCATTTTTCTGGGTACGACGAGTCATTTATTGGAGCACAAATTGGCAGATTGGAGCTGGATCAGTTTCACTTGTTCGACAACAACATAAAGAGGTGTGTCTGTTTGGGCCACAATGTGGCGTTACCGCTTAAATTCAAGGCAGCGGCTGACAAATTGTGGCGAGTTAAATGAATTTGAAAGCGTGCGTTGCACAAGCTATAGCTGTCTCTGCCTGTATTGTCAGTCGCATTGGATGAATTCTTGCACAGTATTCAGTCTTAAAATGTTCAGAGAAATATCCTGACTACTTTTTGAAGATACTAACCCCAGAGATTTGTGTTCCTCAGTCTCTCAGCAAAGCCACTTAACATCAGCTCCATCCAGCTTATCGTTCCCTCCCTGCAGGATCAGGTATTATTTATATTGGTTTGGCTACTGTGGAATTTCCTTGAAAACATTTAATGTTTACGATTCGTTTCCCTTTACCCGACGAGGTAATTGCATTTTCTTTTATTTATTTTTTTATCCACCCTGGGAACTAATTGGTCATGTCTGAATAATCGGCCCCGAGCACAATGCCGAAGTGGCCCTTTCTCCCACTGGGGACCGGAGCTCTGTACAGGGGTTAACTGGGGACGTGGTTTTGGTTGAGTCAGTCTTGGCACTGAGACTTTGTAGAGCAGAGGCTGAGCCAGGAGCATAATGTGTCATGGAAAAGCAATTGGTTATGAAATCCTGCAGATAGACTTTGGATGTGATTGGTGGTGATGTTTTTGGTAACAGCAGATTATTGCAGACAGAAATTTCTTTTTCTTCTCCAGTCAGTTATGGCTGCACTTTGCTGCGGTTCGTGTTCTCAGCAGCAACTTTATTTATATAACCAACCATGATGAATAAATGTGGTGCACACGTACTCGACGTGAACTGATAAATGTGGCATGCGACAATGGAAACAGGCTCTTGTGAAACCTAATTCTGTCTGTCATTTGAATATTTCCCAAATTTTATGATCTCATAAAGTTTGAGCAGGAAATACCCCAAAAGCTTTCTCACAGCCCGTCCACCGGAGACGGACCGACTCCTCAAATTAGAACTGTTTGTTTTTTACTGCCATTGCCTCATGAGCAAGTCAAATATTGATAGAAAGCGAAGAGAGATGTAGAGAGAGATTTATCCAAATCTGATTTTAAAAACCTGTGGAAATAAGCTCGGCTCGGCTCCAGCAGGGAAGATGGCGACGTTTGAAACAGCTCATTCAGATTCCCGTAAACCATCTGGTTCATCTCACAAGCAGTTGAAATTTAAATTGCTGTAAAAGCAGTTTCCATTTTATGGGATAATCAGCTGTGTTGTGTTGATGTCCTGTTGCAGGGCTATTAGAGTATTAACTCATGTTGGCTGTGTTGCAGAAAACGTCCTTTTATTTTATGGCGACTGCTGGAGCCAACTGTTTGCTCTCAGCGATGTGACAAACAACATCATATTGAACTTTTCACTATATGTGGTCTTGGTAGAAATTGGGTTCTGAGAGGTCACAGCAAACTTGGTTCAAAGGATTTTTTTTGTCTTTTCACATTAAGCGAGCTGCCTAAACATTATGACATGTTCTGGATTCAACCAAACTGAGAACAAGCCTCTTTTATACCTCTGCTGTACATTAAAGGTAACTTCCCGCTTTGGAAACCCCACACGGCAGCTACAGATATCTGTTTGCATTTCCGAGCTCATGAGAGACTCCATTGTAAGTGTGCTTCCTAAACTCAAAGTTGCAGACTAAATGCAAAAAAGCATATTAGTTGTATTGAGCCATGCAGATAGCTGTAGCTTTGAGATACATACAGTGTCAACAGTTTTCATACAGACTCGGTAAAAGTAGTTCCAATGGAAAACATTCACTCTGAGTTCTGCTGATCTTTCACTGATTCAAACAGATTTTTTTCAATGCATCACAAACAAAACTCCAAAACCTCCGTTGCACAGGAGCGGAGGGAGAAAGAAACATATGTCTCCGATGTGGACAAATAAAACTATCCCTAGAAAGAAGCAGAAAATGGTGTTTTTATGATGTGGGTGAACTCACCGCTTTGACAGCATGATGGATTTTTCCCATACAAATCATCCCGAGCGCGTCTTCACAGTATCTGTCTCCATGTGTGGCTCATATGGTTCAGCTCCTGCAGTTAGGTGCTTGCAACACCATGTAATTCATTTCTCCCACTGGGATCAATAAATTGATGCAATATCAACCACAAACTGTTTTGGATCAAACTTCTCTGAAAAGCTTCATCAAATTGAACAAATATGGTAGCTTGCTGACTTCGGGACATTCTTTGTGTGTTAGACTTTCTGTGCAGCCACACAGGCCTCCGACTCCCGTCTGAGCATGACTGTTGCATCTCGAACGTATTCATCTCATCCAACCTGTAGTTAGATAAAGAGTTGTGGCCATATTTCAAATAATGTCGAGAGAATTACACACAAAACAACAACAACAGAAAACGGGTAAAAACAGTCACGTGTCTGAGCGGAGTAGTTTATAATCATGGTTTTAAGTTGACCTATAGTTATAATTATGTTAAGTTTTAATGTGTTGTAAAATGTACAAAAAGCGCAAAAACTGAAGACAGTTTTCCCAAGTTCAGCGTTTGCACACAGGACTTTGAGCAGTGACTATGGGACCAGTTTAATAAGGAAGTGATGTATGAGGGCACGTTGCCAGTAAGAGTATAATAAATCAATCCTAACTTATATGGATCATTCCTAACCTATATAAATCTCACATTTTATCTCATATTTTATTGTTCAACGTGCGACCTATCAAGTCCTCCCTAAAGTCAGAAACACATCATTACTGGCGTCTGTTTCTTTATACGTCAACACAAACAAGCTCCATCGCTGCCATCGGACGTTCACGAGTGGAAAAAAAAGTGCCTTTTGTTTCTGACATCACTCTGAACAGGATCCATTCATGGCTGAGCTCAGCGCCGAAAGGCTTTGATCACAGCGAGAGCGTTAACACTTAAACCCACTCTCCTCCTCTTAATGACTGCGCTGACTTGGCGCTTTGGGTCGACGCTAACAGAGCAGCTTTGTGCTGAACGGGAGGCCTCGCCTGGTCGCACGCATGCTTGTGTACGTTCTCAAGTTAAACACGCAGGCTGTGTGGTCTTTGCAACTGAGCGAGAACTTCCTGCTTTTTGGCGGCTGACATCACCTCGGCTCCGTCAAAGGATGTGAGGTGTTGTTTTGTCTACCTGAAGGAAAGACTCGAGGCCCCTTTGAAACCGAGTTAACCTGTGGTTGTACAACGGAATAGAAGAGAGGAAATCCCTGTTTGAGTCTGATTATTTATTGAAGCTGGTTATTTATTTAAATGTATTAAACACACAGATGTGAGGTGAACATCTGGTTATCTGCAATAAGCCTCTTCAAAATTAAACAGGTGACAATGACTGTTGGGTCCATGTAATGTTAAAAGACTATACCTGTACTTTTCTATGTTTTAGTCTATTACCTGCAAACCAAGTGTGCTTCACAATGCTACCAGTCATTTTCCAAATTATGTATATCTATGATTTATTTCCTATTTTCAAAGCAGCCGCAGGATTTGATCAAATGCACATGAATTTTTGTTGTGTTTATGTTTTTGTGAAAATCAGGTTGTTGTTGCCTGGTAATGAAATTGTTAGCAGGTGCAGCCTTTTATGCAAGAAATTGACATTATTACTAAGTCATTCCTTCTATTTTGTTTGTCGTCTTGGTTCAATCCCCCCCACTGTAGCTCATTAGTACAAGCTTTTATGCAGAGTTGCAATGGGGTTTTTTTTTAAAACATTTTTTTGGCTGATGTGCTTTTATGTAAGTTCAAGTCAAGTGAAGCATAAAGATGCCTGGAAACAAACAAGGGTTAAAGTGATGACACAGTGAGGTGGGTTCTGGGAGGGAGAACAGCGTGTTTGAAAGATGTGGTGAGATGACAGCCTCCGGGGATTTACTGCGTAACAGTGAGGTCTCGCATCTCTAAATACTTGGATAAAATTTATGAGCCATTTGTTCTGGATTTTTATGCTGAAACAAAGTGTGCGTGTGAATGGGCGGTGCACTCGGTGCAAAGCATGCTCTATCTGTGCATCTCTAATGCGGAGGCATAGATGATTGAGGTTTGATTAGATTCCATTCGCTCAGTCTCTCATTAGATGTGACAGCTCATTACAAACTGCTGCAGACTGACTGACAGCTGAGTGACTTTGGCCGGCTCCGTTTAGAGAGGTCCAAATACTGCGTCCATCATCACCACATTATTATGAGCTTTCTTTTTTTCTTTCTTTCTGATCAAGCCCTAATTCTGTATCTTTACATCTCACCCAAGTCCAAGAAAAACGCACATGTTGCCTATAATGTGTCCAAAATATGGAAAACAGTTTCGGTGAGACACTCCAGAAGACGCTGTCTTTTTCTGTCTGTCTTGTCAGATATGTGTTTATTTGTGCAAAGAAGAAGCTAAAGATGATTTCACTTGTTGTGCATGAAGAGTTTTGCCCCGTCTGCTCTGATGTTCCATAAACCACTGTGAGCTGTGGTGTTTGCTTTCACCTGTTTTCGCTCAAACTAAACTGCAGTTGCACTGTTGCACAGCTGAACTTTGTATTGACCTGTGCAGATGTTGTGCTGCCAGTCATTTTATTAAGAAGCTCTTTTTCCTGCCAAAGCAGAAAGACTGCTCCGTTTTGAAATCCTCATCTTTCAAGTGGTGCTTGAGTAAGAATGGCACTTTCCGCTGTTCATAACCGTCTGGATTTTGCCATATTAGTGTGTCGCATGGGGACGTTCTCAGTCAGAGACACACTTCCAAAACACACTGACCCATTTTAGAAACAGCCCGGCAGAGGCAGCCGTGTTTGGATCGACTGCTGCTCATTTGCAAAGGCAGCAGGAATGCAAACACCAGAAGTAAACAGACACAGTATGTTCATCTACCCACATTTTCATTTTCTTATGTCAGAATACTGTTTTCATGTTGGAGCAGGAAAGAAGTCATCCTTCATTAGTAATTAACATTTTAACAACTTAAAAAAAAAAAGAAGTACTTTCTCTTTGTTCCCGAGCTGCCGACATAAAAATCTCACTGATTTACTGTTTCATGCAGAAAACATTTTTTTATCTGCAGAACAAAAGGAGTCAGATCTTTTGTGTTCAGCCTCCTGAAATTCTTGAGGATGCTACCAGCCAGTGATTTCACACATTATTGGAATAATAACATGGTGCCACAAATACAAAATATTCCCCAAAACACAGTGTTTCATAGTGACAGATGGTGAACCATTACATTGCTCTTGCTTTCTCAATTTAAATGTCACATCTTGTAAATGTAAATATGTACTGTGAGATGAAATGCGTTGTCACTATACATCTTTATCAACACTTCCTCCTCTTCCCCAGAGAAGGGAGTTCACCGTACTAAAGCCGACGTTATTCCTCCGTGACTCGGAGACTTAATCACGTGGCAGCGTCTTCTTCTTCATTTACACACCTTGAAGTTATTACTGCGAACACTAGCTAGAAGACATGTGCCATATCTCCTGAGTCTTCCTCAACTCCTCCTCTTGCTTTCTCTTGCCCTCTTCCAGTGCAGGTGGTGCTCAGACTCAGCCAAGCCTGATTACACCGAGAAGTCACACCCTGACCCAGATTACTCACAAGTGTCTCACAGCTGAAGTCGTCTCGCGCTGGAATGTTTCACATTCTCACTGCTCTATTTTCATTATTTACAGTATTCTTAAGATGAGGACATTCATTACTCATCAGTACAGTCAAATTTCTTCAACATGATCAGCTGTTTGCCCGCAAATATGGGATGATCCATGACGCGGGACAAACACTGATCCGGCGAAGCTGCTGGTTCCTGTTGCATCATGAGAACTGATGGCGTGTCTTAGTTTCCATGAGCATCTGTCCAGCTGTTCAGTCTCCGACCCAGCAGAGGAACATCTGCAGTGATGTCACCTTCGGGCAGAGACGGAGCGGAGTGACAGACTGAGCTGTGGGACTGTTGGCCGCCACGCTTTGGCAGGACTTCACCGCTGACATCACAGAGAAGATAAAGAACGGCGTCCATGTCTGGTGGCGATTGAGCCAACAGGTCAATCAACGATTCCAGAGAATCCAGGAATCAGAAATGGGTCAAAGAGCATTTGGAAAATATTTCTGAGAGCTTGTTTTAGCTTTCTTAGATTTCACTGCATCAGCTTAATAAAATGAATGAGTGCCTGCAAGTTAAGACAATCACAACAAAGTCTTTATGTTTTCTTCATATTTTCTGAATAACTAGCTATGAACATGCTTTCAGTTGTTTGCTGCATTTATTGACATCTAGTATTTGTTCCTCTAGAGTTTTAAACTTACTGTAAGACACCAAAAGCTTTAGTGTAATGAAGTATTTTGCAGTTCAATTGATGCTTGATCACAATCACATCCAGATTTTGGCTCTGCTAAAATCAGGATCCTGCGAGACCACGTCCACGTCCTTCTTTCTGTTTAGGCCGTCTGTCCACAATGAGGAGACATTTTTCACACCTATTTGTCACTTTCCAAAAATCGTCTAATTACTGGAAAAATTCAGACCTTCCTCACATTTTAGTGTGAATGAGGAGAAGGCGGCTTATGGAAACTCACATGAGCCTGCTCTGACGCAGTCATGGCCTACATGGCGGTAAAGTTAAGAAGTGGAACAGGTGTTTCATAAACCTGTATTTATCTGTGCTGTGTCCCAGTTCTTATCAGATGTTGGTTATAATGCAGTTTTTATTATATTCTGACCCAAAGATGATGAAGAAGAGAAGAGATGTATTGCAGCTGTTCTTTTTTGTTTCAATACAAAAACTGCCTGAAATGAGGGCACGATCATTTTCAGATTTAGTGGTGTGGATGTAGTCTGAGATAAATCTTAAGAAAGAAGAAAAGTTCTACAACCACAAATGTAACATCCAAAATAAGTGGTGACTGAAACAAACGCAATCCAATCACGTTTTTCGAACCATCCCAGAGACAAAGAGTTTTGAGAGTTTGAACAGAAACGGCTGTAAATTACAATCCATCTTATTCAGCTACAGCGGCGGTCTTCTAGTAGGATGGTGTGGGTCGCACTTTACTGTTATTATTTTTATTGGCACAGACTGTAGGAGTTTCATCATTCATTTTATCCAGTGAATGCATGAGGAAAGTGAAAGGAGAGTGGGGGAAAGAAGTGTGCCTCTCTTCCTGTGTTACTGGCCACACACACACACACACACACACACACACACACACACACACACACACACTTACTGTTTGCACTGTCTGTCTCAGTCAGTCTCTATTTCCCCCTCTCTCTTTGTCTTTGTCCCGCCTTCACACACACACACACACACACACACACACACACACACACACACAGTAAGCCTAATTTACAGGAGCTGCCACTGCGCAGCACGTGTGCATTAGTCTAACCTAATGCCTTCCAGATGCCCAGCCTCTATACCCTGCTGACCATATACGCTCTGAGAGAACAGACGATTGTTTCGGGCTCTTCTCGCTAAGGAGAACCAGGTGGAGAGTGTGTGTGTGTGTGTGTGTCTGACGGAGAGAGAAAGAGGGGGAGGAAAGAGATGTTGTGGTAGGTGGGCATTCACAAAGTGCTCGCGTGTCTGTGGCAGAGAGAATAAGACCACATGCTGTCTGTCTGGCACGGCTGTGGACTGTGTGTGTGTGTGTGTGTGTGTGTGTGTGTGTGTGTGTGTGTGTGTGTGTATTCAGCCGTGCTTACATGGCAAGCTTTCAGAAGAGGATGATGATGAATGGTCGGGGACGATAGACAGGTGGAAGCCTCTTCTCACCCTCTTGGCAAACGTTATGGGGTGTGTCTGACTTTTTGTCTAACTTCAAAATGTCTAAAGACAGAAGCCAGGATGGTTGGTTCTCACAGTTATGGCTCTGAACTGCAAAGTCAAATTAAAATGGATATAATAAAATGTATATTAGGGATTGCTGAAAATTCTACTTGATTTCATTCCTAAATTTGTTTGTTCAGTGCAGTAAGAATAAAAAGATGAGATAAGAGCTCCAACACTGTCTGTACTGTGGAGTGCTTTCATTTCTACAATAACATATCAGTCCTCTGGCACATGGCTGGATTATCCCACTAGGGGGCCCCAGTACAAAGGGCCTCCCCTCTCTCTATGGATGGTATACCCTGTCACCTTCAAGCACACATCACACACGGAGCGCGCAGCACGCTACACATGATGGCTTTGTTATGCTTTGTCAAGCCACACATGCCAGCCAGTCCTCCTACTAGCTGACCCCACGTTTGCTGCATATCAAATTAGTTGGAGGTCACCTGGTTAAACACAAATGCAAAATGTGCAATGTAAAAGCAAAGTTCAATTTCACTTGTGCATATTTCCAAACACAAACTGACTGACACTTTGCAAACCTTTTGTCTGACCTCTGCAAAGTACAGATCATGCAAGGACCCAGATATGAAGAAAATATAGTTCATCATGCAGAAAGCAAAGGAGTTTCACTTGACTTGAGAAGATGACTGAAGTGACAAACAGGATCTGTCATACATCATTAATGCACTAATTGCGGCGACTGGGATTAAAGAGGCTCTTGGCAGCAACTGCATGAAATACAGAATTCTGCACCAGCGAGGTTCAGTTTAACCCTTGACACCATGTTGTTTCCATATGGCTGCAATCAGTCTTCTTACAGCTCTTTGTTTGAGAACTGTTTCAGCTCAGTTTATTTGTGTTTGATAAAGGTGTCAGTTGGCCAATGATGCACTTTGTTGCATGAGAACTGTGTTTTCTTTCCTCCCTCCTCTGACATGGTTTGCACCTCTGTGTTTGTTTCTTTGCAGAACGCGGTTCTCAGGGAGCCTTGGACCTGACCGAGTTGATCGGCGTCCCCCTTCCTCCCTCCGTCTCCTTCGTCACGGGTTTCGAGGGTTACCCGGCCTACAGCTTCGGTCCGGACGCCAACGTGGGCCGCCTCACCAAGTCATTCATCCCCGACCCGTTCTACTATGACTTTGCCGTCACGGTCACAGCGAAACCTACCACACGGCGAGGTGGTGTGTTGTTCGCCATTACAGACGCTTACCAAAAGGTCGGTGACGTCTTTTTAACTCTCCTCTGTGTCTTTTACCTTTTTCATTCATGCAAAGAAACGAAGTAAATAACATGTATTATCAATGTCTTGTTTTTTCGTAAGATTGTACACTTGGGTATAGCCTTGTCCGAGGTGGAGGATGGTTCCCAGAGAGTCATACTGTACTACACCGACCCAGGAACAAGAGGAACCCAGGAAGCAGCTTCCTTCAAAATGGGAGACCTGACGGGAAGATGGGCGAGGTTTACCCTGACCGTACAGGGGGCAGAGGTGGGTGCATGGCGCTCAGTTCACTTTGGGTAAAGATGCTGTGTGTGACAGTTCAGCATCAATAAATTATGACGGTGTTAATGATTTTAATGACAGGATTTGGCTGGATGTACTGATTTCTGCACCGCATTTAAAACTGGGAGACAGATTCTGCTGATTTGCACTGGATTCCATAAAAACAAATTAGTGTGAACTTCGGTAACAGCCAGACTCTGTTTGTGGTTTTTCTATTGAGGCACAAGCATTAAAATAACAAATGCATGTGTGTGAATCCTGTGAACGGTTCAGCACTGCAGTCGATAGTAAACATCACTCAAACAAACGGGTACAAATAGTGAATTTTCAGGGACTATTTCAGCATGAATTTGCTGAACTGCTGATATACTGTACGTGAGACTGGCTCAGAATAAACCACAGTGCCTGTGTTCACTGTAATGTGACCCAAACATAATAATTTCAGTGTTACCCGGTGCAATGTTGTGGCTCACTGATGTGTTTTGAATAGTTTTTGGACAATAATGGAGGTTTATGGCACAGAGGAATATGATCAGCCACATACACATACTTAAATTCTTATTAGGTCAGATTCACTGTTGATTTAAGTCTTTTCATGAGATTTGTTGACATTATGATATTTAACATTCACTGTGAAAAGTGATAGTCTGTGTGTTGCCTGCAGCCTCTTTTTGTTATTTTGTTCATAGTTATCCAAGTGGAAGTCAGATGCTTTCAGCTCTTCCACACAGGAGTGTTAAATAGGCGACATACAGCTCTTTTATCTTTTACAGATGTTTAGTTAATATGTGAAGATGTTGTCATAAAATGAAGCAAAGCTGAGAGCTTTGATTAAGTGTCAGTGTTTATGTAGCTGCAGGGAATCACACTGGTTTTTGTTGCATGTATTCTATTTGTCATCGATTGCTAGAAGTAATCTGTGCGTGTGCCTTCGTGACTCAGGTGCGCCTCTACATGGACTGTGAGGAATACCACCGAGTTGCCTTCACCAGGAGCCCTCAGCCTCTGACCTTCGAGGCCAGCTCGGGGATCTTCGTGGGGAACGCTGGGGGTACGGGCCTGGCCAGGTTTGTGGTGAGTCTGGAAGGTTCTGGGTTCATTGTTGTGTGTTTGTTTAAGTGTTTGCACATAGCTACTCTGTGTCTGTGTCATCATCTTTTGCAACACGAACGCCTCAGGAGTTTCCTTCCAATCCTCAGTTGTCAGCCCTGTGTGAGAGCTGCAGTTAATTTCTCATTCCTAATGTCAGCGGGTTTGGATCAATGGGTTGAAAATAGATGTCAGAAACAAACGTGGCGTTTGGGCCGTTGCCTTTTTTACATTTGAGACATGAACAGAATAGTCTTTTTTGGCAGCTTTATCACCGCCACAGGAGACAAGGAATGAATGACCACATGTGTTTATGAGCAGAGCTTTATCCTGCGAGAACTCATAAATGACAGGCTGTATGTGATTTACATTTTTGGAATATAGCTCATCTGTCATCTTGAATGACTTACGCTGAGTGCAACCGTGAGTGCAGATGCCAAATCTTTGATTAAAACGAGCAGAATTAAAACAATATTAACGATGCAAGCTTCTAATCCCGTGCATTTGTTAAGATACTGCTGTGTGGTAATAATAAGGGTTTGTGATTGAGAAGTGCTGAGAAATCAGATCCAGGAGAAGAGGTAGGAACACATGTGATGCTGTATGCTGCTCTCCGTGCTCTTGTAAAAGAAAATAAACCAGTAAATGCTTCAGCACTTTCCTCCCAATCATCTATGATTTGCTGTTTTGCAATGGCAAGAAAAGGCTGTTTGTCCCAGCGTAACAGGAGGGATGAGGAGGAGGAAACAGTTCAGTTTAAAGGAACATTCAGTCCTATATTCTGTGTATGAGATAAGCCAGTAGAGTTATGTATCTGAGTTTCAGTCTTATCACGATGTTAGATGGATTGTGAGAATATGAAATTTTAATAAGAGAGGAGCCACATGAATAAATGAACTCGTGACTCAGTGGCTAAATCAGGAAAATACCTGACCTGTGACCTTCAAACCGGGCCTCCTCTGTGCTGCAGTGCAACCTCTGGCCTCTCCTCCTCCTCTGGTTTGCACTTATGTAAGTTCATGTGACGGGCAAGCTACAAGATGTTTTGTGTCCAGGACAGTGGAAAGACGTTCTTAAAGCCAACTTTTTTTTTTTCTCCTCTCATTACGATTTTATTAGAGGAATCAGAGAGTTTCAAAGAAATCCAATGAGCCAGGGAGGGAGAAAATGTGTTTACCCAGGATTCTCAGAGGGGAGTCCATTTTGTTACTGGAACAGCTTCTCGAATAGGTGTCTCGACCTACAGCAGTTTAAAACTCTGACGTGGGTATTTTACACCATGACGAGTTTCACTCAGGCCAAAATCACTTCGTTCTATCATCCTTTGAAATCTCAAAGATGATCTGTTCACATTCTTTACCTTATAAAGCTTTTTCAGTTGATTTTTTTTGGAGCAATTTGTTTTGGAGAGGATGATTTTTATCAGCTTTATCGTGGCTTGTCGTGGTAGCTGGGTGGTAAACACAATAAGAAGCTATTTATCCTCAAAGTATTACAGTTCAGTTTAACCACAGCCTGTGGCATTTTGTCAAAGCTTCATGGGAACACTGATGAGCAGGTCTTGGTGACTTAACTTCTGGACGACCTCTAATTTCTCTCAGCTACTTCCAGTGCTAAAATACTTTATGAACTACTAAAGCTAAAAAGACTATCATGCCTCTCTTTAAACACTCATACCTTTAAGGGGTACGACTCCATTAAATGTCGCCTCTCCTGTTTGGCAGAAAACCCAATGTTCCACCATTGCGCCACAGATGTAAACCTCCAGTGCGGCCGTCACAGGCTGTGTGACATCAGCCAGAAGCCCCTCTAAAAGCTCTCTGTCCAGTCTCTTGCCAATAAGCTCCATCCTTTCCACCGCTCCCTCCCTCTCTCTCTTCATGCAGCTCTCCTCTCTCCTCCCCTCTCAGACAAAGAGGACGAGTAGCGATCATTGCTTTCCAGCTGTTCGGTGTTTGAACCGTCTCTTCTCGTCACGCAGCAGCAGAAGCTCTCTGCAGCGACACACAGCTTCACATGAACACACACATGCAAGCAAAAGTATCTTCCCCCACATTGATTATTCACTTGTACTTTTATTAGTTTCGGGGAAACGCCCCATGCTGGGTGTGTGTTTGTCTTTGTGTGTGGCTGCCACCGTCTGTACATGACAGAGAAATAGAAAGAAGAGAAAGAAGGACACAGAAAGAAACTAGAGCTGAAAGATTTTCAAACGAAGCTTCAAATGTCTGACATCATATTTGATGGCGCCATCACCCTAAAAACTTGCACTGCATTTTTGGGATCATCACCAGAGTCTGTTGGACGAGCACCAAGCGAATGCAGAAACATGATATGATCGTTCAGTTTTTTGTAACTTAACAGTGTTTGAGCCAAAATAGATTTCTCTGCTATTGTGGTTATATAAATGTAAGTTGTAGTGCTGTTAGATTGCTGGTAGTCTGCCCTGTTCATAAAGGTGCATGCCTCCCTTTGCGTATGGCCAGCATAAGAGAACACTGTTTATATTGTTTTTGAAAGGCTGAATGCCCACAAATATGAACTGAAGCAGAATATTTCATTAGATAAAAGCTTGTTTTGATTTTTGGAAATATTACATCTGTCTTTTTTCAATCAATTTTGACTTTTGGAGTGGAACGCTCTGGAGTTATTGGAAATGTTTGGATCACATGAGTTGGAAACAATCCTGCACAGCCACCACTGGAATCTACTTCTACAAATAGTATAATACTAATAATGTTAGTGTAGTTTAATCTTTATCTGCAACTGTGCAGAAATACCGGGTTTAAACCGACATGCAAAACAAAACAAGCTGTGCAGCATTCAATTGTTGATTTTGAATTCAAATGTCAAGGTTATGAATGAAGCACCATCCTAAAAGAAACAGCATGTGCTGCTTTGTGACTCTATTCGTCCAACTCAATGTGTTTTCTTACTCACTAACTTTGAGGAAAAACACTGTCAAGTATGTTTATGCTCAAGTATTTAGTTTTATTTCTCGCCACAGATTTAAGCCTGCGGCTGCTGAGCTATATAAATGCTGGATGCAGACATGAAACCACATTTTGTTTTCTCACAATGTCAACTTTTATTCCAGAAAAAGTGGGATCGTTCTGTCCAAGGTGCAGAATTTGGTCTTTATGCATCTGATTTTTAGCTTGTCAGACACAAGTATTTTGACTGTTTTACAGAGTTGAGCAGGGAAAAGATGCCAAAGTCTGTTAGTTCTGAATAACACACAGTCCTCAAAACGCTCACATAACGTGGGTTAGTTTAATCATTTGATAGTGCACAAGTCTTGGTACATTTTGTTTTTATCAAATTAAGTGGTGACACCTTGTGGCAAAAACAGAACAGCACCTTAGAAGCACTTTTTTCTTTGCCACCCCTGAAATCTCCTGAGCACCTGAGTCTGTGAACATTGGCCAAACTGCAAGATACACACAGTCTTCATTCATATCCAACACTACCATCAGCTGGAGCTGTGAGGCCTCCTCTGACCGTAGAAATCTCAACCACAGTTTGTACTTTCTCGCAGAAACAAATAAACCTGTCTTTAACCACCCTGCCAACTGTCATATCTGTATAAAGTCACTGGAACTCGCTCACAGATTCAGATCTAAGAAACATAATGATCAACAGTGAACCACCAAAACATTTTTCTCTCCAAGTTTAAACACATTCTTGTTTAAAGTTAAAATGGTTTCAAAATCAGGTTTCAGACCTCACACGGTCCAGGGTCGCCTCAGTTCTCACCAAGTTCAGACCAGGCTGACTAAACCCCAGAGCCAACGGTGTGGCTCCAGATTCCCAGCAAACGTGCCTCAACCTCTCTTACTATATGGACGTGATGCTCGAGTAAACCTTCTGACAGATCATAATTATTAACCCTGATCATCTAATGGGGCAACCTTGTCATTGATGACAGTGTATGAAGCCAACTACTGCACTAACCTGAACCTAATAGTAATAATATTTCTAATGTTTAACCAAAAATCAAGTCCTAAAACTAAAATAAAGGCCTTGTCCCAATTAGAAGGTCAGTTCCCGTATGTGACTGTGTGAAAGTATTTTCACGCCCACAGTGTGGTTTCACTCTCCAGTGCAAGTGTGTCTGACCTTTCAGAGATCTCCTGTTTACCTTCACTGTGCTCATGCATGTCAGCGTGTCTGTGTTTTGACTGTCGACAGCGTGTTTGGATGCCGCTGTGTGTGTGTAAATGTGTCACTCAAACAGCTTGACACTGACAAATCCCCCCACTGCCTTCGAGCGTTTACCTTGGTATAATTCAAAAGTTGTACAAGCTGACCGGCTAAGTCATTCATCCACGCAGTGATGGCTCACTCTACGGGGGAATTCACAAACTCGAATGTTTGAGGGGAGTGGAAACGTTTGCGTGGCGCTTGCTTTGTTTATTTCAGATGTGTTGTTTACTGCACAAACAGATGTCTCTGATTTGGTTGCTACCCCGACTCACATCCACCCATTCTTTCCCTCCCTCTCTATTTCTCACTCCTTCACCACCATTAAATTTCACAGGCCGTACTCTGTTCCATTAAAAACAGGTGTTTGTCCTCTGGCTTTAGCGCAATATCAAAATCCTTGGCTGAAATTTAGCCGTTCTAATAAGAGGACAGACCCACTGTCTCAGATTCAAAGTTCCAGTCTTAATTACAGTATGCACACACATACACGCACTGAGTAACTGGAAGAACGCCCTTCAGATGAAGTGGGCCCCCAGTTTTCATTGGCATGTAATAGTTGTATACATCAAATTTCCAGACTTGTTTATGAACCGATTAAAGGATTTAAAACTTTTTGTTTGGACTCGACAGAATAGTGACACCCTGAACAGATGAAAAATAAGTGTGTGCTTGCTGGTCACAGTGGATTGACAAGTACTTGCAGAATAATAACACAATTTTTTATAATTTCTCTTAATTATAAACAAAGATAAGATAAGCTATACTTTTATTCGTCCCACAGTGAGGAAAGTCGCGGCACTAACATTTCAGGGTGTCACAACAGATCAGAATAAACTGTTGAAAAAGTTCATACCCTCAGCTTAATGCTTAACTCTATCTAAAACTTCTCAGTATCAGAACATAATGAAAGACAAGGAGTTGAAGAAGATCGGATACCTGCCAATCAATCTGAATTATTTTTTTCTGGCATTGCATGAAATACTTTGTTAACAGCACAATCAGTCAAAGCATAATCAGTCATTCATGTAATCATACATCTCCTGCCCCTGCTAAACTGCAGACAGTGTTGGTCACACTTGCAACATGCACTAAAACAAGTCTACATGGTTACAAGTCCTTTGGGGTTTGGAGGGCAATAACCAACATCAACCTCTCATATCAACAGGATTTAACAACTTTGACTTTGCACTCAAATGCAGCTTCTGTGAAAAGACTCGTCCAAGACTAATCTCGTCCAGTTGAACCACTGATGTCTGTCAGCTGAAATGCTGGTAACCTGTTACAGTGTTTAAATGTTAACACAACACTTCTGAGTGTTGATCCATGGATGTGATGTATAGCAGCTGTTATCAGGGTCAAAGTTGCTCCAACAAACAGGGATCTTTGTTTTTGTAACTAGTACTCTGCAAAGCCACAGATTAGTATCCAATAAGATTTATATCTGTAAATGTACGATGATAATTTTCCACTAAAATTATGTACATTTATTTTGAAGGTGGATTTGCACAAATATCCATCCTGTAATATGACACTTTAAGATTAAGCCAAGAGGAAATGTGTCTTCAGAGGACAGACAGTTTGAATGAGACACCTGTTTCACTGCCAGATGTTGGTGACTGTCCATTTGAGTGTGTGTGTGTGTGTGTGTGTGCAGTTGGATAATGTGTGGGGTAATGAGGGAGAGAGACAGATAAACTGCTGAAAGAAAGAATGTGTGGGAAATTTCACAAACGAGCTTCAATAAAATTTAATGACACAGAATGAGCTAAATTACCACGCAGCATAACACGGGACTCTCCTCGTCTTCCACTCCTCTTCCTCTCTCCAGGGCTCCATCCAGCAGCTGGTGCTGAAGTCAGATCCCACGGCCCCGGATGACCAGTGTGAGGAGGACGATCCTTATGTGAGTGTGCATGAAAACACACACATGCACGCCCAATCACAGAGTCTGAAAGAAGTGCTTATCAGATTAGAAGTCACAGGCTCATACAAACAAAACATAGAACTCTTCCTCCCTCTAGTGGTGGAAACCTGCACTACAGTATGGACAAAAGTGTTTGGTAACTATTTAAGTTCATAGAAATCTTAATTCTGCAGCATGAAATGTCATTTTAGATAAAAGTGTGTGTCCAACATTTTTGGGACCCTTTCATGACCCCAACCAACTGTGATCCAAATATCATACAGTTTCATGCCTGTTGTCTCATCCAGGATGCAGCAATGTCTCATCATGGCTTGAATTCCCCAAAATGATGATGATGATGATGTTTTGATTCAAGGCCAAATATTTTAAGTGGTTGTGTGTTTTGAATTCAGTACTGATCAGTTTAGTTTGCTCAAACGGAGTGTTGATTTTCTTCTACTAGTTTCTGGCCCATGCTTTCCCTCCTCTTCTTCCTCTTCTCTCACTTTCTTAATCTGCTGCTTGAACTCTGATGGCATTGGTCCACTCAAGAGGATTTAATCATTTCTGTCTGTCTCTCTGTTTATACACTGACTCCTTTTTTCCCTGTTCTCATTTCTCTCTTCAGGCGTCTGGATACGGAAGCGGCGATGATGCTTATGAAGACATGGAAGGAAGAGACGAAGTGAAGAAGGTTGTGGAGGAGCGAGAGTACACCATGGTGCGTTCATGCACGCAGTCGCACACACCACACTTTCTCTCCGTCCTTTCCATTTCCCCGGTTGGACTTGGACCAAAGAAAACAGTTCTTATCCTTACAGGCCTGGTGGAGACTGGAACATGGTGATATGTGCTGCTCCCTGCACTCTCTGAAATAGAAAAATGCACAACAGGGCAACAGAAGAGAGGCAGGGCAAAGATTATTTTACTTAAGAAATAGTTTCACATTTTAGGAAATTTGTCCTTTCACTTAGATGAGAAGATTTGTCACTGATCACTGAGAGTCGCTGATACAGCCAAGAAATAGTTCCTCCTTGTAAAACTTTCTCAATTTCACATTTTATTTTTGCACAAATTGCACATAAAAAACCCAAATAAACAAGTTATGAGTTGGAGGTTGCTGGTAGGTGTAAAAAACTTTATGGACGATCCTCCTGACTTCACCTCTTTTTCATCTCTTTCATTCATGCTTTTCCAAATGCCCCCATTGGAAATCTACTGAAGCAAAATGATTTCAGACTGCACTCACTAATTTCTCATTTGCAGTAACAAGAGTTCTTCTTCAGGTACTTTCCACCTTTGTTGAGAAATCTAGTAAGTACTCTTATTACTGACATTTGGTAAACGCAGTGTGTCATTTCTTGCACAACTTTAAAGCCCCTTGTGTTGATTTTCTATTTAGGAAAACTTAACTATCACACATTCACATTTGACAGCACAATCTCAGCCTCTTTGGACACTGAAGCTCCAGGAGATTTCAGTGTCTTGTGAAATTTGCTTCATTTACCCAGATTCCTTCCTCAACTCCGCCACATGAAACAGTTTTACTCTGACTTTGTTGAAGTACCTCAGTGCTTTGTCGTAAGATTTGGACGTATGGAAGCACGAGGCTCTTGCCCAGCCAGTTCTGAGCTATGTGAAAAATGTCCTCCTCAGCCATATCAGGACAGTCAGAAGTCAGACTCAACAGATCCAGCGCTCCTCCAGAAAGATTTATTGCTTTATCATTGCTACTCATTTTCATGGGTCGCTCATAAACGGGACAGCACGGGGCACGAGGTCAAGATATTTTATCGCCGCAGCAGATCTTGTGAAAATAATGCTGAAATAATGCTGAAGTAATGTGCAGCTGTGAGCCAACTTGATGCAACGTGAGGAATGTTTCAGTCTCAGTCTGACGCTGTAGCTGGATCTGGACTGAGAGAAAACATTTCCTTCCATCTGTTGCAAACACTCCCACTTTTTTTCCCCGAGCAGCCGTTTTGTTGGATCTTAACAGATAATGAAAGCGCTGTTTATGAACACAAAGTCAAAAGCTAAAATAATAATAATGTTTACACACGCCAGGCTTGTTAATCTTCTCATTTTTATGCATGGCTGTGAAATATTTTACATGAAAACATGCTGAATAAAACGCTCTGGGATTTACAGCCACTGCAAGACAATCAGCAATAGCATGGTAGAGCATTTTAAAAGTTAGGATTAAATTTGTTTTCAGGTCTTGTACTTGTGGAAGATGACACAGCTTCTTGCATACATGTTTAGAATAATGCTGGTCCCTAACAAATCATACGTCCAAATTATTTCCATTCAGATTATGCGTCTAAGAACTTTTGCTGTTTATTTAATTTTCATTGAAAAATATTTTATCGTACATTTTCTTATAGACCATAATAACTTCCATTTCCTTCAATCTTCAAGTTTTTGTGAGTTGACTGTAGATTATGACATTTTTTTTTATGATATATTTTTTAGCATCTCTTGGAGCTGAAACCCACTGACAGCAGCCCAGTCCAAGCTCCGCCCACTGAGATGCCACCAGTTGATGATGATGATGATGAAGATGACATTGAGGAAATTTCTGGGCAGGCAGCTGAGATGACGACAGTAAGAGGTAAAGAAAAAAACAACACAAATCTTATTTTTATATTATCATATAACGGCAACAAACAACAGTGATTGCCGAATCTTTTGTTGCAGGTATTAAGCCAAAAACTTCTGTCACACACGTGCAGAATTTATTTTAGATGTGTGTGCTGACATAGAAGTGATGCTGCTCCTCCTGTGTTGTAGTTCCCAAATTGACCAGCAGATGGTGCTGGAAGAGCAAATATAGCCTCTTTCACAGAGTTCTGCCTTAAATAAGGTTTCACATCCTAATAAATCATAGAGGTTTCCATTCTGTATGGTTCCACCTTTTCAGGTCATTTGCTTTTTTTTTATTGAGAACTGAACTGACATTTGTTTTAATGTGTTCACTTTGTGTCTTTGTTACAGTAAAATCATTTCAGACTGGTACTCCAGCCTCCACACTCGACACTGTAAGTAGTGATTTGTATAATTCAGGTCATGATGATGTGAAGTCCAGATCATATTTATGATTTTAAGTAGCACATGTATCTGTTCAGTCATGACCAATGTAAATTAACAATTGCTTTATTCAATGTTCAATTAGATTATTAGCATAACTGAGACTCCATCTTTGAATCATAAAGTAAATGAATCGCTCATTGAGTCAATGTCCAGTCCCTCCAGGTGTCTCCAGGACTGAAAGGGGAGAGAGGTGAGCCAGGTCCCTCTGGTCCCCCAGGACCACCTGGCCCTCCAGGACGAGCCTCTGGAGATGGGGAAGGAGGGGAGCCGGGACCACGGGGTCCGCAGGGGCCACAGGGACATCCAGGCCCTGCTGGGGTTCCTGGGAAAGATGGACAGCCTGTGAGTTTGTTTGCTTTATTTGCAGTGTTTTTGATTGTCCAGCTTTCTATTGACAGGACATCAAAAAGCTATTGAGAGCACATTCTGTTGTTCAGGTCAGTCCTACACGTCCAAATATAAAATGATGGATTGGTTTTCTATTTTTGTCTTTTCTCCAGGGAAGCAAAGGTGAAGCTGGAGCTCTGGTAAGTAATGTTTTTCCAGTCTGTAGATTTATAGGTTCATTCTTGTGGGAGTGTCTCTGGGGAACTGATGAGGGAATGTACCATTTCCAACATACGGGTGCTAATTTACAGAGCTGCACTTTATACAGCAGCTGATACTAAATGCTGATCCAACAGTTGCCTTTAAGGACCGGGGTCACTGATCTAACATCAGAGCCTCATTCCTGATGTCTAGACAAAGTGTTGATGTGCTAAACTTGGACTGTTACATGACCTGGAAAGTGGTGATATCTGACACTGAGCACAGATGTAACTGCCCGTTCTTTCCCAGGGAGCTACTGGGATTCCAGGATTCCCAGGACTCCAGGGAGAGCCTGGTCCTCAGGGAGAAAAGGTAAACAACACCACACGTTAAGACCATGATACCTGCACTTGAATATGGTCAGAATGTAAATACACATTTTCTACAGATACATCACTGCCATGTGAATTGTCATTGAAATCATGGACTTGGACTGGAAATGAGCTAATGAATAAATGTACAAATGAACACATGAACATCTCACTGCTGTTTCCCTCAGGGTGATACTGGTGTTGGACTACCGGGCCCTCCAGGCCCTCCTGGACCTCCAGGGCGACCAAGCAAGTCTTCCATGTTCCTGGTAGGTTTTCAGTCCAAAATGAAACAACTGATGTCGCCCTGGTGATTATTTCTTCTTATGGCTGAAGCATTTATGTTGAACGTGTATAATTATGAGTCTGCAGGAGCAAAATGACTTAACTCACCAACTGGTGTATGTTCATTAGGAGGGGTCAGGATTTGAAGACTTTGATAGCGATGCTGAGATTATCAGGGTAAGTGAACTTTGTTTTTCTCTCTGTGACATTACATGATATTTAGCATTGCAAGCTTTTTTTCTTCAGTTCTCTTTTTTTGTTACTTCCCCTTTGTGTTAGTAAAATATGTCACCTTGTTTCATCAGGGGCCTCCAGGGCCTCCTGGCCCCCCTGGACAGCCAGGGCCCCCGGCAACAGCATCTGAGGACCTCTTTCCCGGACCACCTGGGGCCCCTGGGAGAGATGGGAAGGATGGACAGAAGGGCGAACCTGGACTGCCTGTACGTTAAATGGTCTTTTCCTTCTTCCTTTCCTGCTATTTTTCATGAACAGTTCATCAATATGAACAAAATCCAAACGTAAAAGTTTTAAAAATATCACAGAAATTGAAGTTCTAGTACATCTTGTGTTCTGTAGAACCACCAGGTTTTGGTCCTTTTTAAACAAGCAGGACATGTTTCTTCATATAATTAGTGGTTCCTTTGAGTAACAAGGGTCCAACACTGAAAATGTTACATAGTGAAAATTATTTTATAATAATTTATGCATAATTTTGTGTCCTTGTTAGTGATAATAAATATTTAATTTCCTGTCTTCTGTAGTTGAATTTAAAATTGTATCATTTGTTAATTTTACCTCAGTAAAGACATGAAGTGACTCAGCTGAATTTAAGATTTGCCAAAGGACCGAGGCAGCAGGGATTTGTATAGAAAGTACACTTGAATTGCTGATGTAGCTTCTGTTTTCAGGTGATTGAGGAGTGGTTTAGTGGCTCTGGGTCTGGTTCTGGTTCTGGGTCAGGGTCTGGTCAGGTATTAACACTTGGTCCCATCAGATCCGAGGGGCCGAAAAGACAGTATTTCCCCCAACTCTATTAAAAATCCCATGTTCATTCACTGCTTTCCTGCTGTTGCTTGCTGCACAATATTGATCTAGATGCAAGCATATTATGTGTGTGTGGTTGAGCGAGTGTGAGACCATTTTGGAAGCGTGTGCATATATCGATTGAGCTATGAGTTATGTGTCTCTTTGTTCATTTGTAAACGCCTCACAGCACAGCCCCTCAGTCAGAGCCGGTTTTATATGTATATGCACCCACATACCAAAAGTTCAGTAAGTCATAGTCGATTATCCTCGAGCTACTGCGCATGAACATGGTCCCAGCTGCAGCATCTGTTGGGGGAAATGTGTCTTTTGTCTTTAAAATATCAGAAGCTTTTACTAACTGTGTGAATGGACTACTCACAGGTTTCTAATATTTACTACAGCACTGTTTTGGTGCATGAAAGGTTCCCACTTCAGCTCCTGGGAGCCCATTAGCTTTGTTTAATATGTTCTCATTTGAATCCAGTTTGCCCCTGTTAGTTCGCACCAAGCATCCACCTACATCATGAATGGCACCAATAATTTAATAACCCATGCAAACTGTTTATTCCCACTGCTCTCTCAAAAAGATGTACTTGCATGTAAAATGTGAAATGTCATTCTTGCAGGGAGTTGACGGAAAAGATGGGGATCCAGGGCCTGCTGGAGAGAAAGGAGACAAGGTGAGGCTGATGCATGCATCAACACTATGTTCTTACTGTGAACAAACACAAGGTATTAAGTGGACTTTAAGGAGTCCACTCGTTAACCCCAGAGTGCTGTAGCTGCACTGTTGTTCTTACAAATTGAATTCATGCGTTGACCCACCCGGCACATTTTTTATTATTGCGTTATTTACTCATATGTGAATGTGCAGCACACCAACCAGGAGCCGCCTCCCGCTCGTGTGTGATCACGCTACCTTTTGTATGAGCTCACTCTGATTTCCCTGGAGCGGCCCTCTCAGTGCTCCGTTAGCAAAAAAACAATTACACACAAGCTAAATAACCAGCAAACACAAAGAGCCGAGCTCTTAATGAGGCGGCCCCGTGGACTAATAAAGATAAGAGGCTCCGGTGTAAACAAGGCTGCGTTTCAATAGCTGCTCTGGCTTTTTGTGCAAAGCAGAAAGCTCTCAAGTCATCGCTGCACTTCATGTTATTTTATCTGTTTGACAGGGGGAGTCTGGTGTAGACGGACTACCAGGACCAAAGGTGAAATCTTCATATCCAACATCCATATCTCTTAACCCCTCTCTCCTCATACTTTTACTTACATTAGTTTAACTGGTTTCATGATCACTTTGAATAAGCATTACATCACATCTCTTGCAGGGAGATCAAGGCCCTCCAGGGTTTCCAGGCCTACCAGGCTCAGTGGGTCCAGATGGGCAGCCTGGTCCCAGGGGTCAGCCTGGTCCTCCCGGGCCGCCAGGTCCCCCTGGAAGACCTTTCACCATGGACTTTGAGGTACCGGTCTAGTTGTAATGTAGCTCACAATGTCCCCTCCATATCTGCCTGGTGTCAGCACAGAAACACTAATTTAATTTGTGCATCACCAGACTAGTTTGCACATAAACGGTTTAGCTATCAATTGTTTGCTGTTTCAATTAAAGCTCAGATTTCTCAGACACAGTTTGATCCTTATGAATTTCTTATTGCCAATATTTTTTGTAGGACTTGGAAGGATCTGGGATACTGACTGGTTTTGGAGCTGCGCCCCCAGAGGCCCACAGGTACAACTGCACTGAGTGTGCCTGTAGAGAATTCTGCTCCATAATATTTTGCTTTTGTGTTTTTTTTTTTTTTCAACTTTTGTCACCTCAGATAAATTTACTTGTTTTTGTTACACAGGGACCTCCAGGAATTCCAGGACTTCAAGGACCCAAGGTGAGATATTTGTGTCTGTGATAGATTGTGTGAAAGCTTCATTCTGTGCACTAAAAAGCTGGTTGTGTTATATTAGTGTTAAGACACTTGTGTCGGGGTTAATGTTTGGTTTGGGGTGAGACATGTAATGGTTGCTGTTAAGTTTATTGACTGACACCCCTTAACATAGGTTTACACTGAATTATACATTTCAGGTAAGAGGTCTTTTTGATTTTGTTTTTCATCTTTTCTCTCTTTGCCTCTCACAGGGTCAAGACGGTTTAGACGGCTCCCCAGGACTGCCAGGTCGAAAGGTGAGCTCAGCTGTCCTTCTGTTGTGCTTCTGAGATGTTGGGTTCACCTCAGCACGGATCAGACAAGCTTCTTAAATGTCTGGAACTTTTAGGTCATAATAAACAGCTGTAAAGCGAAAAGGCTGCATGATGTCGACTTTTGGCAGCAAGCTGCTCAGGAGGGCAACAACACTGTCCTCATGTTACCTCCATAGAAAAAATGAAGGATCACAAGGCACTGCAGTCTCAGAATTTGACTTTAACTTTATTATTTATCATCAAAACTAATTCAGAGAAACCGTGCGTGAAGTCGGCAGAAATCAGATCACTTTGTTGTCATTTTTATTTGATTACGTGAGGCTCTTGGAAATATATGTTACCAATTTATAAATGAAGGAAGCAGGTTATCTTATACCAGTGATGTGTATGAACGGCTCTTTGTGGTCTCTGCAGGGGGAGCCAGGTGCTACAGGACCACCCGGGGTTCCAGGACTGGAGGGAATAAAAGGGGAAGAGGTCCGTAAATGGATGCAATAATAAAAACATAAAGAGATGAAGGATTTCATTAAAATGTCAGCTTTTACAAAAAACTCAGACTGATTTTTACTGGCTCTGAAACAATCTGTAAAACATATGCATTTCTACTTTTATTTTGACAATCTCAACTGTACGAGACAAGAAAGGGCTGCAGGTATAGGTTTATGGATAAAGCTGTGAAAATACTGCTGATAACTGAATGTTTCACTTTGAGAATTTGTGTGTTATCTACAGGGACCAAAGGGGATCAAAGGTGATCCAGGACAAAAGGTAAAACCATCATTGGATAGGTCACAACCGAAGTCACACATGCACACACACTTGTACACTTTTGAAGTTTAGAGCATTTTGTGTTGCTATTTTCTGAAAGGCTAAGATGTCAAACATGTTTTTCAGGGAGAGGCAGGACGGGATGGGTTCAGTCTACCCGGCCCTCCAGGACCACCTGGACCTCCAGGACCCATTATCAACCTCCAGGACGTACGTAGTGGCTTATTCTGGCTGAAAGGGAGAGTCCGGTGTTGGTGGAGAGATAAAAACTTGAGTGATTCATTTGTTTGAGTCAGTTTGATTGCATTGATCATTCTCCTTCTGCCTCTTCGTATTCAGCTTCTACTTAACGATACAGATGGTGCCTTCAACTTCTCAGGGATTTTTGAAGCTCAGGGACCCGCTGTGAGTATCAGACAAAAAATGTTCAAATGATCTCGACATCATGACGACAAAAGATGTGTTGTTACATGGTTAGTGTTGGTTTATGTTTGCAGAGTGTAACAGTCTTATATTCCAGTTAATGCTTTCAGCTGCCGGGCTCCTTCTTCCAAACAGAAGTAACATCAGAAGACTTGTACATGATACAAATTAGTGCACCAACATGGATAAGACAGGATGTAGAGAAATCATTTTAACTTGACTTTCCATTTAGATATAGGGAGTTATCCTAATTTTCATTTCCTAAATGTTTGCAGGGTCCAAAGGGTGACGTGGGGTTGCCAGGAATTCAAGGACCTCCAGGACTGAAGGTAAGTGCATGCCTTGTCTCTGCTCGCTTACAGTACAAATATGATATCTGAACTTTGTGTACATGCGTGTTGCTCTTTCTATGTCCACATGTGGTTTGTTTGTTTGTTTGTTTACATCCAGGGTGAAAAGGGTGAGCCGGGGTTCGTCATCGCTGCAGATGGATCCATGATGTCAGGCCTGGCTGGTCCAATGGGACCCCAAGGAGTCAAGGTTATATTTGTTACCACAGTATTTTTTTTACTTTGAAATCCAGAACATTTTCCTCATATTCTTCTTTTGTGTGCTCTTACTAGCAATGTTTGGTGTAACGACGTTCTTCATGATTTGAGTATCAATATGAACACCTTATTGTAGAATAAGTCATAACTATGATTTTGGAAATATTTACAATGGAAATGTACAAATCAGTGTGAATGTGTCCTTGTTTGCAGGGAGATAATGGTTTACCCGGACCTGCTGGAGTTCAAGTGAGTATTAACAGCGACTTTTATTGCGTAGTACTTTTTCACATGACAATAAACATAGTACGAGAAAAAATAATATGAGGATAAAAGCAAATATTCACTTTGTTTTGTTCCCAACAGGGGCCAATGGGACCACCAGGACCCAAAGGAGAATTTGGTTTTCCTGGAAGAGCTGTAAGCACCACGAACTCACCACATTTCTAGTTTGATTAAAAGAGCTCACAGACACAGACTCTTCCTTATGTTCATTGTTGCTTCTTTGATCAGGAGATTCAGGTTAAAAATATATATTTTCTTTGCATTAAGAATTGTTTCTCTTCCACTATTAAAAAAACAGCTTCTCCCATAGTTTAAGGTCATTACACCTGCTGTTTGATAAGTTTTCAGTTAAATTAAATCACACATTGCCTCAGTCGACAAATTACCCAATTCCCCAAATTTCCCTGCGGACATCATTAGAGTTAAATCCAATCTGAGTTACCATACTGTTGTTGTTGTTGTAATTTAAATGCTTTTGGATGGTGTGTGTCTGTGTAGGGTCGTCCAGGTCTGATGGGACCAAAAGGAGACAGAGGGGACTCTGCAGGTCTGCAGGTGAGTCACACACCTGAGCCCAATTAAGAACATGTGAAAAGAGTCTATATGTAAAATAATGCAAAAGATACTGTTTGCAAAATCAAACATGAACAGGTTAAGTATAATAATTGTATTTATTTGAGCCAGTTACAGTATGAAGTTTTATTGCACTTAGTTTTCCCCTTTTAGTCTCTGTATACTTTTTAAATTTGCTCTTCCTTCCTTCAATTTCTTGTTTTCTTGTCTTCTTCTCTGTTCTCCCCAGGGACCTCCTGGCCCTCCCGGCCGTCCTGGGCTGCCGGGCCGCCCAGGAATATTCACCTGCCCAAAAGGAGTAAGTACACACACACACACACACACGCACACGCACACGCACACACACGTTAACACACAGTTCTGACTCATTAGATGTGTTTTATGTGTTTATGTGCTCACTGTCCTCTCTCCTCTGTGGTTCCTGAAGACAGTGTTCCCCATCCCTCCCAGACCTCACTGCAAAATGGGCGTAAGTTGAAACATGTCTTCATCAAACTGCTGCAACCTCATAACTTCATTTATCTGCAGCACATTCAGACATATCTCCTAATCACAAACTCCTTCATTCTCTGTCTTTTGAACACATCTCCCCTCTTCTCTTTCTGTGTATGAAGTGCATGTGTCTCTGGTACTAGCTAACCTTTCATCACTCAGAACTGTTCGAGGATGGCTCTAAAATATTCCTGCATGCTGCATGTCCAGTCTGGAAAAGTGAAGGTTCACTGCCAACACAGAAATGAGGTAGTACTAAGATCACAGCCACAGAAAATCTGCATGTGTCATTTGCATGTTAATTAAGATATTAACAATACAGACTGGATGATTTAATATTTGATAATGGGAGATAATGTGACAGCGATTCCATTCTTGGATAATTGCCCTGATATTTGTTCTGAAAGTAGCACAAGCTTTGTCATCACTGACTCCTGTTAATGTGTTTGTGCTCTATTATTCCAGCTTAATCCCAATGGAAGCATTGCAGTTGGTAGGTTGGATCATTTGTTTACCGTCAGTCTGTTTTAGCCAGTTTTATCAAAAGATTTCAATGTAGACTGATTTTAAGAATAATGGAGCAGTAGAAAAAAATTTATATAACATACTTGCAGTACACGTAGTTGTTTTTTTAACTTTCAAACCAATCTCTGGATCTGAGTCAAAAGGAAAAGCAATTTAGTTTGTCATTTTGTCTCAAAGGTAACTGTCAGACGGGAGTGAAAGGAGAAAAGGGAGAGAGAGGCCTTCCTGGGATGCCGGCGCCACCAAGTGAGTCAACACTTCAAATTGAATCCAATCAAAGGATACAGCTCTCTGAATGTGTAGACAGTGAAAATGAAACAAGTTTAATAACATACAAACAATAAATACACAGAAAAGTGTCTTTTAACGAGTGAATTTAAGAGTCAGATTTTATCTTAAAAATAGTTTTTAGAACATTTTGAGACTCTGCTGTTTTAACTCCCTCCTCTGTGTCTTCCAGGCACATTTTTCCCCAGGAGCGGCTGGGTACGTTTCATATAGAAGTGCTTTTTTAAGTCTGACTCTTCTTCATGTGCCATCGGACTCAGGTCTCATGTGTGTGTCATTGCATGTGCATGTAATTGCAGGGGACAAGAGGTGACCAGGGCATCAAGGGAGAGAAGGGAGACAAGGGGGAGGCAGGGATGGCCGGACGACCAGGCATCCCTGGGAGACCAGGACTCGTGGTGAGATTCACTGGATCCACACTGGATCATCTTTGTGACTAAAAATGTACCAAAGCAATCGATAAGCTCTTCCTGTCACTTTTCAGGGACCCAAAGGAGAGTCAGTGCTTGGGCCACCAGGCCACCCTGGGGTGCCAGGTTCACCAGGTAGCCCAGGCTATGGCAGACCAGGACCGGTCGGCCCTCCTGGGCCACCGGGGCCTCCAGGACCCCCTGTGTCAACCTCAAGATATGGCTCAGGTACCATTCATTGTCATAACAAAATGTGATGCTGAAATATCATCAGTGTTTACATATCGTTCTTGTAGCTGATGAGATCAAACAATAGGTCATATGAGTTGGTATTAAAGTTGTTGACATTTTTCCTCTGGCAGCTTTGACCATTGCTGGCCCCCCTGGACCCCCTGGACCTCCTGGACCTCCTGGACCCTCAGGCAACACAGCATCTGTAAGTGAACCTGTCTCTTCCTCACCAGGGTGCCAGAAACATCTGCATGATCACTCACCACAGACACATAAAAATCATCCATTGTTGCTGTAAAATTAGTAGCACAACATCATCAAAGTTTCCTTAGAGAGGTAACATTTTTCTTCTCCTTATTTGTTCTTCAGCTGAAAACCTTTTCGACCCGTGAGAGTATGATGCAGCGAACCGTCCGGGACGCAGATGGAACTCTGTCGTACGTCACAGCAACAGGAAGTCTCTTCCTCAAGGTCACCCAGGGATGGAAAGAGATCCAGGTACTAGACTAGTCTGGTAAATCCAGACTTTAAATCACTGTGCTAAAGATATGCAATGATGTCAATTCTAAACATCATTTTGAAACATCACATAGTCACTAATTTTAAGTCATTAATTAAAAGGACAACATAACCTCACATAACATATTTCTGTGTTTCGTCTTCACAGCTCGGCAGTCTGATCTACCTCTCCAACAACATCATTCCACAAGACGAGGTTCTTATTGCTTATATTTATGGCTTATGCAGTTTAAAAAGCTATTGTAGACTGTTGTACTGCATTATTCATCCATTTAACATCTCTTTTCAACTTTTCATTTAGCCTCGAGTTGCATATCAGATAAGAGGAGACACGATGGAAAGAATACGCTCAGTGAATGAAAGAGTGAGTGACTGTATTACTTTAGATGATCTAACTGGTTGGTTTTGGCAGGGCTGCTATGAAATGTTATGTAACACATGCTTATATAAAAAAATAAGGACAATTATAATTTTATATGGTTTTCACAGCAGAGTTGTCTTCAGATGACTCACAAATACAAATGTTTGTTTTTTTTGGTCATCTTTGGACAAAACACATTAAAACTGTGCACAGCATGTTGAGTTTTAGCAGATGAACCTTTGCAGCTGAAGACTCTGAAGTGTTTTATCGTTCCTCGAGCTCACAGTCAAACAGACTCTTACAGTGGACTAACACCGATCTGTTGCTTCCCTCCAGCTCAACCTGGTGGCCTTGAACCAGCCCCACTCAGGCGACATGATGGGGCTGGACACGGCTGACCGGATGTGCTACGAGCAGGCCAAGGCGATGGGTTTGGCTCCAAACTACCGCGCCTTCATTTCTTCCCACCGGCAAGACCTGGTCCATGTGGTCTATCCTGGTTTCAGGGAAACTCTGCCAGTCACCAACCTCAGGGTGAGTCTTCTTCACTGTTAAAAATACCCCAAACCAAACAAAGTACGTCTGGCTGCATCTAACCTATTATATGTCTTCTTTTAGGGAGACGTGATGTTTAGGAACTGGCGGTCAATTTTTAATGGCGATGGGGGGCCGATCAATGCCAGGATACCCATCTACTCCTTCGACGGCCGGGATGTTTTAGCTGACCCCTTCTGGTCAGTAAACTTGATTGACTACCTTCTTGCTTTTGTCCCTTTATTTTTTTGTACATTTTCTGTCATATTCACCTGTTCTGTCATCAATCTCTCAGGCCCCAGAAGAGCATCTGGCACGGCTCCACCAGCAGGGGTCTCAGAGTGGTGGACAAACACTGTGAGACGTGGCGAGCGGACCACATGTCCGTCACGGGCCAGTCGTCGAGCCTGATCTCAGGTCTGCTCCTGGGCCAGCAGACGAGGAGCTGCTCCAACCAGTACATTGTTCTGTGCATCGAGACCCACAAAAACCTTTAAATCCACCTCCCCCCATACCACTCCACCGAGGAACCGATCCCTGCCACCGTAAATGTTCAACACTCGGGGAAAAGATTTGAGCGTCTTTCCTAGAAAAGGACGTCGCTTTCAGCTTTGGTGCTACGTGTAGCATTTTGAAGACCACATTTTGTTCACAAAGAGGATGTTAGTACTTATGTTTCTCCTCCGTCTTCTGAGGAGCCAGAAGATTGTTAAGGTGCATAAACAAATTCTTGACAAAAGCCGAGATATAATCTGGGAAGGTAAACTCGTGAGTCGATGCTATGCTGTGGAACTGAATTTTTTTTTTTTTTTTTTTGTGGATCCAAATATGCGCCTTTAAAGAAGTGTCCCTTTGTGTTGTAAAGCAGACCAGAAGATTTTCCCCTCATTTCCAACTTGGTGGCACATAATGTAACATGCAGCACAGAGATTGACAGTCATCTTGTAATCATTCATGGCAATAATGTTAATGTCTCAAAGAGAATGTGGTAATGATTTTCTCACTGTTGAAATGATACACGCAGCACCTTTCAACCTTTACTCAAGGACAGTGGACACATCTGTTCCCCACGTAGTCACCCAGGTGTGTTGAGGATAAGACGTCTCTTGTTCAAGGTCATTGTCTCTTTGTGGTTCAACAGACTGAACGGAGAGACGGAGGAGCTGCAGGAAACTGCACCCATCCTCAAATGTGGCAGTTTTTACAAATGATAGATTTCCAAATTGTGAAGGAAGCATAAAGAGCTCCTTTCACTGTTTTGTTTACAGGTTGTCTTGGTGAGTTTTAAAAATTTTCATAGAAGTTTACTCAATGTTTTAAGAGCAAGAAGTTTGTTTCTGTAACTCACATAGTCCCTCGTCCAACAGGGGGACGACCAGACAGCCAGTGTTGCCACCAAAGTCATTTTTAATGCACTGTATTTTATTTTAAACATATTTTCTAATTCAGCATTTTCATCCTTGAATGTGTTGTTTGTGTCATAGCTTTTCATCCTGGTGATCTCACATCTTAGCAGCTCTAACTCTCAAGAGGCTATTTAATTTAAACTCAATGATTTATTTATACCGTCACAGCACATAACATGAAATCAGATGATTAAATTTAAGAATGTAATTTATCGTTTGTTGTTTGTCAAATGACTGTTTCTTCTCACTTTTTGCCTCTTTTCTATTTTTGTACAGTTTTTCTTTTTTACATTAACTGATTTCTTGAGAATGTGGACAACAGTCGAAACAAAACTTCCACCTATTGTAGTGATACAACGGAAACAAGCTAAATATTTTCATGCAGGAAAAAAAAGTACTAAAATACTAGAAAAAAGAAATTCCAAGGGAAAAAGTGAGAGCACATGTTTTTGTATAAATATTGGTGCTTTGTTGAATAAATTTTTTCTCTTTTCATAACCTTTTTTCTTGTTTCATTCGCAGTTCGGTGAACAAAACAACTCCAATACCTCTGACTACAAGTAATACTGCATTTCTCAGTGTGTTAGTACTTTCAGCTCTTTGTTTCGGTTTAACTTTGCTTATGAACTTTGTCTTGTTTCCAGCTGTGACAGTCAAAGTTAGCAACTAGTTGGTGAATGTAATGGAGCATTTAGCAGCTCAGGAGCCTAAAAGAGGAGTAGATGTTGGACTTGTGTTCATCATGTTGTGGAAACATGATTCCAAATGAATGCTGATGTTGCTCTGTGTCTGCTGGATGTGTCAACGTGCATCTGTTTGCCAACACCAAAAATGATGATTATTTTTTGTTTTTGCTTATTTGGTCAGAATTATTATTATTATGAATTGCCTCAAACCAAGCTTTGGTATTGCTTTGCTGCGATTTTGTTCTTACCGGCCAACATACTTTTAGATCTGTTATACGCCAAAAAAAAAAAAAAAAAAAAAATTCTAAAGGATTATAAATATGCTAGTATATATAGTTAGTATATAGTTTAAATCTTTCAGCACAGAGAAAACTATTTTGATTACTTTCTTGTTCCACTTGCATTTTGAAGTTGGCTTTATTATTGTTTTTATTTTTATTTATTTTGTTATATATATATGTTATATATTATATAGAATAAAATCTGTGGGTTAATGGACATAATAGCTTGTTGCAGCCCCGCCTGTTTTATAGTCACCTTAGTTGTAGTGTTTGCAGCAGCAGTGGTTTATATGTGAATCCCAGATAATGTGGTTTTGCACTGAGGGTTCAAGGTTTTGTAAACCGTGTCCAAACATAACTTGTCAAACACGTTTTCCTTCCAAAGGTCTGGCATGGAAAGAAATCAAATAGCTCTCAGTTTGTACTATGCTGTTAGAGTTCGAATGCATGATGGAGGAGTAGTAGAGTAGCTCAGTGTTTTACTTCACTTTGACAACGTAGAAGTTTTTGAGATTGTCTTATATTGGAGCTTCTTTTGTGAGCTTTTCCACCACTTGGACATGAAAGCACTTCAGGTACTGAAAGCCTTTTTTGACACAATGTTTGTAGTTTTCTAAATGTATTATCTCATCAGTCCACAGACATTTTGTGGCTGAGTGTTGTACTTGGTTTTAGCCAAAATACTGGAGCCAGTTTTAGCACATGAACAGTTGTAACTTTGATGTGAAGGTCCTGTTTGTGCTCCTGCTGACTGCTGCGGCAGCTGACTGTCAGTCTTTCCACATTGGCAATTGTCCTCAGCCGTCTGTTCAAGAGAACTTCAACGTTACGAAGGTAAAATACTGATGGAATATCATTCAGATCCATTCTGATGATTTTTCTCATGCGTATTGATTTTGTTTGTATGTTTGTCTGACGGACCAAAACATTCATGAACGACCTTTGTGCTCTTCTCTTTCTAGTATATGGGCACCTGGTATGAAATAGAGAAGCTCCCAGCTGTGTTTGAGAGAGGAACATGTAACCAAGCTACGTACAGTCTTCTCGCTGACGGGACGGTCCGTGTTCGCAATGCAGAGCTGCTGTAAGGACTGAAGTGCTGCCTATGTAAAAACAATGTTTGCCTATATTCATCTTCCTTGATGGGAGAAACGATCACTCTTCACTCTGCATATGTAATAAACATGAATGGATTTGGATTTATACTGTTCATGTGAAATCTTTATTTACATTAGTCATCCTTTTCTCTCTTCCTCACTGTGCAGGTCTAATGGGAAGATAAATTCAATTGAGGGTGTTGCCAAAGTCAAAGACTCATCTCAGCCGGCTATTCTGAGTGTCAGCTTCTTTAAAGGTAAATTTACTGTGGATGTCTTTATGCTACAATGATTTACTATTATAATACAATACAGAATATCTAACTATTCTTTGTCGTACCTTCCATGTCTGTATGCAGATGTTCCAGATGCTCCATACTGGGTACTCTCCACAGACTACCACTCATATGCTCTGGTTTACTCTTGCTCTGACTACTTCGGCCTTTTCCACGTTGACTTCGCCTGGATCCTGGCTCGCACTCGGACGTTGACTGAGGGTGTCGTCGGCCAGTTACATGATAAGCTGGGTGTCGCTCATGTAAACTTAAGCCGCCTTACAGTCAGCAATCAGACTGGATGTGACATTATGAACTGAGGCATGACCGATAAAATGAAGAAGGGGAACAAAAAAAGTTTTGAAGTAGTGGAAAATCCAGTCATAGTGCTTTGTGTTTACATCATATGTTATGTTCGACTTAGTCAGTAGAAATACACTGGAAAGCAAAATGTCACTAATTCAATGTTGAATCTAAATCAGACTGTTTTAAGGTTGAGCTTTAAAATGAAAGTAAATCAATGTGGCCATAAAATTGCTTTGCCAGTGCTGGAAAAATGGATCCCAATTTGGCTCAATGAAATAATAATTTTCTTAAATAAGTGTTATAGGTCTGTCTATGAATAAAATATAAAAAATTTATAAAAAAAAAAAAATTATGTAAAAATTTCTTTTTGAAAAAAGAGAGAAAAAAAAGACTTATTTACATCTCAGATTCAATTGTCATATATCCCATACATTTTTACTTATTTACATCTTAAAACAAATTTATTGCACATTTTACGTCACTGCCCAAGATAATTCTTCCGCTTTCGAATGTAGACTTCAAAATATAAAATAATAGTTTAAAGTTTAAAATGGGGAACTACGCGTTTTATTCAGCATCAAATCATTATTTACCACAGTGTTTCTGTATCGTTAGGTAGCGTTTACCTATTTTTTATTGATCCAATATTAGATTACGTGAAAACATATGTTTTTTTTTAAATGCATCTTAACTATATTGATTGAAACTATTATCACCTCAAAAATATCAAAAATATATAGTTGCATATTGCTGGTTAATTTTTAGGTTATTTGTGAGAAAAACGATAAATAAAAGAAAAAAAGGTCGTTTGAGGTCAACCGTGATGCTTTTATTCTGAAAGACGTCGCCCGGAAGTGGGACAACGGCAACAAATATAAACTCGTCGCCGCAGCTCATTGTCACGGTGACATCTGACCTGGCTCGGCTCGATTTGAACGGCTCTTATTCTGGTTTCCTCTTAGAAAAATGAGCTTTTTGTTGTTTTGCATTTTTCTGTCGTGTCTCCCGTTTAATTCGGCAGCAAACAGAAATGACAACCCGATTATTGGTGAGTTTACTAACCTGTTATTTATGCACAATCAAGTTAAGTCAAGTTAAGCTAACTTCCATTTTAATGCGGCTAAAGCTAACGAGCTAACTTTGCTGTTGTTGTCTTTTCTTCGTCTGTGTGTTTGCTTAAACTGGTTGTGTTTGTCCTTTTTTAAGGTGTTTTGGCTCAAGACATTTATAAACCAGCCAAACCAAATGAAACGTCCTACATCGCTGCTTCCTATGTGAAGTTCCTGGAGTCTGCAGGAGCCAGAGTTGTTCCTGTCATGTAAGTTACTGACTGACCCGATCACCATCATAACTGTCATCCCTCCAGTACATCAGCTTCTTTATACATCACTGTTTGAAATGAAACTTTAAACCTTGTTCTTTAATTGCTAAAGGATTAATCGGACACCTGAGGAATACAAGACACTGTTCAACTCCATTAATGGGTGAGTGTGTTATAATATGGTTGGGCTGAGAGGTTCCTGCATGTTTCAGAGAAGTTAACTATTTACTTTAAGTGCAGGGCTGGACATAATAACAGAAACTTTATGAAGTCCTGCAGTTGGCCACAGTTTTTACAGAAGCTCCATTATTATAAAGCAAATGTCTCTATAAGTTTTTCCTCTGTGTTCTGCTTTTGTTATCAGGACCTTTGTCACATTACATAATTGTGACTCACGCACCAGCAGCAACTTCTGTAAATCTTAATTACAGTTACAGATAAATAAGTCATAGGTTAAAAGTAAAACAGGTTAGACATATAGGTTAGATATAACAATTAGCAATATATAGCAACATTACAAGTTTTGCATTGTAGCCAGAACCAGCTGGATATTTGAATTGCACAATTATATAATGTGGGAAGTGAACCCACAAAGCACCATGACACATTACATTGACCTCAAACCATCATATTGATTTGACTCTCTAAAGGCCACAAGCATATCACATGGTAAGGTTTTCTGTTATTTCGTCCATCCCCTGTATTTTTTTTTTCAAATAACATACAGATCATTTTGTTTCTGAATTCTTTGCTAATCGTGACTCTGTGTGTTGTTTCTTTGTTAACAGAATCCTTTATCCAGGCGGAGGTGCCAGCATTATCTCATCAGGTTATCAAAGGGCTGCAAAAATCTTCTATGAGCTGGCTATTGAGGTAAAAGTGTAACATAATGATAAGTAGGTTTTGGTGTGTTGATGCTGGATTATGCTGCAGGTTGGATGTGATGTTTCAGGCCAACAATAGAGGCGACTACTTTCCTGTGTGGGGCACCTGTCTTGGATTTGAGCAGCTGACCGTTTTGACGAGTGGAGAGTTAATATTGTCACGGACCAATACAAGTGGTGTGCCGTTGCCTCTGAACTTCACCAGTGGTACGTCTTTGTGTTATTAGATGCACTACTGATTACTTATCAGTGAGAGAAAAGTCTAAAAATACAGTTACCTTGCTCTGAAAAAAGTTTGAAGAACTAAGTTTTGAAGATTAGCTTTTATTAACATGACCAGAACTCGTTGTCTAGGATGTCTAATTATGACCATAAGCTAACCTAATTACGTACGCCCAATTTTTGGGACTTTTCTGATCATTTTCCATTCAATTGACAAATGTGCTGAAGAGGTTAAAAGGTCACATTTGCTTTGCTGGAATGTGAACATAGTCGAATATGTGGTGGAGCAATGTAATGTGACACTTTGTCTCCATTAAATACAGTATTATCTGCATTTTAGGAGAATTTTACCTTTCATTACCGTTATCAGTTTCCGTGTCAAGGTTGTGGCAGCACAGACTTATCATACCTTACGTTAAGTGTTTTAATGATCTTGTGCAAATTTGTTTTGGCAAAACTCAGTTATGTTTGTTTTTCAACTCAGTTACATCATTCTGTTATGACCCATTTCCAGAAGCCAGAGGCAGCAGGATGTTTAAAGGCTTCCCAGCTGAACTAATGGAAGACATGACTTCTCAACCACTGACAGAGAACTCTCACAAATGGAGTTTGGCCGTATTGGTACGTCATTCAGTACTATTATGATGAGAAAGGGTTCAGTCACCAACATTACCCACAAATTATATGAAGTTATAGAAGTGCCATGTAAGAGCGACTGCAGTGCTAGTGTACACCAGTATTACTGGTTTGTGGTGAATATGAGCCTTTTTTCTTCCTTGTGCATGATGCAGTCTACCACAGCTAGCTACAGTGCACCCAATGGCATGACACCTGTGTTCTCTGTTCCTTTCAGACTTATAACACAAATGAGGAGCTGAAGAAGTTTTACAAAGTTCTCTCCACAAATACGGATGGAGAAACAGAGTTTGTGTCAACAGTGGAAGGTAGTTACAATACACCATGAGTTTACTGGTACGAGTTCAGAGCAAAATCATACTGGAGGGAAATATTTTTAATGACTTTGTCCTCCCTGATCTCTTTGCAGCCTATGATTACCCAATTTATGGGACACAGTGGCATCCAGAGAAAAATGCATTTGAATGGACAAAGTCTCACATACCGCACTCTCCATCAGCAGTGAAGACCACCTTCTACATGGCTGAATTCTTTGTCAGCGAAGGTGCGAACACAGCATGATGTTTCATTCTTTAATTGAACAGTCCGTAGCTGCATGATAGAGCATTCGGTAAGTCTTGCATTGTTTTCTGTCCTTACAGCCAGGAAGAACTTCCACAGATTTGAATCTCAGGGGGATGAGAGCAAAGCGCTGATATACAACTACAATCCTGTTTACACTGGACTTGATAGCGACTTTGAGCAAAAGTATTTTTTCTGATTTATCCCGATGCCGAGTTTGCTGCTCACACCATCTGTTGAATCTGCAACTAATACAAGTAGTAAAAGAGAAATTGGACTTATTTATACATGCAACATAATTCTTGATGCAGGGCAGGCTTTTAAAAATGTCAGATAATGCTTTGTGGATGCTGTAGCTGAGTTGATGGCTGAGTAATTTAATGTTATTACATTGAACGTAGTGATATTTTATGAAATTTGGCCTTAAACATTTGAACATTCAGGTGATGATGAAATGTACATTTAAAGTTGCACTATTCAATATTTTTATTATTAGTGTTATTGAATTAACAATGACCAAAAGATTTGTTGGTTTGGTATTCTGGCCTGCAAACTAACTTTGCATTACCTGCTCTGCACCAAACAGGAAACCGACAGTTAGCAACAAGGTAGTGAACAGAGTGGAGCATTTAATAACTACAGAACCAAAACAGAGTAAATGTTGGACTTAGATTTAGTGGGTCACCAGAAACACGACTCCGTTCCGTCTGCAGGACATGTACATCGGCAATTGTTTAATAATGTGTCAGTTTCCTGTTCTTGATTGTTCTGCTGCCCCCGAGTGGTCAAAAAAAAAAAAAAATCAATACAGCTTTAATATTCACAACAGCAACAAAACAGATGAGCCAAAAAAGACTGAAGGCTGATAAAATATCTATTTTTTTATTCTAACATTTACCTTCATGCCACAATCTGACATTTATCTCCTTCTATGCTTTGGATAACAAAGTTGAGCGTCTTGAAAAAGTCCTCAACCACTGGCAAAGTTCGGCGTTGCCATTGGCATTTATAAAGTCCACTTTCAACTCAGTTCAAGGACAGCAACAGGAGAACAGAAATGAATAGTCAAATGTAACTTCCAAAATGCTTTATGCACAAATAACACTCAGGTAATATTGTTTCTTTTTTTTTTTTTTTTTAGAATAAAATGATATTTGAATAACATTTAGGCCTACACATCAAGCTGACGAGACTGGGATCTCAATCACAATACTACTGGAAATGTAATTTATGCAATCCAGTAAGGAACATTCAAGATGTCAAAATTACCATGTGGAGCTGAGCTATCGGGGGGATAGTGCTGCAAATAACCTCTTAACATGCACTGAAACAGAACACAAATGGTCATTCAAATAAAAGAAAAATGGAAAATTTAACTTGTGCCTTTGTCAAGTTGGCCCGTCTTCATTGGACTCTAGAGCTAACACAATTTTTCCATCTTATATACAAATGTCTAATTTCTCAGGGTACAACACTAATCCTAATTGCTTCTTGCCTTCAGCTTTGAACAATGTATTAACTGATTTAAATTTCTGTACTAGTTATAAATTTCTTTCACCTACCATTCTGTAACATCTTCAAAGTAACAATGCATGCAGCTTCTGTACATTTTAGCTTGGTGTAATAAGTAAAAGTTTTTTCTGTGTAACTTCAAAATCCCTTCAGTTTCTCAATCAAGTATTGGAAGTTGCTCTTATAATTTATTTGAATAATTATCTATTTCAAGCTATAGATTTTGAACAATAGCTGCCATTTTGGTAAATATGCTTATTTGTTTTCTTGCAAAGAGAGAGATGAAAAAGACATTAAATCCACTCTTGACAAGACAGCGAATAAGCTCATTTCCCAAAATGTCAAACTATTCTTATAAATTTAGCTTCGTTGTAGCTCATAAATGCAATCCCACAGCAGGATGTTTGTCTGACAAAGTAAGGCACAGTGACTAAAACAAGTTGATGCTTCTGTTTTTTGAAAAACCTGGAGCGTCACAATAAAACTCTTAAAATGAACATCAAGAAAAACCATGGTGTTTTTTTTTTTTTCCCCTTCCAAACATTTTGCCAGTTAGATAATTCTGTCAGCATCACCGAAATACATAAAATGAAGCTACGAGATGAAACCAACATCAGGGCAAACATGAATACCAAAAAAAAAAAAAAAATATCCGTAATAGCCGAGTGAATGTTTGTGTGCTATTTTACATACTGTAAGAACAATAGACACAACCACAGTCCAACATGAAAGTTCTTCACAACTTTAAAAATAGTAACATTTCCTGTATCTGCACAATTCCAGACACCCGTTATGAACAACCAGTGTTTTTCACCAGGCGTCTGATTTTCATTAATATACACGCCCACCTGTTATGTGCTATTAGGTGTTCCTTCTCCTCACAGCTTGAAAGTCTGTGTGAGAGCTGATGCTTTCTCTCCACTGCTGCTGAGGAGCTGGTCCTTCCTGCTGTGAAGGAGACTGCTTCCTGTTAAATCAATCAGTATATTCCAAAACATCGCGTCAGGTCGTCAGTCTTTGTCGGCTCTCTGGAGCGCCGTTTGGGGTCGGGGCAGAGGATGGGAGGCTGGATGTAGGAGTAGATCGCCGTCTGCTTTGAAAGGCAGTCTCAGGTTCAGCATGCGGACACGGGGAGTCCAAATGCAAACCAAATCAAATTGAGCAAGAACAGGTGAGAGTTGCATATTGCGGACAGTTGTATGCCAGTGTTGTGCTTGGGCACAGGGACGGGATGGAGGTTGGGGTAGGCGAAAACATATGGGTGGGAAAGATTCGGGGCACGCCAGCCTCAGGAGGCTGAGCTAACCCTCGTCTTCGCTCTCCTCCTCCAGCGCCTCCTCAAACACTATTTCTGGTAGCCTGAAACATTCCTCGAAGAAGTTGACCAGGGACTGGCTGAGGTGCTGCCTTGTTGCTTCACTGTGAATGAAGTGGCCTTCGTCTGGGTAGATCTGAGACACAGAGAACAGGCTTATGTAGGTGAGAAGCTGCTTTTGGACACAGATTTCTTATGTATTGGGCTGGTAGAGAGATAAAACACTAGCAAATATATTCCTGACTTACTGCAGAGCAGATCTCTCAAATTCATTATTTACATGAGATAAAAGGTTCTGTCATTATCAAAGACTCAAGATTCTTCATGCAAAATTATTTATTTTTTTTTCCGCTCCAGAAAACCATGTTCTTTCTCTCTCTCTGTAAAGAACAAATTCTAAAGATCTGCTGTGCGATGAGACATAACACTTGAGGATGCTTTACTTAAGTAAAAGTAATAATACAACACTGCAAAAATACTTCATTAAAAGTAAAAGTCCTGCATTGAAAGTGTTAATTATGGAAAAGTATATAAGTATCATCAGGAAAATGTAAAGTATTACAGGTACAAATTGGCCCATGTGACTGTTAAAGTATCATATATCATTAGATTGCGTTAACTAATTAATTTAGCACTAAATTTCTGGAATCTGAGTTTAATAGAATATATAATATAATATAGAATATTAATATTGTATTGTAGCATGTTTGTATGGTTTGACCTAAAACCTATTAGAGAAACCAGGTTAATGCAGATGTGCACAGTAACATATCAGTCAGTCATAGGCTCCAATGAACATTCAGCTGCAGTACATTGTGTCTTAATTGGATTAGTCCTGGTGTTAATGCAGGATGCCCAAGAAGGTCTCATAATCTCATTATGTGGAATGAAGGCATTGTGAGGGCTAATCCTCCGCCTGCTGCGGGATCCCACTGGGATCACAAAGCTCCCAAAGGTTGCAGAAGAACTGAACCAGGCAAAGAAAGACGAGCAGAGAAATTGGATCAGCGGCCGCTGTAATTACAAAGGAGTGAAAGTAAAACCACATACCTGTAAGGTGTAGTTGGCCTTTTCATTAATGAGCTGGGAGATGAATTTGGCTGTATGTTGGAAATGGACTTTTTCTGAAAGAACATAATTAGAAATAGGCTGAAATGTGAGAAACAGTAAATCCTTCTGCTTCATGAGATTTTAAAAATATCCTTGTCTTACCATCAGCAGTTGGATGGATAATAAGAAACTTCTTATCCATGAACTGAGATGCTCTGTGTGCTAAATTTGCCATCTGAGGAATAATGAGACAACATATTAGATCAAATGAGACACGACAATAATTATCGCAACTGGAATTGGAAACATAACAATTGCAGTCAAATCTTACTGTGTATGCCCTCGGGTCAGGTTTAGGCAATCCAAGATATCTCTCTGAAAATGCAGAGGCTGCAGAAGAAAGAAGGTTGCAATTAATACTTTGCTCTAATGTCAAAATCAAAACGAAACTTCATATTAAAAACCAGATTGATGTGTCACTCATGTCTTGTTCTCTGGCCATGAAGGAAAAAAAGTACACTTTTCCAGGTTTTTTCATTCAAATATATTCACCCATCTACATATTCTTTAGTCTCGAAGCTGTTGTGGACCGTCTTCATTTGCAATTCCAAACTTATACAGTGTCATGGCATGTCTCTCACCCCCTCTGGCAAAGCGAGAGAAATCAAATAGATGGGAAATCAGTCACACCGCGACGCCCAGCTCCTCCTTAATTTGCAGTTTCCTGACTCGGTGCAGCTACAAGAGCGCCGTACCTCGCTCTCCGTCTCTCCCCCGATACACACAATTCTACATTTCACACATTTTTATTCCTTTGGTAGCGGAGGTGAGGCTTGGGTAGTTAACTCTGCCTGGCACTGTTATGATTGGGTTCTGAGGTGTATCTGCACCATCACACTGATAAGGTGAACGAGCTCATCTCCCCCTCTCACACAGAGCACATACATGTGTAACACAGTCACTGAGATAACTCCCAGCTGCAGGGGTGAAGGTGATAGATATGCAATCTCTGTCTGTGTTTTTCCTTTTGAATGCTTTCTGCCTGAGCCTGAATCATTATGCAGAGATTCTGTATTTGTTTACCACATTCAGCAGCGGCTGCAGTGTACGAAGCAAAGAAATCACCACAAACAGCTCACCATATAACTCGAAGTCTGTGATGGGTGAGAGAACAGCGCCGCACTTCACAGGAGATTCCTCCCCGCTGACCAACAGGCTGGTCACATAGCCTCCGTACACCTGAGGTACAACAAAAATCCATCACAGAGCCTGAAGAACTGCACATTCAAACAAACACACAACCAAATTCAGATAATAGTAGAATGGGCTATTTTGGGTTCACTGCTGAATTTTGAACAACCTGTTCACATCCCAAACTGACACTCTGGGTGTTAACAAACATGCATTTTTCTCTCAGGGGCACACAGAGACTGTTCTTACCTTTCCAAAAGCTCCAACTCTGGTTTTGTCAATGTAGGGCTCTTTCAAAATAAAACTGCAAAACAAACATTGGTTCTAGTTAGAAAGAGCCGTTCTATCTTGTATACACTGTCTTACCATAGCAGCTGTAGCTAAAACTGTACATGCAAGGTGTTTTTATCAGCTGTGTTCACAAGAATCTTTCAGTTTTACTTACTACAACTATTACTAACAATTGTAACATATTCCTTCAAGATAGAAAAACAAAGTTTCAAAGCGCTTCACAGTTGAGAGAGATTAAAAAAAAAGATCATCAAAACAGATAATATTGTAATATTATTTACTACGAACAAAGGTATATCTTATCTTACAGTAAGTAATGGATGCACTGGATGTTCTGATTTGCTGAATAGACATTTAAAAAATTAAACCACTGGTTTTACACAGAATTAATTTTCTTGCAAATGAGTTCATCCTTATTGTGATGTTATTTTTTGGGCTACATGTTACTTCATCAACAGTCTAATCTAGTTATCCTCAAACAGAAATGTTTTAAAATGTTGTAAATATCAAGAGATAATAAAGAGCCTGCTAAACAAATTTGTAGAAAATCTGTGCTAAAATAGACATCAGTGGTGTTTGGAAAGCACCTTTTATAATAGATGTTTTGTTTAATTGTCTTAAAACAACTCTGTGGAAGCCAACGGTGACCGTCATGTTTACATCTTTACTCTAGTGTCTCCATGTTTACTAAGACAAGATGAAAATGCTTCATACTTTAGCGCCTCCTTCTGATCCTGCTCCTCGAACACGCCCAGCTTCTTCTGGATGCGGTGCAGCAGGTTGGTGCCCTGGAAGCCGCTGCCTCGCCCGTCGCAGCGAACCACGACGGCGCCGAAGCTGCTCACCAGCACCGTGGCCCAGTCCATGTGAAACTGCTCCGCCACCATCTGGCCACCAGGTGTCCCATCGCTGCACAAACACAACCACAGACAAGCACATGAGTGCAATTAAGACGGCTGAATGCAAAGCTTTGTTTGTCTTATATCTAATAAACATGATATTAATTATGAGCTTGTGTCTCTGTACAAATAACATGATCCCTTTATTTGCCTGAGTATAGCTTTTCAATAATATTTGGGATTTTGGGCGTGGACTGTTTACTCTGGTTATCTGTCAGCTGGCAGTGAGTTGCAGAATAGTGGTACAAGGATGAAAGAAAGCTGAACATGCAGCAGACATTTTATTCAAAAAGACTGAAATTTTATATCTTTAAAAAAAATGCTAAAACTGCAAAGTGAGTGACAGAGACAGGACAACTGGTCTCAAAATAAAAACACTTTCATAAGATTAGAAAAATGAGTGACAGGAAATATGAATGTAGTTTGTCTGAAATATGCAGGCAGAGCACACAGGGTTTGAGCTGCACAGTAACAGACAGTTAAAGGCCTGAGGATCGAAATGCTAATGAGAGAACAGGGTGGACAGGAGGGTGAGTTTCCTCATTCACAGTGTAATCATTATCCAGCTGCAGTAGAGGACAAAGCAGCCGCGTCTACAGATCAATACGCCTGATTAAGACTGTGTCCAGGAAATCTCCACTGAAGAGGACAGTCGTGTCCTCAGAGAGCTCGGAGTCAAGTGTGGACATGAGTCAGCTCTGCTAATGGACACACACTTTTCTTTGTGCAAGTGTGTGAAAACGTGCTCACATACGTACACGAGCAGCAGCAGTGGATAGTGCGACGTGTCCATGAAGCCGGCAGGTTTGAGGATCTGCATCGACAAGGCTGTAATACAGACAAACAACTGTTATCCAACACACAGTACAGTCAATGCACAACTCCTTCATTGAGACAAACTATAACATCTAACATGAACCTTATGTATTTGTAGTTGAAAAATGATGATGAAAAAAATAAAATAAAATAAAAGTACAGATTCTACAATTTTTCATAAACACAAATGAAATTAATTTAATTTGCTTCCAAAAAAACAACCAGATTTGAGTCAGCAGAGAAAGTAAATGATGAAGTGTGCTTTCACATAGATATGGAGGAACGAAGAGCCTCATCTTTCTAGAAGAGGAAGTCAAATTCATATGTTTCAAAATATTATTATCATTAAAATATCACTGTTATCTACACTGTGTTGTACAGCAGTGATTCCCAGTCTGGGGGTTGGGATGAGATAGGAAAGAAAAAGAAAACTGCTACGCAAAATTAATTTTATTCTCATTTTTTTGTGTGAAATACTGAAAATACCTTTTCTAAAACACACTAATTCAAATTAAACAATATCATTTTATTTTATTTTTTGATGTTTGTCTTTGTCAATTATCAGATTATTCATAAACATTAATGTGACTGTGGCTGTGACGCTTACTGTAGTCATCCATGTTGATCTCCTTGTACTCCACTGTGGGCATCTGCATGGCGTCCAGGGTCAGCCTCAGGTTCTCATTGCTCTCCAGTTTATGAACTTCAACAATACCTGCAGACAGCACACGATTAACCAATGAGATATGTGTTGTGATACACAGACTAAAGTTCAAGTGAAAACCTTTAGCCATAAAATTAACACTAAAATTCAATCAGGTGGTTATTTTTTAGTTTATTTTATAAGAGTTTTAACATCAGAAAAACAAATCTGTCATCTATGAGATTATACTTTCATTTCATAAATTTACCTCTGAAATGGTCTTACTAACCATGGTTATGTTTTTTTATAAGGTACATTTACTGATATGAAAATTGACTGGACATGAACATGTGATTATTAGATATAATTTTATTTCAAATTATATTATTATTAATGTGACTGTGCTGATTTATAATTTCTTTTTAATACACATACTTAAGCCAACCAGTTTTTATAGTTGATAAGTTATTTTGGTGTCATACATTATTCATTTTTCATAAATTGGATGGTTTAGAAATATGTATGAAGCTGTGCATTAACATTCACACAAGATAGCAGCTCCACACAATATCAGAGCCTCTCATCCTCCAAAACTTTCAGTCTGAACTCCAACAAAATGCAAACGAGAAAAACAGACATGACTGAGACCTGGTTTGTGACCTGGATTCGCTTTAGGCAAACTTGGTGTCTCAAGGGGTTGTTGTGAAAAGAGAACCAGCTGTGTGTGTTCAACAGCTGCGGCTGGTTTGTGTAGCTCTAACTTATCGTCCTTGGTTTGCCGCGACTGTTGAAGTCAAAGGGGATGTGGCGAACATTGTATGTTGGGGATTGGTTTTATGTAAACGGTCAAAAGGCAGCATCCAGGAGGGAAATTCACAGACGGCTGCCAGCTCTGCCTGTACTGACAAACTCAGATAAAACCTGCTGGGCTGATGGAGGAAAACTTCAATTAAACCTTCTGAAAGGGAGGAAGAGAAGAAGAGGAGCTCTGTCTGGATTACTGACTGGAGCCAACAATCAGTTTCTGTACGCATCCAAAGACTAATTCTGATGTGACCTTGAGTCTGGCGCTGCCCAGTGTTAAGTTTTCATCACATGCAAAGCACAAACAATGATAGTTTGCCCATCATGACCCCATATCCTGATACAAATTAAAATAACTAAAACAACATTTTCAGTTGGTTGAAACGTCTCAACAAATATTGGATGGATTGCCATGGTACAAGCATTCATGCTCCTCAGCTGATGAATCCTGACTTTTGTGATCTCTGACTCTTCGTCTAGATCAAGTGGTGGATATTTCTGACTTAAAAGTTAAATGTCTTGGCAACTACAGGATTGAAATTTGGTTCAGACACTAGGATTAAAAAATGACAGTATAAATATTAACATTAACAAAAGTAGTAGTAATTTGAAAACTATTTACACGATGTACATTTTTCCTTGTCAAAGGATAAGCATGGATTATTTTGCTGCACAGTGAATTGTACAGATATATTTACACACATGGTGAGTAGTAACATGATTAACACCAGAATGAGAAAAATATTTTAAGAAAAATATTGCACATATTGCTCATGTTTCTCTGCACATGTTGAATTCGAATAACTTTTGTGATCCTTTAACTTTTCATCATCAGGTCAAAATTTGTCCAATACTTTAGTCTGTGATTAAATAAAACTAATGACATTCCCATCAGCCACTGCTGTACTTTCTCTTTAGTGCAAATGTAAACAGGTAAACATGGTAAAAACGATAATGCTATGGTAAAATGTTTAATGTATAACAGGTGAACATGGTTGCAAACTTCCCCATTGTGGGACTAATAAAGGAAGGATCTTAACATCATACCTGTTCGAGATTAGTCTCCACTTAGATACCATTAGCACAGCTCCACAGCCCTTCTCTTAGCCTTGTTAATAATTACGGCATTGCCATGATGAGACTTTGCATACTTTATGAACATCAGTCATTTTCATTTTAATAGATCTGTCAACATAGTAAAGCCTTTTTGAAAAACTCAAAAGTCACCAGTTAGGTGAACATCTGGGAAACATTATCTACAAACATGCTGTTGAACAGTTGAATACATCAAATAAAGCAGGATAAGACTTCATGGACTTCTTTTAACATGGTCAGGGCAGGGACATCATGACTGGCACCCCCACACACTGTAGTGATCAAATTACAGTATGCTGATATAGCCGTCGGGCAGGTCATAATTTAATGAGCACATCCATTGTGAGGAGTAATGTGATTACTGCCATTATGCCGGACTTGGCTTGGAGACAAACAGTGACTCAGTGCACAGGTGGCCATTCTGCACCGCGACGGAAACACTCGTGTCGACTCCTGACAAGGTCGTTTTGAATGCAGCCATTATGCCACTGCGGCACAAGGTCGCTCGTAAATGTCTTTAACATAATTCAGAGGCTTGTAAATGCAAATCTGTGATTCAGTCGGTTGAAATACTCACTCTCTCTGTCCTGCGTCTCGCTTTCTCCGTCTCTCTGGGTCTTGTAGACGGCCACAAATGGGATGTCCCGACCTGAAGAGAAAATAAGAACATTGATGTACTTTTATATTTGACATTGACATTGTTTATGTCTTTGCTCATCATCAAATGCTCTGTAATGTCAAAGTCTCTTCCAGTGAATGCAAACAATAAGAGGGAAACAAGGTAAAAAGCAGAGAGAGAGAGACATCCCAGATCTTTTATTCTGTCAAACAAAGAGACAATTCTTTGCTTATTTGATTCATATAATGCAATTGCTGAAATAGCTTTTCCATATCTAGGCCACAAACGGAGGTAAAGTCCCTGAAACCTCAATTCGGAGGGAGGGAGGGACAACAGATGAAGTGACTGATGCACTTAGTAAATTGGGAACACAGTAGAGGAACACTGAGGTTGTGTGTGGTGGAAAACACACCAGCCACTCGCTCGCTCGCTCCTTTTCATCCTCCCACTCGCTCTCCTTGTGGTAATGATATCATAACCTCATCACATAAATTCATCCGGGCAGGCTGAGACGAGAGAGGTGGATTACAAATGCATGAGGCGCAGGACCAGCGACGATCAGTGATTTCTGGGCTTTGAAGGCATTATGGTCAATCTCTGCTTGATGGGAGTTCGGTGATGATCACTTACTAAAGTTCAGGGGTGACTGACACAAACGTGTTGGAACAGCGATTAAATATTGAAGCGACGAGGCTTCAGTCAGACTGAAATCACAGAAACATGAATCTTGACTCTTTCGAATCTCTATTTTTTGCTGCAGCGTGAAGACGATGCACTTTGCTGGTTCTTTTGGCATCGTCACACCCAGCACATCATATATGGATCAAAGGTGGAAGGAGAGACACAACAAGATGGGAGTGAAAACCAGAGAACAGATGCACGAAGGCAGAGTCTCTTTTAAAAGCACAATGTCGCTTTTTGGATTGTTACACCAAAAAGTGCAGAACTTTTCAGAAATATGCAGAAACTAGAGAATAATGCTGAATAATAGTAGTAACTACCTACATTTACTCAAATGCTGGACTAGTATTCGCAATTACAATAGAAGTATTTACAATTTTACTGCTGAGTACTTCTACTCCACTACATTTCAGAGGGAAATGTAATTCATTAGCTACAGTTACAGTAGATTTTACATACAAAACATATGATCTTTTCATAAAATATGATGCATTTTTGCTGAAACATTTCAAAATAGCTCCACCTCGACTAACTACGACATTAAGATACTGCTCACATGTTAATGCACATAATAGCACATAACAAATCTACCTGTGTCTAACATCCTCACCTGTGCATATATAAGTGCTAACTTGCAACCTCACTGTTAAAACAGAGCCTGTGTGTCTACATAAGGTGGATGAGTTGAGCGTTGAGAGGGAAGATAGAGGGAGAGGAAGAGTTTAATTCAAAATGAGGGAGACGTGAGTTGAACAGACTGTGTTCGCTACCTTGACAGTTGAGCAGGAAGTAGCTCATGTTGAGGCTGAAGGAGCCGCTGATGTATCCACAGCTGTCGGACAAGGCGCACGACAGACAGCGACGGTTGAACGAACCGAAGGTGTCGGCGCTGTGGAAGCAAAGAAGAGCTTTAGCTTTCTGGAGACATTATTTTATCCAAAGGAACAAACCACTGATAATAATAGAGAAAGAGTCATCACCTGTACAAATGTCTTCGCTTTGGACCATCCTCAGTGCTCAAGAAGTATCTGGATTAACACAACAACAAAAATGTTTAGTAATAACATAGAGAGTATTTCATAGCTGCACACAACGGATACAGTGGTCTTTTTGTGAGATATGTTCACTTGGTGGAAAAAAAAACACACAAGCAGTGACCCAACTACTCACGAGAATAAATGTATCATAAATGAATGATGGAGGAAAAAAAGAGGGGATGAATCCTTTTAGAAGAGAACTAGGCCAACTCTTACCCCCTGGAGGACGAGGTTTTGGGTTTTTCAAGTCATTTCAGCACTGTGAACAAAGAGTGACTGTTTGCATGTTTGTGTGTGTGGATGCAGGTGTGTACATGTGAGATCATGGTAGTCAGTCACTTTGTGGTCTGGAGTGTGGGTGTGAAATTATCTGGGAGTGATGGGGATGAGTCACATTTCTCATGGGTGCAACGGAGCCGCTTTTACGCCAAACACATTTCAAGCGGTTTATTGTGTGGAACTGCAGAAGCGGGTAGAACACGAGGTTCACTCACAACACACAGCAAACATAGCTGCTGCTGTCTCAAAGTGTAGCATCACAGCTGAAAACCAGTCATAGGCCAGAATCAATATACATTTTAAAAATAAATAGGGCCAAACAATCTGCTTCACTGAGCTCTGTCCATGGTGCTGAAACATTGAACCCATCATCTCTCCTGCAAGTTTTTCTTATCACATATTGGTATTTTGTTCACTCCTTTATTTTAGAATGAGGGAAAAATAGTTTGCATGAGCTCCAATAAAATGCATTTAAAAGATTTTTCTGATATAATTATCATTTCACTTTTCCCATTTTCACGTCATCTTCCTTAAGATGTAAGTCAAGGATGCTGCCAGTGCCAACACATTTAACTGTTTCCTCATAAGTCACCTCTTAGTTCTTCATAATGACAAAGACATATTCATCAAGTTTAGCTAAGAATATAGAGTAGAAACAAGTATATCTTTGTTGCCCCTGCAGGAATTATCTCTGCTGGTGGTGTGTGGGTGCTCACATCAACTGGCTGTCCTCATTATAGGCCAGGACTTGGGTGACATCCCAGTCTCCAGACGTGATGGACTGCAGTGTGTCTGTACTGGTGTTGGGCTTTGGAGACAAATAGAGAATTAAAATAATGTGGCAACTTTATCATTCATTTTATTATGACAATAATTCAATAGAACGTTCATAAAATACCAAGAATAAAGTTTGACAACAAAATTGCTTACTAAAAAATTTCGACACTTATCCTCAGAAAGTTTTTGCAACATAAAACAAACTTTTAAAGAAAACTAAAGTCACTGTCTGTGATAAGGATTATTCATAAGGACATAATAACCATAAACATGATAACCAAATACTGTGCACATACATATTGTCTTACCTGTGAGATGGACATGGAGATGTGGAAGAACTTGCCCCGGCCTCCTTGAGGAATGGCCCGAGTGAAGAAGAGCTTCAGCCCGTCTTTGGAAAACAGAGGCTTCTCATTCTGAAGACACAGAGAAGATCATTCAACATCTTTTACATAACAAAACCTTAAAAAAAACTGCACCACAAAAAAACTACTGAAATGGGTTGGTAAAGCCTGCAACATTGCAACACGGAGCTAAAATCAGGCAAGAATCACTGGATAAGAAAGCTGATTAAACATTGACTTTGATTTGATGATCATCATAAAGCAAAGAAAACATAAGCTCAATTCCACAAATTAAAAGTTGAATCTAAGCAAGTTTACTTTAATCAACAACTCTAAATACACCGTACATGTGTGTCAATATTCTCACCTGTCTGTGCAGCCATCCTTCACTTTCATCCTCATGTTTCTGTAGAAAAGCAGGTGACAGGTTTCAGTTGTCGTATGATGTGTGATACACACAGTACACATCATAAACACACACAGGACTTCGTTGTACCTTTGTGCAGACTCCCGTCGTGGCCTCACACAGCGTGAGTATCGAGATGTTCTGGGCTCTGTTCAGCCAGTTGATGGCCAGTTTGGTGGTCGTGGCCCATTTCACCATGGTCACGTAGTATTCACTGACAAAAAATGATCAAACGATGATTTACTTCATTTAAATTGCAAGGTCTGCAAATCAGCATCGTCAGTGGGTAAATGACACTGAGACAAAAATATTGGAAAATAAGACAATGAAGTAAAAAGCGCTAAAATGTTTCCATTTACTAATTGCAGATGATGATAGAATTTGAAAAAGAAATGAAACATTAATGATCTCTAGCAGATGAATTGAGATATTAGAGCAGCACACAATGAGCAGCGAAGGAAGAATAAAAAAAATTGGGTATAAATATGAACAGAGCAAATGGGGGCATTAAAATTAATGGAACTAAACACGGGACTACATTAACTAAAAATGCATCACTGGAGAAACAGAATTCGCAAAATCTTCATTCAAACAATAGGACTTTTGAGAAATATGCAAACGTAAATAGCATCAGATCGTGAATACATGGTGAGAGATTACACACATCACAGAGCATATGAATATTAACAACATATGAAAATTCATGGAGGTGTAATATGTGCATCATTTGCATGGCTCACCCTATCCTGGGATCATCGGGTCTCCTCATCTCGATGGTGTGAAGAGGACCGTTGAGGTTCACAACATACAGAGTGATGACCGGGTTCTCCTCACCGGCCTGAGCAGGACGAGGAAGGGAAGAATAAAATGATGTTGCAACACTTTCAGCAAAAATGAAAGCTATCGGTCATTAAAGTTGCATTGAAGATTAAACTGTGCACCTTCGGGTAGTGGTACTCTTTCCCCATTGGGTAGGGGGCGCCTGTGAACATTGGCAGCTCCATCCTGGGCACCAGGGTGTCGTTGATGGTGGCGTATGCTAACCTGGCACCGTCCGGAGACCACCAATGGGCAATATGGGACTGGAAAATCTCCTCTGGAAGAGTGAGAAGAAAATCAATCATGATGACAGTGACTGAAAACTCTCCCAGCAGAGATACAAGTTAATTACATGGCTGCCGGCCAATGGAAACATATTGTTACTTATCAGGGCTTCAAATTAACAGGTGTTAAGGGAAAAGTGTCTTTTAAAATGTCTAAAAATGATGGATAATTAGTCGTGCTCTTTGTGTTGCGTTGCTCTCTCTTCACAGAAACTCATTAAATTGTTCACGCATGAATGCTATCTCCTGTTGGCCATTGTACAGGATTCATGGATGTTAAGTTTTGGGTGACACCGTGCCAAAACACCAACAGCACCCAGAACCAGAAGAAAATGCCAATTCATCACAAGCCATTAAATCAAAAAATTTACCCCTTACAAAGGATAATAATTCTGCTAACAACCAGGTAAAAGCGGCAGAAAATAAGTTACCCTCTCTGCCCAGATCAGCAATACTAACTCTTACCTGACCTGTTTTCTATATTTGGACTCGCTCACTCACTCGCTACCTTTCTCTTGAACCTACAAACACTGAGTACCAAATGTTGAGGTCATAAATCACAGCAGCTTTTAATCTCAGTACAACCTATTGACCAAAATAGAACCCGGCTACATTTCGCAGAAATGAGCCAAACAGTAATTTCTCACCTGTTAACAACAACACGGTGTTCTTCACCAGATAACTTTAGTTTTTGTGGGTTGGTGTTACCTGTGTGTGTGTGTGTGTGTGTGTGTGTGTGTGTGTGTGTGTGTGTATGAGCAAGAAACTCACAACTCATTTCAGACTTGCGACCTCGAGGGTTCCCTCAAGACCTTCTGCGTGCGGGTGTGTTTGAAATTATGTACCAATCACACACTTGTTCAAAAGACAGAGAAAACATAATGGGGGATGCAAGAAGTCTAGGTCCTTTATCTACGCTGCTACACACACACACACACACACTCACCTCTGTCAACACACAGTGAGATATTAAGAAATTATGCAAATAAAAGCTCAGCGAGGGAACTTTCTGACAACATAACGCACAGCCGTGACAGTTCCACTTCATTATTAAGTCTGTTGCGACGACGCAGAAGGTATCGAAACAGTTCGACTTGTTGTTACTACGTGCCACGAGCTACATTTAAATCAACTTTTGCAATTAAAATTTCATTAATGCTGTTTATCTGTGGGACTGGGTGCTGGCTTTGGGGAATTAACAGACATCAACCACCAATTAGCATTTTCATTAACTGTGCACGCTTGGTGGAATTACTTGATATGCAGCATCCTTTGACAAACACCCTCAGCACAGACGCTTATGTACATTTGTTCTCTAATGTAATTCTGCAGAAGTAATTGGGGCTGTAGTATCTTTCCACTGCTGGACACTGCTAAGCTAATTATAACACCAGACATCTCTATGCCAGTGACAAGAAGAAATAGGGCTAATGGTAGCGTTTAGTCCAGTTAGTCTTTGCTCTCCGTTCCTGCCTGGCGTGTCCACCTGCACCATGCTGGCACGTCTCAGCGGGGAATGATTGGATGTCTTTGCCTGATGATGAACAGAGCAGCACGGCACAGCATTATGCTGCATTTGCAAATGATGAGTAAAAATAAAATAAAAAAAATGATTTCCCGCATGGAAGGCTTCCGCCGCTGCCTGCTGACTTCGCCAGCGGCAGCTTAAAAAGCTTTCCACGTGGAGTGGAACCACCGGGCTGTCGGATCCGCTCGACTGGGGACGCGGAGTCACCTTGGCTAGTCAAGGAGAGAGTTTCTGGAAGGATCCTGATGTGTGTGTGTGTGTGATAAACAAAAGAAAGTGAGAGGAAAACAGGAGAAAAAGTAATAACAAGAGAAGGGAGTAATGACGAGCCAACTCTCATTTTTTCTCTCTTAAGTAATAAGATTGATCATTACCAAGGTGAGTTTTTGGAAGCTCATCTCCTCTCTCCACGTTCTCCATCCTGCTGTGCACACTACATTATTCACTTAGTAAAGGACATTATTAATGCATGAGAAACCATGAGTGGCCAAAGGGAAATAATGAGTGCAAGGTGACAGATCCAGGCAAACTGAACTAATGAGAAAAAAGGAAAGAGAGTCCAATGTCGCAGCTTGTGTTTCATCCATTTCTTGCTATTACATTAAATCGAGTCAACTCAATGTTGACAAAGTAGTGACTTCCTGTCTTAAAAATGGCCTCATCTTTCCAACAGAGGGCAGCAGTGTCACATCCTGAAAAACCATAAAGTAGAGCAGCAGAGTGGCACAGAAACAAATGCAGCTTTTTTTTGTTAGTTCTTAGAGTCTGATGCAGATTTTTAGGGCACAAACTCAAAGTTTTTGGAGTCTAAGTACTTTCCTCTTGTGTTCTGAATATACACAGTCCACTCCACCAATCACAAGTAACATTTGCATAAATCCTACAGTCACCTCTAACAATCACACAGGACAAAACTAAGCTGTAGAAAACTGGCCTGGATTTTTTACGGCCTGCTCACTGATTTTGATCCATTGTATTAATTAAGTGTTATGTTACATGTAACTAAATCTACATAAAATTTGAAGCTCCTCCTGGTTCACTGACAAGCAGGTTGGTTATGTAGATGAAGTGACATTTTGCACCCAACATGCCAAAAAGAAAAAAACAACACGTCAGTGAAGCAGCTGATACTATAAATACAGTACAAGTGCAAGTGATAATTGAGCAAGAATAGAAAAGCACATGACGGAGCGAGGTGAGATTTCGCTGAGCATCTTCAGATCCTCATCTACGGTTTGTGGCTCAGTCCAAAGACGACACATTAGATGATGCACGAGGAAAATTACAGTGAGCTTTTTTCTTTGCAGGTCTATATAAAGAAACAGAAGAGGAGGTTGGCAAGATGGAGCCCCTGTGTATACATTTAACACAGACAAAAGATTCTTTCATAGATTGTATTTTTTGGTCTTTGGTCCTCTCTGGTGTTCAGCAGCTGCAACTCTGCAGGGAAATCTGGTTTGAAAAAATAACCTTGATGATATCATAGTAAGAATCACAGGATGGGTCTAATGAAAGATGTCACTGACTTGCATCATGGGAAATGTAGGATCCAGCATTTTGAAGCTTGACCCACACTAGAAAGCTAAGTCTAGAAAGTCAGGATATCTCGGCACCTGCTCTTCAGTTTTCACAATTCTATTTCAAATATATCCAAACTGGTGAACCTCTTTAACACTGCACTTTACACGCATACTATTTGTCAAACAAACAGTTTTCTGTACTGTGATTGATAAAATACGGGTTTTACAAGTGGCACTTCATTTGAATGTTCAGCCATTTAATATAATGTTTCACCAAAATATTCCCCTTTCTATTACAAACAAACCTCTCTTCCTACCAAAAAATACATCACTTCCTTTCCACCAGATTGAATCACTATTCTTTAACAGTATCATCATGCAAGCATTTGGCTGCATAATTTTTAAAAATAATTTAAAAAACAAGCTCCTGCAATGTTATTTATGAACTTAAGTTTTGCTGACATGATTCTCTGAATCAGTATCCTACAGTGACAATATCAAAGAAATAGATATCAAATCTTGCAAAAAATCATTAAGTTTCTTTCACACTGAGGAAACTGACTGAGACTTGATTTTTGTGCCAGTGCAGCTTGGATGCACTAAACAAGTTCTACAAAACTGTTTCCAACTGTGTGTCTCACATCAGCTCCAGCTTGTATTCACACCAAACTAAAACCAACATTTTCACTCTCTTTATTAATCTTTCCCTTTCGAGCGCACAAGTGTTGATTATGTGGTTACTCCGCACCCCGAAGGCTCAGCCACAAACCCAGCGATAAACAGACACAACCCTGCGAACAAGCCTCTCGATGCAAACAAGTCATCAAGCCAAACATCTATGGGGCAAACATGACTCAAATCAAAGCCGGGTTTTTATCTCGGCGCACCAGAGCCCAATAAACAGTTGTTTCCTTGGGCTGCGTCACGCTGCAGGATGTGTCAGTATCAGCACAGCCTCAATAATCAGACAGCCGACAGATGACAGAACACTTGAGACTCTCCTGAGGCATTTTGGACTATTACACACAGCCAACGGGTTCTTGGCTGTGTCTGTTTAATTGTTTTTTTTTTTTTTTTTTTTCTCTTTCTCTCGTCTCTTTCTGTCTCTCCTGCGTGCACACTACACACACACATTCATGGATTTAAAACAGCAATGCAAGCCAGAGGATATTCAAGCCCAGGAGATTATTTGCCAACCTTTCACCCCTCAGCATCAAATCTGCCGCGCAGCGACAGCCAGAGCTTAAGACCTCATTTCTCCTCGGCGGCGGTCTGAGCCTCAGCTTGACCTTGGCCAGAACCGAGCCTGAGTCATTAGCATGGAAAATCTTCTGCCTTGCAGTCTCGCTGATGAATGTAAACATTACACAACCTGGCGAGGCTTCTAAGCTCCCCTGCAGATGCTGGCATCGCCACTGGGCCCACGCCAAGTCTATTTACAGGCTTACAGACGTTTCTGAAAAGGGGTTTATCATTAATAGGAATGAAAAGGACTTTTAGTGTATTAGCAAAAATAAAGAAATAAAACCAGATAAAAATGAATCATCATCATTAGATACTGTTATTCCATTTGGCAAAACCTTGTGGACACCTGAACATGGCACCAATACTGTATGTGATTGTTGAACATCTCATTCTGAAATTATGGACATTAATGTGCTACGCTCTTCCGGTTTCAGGCTTCCCACAAGTTTTTGGAACCTGGTTGCAGGGATTTACTCCCATTCAGCCAAAGAGCATTAGTGAGGTTGGGCACTGATGTTGGGAGATAAAGTCTGACACACGGTTGGTGTTCCAATTCACCCATAAGAATCACAGCAAGGAGCAAAACAAACATTTCTTTGTGAACCCGGCTTTGTGCATTGGGGCATTGTCATGTTGATATTATAAAACAGGACATATCATAAAATGTCCTTCAGTGATGCTGCATCAAGATTTCCTTAATTGGGACTAAGGGGCCCAACAGGCATGTCCACATACTTTTGGCCAGATAGTATAGCTACATAGCTCTTAAGTCAGAAATGAAGGTGAAACTGCATGTTTGAAGGGAAACACCAAATTGTTATATATATTAACATACAAACGTACTTATTTTGTCCCAGAAGTTACGATGAAATCTAGTTCAACATTTTTGGAGCTTTTACTTTACCCCAACCTGTTTTTCTGACTTTATAATTTGCAGCATAAATCTTGCCTTCGTGAAGGTTATTAGGTTCAGTTTTTGTTCAGATAACATCTATTTAACTTCAACATTATTAAGCCTACTCTCACTGATATAAGTGGGCTGGACAAAATAACAGAAACACCTGTTAGTTTAATGCCATACAAGTCAACAGCACCATAAACTGCAGCCTCCAAATGACCAAACAGTTGAATCAACACCTCTTTAAAACAGTTTAACAAAAACTGAACATTATAACCTTCATATAGATAAGAACAAGGATGAGGCTGTTTGATTTGACTGTAGCTTGGTGTACACTGACCAAAGAAACCATAATTACTTTAATAAAGCCATAATTAGTTTCAGCCTGTTACCTTTGGATTTTGCCTTAACTACCTTACTATCTTGAAATACATATACTCTCTGAATACACTCTGAATTTTAAGACACTATTTGCAATCTCAACTTAAAATAATGTCTGATATCTTTAATTATTGTAACGGAATAATTCAATATTTCATAATAACAGGGACACAAACAGAGATAAGCACAAATATACTATAATGAAATAACATTTTCTGTTATCAAACTGGAGGAAGACTCAACATGCCATCACATCACACGATCTATATTTGGAAAGTTATAGGCAGGAATAAACAATAACACAATGCTGTTGTTCCACAATTCACTTTCATGAAGCTGATTCTGTTTTATCTCTCAGTGAAAGATTTATCTGGTCAATAAATGATGAGTGTAAATTACCGAGCCTTCAGCAGCTCATAAATACGAGTCAGGGGGTCAGACGCTGCAATAATGCTCTGATTAATGTTTAAATGGCCGAGAATGGATATTGCTCTTGAAGGATGGACGTGGTTACCAATGTCAGCCTGGCTTAATGTGGAGATAAGAGGAGCTGGGGGTTGATAACATTAAATAAAAACAGAGCCGTTCTGAAGAGGAGACGGCCACACAGCTCGCGTCCTGCTGCATCGGTGACCTCAGATAACCTCGTCACAGCCTCGAGAGCTTCGGTGGCGGCCGTTCACAAGATCAAACACACGCATTGTTTTCTACTGTAACTTGAGGATTAACAGCTTGTTGTGTATCACAGCCTGTCTCTATTTCTGCTATCTCTGTATCTATGTGCCGCTCCCCAGCTCCCTCTCGCTCTGTTATTAAAACACTGTTCCACTGGAGCAGAGAGAGCACCCAGCACAGCGGATATAAATTCATTAGTTGAATGCTAACGCAGCACCCGTCCCGTTTTCACCGCCAGGCACACAGGTGATTCTTTGATCGGCGGCGTCGACGCTCCGAGAGCGCCATGACATCTGTATCAGAGTGTGTACGACACACGCCGCCGCTGAATTAATGCAAATCAACCCATGTAGAACACTCACTCAGTTTCAGGGAGGGGGGCGTAAAGCAGAAGGAAATTGACAAGAGTTTCCATTTTTAATTTACCTGCAGGAAATCAAGTGCTGCACGCCAAAAATACTAATGTGGCTGCAGACGCCGGGGAGTCAAACTGTCTCATGTCATTACTCGCTAATACATGTGTAACTGCAGAGTGTTCAAATTAGAGTAATGGGATGGAGGGGGGGAGATCGAGGGAGGAAACAGACTCGCTTTACATATTTTACATCAGGTATGTGCACAGACTCTAACCTGTAAAAAATAACCCTGCAGCCTTTATGTCAGTCAGCAGTTCAACCAAAGTTGTGAAGTGGAAGCTTTTTCTTTCCTTGTGTTTCACAAGTAGTGTTGTAAAGCATGTCTTGGTTTATCTTGAGATTCCTTTGAGGGGTTTCTACCTCAACGTTGGGAACCACTGACCGACAGTACGTGACCTCATAGACAATGGTCACCAGACTAAAGGGACAGTTTGATAGTTTTGGGAAATACACCCAAAGCTTACTGTTTAACATGTTATATCTTGTTATAACTTTTCTTTTAATGGCAAATCGTTTCTGTCTTACCTTCATACAGCCAATCACTGAGCCCATTGAAGATGACGCCCTCTTTGCCAGTGGACACCAGACGAATAGAGCGGCTCTCCACCGTGGAGCGATAGTAGATGTTGTTCTCAAAAATGAAGATCTACAAGAGCCAGAAAGAGAAGAAATACATTTAGTTAAGTTTTGAGATCATAGAAACAAAACACCAGCTGTCTTTAAACTGGAAAACCCTCGATAAGACATTTTTTTTTTTTTTCCTGCAGTGCCTGACACTGAGTCCCTTCCAGCTCTCTGGACGATGATCTGTAGCCGACCCCGACTGACAACCTTCCTACTGGGAATTTCCTTTCAGTGAAGTGTTACATCATTATTATTATCAACACACACAAGAGGACGCCTGAGGACAATCTGGTATTTAAACTGACAAGTTATATCACAGATGGGAGACCTGAGTACGACAGAGGTCGTGCTATCAGCTAAGATCAACCCGGGGGTCAAAACACACATTAACATGGTGCTTTTTCACACAAAGAGATCAGTACACACATATTTGTAATACACCTTTTCATTATAGGGAAAGTTTTTGCCAAGAAAAAAAAAAAAAGTCTTTTCAATTTCTGATAAGATGGCAAACCTTGGGACCAAATTTTGACTTTGACACTCTCCTCCACAGGCCTGCAGGGCTTTCAAGATAACTGAAGGTCAACTCTTTCATTACTGAGAATAATAGATCATCAGCACCCACGGTGAGCGTGGTAGGGCGGTGCAGCTCTCGGGGCTGGAATTTTAAAATGTTACAGCCTTAATGCCACGCTGAAATCATTCTCAGGCTATTACATAAAAGGGTTCGCTCAGTATCTCAAGGATTATGGAATCTCTTGGCCTCGAGCTGGTATCACGGTATCAGTTTGCGAATGATTCTCGAAAAAATATTCACTTTGAGAAGTGTAAATGACGGGGCGGTGCAGAGCAGGAAATCCAATACTGCAGCTGTCTACGATAGCTGCATGTTGATTTTTACTTCTTTCTAAAGCGTAAAAAAAAACTTTACTCTTCCACACGATCTTACAGTAATTTAACATTTTGCAAACTTTCACTATTCACTGCATCTCAGCAATGTGGGATTTAGTGCACACAGTGAAAAAGCACATCGCAAAAGGTCTCTCCTGCATCTCTTAAAAGGTAACACAAATCTGTCACAATTAGTTTCTCTTGAGGAGACGCGATCTGGGGGCCCATGTGGTTTGGTGTCACTTTGGTGCAGATGGAGTCCCTGTATAGAAGCTAATCTAGGCCACAGCACAGAGAGAAGACCTGGCCCCGTTCTCTGAAGGAAGGTGCAGCTCTGCCAGCGATGGCTGCGATCCACATTCATCCGCAGCGAAGAATATTTGGAAGGGATTATACAAACTTTGTTATATCTGTTTGGGCTGGTGATGCTGTGCAAATGAAATTGCACCAACATGATGAGAAAATCTATTCCACTTAAGTTAACTAAGGTGCTGTTTAGGTGATGTGATGTTTTTGCACATTAATTCTCCAGCTGTGTTAAAGAGGCACGCCACCAATTTTACATGTCAGTCCTTTTTAAGGTCATGAGGAGCACTATGAAAGTATTATGAAAAGTACTGTAAAAACAGGTGTATAAAGTCTTTTGAGGCTCTGGAGGCAGATTTCTCAAGTCTGAGAGCGACATTACCTGTACATGGCTCTTTGGACAGTTGGTCAGTAGGTCAGTAGGTCAGTGTGTCAGTCCACCACTTTGGTCAGAATGGTTTATCTCAAGATTGCATTGGTGTGAGATTTGGTGCAGACATTCATGTTCCTCTCAAGATAAACTGCAATAACTATGGTTCCTTAACTTTCCATCATATCAAGTCAATCATTTGTTGAAAAATGTAGTTTGTGATTAATGAGCTCAGCTGGACTTTGTGTTTAGTGTTATTTAGCTAACATTTGCACGGCAACACGCTAAGAAGCATGTGAATGTAGGACAGGTCGGGGTGGGCTCAAGAACGATTTGATCAAAATGCATTATGGGAAGTGCAGATTCCTGGGTTTATGGATCTTGACCTATACTAGGGACAACTTTGCATTATATATCTTACAATTTTCTAAGTCCTTCAACTTTAAGGAGGTGCAATACTTTGCTGGAACACTCTCTCGACAGCATAAGCCTGAAATGATGCTCATACAGCTTGTCTCTTTTTCTCTCAAACACACACACACTAACTATCTCTCTCTCTCTCTCTCTCCAATGTAGTATAAAGGTTAGGCCTGCTGGGGCTGAGTGTCCAAACTTTGATTGTGTGAATGTGTGTCAGCCACATGTTGAAGATTAGCCACCTACAGGGAGCCAGGAAAAGAAACTCTTCCGTTCACCTGGGGATTTACTTTCCACAAAAAGTGTAAGAAATATCTTCGTGCCAACGAAAATAAGCTGCCACTCATGTCCCCAATTACTTTTTAGCCTAACAAATGGTTTAACATGTGGCTGGACAGCTGTGTTTGTGGGTGTAAATATGAGCATGTATGTGCTCATTCTCTATGGGAAAGTAAAGATTTAATTAAGTGCATAAGGGATTTGGCAACACGATAACAGGTGGAATGATTTCTGTATATCAGGTGTCTAAATATGACGACACATGCGTTGGCTTGCAGACTGTGTTTCAGCTGATGGACATCTCTCACTTCGACCTCCACCTCTTCGAAAGAAGACATGTGAACCTCGAGGGAAAGCAGCTGCTGCTCAGTTTCACACTGACATAACCCGCCTGATGGAAGTAAAACCACTTCATGACTAATGGTGGGAAACTTGAGGCTATATCAATCCAGCGACTGTGTTAATTAATCCACTGACGAGATAACAGGTAATTAATAGCATTGTGCTGCAGGATGTTATCACTTACAGTCTGTCTGCCCTGCGAACCGACGGGCTGAAGCTCATTAATGCTCTGACAACTTCGACTGTGTGATGATGGAGGCGGAAGATGACTCATCTTGGAAGAGTTGCAAAGGACCATTGCTCCTCGTGATTCAAACAATAGCGTTTAATTTGAAATTTGTTTACTGGGAAATCTCAGTGAATCATTAGGATGATTTACACCCTGAGGGACAGAATAGTTTGTGTGAACTCTTTTCAAGGACGCAAACTTATGCATTAACACTGACTTGAGGAAAATGCTGCCTCTGAAATATAAAGATCCTAATTCAAGGGATGGATCAATTTAAGTTCCTCAGTATTTGTCTTACAGCCCCACATAAACTTGAATGAGTCCAAGAAATGCAGCGTTCTTTCCACCAAATTTGAAGGACACAACCTATGAATCCTTTGCAGCCCTCAGTATCCCATAATCCATTGTGCGTTGGTCAATTGCTGAACGTAATGGAGCATTGAGGTGATCCTGGTCAGCTCGTGAAGTCAGAAAACGTAACGTGACCATGTTCCATGTATCAGGTATTTGTGTTCATGGGGCCATCAATCACTGGTAAATCCATCACATGAAGTGGACCAATGAAAAAGCCACTGGAGGATGGAAATAACGGAAGTCAGACATGAACTCGCTTTGTTCTTGTTAGCAGCCTGATTTGTGAATCAGAGGCTGTTATATTATGCATTCACCATCACCTTGATTTCCTAAATTGTGTGTTTAAGTGAAATGTCACAAGTATGATGGAACTTTTCACCACTGATACCTACTCAGCCGTTAAAGGTTAATTTTCTGTATTATCTAACTTTGTAATTTGACAAGGAGCACTTGAATGCACCATTAGTTTTCTTCTATGCAAGGCTTGACCCACCTTCATGGCCTGAAACCTTTAAAGGACTTGACATCTGTATAAAGACTGACATTAGCATCAGCACATAACTGCAAACAAAAAATCTTAAAACTGCTCTAATGAATACTTTATATTAACAATGGAAGGTAATGAATTATCACACTACTCTGCAGTTGCCCCCAGCTCTACAAAGTGTTTCTAGCATCTTTCAACTCATTGCTTTGATTCTATGGCTCCTATGAACTTTATTGTTTTGGCTCAGTCTCATCGCTTTCATCTGTGTTGTTTCCAGACGAGGTTCACTGTAAACTGTCCAGCTCCAAGTGACGGACTAAGCTTGCAATGAACAGTGAAGATAGAATTTACTGGCTAAATATTTACCTCAAAAGTTGGTGGAGAGCAAATCAGAGTTCAAGGGAGTGCAGTGCCTTAAATTGCCCCTCAAGGATAAATAAAGTTTTTAGAATTGAATTGACTCTTGGATTCTTACATTCATCAGGTGGACACAGATACAAATGATAATGTTGCAGTGAATGTTATAAGGTAATGATCTATCTGGCAGGATTGCGTTAACAAATTGTTGTGCTGCCCCCAAGAAGCTAAAGAAAAAAGAAAATCAGTTCATGCAGGTTTAAACAAATATCGTTCCCTTCATTACTCATTCAAGCTCTTCCCATCAGCGGGAGGATTTAAATTCCCCTAAAATCATGAATTCTACCTTCCATTAACTTTACAAACCGGCAGTAAAGGACACTGGATTCGAACACTTTGCACATATTTTGCACCTGCCTCTTGCAATGCAAAATTAGCTCCATTTTTATAATCTAGTATGTTCATCTGTGTGTGTTTTTTTTTAAACTTTTGCTCCACATTAAAGAGATGGTTCAGTAGCTTTATGTTAGACAATAAAGATGGCTTCAATCTTAACTTTCAAACATCATTGGCCAGCTGGCAGAGATCAGACCTGGGCTGTCGTGGAAATTATAGTTCTTACCAGTTGCTGACCCTGGGGTCCCCAGCCTGCGTACTGCAGCTGGGCATTTCGCACCTCTGGAGGGTTCAGGTTCCACGTCTCCCTGGGGTTCACACACAGAGGAAACAATGCTATCAGGCAGGAGTGCAGACACATAAACACAGTGATTGTCTGCTTCCAGCACTGCTGCAGCGCAGGAACAAGTGTAGCACATCTGAGAACAAAGGTTTAAGTGTATCCATAAATACCGGAGCGCTATAACAGTGTCACCTCTCCTTATTGGGAAAAGTGCTGCGCAGTGCAGGCTGCAGAATTAGAGGTGCCACTGCCTCTATGTCTTTGTCTGGAGCTCAGGATGAATGAGGTCATCAGCTGAGGTGGGGTATTTTGGCACACTACCACTGGGTGGCAGCACACAAATAGATTTGAGCATGAGAGCTGCTGACATGACTGTAATACTGTGACCTGGTGCTGAAGCAAAGGGAATAAGTGAAGTGTGTATTTACAGGACAAAATGACCATAATATGCATTTGTTGCTGACCAATAACAGTAAATCAAGTGCGAAAAGCTCTGATTTTTAAACTGAGTATTTTGAGAATGTGTGATTTTCTGTTGTTTGTCAGGAGTGAGAACATAATTTAATGTACATATATGCTTATGTTATAATGGTTTTATTCTACTTTGGGGTGTGAGACTCAGGATGTAGAGCAGGTTGTCCTCTGATCACAGGGTTGACACTGGGTTGATCCCCATCTCCACATGTTGAACTGTCCTTCACCTAGACACTGAACCTCAAATTTCCCCCACTGGTCAGGGCTACACCTTGCATGCTCGCCGCCATCGGTTTGTGAGAATGGGTGAATGAGAGGCGGATTGTAAAGCACTTTACATAAAAACGCAATTTAATAAATGATTATTTTACTTTACTGCATAATGGCATCATAATGAATTCCTTCTGCTACTTTTTACCATGTTTTAACACAAAGAAATAAGGATCACGGAGGTTAAATTGCAGCAAAGTGTGCAGACTTGCAGTCTTGCAGGTTCCTTTCTTTAAGCATTTTAAGTGGTAAACTTTGAAGGACTAAAGAGCTGCAAGTGACAGACTGAGCATCGTTTTCGACTCAAATAGCAAAGCAGCATTAACATTACAGCATTGTGGCAACTTGACACAAGTAAAAAAGCTTGATGTGAATAAAAATGTAAAATCTTTAGATGCTGTGAGAACCTTGGCTGCCATTTAAAGTCACAGATTACTTCCCTTTCACTCCACAGACAGAACAGGTTGAGCATTTGAGGTTAACAGTGTAGCTGATGTGAGAGATGTTTCGTAGGAGGTACAGCGAGAACAGGTTGCGAGAACAGGTGGGAATGAGCTGCTTTCAGTGTCACGGGCAGTGAGGTCAGGTGAGATATTAGAGGATGCAGCCGTCTCGCCTACTTACGGAGTCTCCAGACTGCAGATGATGTAGAAGGCCGTGTAAGAGTGCTGGTACACCTGGAAGAAGAGGGAGCAGGAAAAGATTCACATCAAATTGCTTCACAGGAAATAGGTGAGTTACCTTGACATTTAAATCTGTTATGTGTTGGGGAAGATTTGGTAATGAATGAAATGAAAGGAAGAAAAATGAATGACTTCTTTGAACTTAACAAAAAGAGGAGCTATTAGTGAGTAATTCTTAGAAAAAATAGTACTTTAAATTTTTTGGCACTGACTTAAAATCAAAGTTGGCTTCAGCACAATAGTATTATTATGGTTTAACACCATAAACTATAACACTTGTTATTACGTTTTGACTTCCGCAGCTTTAATAACTGAAGCTACCAGAAGCTAACGTTAGCATCATTAGCTTAGCTCAACCTCCACCGTCTCCCCCCGGAGAAACTCGTCCTGGACACCCGAGAGAAACACAGTCAACACGGCAGCACAGTCAAACTCCAGCCAACAAGCAGCTCCACAAACACCACAACAAACTCACCGAGAAAACAGCGCAGACGTCCCGGACAAAGACCCCACACAGCCGGCGACAGCTAGCTGGAGCCCCAGCTAATTCATTAGCTGGATATTTACTAGTAAAGGAAAAAACGGGAGCGCCGACTTTTGGACAGTCTGTTAGTACAATTAACCGCTGAACAAGCCGAGTTATTTATCCAATATTTACAGGAACAAATATCCGAAAGGCAAAAACAGCACAAACAGCTGAAGTTCAGTGACTGAATGAGCCAGCAGACAGCTGTCAATCAAAGTGACGTCGCTCTTCATTATGCACAATTTCAGATTTTAAACGAGTGTGTTGTAAAAAAAAATCACCCCCCGTACAGTACAGTATGTTTTCTTCTGCCGTAAAGTCGGACATTTTCACAGGGGGCCAATTGACTCCCTTTGGGAGCCTGCCCCTAGTGTTTATTCGAAGAACTGCAGCTTTTTGCACTTCAGCGTTAGCTTCATTTTTCAGCGCCAGAGGTTGATGCTTAGTCTGTCCACTGTGACATCACTGTCAGGTGTGACGTCATTGTTAGGTGTGACATCACTGTTAGTTGTGGTTACAGGTGAAACAGCCTTGACACTTTGAACCACAGAGGTCAGAGGACATTAAATCTTTAATCAGATTCCAAATTAACATATTAGTCTCTCTTCAATTCACTTGGAAGCTGCTGTGGCCAAAATCAGGATGCATTGATCTGATCTGGGTAAGACATTTTATCAAACCATACCCTGATAACCTGGAATGATTTCTAACACTTATCTATGATCTTTGAAATCTTAATTATTTATGAACAGTTATTCACAAATGGTAACTGATAGTTTTATAATATCGATACTACAAATGCAAAATTCATGAACAGTGCAGGAATGTATGAAAGTCACTGCCAACTAAAGATGCATCCAGACAGTTTTTATGTGTTAGCATGCCAGCGCAGGGTTCATTCTGAACATCCGTGATCCATACGACATGTGTTCGAGATGAGGAGTGCATGAGCCAGCATGTGACCGTGTGCCGCTACAGCGAGTGCACAGGAGGAATGACTGTCATCTATCAAGGTGATGGAGGTTCGAATGGAATAAGAAATAATAACACATGCAGTATAACACACTTGACATCTCTGGGGTGCCGTAATATTTTCCATTCATCTGCTGCAATAACACAAGGTTATGTCTCTGCCAGCATCCTTCAACACACTAACAACGGGCACAAACTCTCTGCAGTGATTCAGTGGTGAAGCAGAATGAAGTAAACACACAGACATCAGCTGGCAAAATGATTCAATATATCTGATCTACCTATATTAGAAGCTGAAATGCTTTGATGCATATCAAGGTGCTGGCAGAGCCGATGCAGTCATGAGACAATTTATTCAGAATAGCGCAGAAATGATTCCCAGCCAATACTTCCCGTTCCCTCTGCCGATCTCGCCTCCCTCCCTGCGAGCTCGTGCAGCGCCGAGGGGTTTGTTTGTGTTTCTGCCTCCCTCGCTACAGTTCCACTCGGCTGTGCTGGCCCCCGACGCCATCGCTGACAGGCAGCGGCGTGCGACAGGCCTTCACACCCTGCCATGATTACTTTCTCCTCCCTCCCTCCTTCCTCTCTTCCTTGCCTTCCCCACACTGCGAGCTCATACCCTGCTCCCCCTCCAGTGGAGGCGGCTGACATATTTGGCTGTCAGTTTGCTAATTCAAAAAACAAGCAAACAAATGAGTAGCTCACCGGTGCAACGTTGTAGGCCAGCAGCACATGCTTCATGTCAGGAGACACCTCGTACTTGCTGGCTTTGTACATTTCCTGGGAAGCAAAGGCAGATGTAAGAAGAAAAAAAAAAGACAGACAAAAAGATGAGACCTTTAACCATGCGTGGTATTTTTTCATTAAACTACTCCTTAAATGACTGCGTTTGACGGATTGCTCAGCTCCTGAAGCAAATGGGAGTTGCATTAATCTTTGCACTAGGGCTCGGCGATTTGATGGCGGACATAATGTTGTGTGTCGTCAGACGCCACGTCTCCATCTCGATGTTCCCCCACATAACCAAGTTTGAACACATTTCACAGTAGTAATGGATCATTTGATTAAGCTTCGTAATAAAAAAAAGAGCTTTGGGTGCTTTGATTTGCTGACACCATGAGAAAAGTTTTAATTTAATTCATGGTCAGTTCTTTAGCCCTGTGAATGTGAGAAAGTTAGAGAGAAGAGACGATGATAAAAGACTTACAAACTTCTTGTTATGCACCAAGATGGTCTTTTCATCAGTGTCCACGTTGAACTTGACGACATCTCCTTCACGATTACGGTACAACAGCTCATTACCTGCGAGGAGACAGGGAGAGAGAGAAACTTTGATTTATGATATTCCTTCATGTGTCACGTAATATCATCTTTAAAACTCTACAAACACACATAACAATACTGGCTCAAATTATTTCAATATAAGACAAAATCATTCCTGGGAAAAAAGAAAAATGGTCAAATTCATCCTGTGGGTCGGACAAATGGGCAGACACACTCACTGCCTTTTACAGTCAGAACACAATTGAGCGCTAATTAAGCTCCTTACATCCAACGCCAGACTCTCAACATGCAGAGAACAAATGTAAGTCAGTGACATGAGACAGCGAGAGCCAAAGATCACTTATTACTACTAAAGAAGTTATGAACTTGGTCCTCCATTATAGCCTGATGTCCAATATGGTCATGGAATCGTCTGGTTTTCTGCATTAATATCCTGTGGAGGAAGTTATACTAGAAATTAAAACAAGAAATGTATCCTTACATAACAGCTGCAAACAGAAAAAGCAAATATTCAATATTAATGAAGTCGCTATCTTGAGCAGTATCAGCGTAATTAAACTTCAGGGGATGCTTCCATTTATTAACTTTTTAATATAAAAAGTTTATTAAATTAGGACTGTTTGTTTCAGTAATCTATCATCAACCAAAAAAAAGTACAACTTGTATCAAGGTGTGCAACAATTATTAATGGGTCACTAAGTGGCACAGATATGTGGTGGATGCTAATATAAAAGCAGCTTTTGGCTTCAATGAGTAATCAAACTTTAGCGATTACAATACGACTTTGACTCTGGAGTCAAGAGCAAGTTTGGAAGTCAGTCTGCCAGGCAAGCTGCAAATGTATTGGACTGTTTATTGATGGTTATTATTAATAAATTATTTATATACTTATTAATTTGATTTAACAATTTGCTAATTGAGAATTGTATGAATGTTTATTATTTATAGGCACCAATTTAAACTAGTGATGGTGCAATATAACCATGACAGTGAACCTTTTAAACCATGTTGGTCCAGAAAACGAGTAAGTGAGTTCTGAAAGGCCACATTTTCAGCAACTGGCAAAAGCAAAGCTCAACTGAGTGATATTGATCAACAAACCTCTCAACTCTGCTGCAGATACAGCAAACTATAGCTTTAATGCACCGTAAAACATGACTTATAGCTCCTGAACTTAGATAGTACTATCTATCAAAACTTTAACGGTCAAAAATTTGAACTGTGTGGGTGCGATTTGATCAGACATGAGCGATGGAAAACTTAATCACAACTTCATATAAATATTGCAAGATCCAGATTGGTGCATAGAAGTACATCACATCACCATTTTCCACTGAGAAGAGCTCAGAGAAAAACTCAAATACAAAATGCGAAATAACATTTCTAACAGATTCTTCACTCATAACAAGTGAACTGAGAAAATAGGTGTTCAGGGCCTTTAATACGCCTTCATGGTCCTTCCCACAATGCAGAGCACTCAAGGGTGACATTTTTACACAAATATGTTATTTTTGAAGAGAACTTTTTTAACTTTCAACTTTTAACAAAAGTGCTCTAGACTCTGACCTACTGGATGCCATTCAAAAGCCACAGCTTTCAATGCGCCTGAATACAAAAACTTCCAGCACAGACGCAGCGAGTTCAGGCCACGAGAGGAAACCCTTGAAGGGAGCCATTATTTGACAGATGTATGAAAGTTCACACGGCTCCTCATCCATCAGGCTTTTATCAGGGAAGGATAAGTTTAATACAGCAACTGCCCCCTTTCACCTTCAATCTATCTGCGCTGCTCCATCTTATTGCTTTAGTGATCCATAGGCGCACGAGCAACCACGCCATTTGGCTACGTAATTAGAACCCAGAGATTGTTATGCAGAGTGCTCTCTATCTGCTAGCATATCTAATTGTCCATTAGAGGTGACAAAATTACCATCACAATGGCTTTAATTCAGAACGTGCTTGGGAGAGCAGTTTCAGACATTTTTAGATTGGCATAGCCAAACGCCCCCCAACAGCTTTTGTCTCCTTGCTAAAAACCATCGGCATACTAACAAGGGTATAAAACGCACTCCTTCATGGAAATCATGGGGGGTAAATAAAAGAGTGCTGCTTTTTTTCCACCGTGCTCCATTATTTTAGTTTGACTCCGTTTGGCATGTTGATGAACGGTCCACTTTTATATGTGAGATGGTAATGGCAGACGATGGGGTTTAAATGTGTAAAAGACAATATGATGATAAATCAGTGGCCAGAGAGATTGACTGGACTTTATTTTTGCTTCGTGACTTACTCTGTTTTCACAGTCAGGCTTCATTTTAAACCGCATCTCTTTAAGGCGCCCTTTTCATCCTTATTCCTCACCGAATCGCTGATCTTCTTCCCCTTTATCCACATGCCTCAAGACGCCTCAGCTACACCTCAGATCTCTCAAATCCTTCCCATCACTGCCCTTTTATAAGCCCTCCTGCTGAGTTCATCATTTTAGACCTTATCATCCCTCCTTCACCTCTCCGACTCTTTGTTTTCTGCTCTTTCAAAGACCCAGAGCCATCTATTCTTTCACAGTACCCTAGGCATTACGTCTTCCCTTCAATCTGTCTCTTTCTTGCTCTCTCTCTTTCTCTTTCCTCTCCACCTTCACTCGCTGTGCATTAGCCCAGGGCACTGTTTTCTCCTGTGATCTATACCTTTCCACGGCAGTATGTCTTATTAATACAGCCTCCTGCCCTGGGCACAGCCCTAACCCGCCTCACTCCGGGGAGGCAGAGATACGAGGCGACACACTCGAGTGAGACAGAGAAACTGAGAGCGAAGGACCAATTCTGTATCTTGAGATTGGACGATTAAAATCCATGGACCTCCCTTTATATAAGCTTAGTTTTGGAACAGTAATTTATTCTGGAAACTTTTAATGGATTGAAAGGTTTATTACAAAGCAAGTCTATTGGTTAATTACAACAATCACTAAAGTAACCTCCGAGATCAGGAAACACGGCAACATCATTAAAGTAAAGACAGACGGAGACAGAAACACGAGGCTGTAAATAAAGCTGAGTCTATATTACGATCATATTGTCTCATTAAAAAAAAAACAACTGCGGTGCAGAAGTCTGTAAAGTAGGATTTAACCAAAAGTCAAAGATTTCTGTGTGCACAGTTAAGTTACCATTAGCTACAGAAGCAGGCGGTTTTAATGGCCTCCCTGAAGAGAAAAGTTTGGCTGTTGTGTGATTTAGGTGCGAAGACAAAGTCCTTTAGTGTTTTACTGCCCAGTGCAGTAGTACTATCCAGCACCTGCAGACAGACTTTGATCTGCAAAGTTTCTGAGTTTCCCTTCAATTTCTTGTGATTCTGTAGGACATGAGACAAAGGTCTTTGTTTGCAAGTCAGTGTCGTATGTGCAAAGTCATGTTCTTATCCAACAAATCTCTCACCACAGTGATGTTATTTTCAGTGTCTTATAAACCCATGTCCACGACATAATAAATAGTCAACTAGCTTGTCTAAACCACTTCATTTGGAGATAAAACTGAAAGTAGAATGTCTGTAATTATCCCTTATTGCACAAGAAAACTGTGTGCATGCAAAAATATGATAAATATGGTGGATCAGAGTTGAACTAGGAAGTAGGTCTGTAAATTGTGATCATGTTTCTTCTTTGGAATATTCGCTGTGTTCTCAGGTCTTTGTTTGAGTACAACATTTTTATTACTGATAGGACTGATGGCTAAAACTATAAAATAAGACCTATTGTACCAGATTGTCTTTTACCTGATCTGACACTCTTTCTACTTTTTAGTACTTCACTGACTTCATTGCACTGTAGGCTTCATTAAAGCTTCAACCAAACCTTACATGTAACATGACAGCTTAATTAGAAAGACTGAATAGTGCTAGAATGACTAGTTAATACTTCTTGAAGGAAAATCAACTCTAGTAGTCTCTTGAAGTGAAATGACCCTCTTAACGCACTGTAATCGAGACGTATTTTGCACAACGTTGCTCATTCTGCCGTCTTCTCAATCCTCCATCTTATCAATTCCCACTCGACTTTCTTGAAGGCTCCATTGTGGTCACACCATTCATTGCATTCAGTGTTCTCCTGAGCGTGTTTTGTTCTAGTTGAGACGGTTAAAAACACTCCAAGAAAGCACTGTGAGAGTCCTTAACGGGGAAGACGTAACAGACTAATCAGTTGGATTAGTAAAGAGAAAAATGGCTGCTTATATATGTTTTGTCTCATAATATCATTTGAGCACAAGCACTCATTAAGCTTAAAACGTAGACTGGCAGAGAAGGTTACAAGGAAACGTCCTCTCATGTTGAGGAAATGAAAGGATAATAAATATTTTGTGCATCACACTAAGAATGGAAATACTACCTATATGACCCTAAACTGGAACCCTGACCTTCACATAATACATCACCATGTGATTACAAAACACACTTGGGGGATGAAATAGGTCGTCTCTGAGCCGTGAGGTGAGGCTGCAGCGTTAAATTCTGGATGTTTCTTGTCGGTTCCAGGTCATTTGTCCACGCCCAAGGCTGCAGATGATGACTGGTCTGATAAAAGCAACACAAATTACTGTGGGAGAATTATGGCGTCTGTCTGTGGCTAAATAAAAAGAAGTCCCCATTGTAGAAATACAGTCTTAAATCTTTGCCACCCACTGGTTTAGATATGCAGCAAAATATGGGTTCATAAAAAATTCAGTAGGAGTTTTAATTAAAAATCTTATATCTCCAATAATTTCATTTCATTCTTGTTTGGTTCCTGAAAGGGAATTCCACATAATAGCCGTGTGTGTTTTTCTTGCAAAGCTGCACAGGCAACACCACATTATTTGAACCATTTCTGACTACATGATAAATGAGCCTGCTAACAAATGAACGGCAGAGCAAACAAACGAGCAAAACCCTTAAGCATGAACCTGCTGACAAAATATGAAACCACCCAGGGCTACAGCCAACCTGCTGCCGGCCACTTTTCACAGTGGAAGTCATTTATGTTTATCAGGAATGCCAATCAGCGTGTGCCTGCCGGCTGCATTGCTCTCTGCCTCTTTTGAGTCCAACATTAATGGACTGTTTAGCTTCTAAAATACAGATATTGTTTTTTTCCCTTTCTCGTTATTGAGCTTACTTGGACTTTGCATATCTTAAGACACAGGGGTCCAAGCAAAGGTCTAACCTTTAAAGAGCGATTAACATACCTCCAACCTTCTCACTCAACCTTCAACATCAGGGTCCTGGATGCAACCAACTTTAAAATCAGAACACCTCGTTCATATAGATGAGACTGACTCATACATCTTTCCAACCTCCTGAAGTAAAAACACAGCTACAAATTCATTTCAACCTGAAATCCCACCATGAAGTATTTGCTCTTAAAATCCCCTTTGACTTTAAGCCATGCACACAGGTCAGCTTTCATGAACCTTTAATGAATTACGCCTCTTTTGAGTTCAAATATAGGACGGTAGATCACGGCTTGAACAGGCATAAACAACACAGCCAGCAAGTCAGTGGCAAAGCTGAAGGACACAGCAAAAAAAAAAAAAAACAAGGCAACAATGATGAACAGCTCCAAGATTTGCTGTATAAAAAAAAAGGTTTGTGCCCCAGGTGCATTTAAAAAGCATCAAAAAAGAATAAGTTTTACATTTGCCATGATAACATCATGGTCATATATGTGTGACCCAGGAGATCGATAAAGACTAATAATTCCTACACTGTAAAATGTAGTGTGAATATCACAGAGATCATCTTTTTAATGGCAGTTTTTGTATTTTTATTCCACCGTAATATAACAAAGCTGGAAGTGAAGCATCAGTTTGCATGAGTATTATGAGAAAAACACGCAGCCTGAAAGGAGTAACGACCACAAGACTGAAGCCTTTCCACAGTGATGAGCCAGGACACGCTGTCTGCTGCAGTCAGACCACATCCTATTTCCTTTGAAAGCAGCAGTAGAGAATTTGCTGAACATTAAGTCCTCAAAAACTCGCCGACTGCTCATCGAACTCCATATTCTGTCCAAGACGGCTCCAGAGGGACCAGGCGAGCGTTCTCAGAAACCCTCCATCAACTTGCCAAAACCTGTGTGCTTTTTCTAACCTGTAACCTCAATTTGTAATTAATCCTTAAGTCATTGTGTCATTGATTTGACTCACTGCCTCTGGGGTGATGGCCATTTCACGAGTGTGTGCCAGCTGTTCATATACCGCTCATAAATCCATAACCTCTGCCGCTGCTTGATTCATCATCCACAGTCCTCACGTGCTCTCGCCTCCTCTTTTCCTTCTGTGTCTTAGTTTAGCAGCTGTGTGTTTTCTTGTGCTTGCAAACCAATCACTGAACTTTAAAAGACCTGCCTCTGCTCATAATAATTAAGATCATTGATCATTAGGGAGGCCAGCGCCTGTAAAATAACAATTATAACAATAATAATAGTGACAATAAACATCACAGGCAGGACGGGCACTTTCAATATTACTATACATGCTCTCAAAGGAGTTACCTTCACTGGTCAATGTTTAAGTTATTTGTAATAATTATTCATAATTCCCCAAACAAATTAGACAATCACTCGAGTGAGAATGTCTACAAGTACATAATGCTCGCATGTGGATTCTTTCATTCATTTGTAAACGAACGCGTCTGTAGAATCGCTGTAACAAAATTACCCAGCAGGCCTCTTGCTGTGAAGGGACGCTCGCAGCCTTTCTGCTGTGTTACACAAACACAGTTGAGCTATGGATTCTCAATGATTAGAATGTTAAAGTGAATTCAAAGGACTCAAGCCCATTTCACAGCTTAGATGCAAACGCTATATAGGGATGTGGGCTGGACACAGTAATTGCTGGACATTCAGCTGCAGAAGAGACGTGTCCGTCTGAACTTACAGTGGAAGCTGCTGCAGAAATATCCCATCATTTATGTCTTAACAACACAGATGATTGTCTGCAGAGAACAGTGAAAGCAAAAGTATCTTACAAACAAGCACTGTAGATAAAGCAGTTAGCACTATGTGTGCATTTGCAAGCACACGTCTGTTTTTCTGTGTGATTGTGCGAGTCTGATGTTAATTAACATCTTCGTTGTCTTCTCTCATTTCTGCAAACTGACAACACAATTGGTACTTTTTGAGCCGGTTTGCTTGCTACTACTATGTGGGAGTGGAGCTGTGGGACTAAACTGGCAGGCTGAAAGATTGAGAAATGCATGAAAATATAAGAATATTGAAGTATTAATAAATATTGATATATCAGTAGTAATACTAAAGATGTTTTTGAAGGTTACAGATGCAAAGGAAGGAAAATAAACATTAAAAAGGATATTAGTCAACTGCAAACACAAAAACTCCTGTCTGATACCCACTGTTCCAAAAATACCTGTCTTATGGTATTGATAACAAAACTTGTTTTTTTCAGTATCTTGTTTTGAGGAACATCATTTGTTTTTTTCTACAAAACTTTTTTTCCATATAATAAAAGAAGCCAATCGTCTCAAATATATGATATCTAAACACAAGCAGCGGCACAAGAACTTAAAATACAGCCTAAAGTTGGGATTTCATTGAGGAGCTATATTCACAAATAATTATAACAATACTACAAATGTGACCTCACATACTGAAGCTGTTTGCTTTGAGTCAGTCGTCACTGAGTTTTAGTACAACTGGGTTTTAAACTTTAACACTCATATAGGCAGTCAGAGACCTGCAGACAGGACATTTCAGAACCTTGAGGAATTGCTGGTGGAGGCCCTGAAAGTCATATTTTCTGTTTAGCCCTTGACCTTGCTTCAGTTCATGAGATGCACTCAGACATGATCTAAAGATAAAGATCTGACTTCATCTGCACTGCTCATCTGTAAAATCTTAAACTGAATTTTAAAATTCAAAATGAGTGCAATTTAGTCGCTACTTGAAGTTCTAACAGTGTGGAGCTGTGCCACTGCTTCTTCATGAAAGGAGGCAAAACAAAACAGTGATCAAAATGAGAATCATAGAAGCTTTCTTTGTGTCGCTGCGAGTGACAAGTCTAATTTTGGCAAAAATCCTAAGTTGGGCAAAGCATGACTGAAATAGCTGTTTTTCAGTTTTTGTTGCTCAAAACTTGGATCAAAAATGACATCCAGCTCCTCAGAAGTTGCCTTGACGTTAGCAGCTAAGGAGCTAAGAGACTGCTGAATTTATCATGAGACGCACTGAAGCAAACGTATAATTCCAAAGTCTGCTTTTCCTCTTCACTTCTGCATCAGATGCTTTTTTTTTTTCCTGCGCCTCCCTGGGTATTAAAACACTGAACAACATCAGCGTATTGTGACAGCTTGTTTCTGTCAAAAGACAAGTTGTCGCATCACTTTCTGGGGGTTGAAAGGGACGGCAAAATTTGAGTTTGTGCCAAGACGTCCTCTCAGATTAAGCATCAGTCATGCTTGCGGTAAAACTGGGCCATCTCAAAAGGGGATATTTGCACCTGCTGCTTCATGTAATGTTGTCATTTTGCAAAAGCTGATTGTCTGTGACACTGAACCAACACTGGATAGCAACAGTGAGTGTATGGGCCAATTTGATATGTCTCATTGGTAGGAAAAAGACCCATTGCAGAGCTCCATTAACAAATGACATTCACATCATTACTCATGTTGTGTCATGGGAGCAGAGCTATGAAAAGTCAATAAGGGAGTGAGACAACTGGCTAATCTTCTCCAAAGTGATTGCATTACATAAACATTAGAGATGAGAGGTTGTGCATCATTCAGGAATGAGGTAATTCTCCGACATGCACCAAAGAGCGCGCACACACTGACTAAGCAAACATCACGATGCTTCACTCTTATCTAAATCACAGTCACAAGTCCCTCTCAAAGTCACGCCGATGACACTTTTAGGTAGTCCCAATCGGTCGAGCGCTTTACAAATGGCTCCCCCATCGCCATATTTAACAAACATCAGCGAGACGAGAGGCATCCCGGAGCTGCAAATAAGAGGAAACGTGGTCATTAAAATGGCAAGCAGCTGCTCGGAGCGCCTGCGTCGCGTCCCATAGGGCTGGCTTCACCTTGGTGGTGTGAGAGTGATGTTGATGCTGCGCCTGTTTGATTCAGATGGAGAGGTGAAAAAAAAAAAACAGACGTATGTGAGATATCAGCGCTGTCTGCTAACTGTGCAATTACCTAAGCAGGCAGACGTATAGTGATGGCTTCAGGACATAATCAGAATACTGATGCTGAGCGCAGGGTGAAATATGCTTCTTGAGTTAGGTACATCACAGAAATGAAAAGATTTGGGAACGTGACAAAATCACAACTGCAGAGTCGGAGCAGACAAGAATTTTCAAACAAGTCAGATTATAAACTACTCTACTTCAGGAATGCATAGGTCTGATATATATTGAATACATGTACTGACGATATTGAGTGGATTGGGTATCAGTCAATATGTTCTTGATCTACAATAAATGCTGTTTCTTTATCAATACCATTATAAAATTCTTCCACTACTAGTTTCAGTCACAGTTTCAGTTGGTCTGTAAACAGTGATAGTTGTTTACAACAAAAACTTGTCCAATAAGTCTTTCATTGGCCTTTGTTTCCAATCCAAATAAGTTTGGATGAGACCGCGTTCAATATCTGCTATAACCCTCCAGAATTCCTACTGTGTTTTGAACTGTTCAATTTTGTGCCGACTGATCAGCCTTCAGACTAATGGACCCATCAGATTCCTGGATTGTATTTCATCACCTCACTGGTACCTGAAGCACCCAACACGGCCCCTTTCATTTTTCAGCATGTTTTCGTTCTGAACGCCCGGTCACCTGAAGGTTTGTTTAAAACTCATACTGCTCTGTCTGACCTCTGTTTAGTGACACTGTTGCAGATCTCGACAATGTTATTACAGACAGGAATGACAGTCAAAAGTAGGCAAAATAAAACCCAAGCTGTAACTGTATATTGATGATCCACAGGTTGCACAGGCAGGAATCACAATCTGCATCCAGTGTGAGAGGCACATGAAGAGCAACTCATGATGAATATATTTAAGTTAATACAGTCAGACAAGACGTGAGGAAGCCATATTTTCTGGTAAAAATAGCCTAATATATGATCATTAAGAATTCTAGAGGTTATATTCAGTCTGTCTCCAGGGTATTGATTGATAGGTGGAGACAGCCAGGGGAACGGAAAACATAAAACTGGGCTAAATTAGGTTTGAAAAAAAAATTCAATTTCATCCCCCAACCAGGCAAGCCATTACCGCAAATCCTATAGACAGCCCTGAGAGCATGCAGGTTGGTCGAGCACCGGCTCTGGTAAAAATGACAGACTAACGAAGACAAAATAATCAGCTGATGGATCTCTCTCCCTCGTTCTCCCCCTTCCTCTCCCCCTTGTCAGCTGTATCTAATGGTACACTAAAAATACCTCGAGATCAAGGATGGTACTGTCAACAGCATAAGAAGGAGGAGATGAAAGAGCCGACTGCTTTCTAATGATACGTTCCATTGCTGCCGCTGCTGTATGTATGGATTATTATAATGCTCCTTTCTTTGTGCATCTCAGTTTAAGAGATTATTTTGCATTAAAATAACCACAATTCATTTTCACAAATCACAATGGTCGTTCAACCTCTCTGTTTCTATTAGAAATATGCTCCTTATCGAGCTCTCGCCGAGAACACTGAAGAGCAGATGTTTGCTTCCAGATGTGCACGGCGCGACCACAGTTTGCGATGTTCTCCGAGGCTCACTCAAGCGTGATCGATTTGTTTACAGCGTTTGTGGGTCACAGCTAGTAAAAGCGACAAATCGGCCACATGAGAGATGCCTCATCCTTAAGCACATATGGGGACCTGTAGCTAAAACAAACACTGAAATCAGGCCAGGCAGTTTACCCAGCTCGTCATGTGAGATCCAGAGGAATGGCAGCTCCCTGTCACTAATGTAATAAATATGGGTTTTCAGCTTTCTAATTACAGCCAATCACGGAGGGGAAGGCTCTGCGATTTCAGGACGCGAGACGGGATTTAGCAGCTGCTCCGTTTCTAGGAGCCATCTTAGATCCTGTGATTGGAGGAGACAGCTTCGTCGGGCACCAGAGAAGACAAAATCCACCTCATTAATCCTTCAGCTGTACAGATTCCTCACATCCCGGAGCTGTGATCATTCTCTTCAATGCCACGCTGAGACATCTGAGGCTGCATCAAGTCGCTGTTTTACCTTGATGGCAAATAAAGTATATAATCTTCCTCTTATTGGCTCCCTGCGGCGCTGTCAGTGTTTACACTGTCACAGGCCTGCCATTAAAAAAAACAAGTCTTTGAAATTGGTGGTGATGAATTGTAACAACGGCAACATCAACACGCTGTCATTGATCACGGAAAAATGAGGGTTGTGGTAACAGGTAATTGAGTAGCTATTGAAGCATATGGAATAAATCGTTTGGAGGAATGTCACACAGCAAGGACGCACACACACACACACACACATAATGTACAGAAACACACACTGACACAAAGACAGAGGAGGGATGTGCGATGTAAAAGAAGACATTTAAAGAACAACGTTTTTGTAAATCCGACATTTGCTGTTTGAATTTCTTTGTCATTTGTTAAGCACTAAAAGCAGAAATCTATCTTTAGTAGCAATATTTGTCTCATAATGACTGAAATCATACAAGCTGTTCAAAATATTTACATCAATACTTTTAATACCAATCCCTTTATCACCAGTTACCATTTATGACAGAGGTGTTTGAAGCTGTTAAACTGTGTAGTTTTGTGTCATTATAATATTTTTTTTTGCATTAATCTGCTCGTCTGCCTCTAAAATGCAACCAAACCAATGATATCCGTTCTTTTGCAGGATCAATTTATCCTCAATAACACTTCAACTCATCTTTTGATGCATGTATAAGAATATTTAAAACAACTTGACCTTTAAGTAGTTTTGATGCACATGTTCAAATCCAGCTCTAATTCAATAAACACAGCAACCCTTACATGTAACTGTAACAAGATTACTCACTGCTTATCCATTTGGCATTCGGGTCATGAACCTTGAACTCTTTCCTGAAGAGGTCTCCAACGGTCACCTTGCCCTTGAGAGCCAGGCGGTCATCCTCACCTGCGACAGGGAACAACCGCAACATTAACACAAAGGAAACTCAGCAACTTCTTGATTATCGGTTACAGAAACAGAAGCTTTGTAAAACTTTGTAACTTGACAATAATGCATCTTTATGTGAGAGGGAAGTTGCAGGAAAAAAAAAAAAAAAAAGGACAAAGCTTGTTCTCATGAGACCTGGTGAGTTATTCCACTGTTGTATAGTTCGTCATGAGCAAAATGTATTGACCTAAAGCTGTAAGGACACACAATATATTATCAATATATGACATTTAAAACAGATTCAAAAACATTTAGTAACATTTTAAATAGTTGGACAGTAGGGGCAGAAACAACTTTTTTCTTTTTGAAACTAGGTGCTAAGAAGGAAAGATATAAAAGGGAACAAAGATAATTTTCTTGCTACTTCTGACAACAAAACAACGTCCTCTTGACACGTTCTGATCTGAACAACTTTTTCCTGCAGGCTGCTGCCGCTCACCTTTAGAGAGAAAGAGCGCAGCTGAGGCAGAAAAAAGAAGAAAAGCACGAGCAATAGCAACAAAGCGGAGCATCGTCTTAACTCCCTCAGGCCTTCGATTAAGGCTGGTGCGGCTTCTGATCATCAGACCGGACGTGAATATTTACAGCAGATGCCTCCTGCAATGCATTTCACCCTAATTTCATCCATCAGTGCACATCACATCATCTCCTGCTACATAACGGGACTCATTTCACCTCTATATATGTGGTGGGAGGATAAAAAGCAAATGGCAATAAGTCAGGAGGTGCTTTGTTTGGCGTGTTTCTTTTTCTTAATGCTCTTTATGTGTTGTTTTTGAAAGGTGCTACAAATAAAGTTGCCTTGGATCGAACACATACATCTCAGCCAAGTTTCATTTTGGCAAGTTTTGGTTTGACACTGACTTCAAAACTGTTCTGAGGGATTCGGTCTCCCTTGACTAGACGTGGCAGCTGATGGACACGATGGTTTTTATCAAAGCTGTGATGTTTTAGCTACAGGACCGTCTTTCTAATGTGTGATGTTTAATCCCTCTGCTCGGCCTGTCTGTCCACAGACCGTCTGTCTGTCTGTCGTTTTATATGTGAGGTGACATTTTCGGTTGTAACAGCATCAGAAGTATTTATTTTCTTTCAGTCTAAAGACAGTGAAGGTCAGACGATAAAGAAGGATAACAACGGTAGAAATATTAAATATTCGAAATGTTCAGCTTTCAATTTCAAGAACTTTTAAATGTGAATATATATTTCTTTGTTATGGAACTTATTTGTCTGTAACATATGTGAATTGAGCTTTTATACCGTTTATGTTTTTTCTTATCAAGGTTCCTCTTGGTTTAAATAAAGGATCTGCAAAACAATGTTCCACTTTTATGCATCTCAGGATTCACTACAGCTACTGCAACAACAGTTACTATGATCAGTGTTAAAATTAATATTAATCACTAGTCTTATACTACCAGTATAAAAAAAGGCACCAACATTGCTTTAAAAAAAGGAGAAACAGAGAAATTACAGAAAATAAATAAGAATACGGGCAAAGTGATAGAAGTGAAAAGAAAGTTCAGAATTACATAATAATAATAAAATACATTACTGGAAGAGGTAAATCAAGTCAACCAGATTTTGGGAAGGAAGTTGTGCAGCATCATACAAAAACAGTTTCAGAAAGATGGCGAAAAACTCATGCACAAAAAAAAATCACCAAGAATAAATGTTTCTTTTGGAACTTTCTTTCTGGAGTTGAAAAGCCTGAGCATCAGCGGGCAGATGATTATGTGACACTATAACCGTTTATTGAAAATGCTTTTAGGTGAGTCTGAAGGTCAGTAAGTCCAGATGGCCCACTGTGCTGGTTCAGTGCTAGAGAAACCTCTGGAGCCGAACAATGAAAAGACCAGACTGGTGTTTTGCATGTTTCAGCTGACGAATGAAATGAAATATAACTACATACATTTCACATCACAGCCAGCCATTTTAAAAATCATGTTATATTACAGGTTCTCAGACAGGTAAAAGCTTTTGCTACTTTCCAAGCAGACAGAGCTTTCACTTCATGTAATTGAGGTATTGTAGCCATCATAGGTATGTTCAGACAGACAGAAACTTAAGAAATGACGACCTGGTAATGTGGTTGAAAATGCAGCATATTTTAAAACCTTTTACACAACGCATTCAAGTGCTTGTTAGCTGCCGTGATATCAGTGATTTAGAGTTGGGAACAGTATATTCACAGCTGTAAGAAAATCAAACCTGGATGACAACATTAAGCATGTGTGGCTTTTGTGAAGTGTGTAATGTGAATCTGAAAGCTTCTTGCATTAAAAAGGATCATGTTTGGCAACCGAATCCAAAGTCTCACACACTGAAGCTTCTCAAAAGCCCATGAATCATTGAAGAAGTATCAAAACAACTTGTGCTTACCATCTCCATTATCATGTAATCATAGCAAGGGTTTTACAAACAGAAAAAAACCAGCTGCTCTTCAGCGTGATGGTACATGAAGTACCTCAGAACAAGTTGAATTGAATAACATACTGACATTAGGTGGGAGCAAAGGCTTTAAAAAGGTTTAAAAGATGCATTAATCAACCTGCAAAACTCTGATATGGAAATCTGCGTCAACGCTAGCGGCTCTGTGAGGTTGTTCTTATGCACAATGGTGCTTTGAGCTAAATGCTAACATGCTTACGATGAAGTACAGACGAAGCTGATGGACGGCGGCAGTTGAGATGCATTTATGGTGAAATGGTTCCAAACCCTGGTTAAGATTAAAACTCTTTCTTCAGATTAAAAGAAGAATTACTACAACTCTATAATAAGAACACACAGAACCATGAACTATTAGTCATTTAGGGGCACAAAGGTAGAGGCCAAACTTTTTCTAGCACGTCGAGCAGCCTGGCACTGCACCATGTTTTCTCCACACGCTTCCTATCATGATGCATTTCTGGGTTACTACAGAAATTATCATTGATAGTGATGTAAAGTAGATGCAATGATATCAATATGTGCCAGCAACCATTTCACAAGCTTTACCAACCACTTTATGTAGCAGGGGTCAAAGAAGAATCATTATTCACCACGTCATATCAGACTCACGTTTGCAAACCACAGCGACTGATCAAACTGGGCTCAACATTAACAACACACGTCAGTAATGGACACACTGGACAGAGGCAGAGACAAATCTGTGTTACTCAGCGAGAGGTTTTCCAACTCAGCACCACTGAGCCATAAAGAAGGGCTCCAAATGTTTCCTCAGCAAACTGTGACCACGTCCCTTAATTTTAATCTGACACATGCTTTGATCCGTGTGTCGCAGCTGTCGGAGAAATCATCTTTTAAAGAGCAAACGGGTGGAAAAGGGGGAGGTTCAGACAGAGGCTGGCAACATAAAATGACACTAAACATCTTCCTCTTGTCATGTTATTACACACTGGTGAAAAAAAAATCATTTAATGTCAGCGTTTGGATCAGTGAGAGATCTCTACAACCGGATGTGATCATAAGAGTGTGAGATCATATGGCAGAGTAATATTCACACTTCAGAGAGAGCCAAATGTCCTCATAAAATATTAATAACAGATCATGGGGAATAAGTTTTGTGATCCATATATGCACTTAACTCAAATATATTTAAACAGCAAGTAGCGCTGTAATTATGATTTTCCAATTGAATCAATCATTTAGTCTAAAAAATGTCTTTACATTGCTATTTTTTGGTCTGACCCTAACTATCAAAAGCAGGAAACGTTTATTTGAATAACACCTTCGACATTAATGCAATTCAAACTGTTAGTTAGCAGATGTAAAGACATTACGATTGAATATAAAAGCAGGGGTCACACAGGTGGGTGAGTCAAATTCAAGGACAAATTCAAGTCTTTTTTATAATAGTCTTTTTTTTAAAGGACAAAATAGTTTTCTCCACAACCGTCCATCAGCTGCAAGAGAACTGCGCAAATTCATAAGTGCAGCTATGGATCTAAGATCATTTTCAGTCTCAGTGACAATGATAAGAAACACTGAGTGAAAGAAAACAGCCTTTTATTTTGGGTTAGAGACCAATTTTTTTCTCCCACAGGTTTAAGAAATTTCTACAGAAAAATGTCCATGAAGGAGCTCATTGCAAAAAAACTTTTTTGCCATATCTGGTTGAAAAGCTAAACACCAGTTTATTCAAGCACAACTACTTACAAAACTTAGTAAAAAGTTTCACAAAATAATTTATCATTCTGTTCTGTTTGTTAAAAGACTTTTTCAGGAACCAAGGTAAAAAATGTCTGATTTTCAAGATACTCTGGTGCTTAAATTTCTGAGTGCCAAATTCAAGCACTTCAATACAAAAAGACAGAAAGAAAAACAGTTGGCTCTTTAAGCCACAGGTGGTTGAAAGGAGCTGGGAAACCTTCTCCATGTGTCACAAAATAATTTATCATTCAGTTCTCCTTTCAATTTTGTTTAAACACTTTTTCAGGAACCAAGTTAAGTTCAAGACACTGCGGTGCTTAAATTTCTGAATGCCAAATTCAAGCACTTCAATGACCTTGTATGAACCCTGTAAAAGTAACACAAGACAATACAAAGAGACATTAAAAAAAATGAAGCTAAAATGTACTGAATCAGTAAAAGTTAAGTAAAAGTATGCAGAACATCTCCAAAAAATAAAAAGATGAGAGAAATATTTTCCTATTTTTCACAGTGCTTGTAACCATCTTGACCTCTCAGGGTCATCTTGTGACCTCTTGTGGGTGTCCAGACGCCCACGTTGGGAAACACTGGATTTTAATCTGCTAATCTTTTCAGCACTAGGAGCAAGTTACAATTTGAGAGTAGGTACAGAGTGTGTACTTTCTTGGTTTGGCTCTGACAGAACCCTGGAGTAAAAACTGGACTAAAATATAAGACGCTCCTTTTCTCAGTATATAACATTTTCTATGAGTGATGGTGATGATATATTCCCTTGCTTCTAAATCTCGTCCCATTCAGCCTGTGTACGTCAATATGAGATCAATGGTGTCTGAGAAAATATCTTTGAGTGAAGAGGCTTTTTTGCAGGCAACAATCAGCAAGTAAACAAAATTCGAGCTCCTTTTTCTTTTTACCAATCAAAGTGGTTTTAAATTGCAAGAACGCAACAATGACTTGCATCATCCTCCGCACGTGAGCGTCAGCTGTGTGTGAGCTGGCATATTGCGCCTAACAGATGGGCAGACACCAACTGATCCTCAGTTCCTCGATGATTTCATCATGGGGGACAAAAACACCTTTGAAGGCATCTGCTTGGTGCATCACTCGAGTTTTGAGTGTGATTATCGGAGTCACCAGACTGTGCATAGACTGCAGGGAAATGCAATAGCGCACATAAGTTGCAGCCTCGCATCAGATGGCGAGGTTTAAAGAGGATAAATACTGATTTTATAATCAGTCATGATAGCCAGATTTAAGGACTGAACACAGACGCAGTCGCTGGAAAAATAAAGTTAGAGTTTGCATTTAGACTTTTTATATATGGCACAATCTCTAATAGGCAAATCCATTTTTCTGTAGTTAAGTATGTCTTTATCTCACCCTCACAGAGTTCTGTGATCATAGGCAGGAACTTTGAATTAGTCTGACAAAAGTGAACCATCAGCCCCGGCTCAGTTCAGCAGTTTATATGCTAATGTGGCACGACCTCTTTTCAATACAAGGCTTGGCAGAGGGAGTTATGATCGAACATTGAACCTGGCAATTTGAAAGATAATTTGAGGATCTCAGTCAAATACAGTAAGTCTGCAGCGTTGACCACAAAATGAAAGATAATCCTATTTATCATACGGAGATTTTACGAGCATTTCAGTCTGAAATGAGAGCACCTGGAAAAACCGAACAAATTACCTTTGAACTTAATTTCTTAGAGCTCATTGCTTTTAATTCCCATACAGGGGTAGAAACAACCACAGTGTATTTTATGTCATATCGCAAATATGATCAAAACAAGGATGCGTAAACATACTACAATAGATGCTCAAGTAGCCAGATTCATCAGTCGATCATGATATTAATCAAACACTTCGTTGGCTTCATGCAATAATCTCAGCGCCTGCTTGCATTCGGCTGCACCGACTGAATGTAACATATGATCCTCCCACAGTTTCAGCTGGCTGTCACCCTGTCAGTCAGCCTGACATCCCTCAGTCTGACGAATACCCAGATGCCAATTGTGAACATCTGACCTAGTTGTATTGATGTAGCGAACAGAGCAACCTCTTAGCAATATGGAGCTATCAGTTATAGCAGACACAAGTTTTCAGAGAAGGAGACTGAAACCCTGTGTGTGTGTGTGTGTGAGAGAGAGAGAGTGTGTGTGTGAGAACAAAGTGGTTGTCAGGAGCAGTTAGAGACTGGCTGGCTCGTCTGGCAGGGGAGCATCCATCAACAAACCCTCCTAACTGAGTAGAAACAACATGCTATCTCATAACTCCTCACATGAGCTGCGCTGCCACATTTTGCTGCTCAGACTGAGGAGCCTTTGTTCCCAAAATGTCTCTCCTTGATGTGTAATTACAGCTAAATAAACTGTTCTGAACCACTGTTGGATTTTGCATTTTAATAGGAAAATCCTCCCTAAAGCACTTAAACAGTATGACAAAAAAACAACAAAAAAAATCCTATCAAGTTATGTTTGTTTTTAAGACGTGGCATTTCATTAAAAGCAGAGACTTGTTTAAAAGATTTCTTAATCCGAGCTGAATTTGTCTTGATTCCTTTACTTTTTACGTTTCAAGATCTAAAATATTCTTAAAACAAGTTCATTTCCTTTTAAAATGGATGGCTGATTTTTTTTTCCACTTTCCAAAAATGAGTTCTTTATGACTAAATCATCATCCTAACTGCTTTGATTAGATGTTTTTTTTGCAGCGTAAATCCAGTTTTTGATTTACAGCCACTACAGCTGAGGTTTTGATAATACGGCACAAAAAGATAATCAGCAGGAAACATGATATCAGTTGTGAAATCAGCTCCTGAGAATCAAGACTTTCTCGCCACATTCACTAGTTTCTCCACAATCACACAGGGAGGAATTCATCTTAAGTGGCACAGATAGCAATTTCTCCACAGACGGGAGCCTGAATAGACACACTGCCACACAGAACAGAAGTGATACAGCCCATTTGGAGATGATCATCACTACTGTGTGAAATACAATACATTTTTTTAGGGGTTATTTATGATTTGAATACCCAGTTTAGCCAAACCACAGCATTTGTTGACAGGAGAAAAGTTTATTGATGCCCCCTCCATGTGCATGTACACAGTGTACAAAACCCAGGGACATTTATTCAGTTGTTAGGAACACTCAGTACAATCCAATATCTGAGTTCAATTATTAAATCTGTACTCTTCACAACTGAGATGGGGATTGTGCAAAAGGTGCTGCAGCCGAGAAAGGGAAGAAATACACGTCATGGCTGCCCAAATAAAATTACACTCATATGTGATTTTTGATCATCAAATCCCAAAACAATGGACATTAGTATGTTTCTATAACAACCTCAACTCCTCTTAGAAGTTTTTCCCCAAGATTTTGAAACCTGGCAGCAAAGATTTGCTCCCATTCAACCGAAGGAGCATTAGTGAGTCCACTGATGTAAAGCAATAAGGTCTGGCTCACTGTCAGCGTTTAGTTCATCCCAAAGTTGTGGGAAGGGGTTGAGGTCAGTGAAGTTCTTGCACACCAAACTGTGAAAACCCATCTCTTCAAGGACCTGACTTTGTGCATGGAGCATAGACTCAGAACTCTTGCTACAAAGTTGGAAGCTCGCTAAAGCACCAAAGCCCAAACCAGGAAAATAATCCCAGATTAAGAGTCCGCAAAAGTATGAAGACAAGGGAGTTCTGGCTGAGGTAAAGCTTCAAGATCAAATGGTGAGTTCGACAATTCACCAACTTCAAGTCTTTCAGGAGTATAATCACTCAAAAAGTTGCTTTAGTTGGAATGTGTGAGTGAAGTGCTGAACGTCCCGGATTAAAGACACAGAAGTATTTAACCTTTTTCTTTAACTTGGTGAGTACAAAGAAATGTATTCGACTCTGCAGAATCCAGGGATTCAATTACCAGTTCCATCCAAATACGATAAGCCTAAGAAGAAGTAAAATAAGCTGTCTTTGCACTAACAAACCTTTGTCCTTGAGGAATGATTCATAAAGCTGCATTATCCTGAAGCTCATCTCAGCTGGTCAGGATACTTAATTAATCCACGCCAACTTTCAAAAACTGCATCTGATGAGGCCAGAACATATTTTAATATCCCAAAAGCCTCCAAAGTACCAAACAAACAGCCCCTTTGACGGGCAGAGTGCTGGCAGGCTGCTGGAGGCCTCACAGTTGCTGCGAGAACCCGGCTTGTGTCGGGACTTGGAGCGGAACAGCGGTTCTGCTTGAGCACACGGAGTCGACGCAGGGAGGGGACGGATTAAGGCGAGGTACAAGCTGGAGACGCCACCTGCCCGGCCTCCACTTTCTGCCTGACTCCCGCCGTCCCGCCTTGTTTGGAAGTGGCACATTAAACCGGCTCCGGTTCATGTGAGTCCATAACAAACGCCCCGGGACAGGAACAGGTCACAGCCAGGAGGTGACGAGGCGTTTTAGGCCTCGCTGCTTTGACACCTGCCGCTGCGCCGAGGTCTACGCCAGCGATATTTCTGCTCTGACACCCGTCTGGATCTCGAAGGATTACGCGGAAAAAAAGTGAAGTTCTTTCATAATTGCTGACCCTGCTTTGCCACCATGCCCCTGACATCCCAGGAAACATTACCTGCAACGTCTGCAACACAAAATCATAAACAAGGGCACGGCGATTACTGTCTTTGTAACTGTGTTATAGTGCACACACATTGGCAGTTTCATTGACTGATTTGGCTCTGGCAGCACATAAAACCATATCAAGGAGCTTTATGAGCCTGAATATAAGCAGATGGCCTATTGATTAAACTTTCATGTAAATCCGCAAACAGAAAACCTGGAGGTCACTCTGAAATCAAACTCAGGTGCCTTAAAATAACTGAGGAACGTGCACAAGTCCAGAATGTGTGTGTGGTGTGTGTGTGCAGGAAGGGCTAAGTGAAGGGGACAGATGGGGACGGCGTTTATGAAGAAAGCAATGTTGCGCAAGCTGACTTCAATGAGGTTTACTGCCCTTCACTAAATGTGGCCATTACATCAACAAAGAGAGTGGAAGTTAACTGTGACATTACAGCGGGTGACACCGCAAACATCGCACGAGAGCGCCGACCACACACAAGGACAGAGATACAGACAAACAGGAGATTTCTTTGCACTGTTCGTGTGAGATTGATTGCACAACCTAATGGGCATGTCTGTGCATAATAATGATGGTGTAAACACAGCGATGTGTGGTGCATGGTGTTGTGACGCCCCCCCCTCCTCGTCCTGCGCCGTGTACCTGGTGTCAACAGGATGACGGAGGTGACGATCAGCGAGCAGATGACCAGAATGACAAGAAGGGCGATCGCTATTCCCTTCCAGTTCCTCTGCGGAGGGTTACTGCCCACCAGCTCCTGCAGAGAGGCAGAGAGGAGGAGAAAAGACATGGTCAGAAACAGTGAAAAGACTATCGTGGGAGCGGATCAGATTCACGAACAAAGGATGAGGACAAAAGGGAGGACTATTTGAAAAGAACAATATGTGGGATGTGAGGAAAAAGAGATATCTAAGGAGACTGAAGTGAGGAAAAGAACGAGAATTACAGGTAGAATAAATGGCAAACTCATGAAAAGGAACGACGAGGGTGTCAGTCAAGGACAAACGTGAGTCAGAGTCGCAGCCTCTCGGCTCTCAAGGAGACACGGCAGCAGCAGCGGGAGGAGGAGGAGGAGGAGGGGGGAGAATTCTTAATGAGCCGAGCATCAGCAGCTATCACCCGCAAACGAATGTGACAGATAAAAATGGAGCCCACGACACGTCGGTGAATTGCGTGCTTCACAACAGCTTGGCAACAGAGAGAAGCTTTTGGGAAAATGAGTCTGAGTTATGAGCAACCTTGAGGCGATTTGATTGTTTTTTTGTTTTTTTTTAATCTGACCAGCAAATCTAGAAACAAATAAACTTATTGCAGTTTAATATTGTTATAAGTGGAAACTGAATTTTAAAGAATTAATATAGCAGCAGACAAAGCATCACTGCAGGATATAAAATAAGAACAATAACAGGAAAGCAGTTTTAGGCTTCTCGCTCACGCCCAAATCTAATAAGGTGCAGGGGAAATGCATTTGACACATGGTGATGTGCATCAGGTGGCTCGGTTCAGAGAAGAATGAAATGAGCACAACATTTTCACTACGTATTACAGTAACAATTCAAGACAGTCTGGATTGTGGATGTGCTCTAAACCTCCAGCTTGGAGATAAATGTTCTTATTTTACAGCTATTCAACGGCAAAATTTAGTGGCTCTGCATTTTGCTTCATCTAAACTTAAATAATTGTAGCATGTTTTGATCTCATGATAATATAAATGTGTTCATTGCAGTTTTCCTTTTACTAGTGCTGAAAATGTGAGATGAGACTGAAATAAAATACAAATCATAAAGTAATATTCATTCTACTTTTAGTTCTGTAGCAGTTTCAGTCTCACCAAGTCCTGAGGAAAATATCTGGGCCTTTAGCTTCCAGATGTTCATATTTCTTCACCAGCTACTTTCTAATTTTGTCCGTCTGTCGCTGAGAGCTGAACAGGTAGCTTACAGGTGGTTTATTAAGGCAGTTATCAACCATGATTTTGTACTAAAAGAGGCTCTGTGGAGAGGAAAACTGCAGCTTTTGTGGGTTGGTCATTATGAGCAAGACCTTTTAAGCATGAATGCATGTGATCCATTGATTGACTGCTGTAAGTAATAATTAAAATACATACATGCTAACACTGCAGAGATGCTAATACTGGAGCTATACTGTATGTACATCCCTATTAGATTTTATACTTAATGCACTTAAGCAAATCCAGAATAAGATAACGTGTCCAGAGAAAATAAAGCCCACTGCTGAAATCAAAGCATCCCTGACTCGTCTGGCCGTCACACAGAGAAACCAGCACCAAAACCACAACCAAGACAGACTCGCACAAAAAGGATTCAAAGCCCAAACTGTTAGTGGAGGATTAATAAGTTCTTAATTAGTTTATGGAGGATAAAAAGAGTGAGGCAGAGCATGTGCTTCGGGGACCTGTGGCCGGGGTGTTAATGAATACACACCGAGGCTTTAACGACGCTGAATGGCTGAGCTACGAAGCAAACCCTTCAGTGACCTCATTCCCACCTTAATTGAAAGGAGCCCAAGACATCATTAGCCTGCAGATAAGAGCAATCGGGGCTATTTACCAGACTGTCCATTACCCACGTTCATTAAAACTGGAATCAGTTAGTAAGCCGTACGGCCATATTGCAGCTGTGACGGCCACAAGAAGCGACGCCACGGCAACAAGAATATTTAATATCTCCATTATGTTTGTGAGAGCACAGATGACCGATTTGTTCGCAGTGAGAGGGACTCAGTGAGCTTATGACACAGACTGGAGAGGGTAAACATGTTACAGCTGTGAATTCAGAAGAGCTACTGGTTCCTGAAGTCATTTCACCGCTGTCATTTCCTGTTTCAGTGTTTCCTCACAGCAGCTTCCAATTTCATGATACAGCACTATTTATGTTATATCAGTTTGACTTTGCTTCAGATAAAGTTCTAAACTTCAGTTTTGACAATAGCTGTAAATATTACAATACCCATGAGCCTCTGCTGCTCTGGTTGAACAGCCATTTAGAGGTAAAAATCAGACCTGCAGCAAATTTGGAACACATTGGACAAAACTTTTTCCAAAATCCTCCAAAATTGAATCAACCTGAAAGTGAATTATTGCTGCTAAATATGATATCTGTCTTTTACTTTTCATGGGAGTTGTATTTGACTTCTTTCCTTCAGTTTTTATGCGCACTGGCTTATACCTTTAACGTCTTTTAAATCAAAGAGGCAGATATTTTCTCAGCCTTGGAGTTGCTTCAACTCTAAGTCGTCTCACATCATCTATAAATAAAATGAGCAGGATTTGCAGAACCATGGATGCACAACTTAGCAACTACTTCATGCCCACAAAACTAAAAATACTACTACGGCTTACAGTTTCATGTAAACAGACAGATACTGACTGAACTATCAATTCTTGGAAAATAAAAAAATTGTGAAGGCTGAGCGGCGACAAAGATGCTTTAAGCTCTGGCTGACTGAAAATCAACAATAAGTCAACTTTATTAAGGGTCCAAATCCAAACTGCGGAACAGTAAAGTCTCCAATGTGGCGACGATGATCAAGGCTGATTATTGCAAAATGAAAAGTATCTACAAACATAAACAACAAACATACCCGCTCAGTCGTTTCTTGTCTTGAGCGATTCAGGGATCAACTGATGAAGCACGACGATGTGTGTGACGAGCTGACAGTCCACAATGTGATATATTTACTCTAATTCTGTGCTGAGCCATCTCTCTGGAACAATCTTTATTTTCCTCCTGCAGAAGTGAAAATCCTGCTGGAGGTTTTCTGAGAGAGTGGCACGAAGCCCACTGCTGATTCCTGTCGTCGATACAGTATGTGAGGGATTTACAGTACGGATAATGGTGACAAAATTGTATTCTAGAGAGCAGCTACTTATGTGCAGTAATGTGCTGTAAAGTGAGCAGGACAGAGCGCTCACTGTGTAATGCACAATGAAAAAGAAGACAGAAATCCTCATGCAATGCTGAGCAATGACTGTTTATTGGGTTCTATGCAAATGCCTCTGCATTGTGGATAACGCAATCGAAAGCTGGGCGTGATTCCATCACAGCGTCTTAAATTTAGCAATCTCATCTGTGTGTGTATGTGTGCGTATTTGGAAATGCAGACTGTAGGACAACCTCAACTAAAGCAGATCTCTTGCCGGATGGGCTTCGGCCTGGTGCATGCTGTGCAGCAAAAGCAATTTGCAAAAGGTAAATCTAAATGTCCGTGCAATTGCATTTCCATTATCTACACAAGAATCGGAGCAGCTGCTCAGTGAAGCATCAAAATCTCAGTGTATCTTAAACCAACAACTCATTTCCAGGTGAACATTTTATCTTGAAATTCACTCAACCTTTCTTTCTGTGGTGAGGTGGAGAGGAAAACATCAAAAATTAGTGACCTTTCTACGTTGGCAGACAGACATCAGACAGTCTGTGTTCTCAGATGTACCAGCGTCTACTAGAGGTAAGATAAAAGTTCAGTGGACTGTCCGATGACAGTAAATGCTCGACTAATGTAGAACAAGCCGACACATCACACGACACACACTCACACACTGTACAGATGCTGCGAGTCTGCAGCAGCTGAAATTGCTTCTCTTATTTTCTCCCCACGTTCTGCAACAGTAACATCCAGCATGCTGGAAGATCTATGGCACTGTTACAATGACTAAAGAGTCAATGTCAAACAGCATTTCCATATAGATCAGTATCTCTGTGGGAACATATTGACACTGGAAACTATCCAGAAAAAAATCCTCTGGAGCTCGCGCTCACCGAGCGACTGAGCAGCCTTCTTGTGAGGATCCATACCTTCCTCGGGTTGATGAATCCCAAACAGATAGAAACCTCACCAAGACATTACGTCACTGCTTTTCTTTTTCTGGGCTCGGAGGGAATAACACTTACTCAGTCTGGGTAAAAGGTGCAGACACAAGCTGAAAACCTTGCCTAACCTTCCTGATCATGCCGCTCTGATCTGTAATTATAATAATGATCGGACTAATTAGCTAGACCTTATGTGCCGAAGTAATGACGGGGTGATTACAGGCGACTACGGCAGAAGAGAGATGAGGTATAAAACGAGCAGCGAGGGGACCGACATCAGAGCTCGGAGGAACAGTAAATAAATAACGTGTTGGGAGGCTGCAAGAAAATTCACTGACAGGAAAGCCTGAAGTGTGACCAAAACATGACAGAGAGAGAGAGAAAGTACGGGACACTGTATACGAATCCAGGTCCAAACTCCGGTGAAAACAAGATCCTGCTGTTTTCTTGTCAGCAGAAACTGTCATGTTTAAATCAGCAGAGCATGTTTAGGAATCATCGGTGCTGATTCTGTCCTGAGAGCGGAAAACTGCGACGTCTCTCAAAGTCGACGACTACAAAGTCATAATCGAACTCTTTTTTAGTTTTAAGAACACAGGTGACCATTTCCTGGTGAACAATTCATCATTCACTGCCATCATTCATCATTCAATGGACAAGCAACTTTTACATTTAAAAAAAAAAAAAAACATTGATGCATTTGTTTGTCTTTTTCTGTCAGGTGCTAAGTTCAAAAGCAACAGATTGTGCACACTTGGAGTTTTGATCCCCCAGGACCAAGAATCAGGCAACGAGCCGAGGAGTTAATGGTAATTTTTCATGTTCTTAGATCGACAACATCATGAAAGTAGTTGTCCATTATGTCAGATTTATTTTAAGAAACGTGACTTCCATCCCTGTGAGAGTTAGAAGCACTTGTCCTGCAGACTGTTACTGCAACACAAAAAGTCATTCAGTTGCTTCAGCTCATTCAAAATGCATCTGCCCACCTCTTGACTATAAGAGAGACTAACACATAAGAACTGAAAAACTTTAACTGTATATTAAGTAAAAACAGAGAATACAATAATATGTATTCATGCACGATACAGTGGAAGTATTTTTCAGCTCTGAGTAATGTGCTGCGACAACCTCCACCAATATATAAAGAAATAAAAGCGTTTGCTGCACGCTTTAATAACTGAAGGAAGTTAAGATAATCATGTCCACCCTAACTCCTTCTCTTCATCTGCAGTGATGGCGGCTGGTGACTTTGTTTAGGGACCTTGTACAATCCTCAGGGGAAATTACCCCCTTCTTGACTGGCACTAAAAATTTCAATCATATCGCTGGTTCTCAAACATCTCCACTGCCTGTTCATTACAATATTGACTTTAAGATCCTGCTCTTGATCTCTATGTCAGACAGGCTTCCAGTTTCCAGCCTAAATCATTTCCTGGGTCAAAAGCATCTACTCCAGATTCTTAAAGCTCATTTTAAATGTAAAACATGGGGCAACGAGCCAACTAATCCAGATCTTCCTCTAAGAATAAACACAAGGCTCCTCTGTGTGTTGTCACTCTGGAAAGAACTTTGAATTGCTTTTCTATGAAACTGTGTCACAAATAAAATCTAACTTGTACTCTTTTTTAATGTCATCTAATTTAATAGAAACAACAGCAAAACAATGGGAAAAAATAAGAAGCCATTTTGACTGAGAACAAGCCATGAGAAAGGCTGTGTAGCGTGGGGAACTGCTCCATTTCTGCTAGCTTTATGGGATGCTAAACTGGAAACGGAAGCTTTAATAGCTCGAGCTGAAATGTCTTGTGCGTGTGGAGGCTACATGCGCTCTCCCTGAGGATGAAATCATAATGCCTCTGGGCTCCAGCGTTAGTGATGGTATAGGTCATTAATTCCGATTCTCAATGAATATGTTAAAGCTATCGCATGCAGAGTATCTGCTATCCAAAGGCCTGTGTGTGCAATTCCATGATTGCATGTCTGCATATTTTTAATTACACAATACAGAAAGTTAATAGTGTTACTAAAAATACCACACTGTCATTAGGCACGCACATGCTATTGGAGATATAGGGGAGAGGAGCTGTTGGGGACCTATAGAAAGGCTGGAAACATCATGGAAATGCGGGGAGGGGATGACAACAGACTACAGAACAGAGTATTTTACAGCAGCACAATGTAATGAGACAGTCAGCTTTTAATTTGTGCACCTACACAAGCAGCCAAAGGTTTGTTCACCGACACTCTGACAGACACAAGATAGCACATATCGAAAGTAAATGTGTCAAAGCTGTAACCTCGGGTCATGTACAAATCTTCCAACAACGACATATTATATATGCCTCACTGTCTGATTAATGTTTAGTCTACATAATTATAGAAATATATTTCAGGATACTAGTTTTAATTTCTGCACTGTCATCCCTTCCACACTGTACTAAACTTCTCCATAAGAAGAAATGGTGCTGGAAAGGTTTCATTACTGAGCAGAGATGTGATTCTAATCCTCAAATAGAAGGATTTGGAATCTCTGCTTCTTTCATCCTCCTCAAACTGACTTCATTTTTGCAAAAATATGAGCAGATTAATCTCAAATCCAAATCCTCTCCTATTGTTTAAGTGGTTTTAAGCGCAGATGGATTTTCTCTTACGCCCTTCTCGGTGAGACTTTTCAGTCTCTGAATAAGAGACTCGGAAATCACGCTCCTCCTCCTGCTCCGCGCTTCACAGGTCAAAGAACGCGAACGCTGTGCGATTGCATCCGAACCCATTTGGACAATCTCGTTGTTGTCGTACAACGGGGCGCAGCGGTAGGCCTGTGCACATAAACAAGTTGTCTTGTTTGTAACTCACGGCAGGAGAACTAATTTCCAACTGGCCGGCGTGTCTGTGTGTGCGCGTTGTTCTTGAGCTTCTTCCGCCTGGTTTGTTTGATTTGCGACTGAATCTCTTCCAGTCCATTAGAGAGATGCTGGGAGGGCGCCACCGCCAGCTGACCTCTCTCTGCAGACTTTGCACTAAATCACTTCTCTGTAAAATACCATATAATACCCACGGCCGGAGTGTGCACGGCACCGAGCTGCTGAGACAGTGAGGAAATAAACCTATAGCGTTTCTTATGATTCAGAGAACACTTGGACGTGATTTGCATGTGATGAATAATCCTCATGAACAGGAATCTGATTCATCACAATGAACAAAAACCCTGGAGCCCATCACTAATCCCATAACTGATAATATATGTACTTTACATATGAATTCTAATGCAGCTATAGACAAAATACCAATTTACATGCATGTGCACATCCTGTAGAGGCAATTAATCACATCTGTTCTGTCTCATTTTCCCTCTTTGCTGTGGAAAGAGAGTGAGAATGATTAGGGTTTTTATCAGCCCGCTCCCCTATAGCTGTAGCTCTCCTGCTTGGTGGACTTGCATTATGACAGAGCTAAACAAGAGATGGGGCAAACACATGAGAGAGAGTGTTTCCTGCCCTTCTCTCATGAATAATGCATGAAGGCAAATGCTTTTTTTCTCTATTTTGTCTGTCTCAACTTATACGTCTTCTTTAGAAAACAAGAACAATACAGAATAGAGCCAGAGTTTCTCCTCATTTCATCACTTTTCCCGTGGCTGTGTGTGTCTACGCGTCTGTCAAGGGAGGCAAAATGTATCCGCAAATGTTACTGTGGCTCCGATGAATCACAGATTTACCTCCATCTCTTAATTTTAGCTGCACAGCAAGTACATGTCAAAGAGAAGTGACGGCTGAAAGAGGGAGAGAGCTGCTTCGACTATCCTGCAGCTGGAACATGATGAACTGTGTGGTCATCCTGACTGTTGTTGCTTAATGACAGACGTCTATTCAAAGGTAGCACCGGGAAATGTTCCAGCATGTCATTAGCCAAGTATCTGATGCCATACCCTTGTGTGCAAATGTGTGATGTGCTGACTCCGGGAGGCTCCAGCGATTCCCAGACCTCACACTTAAATTGGATCTGTATGGATTGCCGGTGACAAACTCCAGAATAAGCTGAGGTCAATAGCGTTGCCTTCGCAGTCTTTTCAGTCTCAGTGCACTTTAGAGAGCGAATCTGTTAAAGTGTTAAAGTACAGTTAATGCGTGGGAAGAAAAATCCACTATTTGTTCGTGTCAACACTCTGCAGGATTAATTTAACTCCTTCAGAAACCTGCATCACAGTCCAATCAGCCCATTATTCTTTTTTTGTTCTACGAGTTCTTTAATTCCCATTGACACCGAATGTACACATAATTTAATACTCTGTATGTAATTAGCGGTTAAGTCTGTCGACTTCTGCTAAGTTGTGCAAAGAGTGCTCTGTCGCTAATCAGTCGAGTAGGTGCTCGAGCAGCAAAGAACCAAATGTGAAAAATAAGCTGCGACTTCTGAAAGCGTCTGTACTTCATATAATCAACATGTTTCAGCACAGGATCTTTATCAGGCTGTTTTACAGATGGATAAATGCACGGCTGACTTGCATCATATATTGGCAAGATGATGGCTTTAACAATTCTCCAATGCTAACTAGAGACGTAAATGACCAGTTTTAAAGGATGTGGTCAAAGGCTCGTATCAACTAATTGCAACTTTCCTGTTTTTAAGTCTGGCTGGAAAACCCTCGTCCCTGTCTGTCTCTTCTGACAAATACAAAAACAGAAACAGAAAAAAATAGTAGTTCTCACAAACAAAACAGGCAGTCTGTACAGTCGTCTAATAGCCGTGCGGCAGTTATTTATCGACAAGGGTTGGTTAAGTTTAAGCAACTAAAAGTCTTGGTCATGTTGAGAGATTGTGGCCAAGAGAAGAGGAAACCACAGCTTCTACTGTTTTTAAGATGTGATACAAACTGTATGTAGTTTTTATATTTATTAAAATGTTGGAGAACACAAAATTTAACATTAATGTCTGATGTGTTCTGCAACGATGTGTAATTCAAAAGTTTCAGTCAGCACACGAGTCCCAGCCTGGAGCCTTCCACACACGCATCCATCCAGCCATCTGACTCATGCTGACCCACGATGCTCTAGGTTACTGTCGTTCTCTTTGCTAAAGGAAAATGGGAAAAAACTAGTGAGCTGTGCTGAACGGATAATTATAGATTTGGAAATTTGGATGGATAAAGGCTGTTTGCAGACTTTGTAAACTAACATTCGCTTGTCACTCGAATGGGGCGGCAGGGCACCACAGATGAACACAACAATGCTCATTCCAAATTCTTTTTACTACATGGGCTGCAGTTAAAATAAGTCAGAACAAAAGTGAAAGTACGCAGTGTCGCAGTCACAGACAAAGGAGGTTGCGGTGGATGGTCGAGTGCAAATGGTTTTTACAGCTATTAAAAAATGTGGTACTTCTTTGCTTCTGAGAGGTGAAGGTCACAAACGTCACTTTACAACATAGCGATGTATGCATCTATCTGTCATTTGTCATTTCCCTACTAGAAAGGAAACAACCCTCCAGTCAGATGTCTCCAACTGGTAGTAAAAGATCGGTTAACACTCTGCAAGTTACTTGAGTTTTATGAGATGCCTGTTTGCAGCTCAGACTTACTTGACAAGGTCACACAGCCTCTAAAGTGTTTTGCATTGAAAACCTTCCAGGAGCCAACTAACTAGAACGTCATCTGAGCTGCTGTGGAGGAGGAGAGCTGGAGAGAATACAGAAAACCAGAGAGAGCGAGGCCGAGAGAAAAGCCGGGCGGGAAGGTTTCACTGCAGAGCGGAGCGGAGCGCGTCCCTCGGCCCGCACCCACAGCCATTGGTATTCACTGTGGCCGGGCGGCAGTGCCAGCGAGCGCCGCATCTCTCAGGAACATTAAGAATTGGAAAGTATCTTTCCTACTGTTCTTATCTATCAGCCTTCATTCCATAACGCACACTTGTCGCGCCACTCCGGCAAAATAAATTGCAGTCATGGAAACAATATGCACCGGCAGACACGCTCGCTTCCTGGAAATGAAATGCCCCACAACCCACTGCTTCCAGGCGCAGGGGTCTAATAAAAAGAGGCTGCTGCTCCTGTTGATGTTTACCCAGGCTAATGTATTCTGGCCTGCTGTTATTTTATCGCTCTCTCCGACAAAATATGAACATTCATGTAGAAAGAATAGACTTCCAGCCTCTTATCTCAGCCATAATGTTTGGCTGAAGTGCTCTCACGATGAAAAATGTCTGATAGTTAAAGGCTGTCTTTTCTTTTTCTGAAAAAAAAAAAAATAAAAATTTAAATCACCTGGTTTCACCTCTCTCCTCCAACCGGGAAAAAATCAACTGCTTGGGGCGGCTACTTCTCTTCACACACAAACAGTCACTGTAGCTCTGCATGAGATGGAAGATGCAGGACATTGATGGGTACTTTCATGTATTATGAACACGACAGCACCCCAGCGACTGCCCAGCGGATGTTCAAATACACTCTTCATAAAGGCCCAGAGGACTCAAAAAAATTCATTCGGAATAATATATCAAAGTCCGTGATGAATTCCCCGGATACAGCAGTGTGTACACGGGGCATTTCCATCCAATCCATCTACTTTGTTTGCGTGGCCTCTTGTTGCCTCTCCATGGCAACTCTGTCAAAAGCACAAAAAAAAAAAAAAATTCACGGCTTACCCTCACCCTTCGGCCACCTGTTGTTTCTGCCGCGGCCCAATTGTTCATGCTATTCAGCCGAAAATGGAAGAGCGAGCTTTGCATGCGAGAGCGGCCACTGAATGATTTAACAGGTTTGTAAGCACTATATTTACTTAGTAATTGGTGTTTAAGGTGCTCAACATTCACTTCAACATACAGATCCAAATTATATGAGCACTTATTCAATGTAGAGCTGGATGGAGCATGTGTGCCTGAAACGAGCTCCATCTGAAGAACATGCTGCACAGCTTTCCCATTACAGGCTGTTGCTAGACATGAGAGGCTTCAATATGGCTGCCACGGGGTGAGTGATGTTGTCTGAAAGCACATTATAGACTGAACACGTCATTTCTGTGTACATTTCAAGCCCGTTGAGGTAGATATGCGACCAGTAAAAGGGCTCATTATTGGTCAAAAGTTCAACATGTCTGTCTAAGAAATTATGTCACTGTTCCTCTGGGTAATTCAAAGACGACCAATTCAGCCAAAAGAGAGAATATTTTTTTTTGGTAATTTGGGTGAACCAACTCTTTCATGCTGCACGCGGCGCGAGTGGTTTTCCACCTGACAGCAGGGTTCTGTGAAGTCGGCTTCCTTGCTGAGAAAGTGGAGGTTTGCTCTTAGATGAAGAGCTGCTGCCTGTAGCTCTTCATCTGACAGCTAAACAATGGCAGCTCCTTCGTGTTTCTTTATTACCTGCAATATTTAAAACTGATCCACTTTAAAAAAAAAAAAAAAGTCTAAAATGACGATGTCTTTTCTGTCTTGTGTGTTTCCTGCGGCTGCTTCACAATTAAAGCTACAGTTCAGCAGTAGAAGTAAGAAATGGGTTTGCATTAGTAGGAACTTAAAACAGCTCTGATACAGATGTTGACAAGTGAATATTTAACAGAGAAGTTCATATCAGTTAGATGAAACTACAAACAGTAGGGTTGGATTACATATTGCATCGTTTCCTGTGAACCCCTTGTACATGGGCGAGGGAAACTGAATTCAGCACAGTCATGGCGGACTCCGCCACCAACAATGAAAACCACTATATAGAGATAATTACAAAATGTAAATGCAGTAAATGGATGTTGTTGAACTAATGCTGAGTATAAACAGCATCAAAGTGGGGTTTAATTTCATGAAAATCTTTGGGGATTGCAACTTTAAAAGTAGATGGATCAATGAGCTGACATTCAAAATAGTTTGTGTTGTTGTCTCTCTGTTGAGTTTTAAAGCTACAGCATGTCAGTGACACACACATCCAATGAATATCTATTATTATGGATGTTGTTAGACGTGTAGCACTGGCTCCAGGCCTGGTCAGTCACTGCCCGGGTTGTTTGTACCAACTGAAAAAGTCAGAACAACATGGGGGAAATGGTGGGCAGTGGAGGAGGGCGGCAACAAAAGCAGGATCTGTGTGCAGCCTCAGCGCCTGTGGGGGTTTTATAGATGCCGGTTCCCTCGGTCTCAGGATACATGCTGTTTGAAGGCAGACAGCTCATCAAGTTTTCAGGACGTGAACTTGACCAACTGAGGTGGAGAAGAGCAGGACTACAGATACGCTCACTGCTGCCACAAGGCGAAAAGTTGTGTGGTGTAATTTTAAATCTACAAAAGTGTGGGTTTTTTTTTTTCCTACATACAAAATTCTTCTAAAGCTTTTCTTTCTTGATCAGCCGTGTTTGATCGCACTGGAACAATACACAGATAACGAAGAGGTTTTTTGTTTTACTGAGAAGACATCCCCGTTGTGAGCATGAAACGCTCACCCCTGCGGACTTTAAAGGTGGTGGTACAAGTTTTGTAGCTCGCTTCTTCACAGAGATCGCAGACTGTAGTCGGGTTTGATTCACAGCAGTTAGAAAGGATTACAATCATGGTAAGTTTTCACAGAGGAAAAAAAAAAAAAAATTCTCAAACCACTCCGGCAGCAAAATCCAATTTTCTGTCCATCTGTATGCTCAGTATGTTCCACACATAGTATTTTTGCACACATATGTCTAAATTCACTGCTTCTGCCTTTATCCTCACACACCATCTTTTCCATCTCACAAGGATGTCCTGCTCCATCCTCGCTCACTCATTGGCTACTGCAACACTACACTTCCTGTTAACACAATGTAGCAGGACCGAGTGTACCACCATATGAAGATACATAGATGCTCGCCAATTTGATATGGTCGTAATAATGAGCTGTCTTGAGTCTGATGTTTGAGTGACGCGCTCAGGACCAACAAAAGTCAAAGGCAGGTTCTCTGGTTGGAGACTCTGACCAATGAAAGAGCAGGGGGTGGGAGCTCTTCGTGCAACTGTTAGAGCTGCCGCAAAAGGGTTGCACTTGAGGATTAGAGTGCACAAAGAACATTAGCTATATTTTAGCAATTTTTGTTTTAAATGAGGAATGAAATATCTCAGCATCTACTGGATGGATCTAATTTGAAGCACAAATTCACGTCTCCCACAAGAAAAAATTGCAACAGTTTTGTCTATTTGTCCAAAACTTCGGTTCTGACCGAGTCCCTGCAAAACTAATGACATTCCCATCATCCTCAGCCATACTTTGTGTTTAGTGCTAATTAGCAAACAAACAAACAACATTGTTAACATTCATTGTGAGCACTTAGCGCTCAGCTCAAAGCACCGCTGCACTTACAGTGTCACACAGCAGGCTGCAAACTCTTCAGTCCGTTTTTGACCAAACAATCATTCAGTCAATCAAGATTAACATACTGACGTTATGGCACATATGTAGTATTGAGTTTCTTGTTGTGTTTTTGGAAGCTTCCCAGTCGTGCTCCTAATGTATTCAAATCCAAACAATGAATTTTTTTTTTTTGTCAAAGTACATGTGTTTAATGCTATTTTCCCGAGTCCTACCAAAAACATTTTACCATGTGACCAGAGGGGAGGGGATCAGCACTCTGACACACGTCACCACTTTTTGCTCACGGCTGAGTGGGAGTTTCCATTTGAAAAACCGAGAAAAGAACGTAGATGGAGTCGCCCTTTAAATCCTCAGACTGGCTTCAAAAAAACTGGGCGAAGACAGTGAATTAAAAAATGACCTTCTCACCTTCAACAACTACAGCAAAGAGAGCGGCGAGGCCCTTTAACCCCCGATAGCTCCCGCTGACTGCTCAGCGCAGTTCAGCCTCAGAGCGTCGAACTGTACTGGGCAGCTCCCAGGCGGAAGATGTGTGCAACTGTGTGAATGTGAATCACAGCCTGGTTAAAGAGCACGAGTGCTACTATCACCTGTGGTTAAATGAAGGTTAAAGAACAGAGTGAAGTATTACTACAAATTTATACTGTAGGAAACCATGAGCTGAATCTAGAAAAAAGAACAATGATTATAGAAGTTTGCAATTTAACAGATCAGCTGAATTTATGCAACATACCAAATGAAGTAACTTTGCAAATTCTGCTTTGTCACAAAAAAAATATTAAGAAAACGAACCCCATTCAAAACACAAGTCTTTATATACCCATTTATGTTAATCAACCTATCAGATGAGATCCACTGTGTCTGTTTTAGCTATTTTTTATTTAAACTATGTGCTTGCACATTTTGCTGCTTTTCTCTGTGCATAAGTTGAAGGTTGGCGTGCAGTGGAAACGGTGCATACATGACATGAAATTTGTGAAGGTAAAGATGACGTATAATGTGCAGAAAAGTTTCTTCATCAAGTTTGAAATGCAAACTTCTGATCCATGTCTCCAAAATGTGTTGACAGTAGCAAACTCAGAAGACAGTAGTGGTAGATGTCTCAGGGCTCAGACGATCAGGAGACAACTTCCTTTACTTGTTGCATGCTCATCATCCTCCAGTCTCTCATACTAGTAATGATAATTAAAAGCCGTCATAATAGTCGTACGGTTTCAATAGCTCAACCAGTCCCATCAATACAGCTTAACGCTCCTCCATAGAGTCTCTTCAAATTGTGTTTCCTGATACAAAGCTTGACATTTCAATTTGAGCCAGGCACTTCAGTTGCCGAGCAGACAATTACTGGCGAGGAGGATGCGCTGAAATAAGAATAATTCTCAAACAACAGCCACCACTGAACCAGCCGGTGATCCCGAACAAATTCTCAGGTGCATCAAAAGCGTCAGGGCAGACGGAGGAGGCGCTCGGCTCTGACGGACACGCTTAGCGGGCCACAGCTGAGCGCTGATGCAGAGGCTCGAGGATCGTCAGCGAGGCGGAGGAGTTGACCGGATGCGGACGGACGACAGTGTGAGTTACACGAGGTATCGCATTCACACATAGACATCAAGTTCAGCTTCACTTGGTTCTCTGCATCATGGAAATTATATTTGAAGAGAGGCGTAATTAATGTGATACATTCACTCACAAACTCACACAATCTCACATAAATAAAGTACAAATAAACCCCCACAACCAAGTGTTTCATAGGAGCGATGTAATATCATGAGGAATCAAAGCGGAGGTACCAAAGCAGAATTGATTTTTCAATAAAGAAAAACATGCATCTCCTCCCCCCCTCCCTCTACCTTCTACCTTGCCGCTGCCTCTGCCCGAAAATAGCCCAGAGAAAGTGCTCTCTCCTCTGACAAGCGAGGAGCAGTTTGCTCTCCTGTCAAGCTACAGTGGAAAGAAAGGTCGATGGTGTGGCTCCGGCGAGTGTTGTCGGAGAGAAGAGAAATGTGTGCATTAGCCTCCGCGGGTGCATCAAGTCCGAACAGAGAGACAGAAGCGGTGGTTAATCTCTTTATAATAAGGATAATGGCTCCATCAATAAGTGAAGGTAAGCTCACAGTGAAAGGGGCTCTGAGACGTCTCGAGATGAGTCTTCTCAGCAGGAAAACAATTTGTTTAAACGCTTACATGAATAGCTTTTCAATGGTTAAATGACATCCATGCTGCTCCCAGTGCTGTTGTTACACACAGCTTGAGCCGGGAGGTCATTAACAAAACTTTAACACTGGAAGCGTCTTTTAGGAGAAGTAAGGTCCAATTTCTTAAAAAGCAGTTTATCCATTACTCCTGAAGAAACTGTCTCCAGCTACAACTGGCAACCTCACAGTGACAACACGACTCCAGGAAGCCACTTCACCCGGCTATAGTTACAGCAAGTCATTCCCCCTTAAATCACTTTTTTTTTTTTTTTTTCATTTTTATGTTTCTGTTTGTGTAGAAATTGAACAGAATAAAAATATATGTCCTAATACTTGAGCTTGTGCCATGTTAAGCTTTGTGTTGAGCTAATCGCCTCAGCTCCATTCACAACGCACGTTCACGAGAGTGGTATGATTATCTCCAGCAAATAGGCACACGTTCAAAAGGGTTGAGCTAAATTTTATGTTTCCCTGTCAAGCAACCTTTTGCAGTCACGCAATGAGCAGTGTTGCGTTTTTACATGTTGTTACATTGCTGCAAAAGTTGATCTGAGAGTTTAAAGTTGGGCATAAAAAGTGTGTAACTTTGACAATTAATATTTAATATAAAAGTCAAGTCTAATCTTAACTATGACCACAGTCCTTTGCTGACCTGGGAGATCAGAAAATGCTCATATAAGCATTTTTTTCTGTGGTTTGTTTTGGAAGGAACTGACAAATAGGTCATGTTTCCAAAGATAGAAAAATGACTCATTTGTCATTGAGGTGTGAGGACATAATCATAACTCACAAATGGTGGCCATCCAATGTTAGTATTACATACAGTACAGTACCTATGTGTATTACTGTCTCAAATATCGGCTTTTGGTCGGATGGAAAAGAACCATTTCGTTCTCTCGTCGATTAAAGAGGCAAATCCTGCAGCTGCACAAGAAAACTTAAAATCTGTTTGTCATTGGTTCGGGGGTGTTCAACTTTCCCCTTCTCCCCCTTTGCCGCAATAAAGAGAACATCAGGAGGTGAGAGGAGAATTTCAAGGTAGGTCAAGCATTGAAGGTGTGTGCGGCTAAAGGAGAAAAGCTAATGTGACTGAGACTGAGTCTTTCTTTTTGCACATGCCGTTCAATTACACCGAAGCCAGTGGGGATTGTATGCACTCATGCGTTTGCTGATGTCAATATGCACAGAAAAAAAAAAAAAAAAAAAAAGGTTAACAAGCTTTTTCTTCATGCGAAATGCCTCTTGCACCGGAGTCAATAGTGTATGTCAATTACTAGAGGGTAAAACTATCGATGCTGCTTTGTCAATTTGTCATCTAATTATGCCGGACTCCACAGCACTGTTCAAACTTACAGCAGAGAAGCCGTCATCAAGAAGCAAGAAATGCATTTAAAATAACTACTTTGTGGCTGAATTTTATTTTCCACTGACCATCCCTTATTGCGTTGATGCAAAAGGATGAAAAACTTTTCTAAATGTAAATTCACACTCACAGTTTTACTAATAAATAATACTAAATAATTAGAATAATAGTTCTAATTTTAAACAAACCCTCAGATGTTTAAGCAAAGAAAACTTCTGAAGTTCTTTTAAACAATCGCTGAAGAGATATCACATCTTTTTTTTTCTTCCATTAAACCATAGACCGGCTTTGTAAAACTTCTTGCCTGCTGTCAACCACGATGAAGCCGTTTAGCAGGAAGTTATAAAGGAATGAAGCGTTTCAGACACCTTTAAGCGCCGGAGTGACAGCGGCATCACAAAATAACATTATTATTAGTGAAATGATGGAACATGAACTTTTAAATCTCTTCAGCTGTTCTTGTGAGCGCACAGACTGTCAAAGTACTTATTGGAAAGCTGTCAAAGAGTTGTCGAAATTACTGCCTGAGAGGAACAAGGTAAGTATTTCTCCACACACAAAAGAGACCATCCACCCCATAAAGATGGATTACAACTCTGCAAGACAGCTGTCGGCCGGATTTTGAAACTGCAGGAAATGACGAGGTGCACCCTGAAGAGACGTGCCTTAAAACTTAATAATGCATTATTGTTGTTTAGAGGACGGATGTTTCATAAGTTCTGAGGTCTGCAGGGTATGAGACATCACAATTACAGCCTGCACTGAACCAAGAACCATCAGGGACTGCTGGTTGCCAATGTAATGATTCTGTAGCCATCCTTAAGAGCAGCACTCCTTCTGATTTAGTCCAGTACAAATTCAGTTTGGTCATGACCTTGAATGAAAAGGCTTGCACTAAACTCTAATAGCTTGTTCAACCAGCCAGCCCACAAACCATTCCCTCAGAATCAATGTTGCCCCTGCAATAAGAGGGGGAAGTACATTACATCCAGCCACTGAGAATCAGGCAGTGGAGGAGATGCATCTTTACCGTCCACTTTCACATCCCTGTAGATAATACGCCATGTTTACCGTCTGCATTCAGAAAACACTCATGGTGAAATTACAGGTAATAAAGTGGGAGGCTGTTGCTCTTCATAATGACAGTGAGAAAATGTCCCTCCGAGTGAAAATTCGGTTGCAGGAACACAGCTGATGTTTTATGTTTCATGCACGTTCAGCTTTGGTTTTCGAGTGCGGCCACAGAGCCCATCATTCACTTTCAACATCAATTCTGAGCATGAAGCTCGGGGGCTTTACTGACAGCATCAGGAATGTTTCAGGCGATGCATGATTCAAAACCGCTTTTAACACTTGGGAATTTGGTTTGACAGCAGATGGTCCCATAAAACAAATGTTAAATATCTTGCTCAGAAATTAAACATTCAGTTTGGATCCTAGCACAGAAACGACCATTATACAATGCACCATATTGTCTGCAATGGATTGTGGAGATATCCTGGATGCTCATGCTGCTGCACACTGTCCACCACACTGCCATCTGATTCATGCACAAGATCACTATCTCACTCACCACTGTGAGTTACATGAAAAGGTTGGATGGTCATCACCGGCCTCGAGAAGGCATCAGCATACCAGAGTCTACATTTGTAAAGGATGCTGTATCTCAGCTGACCCAATATTTAACATCCTTAGATAAGTTGAGAGCTAATAACCAACTCTGAACTTGAGAAGACTGGTTTCCGGTATCGTGCTACAAACTCCTGAGATGAGCTGCAACTTGAAATTCGAGATGCTCCTTTCTCTGAGACTTTACCAGCTTATTAATATCTAGAAATATTTGTGATTTGTTTTTGTGCCCGTGTTTGTTGTTTTGAGTGAATGAATTTTCTTCCAGTGATCTTGTGTAAATGTCATTTGTTCTCAGGTCTCTTTTGCAAACTGAAACTAAAAGGCTTCGACGCTTCTTCTGAAGAGAAGGAACTGTAATCTTTTATGTGAGCTAAGAAAAGGAAGGCCACATTACTCCCCGGGGACCACATCCGAAGATCCCGAGTCGTTTATGCATTTTTAAAAAGGGGGTGAAGCAAAGACTCCTGAAATAAAATTTGGTAACTTAATCTCAAAGACGTACTGAGGGAATGAGGTTGCCTTGAAATCTGATCTTCTCCTGGATGGCTGGCGGCCGGAGACCAAATATAGGCCCGGTGCTTCGGTCGTAATTGGGAGCTTTATTGATTTCCGGGCCTGTCGTCACGCCTGAGGTGACCTTTTGTTTGAGAATAATTGCTCTATTAGAGGGTTTATTCAGGCACCTGCTGGGTATCTCAGACACTATTATTGTCCAATAAGAATCCCCAGGCAGTGAAGCAGTGACCCTGTTCTGATATGTGGGGTGGACGGAGGGAGCCTGGCTCTCTGCACTGCAGGGGCTTATCATCAAATGAGAACACAAAGCCGGCTGGTGGGTTAACGTGAGCGCTAATACTGGTGGGAAGCTTGATAAGGTTATAACATACATTGTTTCATTTCAGAGAAGCAGCGAAAAACCTCTACTGTTCTGCACAAACTGTTGTGGAATAAAATGTTCACACACGTGGCTCATGAGAAGAGTCAACTTTGTTGTTATCAAATGTCCTTGTAGTGTGTTTAGAAAGAATATGGCCACAATGTCATAAAAGCAATTTTTTTTTTTACACCAACAACAAATGTCTTTTCTGAATTTCAAAGGTTACTTCTCTGCCGATCCTGAAATAAGTGGAGCCCCATTAAAATGCAGCACAGCTTCTCTATGGGTTCATCCCAAGTGTGATCAGCAGAGTCAACTGAGAGTTAGAAAGGTTTACTGGGGAAACTTTCTCAGGCTGTGGTCGGGCTTCTGACTGGTTTTGGCTGAAGTGCCTCGACCCCCTCGACCTCACGAGATGTCAGAGACGCCAACATGAAGTCAATTATTAAAAAGAGAGCCAAAGAATGTTTCTTTGAAAATAGCTATTCTTTATTTATACTTTTGGGCCAAAAGGGCAAATGTCAAAAAAATTGAAAATGCAAGTTTGACAAGTTGTCAACAAAAGTGCGATTTTTAATAAAACATGTTTTTTGCACAAAGAAAGTTTGGACCAATGCAAAGAATAAACGAGAAGGCTGCAGACCTTCACAAAGGCCACTCTTCTTTGATATGCAAATCTGGGAGTGCAACCACTTTCTCCTGTCTGGATATATGTCCAAAACTATTTTTAATGGGTTTTTCCTGGTCAGTGCTGCGTCCTTCCAGCAAGTTTCATGAAAACTTTCCTATAGCTTTTTTCCGTAATCTTGCTGAGACACAGACAAATAGAGCATACTTTCAAAGTCATATGTTGAAATTATAACGTCTAATTTCATGGGTGAACGCTGTTATTTAAATGTATTTTGCATCAATTCCATCAGAACTTATTTCATGTCTAGACGTGAAACCTTTCAGATGTAAGGTGGAAGGACATCGCAGTTCAGCCTCAGAGGAGACGTTGACGAGGCTTTAAATAAGCCTGCCATCCTTTTAAATTTCTTAACTTGCCCTGAGTGTAGCTGTGGTGAAAAGCCAGCTTGCGTATCATATTATTAATCTCAGACAGAAGGCCTGCACGCTGCATCATAAACAGAGAGATGAAAGTGTCGGTATTTAACTATCGTGTTCAAATCAAACGTGGGACCTGGTTGTCGCTGATAGCTTTCAAACCACGGTGGCGGTGCCGTGGGTAAAAAAAGGACTGATGAACAGGAAGGCGGATTTTTGTCATTGTGGTCTAGATGTCACAGCATCATGCTCCGTGTTTCCTCTGGCTCCGAACGTGTTCATTAAGCCCGAGCATGAACAGTTATGACTCACACTTGGCTGTTTATTGTCATGCCATCGCCTGCTTGCTCTGTTCTTTATAGCACAGCGACCTCTGGTCACATGTAAACACTCATTTAAAGCGTAGCACCACAGTAAACATGAATTAAAAATACGTGTTTTAAAGCTCCATTGAAAATCGTTGGCATCCAGTCGGTGTGAAACACACTGGAAAGCTCCTGTTCGATGCTCTTAATGCACTAATGCTTTCTAATGCATTATGCTGCCACAAAGAAGGCATCAGCATACACTTTCTCAGTGTGATGAAATTGATTTTCAACATGGTCTTTGTTCCCTATTGACGAACACACACCGGAGACGCTCTAAGATGCTGTTTACTCATTGAAGCCAATTGTTCTTTCTTGCAAGAACGTGCCTCCCGATCTGAAGGCTGCCACAGCATCAGAGCACGTGGTCTGATGTTGCCTCCACAACACAAAAACCAAAGAAGAACCCTGCTAAGTCTGACTGTGGTCTTTCTCCCAACAACTTCAAACACATCGGACAGATGTTCCCATTAGGATATATGCAGAATGTCTGTTTAGCCTGAGCATTAGCGCTGTACTTGAGCCAGAATTTTGTCAAATCAGATTTGGCTCTTCATGAAGGTTTGACGAGTCGTTCCTTTCTTTTCTTTCCAGAGCAACACTTAAGTTGTTTATCAGCCTACATGAGTCTCATGTTTTACCTGGAAGACTCATTTTAATGCCGTCTTCATCATCTGTTTCATAAGTAAAAGTTTGCATGCTGCTTATAGTTCTGTTATAAAATCCCTGCCGGCTGCTGACGGTGATGTCGGCCGAAGAGTCGATCACAGTGGACAGCAGCGGAGGAGGTCGTACCACCATCTGGTTCAAAAATAGTTTAACCACATGGAGCGGAGAGCCAACAGACCAGAGTCACGCCTCACGCTGTCTGCCCTCGGCTTCCATCACACACTCGCTCACACTTCCATCACAGTTAGTTTTGTGGTTTGTGGCCATTTTGAGACTCTGAAGTTTACAGCCTGACCTGCTGTTGCTGTCGAGTACAATGAAGCAGCTAAGGAACAAAAACGTATTGATTCAACTGACATAAAGCAAGTCAACTCAGACTCTAATCATCACCATTTAGGAAGCGTTTACAAAAAGTCCATTCAAACCTTTACTGAGTAACTTAACACCAAGCTGCATTATCAGGCCTGCGGACCTTGAACGGCAACACTGCCTCACAAACACGAGCAGAAGAGCACGAGACGGTAATGACTCAGTCAAACTATGTGATCGAGCGACAGGGAGACGCCGTGTTCACACATATGGTGAAAGGCAGCGACGAGGGTGCCGCAGGGAGACAAACAGCTACAGAGACAAAGGTCAAAACCACTTCAGTGACAGCAAAACTTGCATGTAAAGTGCACTTTACAGCAGCTGTCCACTCGACAGCACCAACCCATCAACACAAGGCAGGAGACCAGTGACGGATTTAGGCCTACAGGAGTATTTTTCATGCAAGTATCCTAACGTATTATGAATAATTTTAGTTTTTCTCATTTCACGTTCACATTTCTCAATACATGATCGTGACAGTTTCACCTGCCTGTCTTATGATATTCACCAGTCCAGTCACTCATTTCTGTACCAACAGAGAACGTTCAGAAACCTGGATAAGGTGTTTACATGCGCAAAACATAACCATGATGCGAGTGCATGTAAACAGACTAATTTTGACAAATCCTTTGACATTCGGTCCTAAATCTGCGTCATGAGACTAAAGTCCGTTTCACAGTCGGCAGCAGAATGTGAATGAAACCAGTTTCTTTTTTAATCTGTGGGTTTCCATCTGGTGGGCGTCTTTACCCGTCTCGGATCAATGCGATTCTCCTGTGCTTTTATCTCCTCTTGTACTTGTACTCAGTGCTCATCATACAAACTGTCCATGTTAACAATGAGTAAAAACATTTCCGTTCTCTCTTATTGTTTGTCAGTTCTGTTTCTCTGTGTTGAATATTTTATCTGCTGCTTTATGATTTTGTCTTCTTTTTCAAATTTAAGTTGTGAAAGTTGACTCCAGCTTTCAACATCTTCATGCATACATATGTTACAATTATACAAGAATGAATACAAGAATGAATGTAAACGGCATTTGAATGATCATCTCAAGGTCTGAGCAACTGTTCTTTACTCAAAGAGGAATCACTAAAGTAAAACCACGACTGTTAATTTTGAAATCTTCTCCGCCTGTAGCAACTCGAGAGTCAGTGACAGCTGACAATAAATGTGTGATATAAAAGGTGAGTGAATAGCTTTCAAACTTCATTCAGACCCAAAGGTTACCCAGGAGTGCAGTGTTTTTTTCTTCTTCCCTGAAAAGATAGCAAATGACCGAGTGGGGGAGAACCTGTATTTCAAAGATATAAGCAGGGGTAGAGAATATAATTCAGCAGCAATTGACAGCACCCTGAGGATCACTGAAATGAGATAATAAACTCCAGAGTGCAAACCCAGGGACTGTGCGGACTTCTAATCTCTGAAACGGCAAAGAAGGAAGATTCTTCATCATGCTGTGTAACTACCACTGACTGAAGAATCGCTCTGTTAGTATCTCTGCTTGCTCTTATGATGCAAATGAATGACACATTTTGTCTGGGTGATTACTTAAGCAGGCAATTTTTTCAGAATATTTTTTTCATTATCAAAAAGCAAGATTTTGTGAACGACTTGTCTACAAGCATTTTTCACCAGGCTATAAACTGCCGCATTTCCAGGGAATGAATAGATTATGAAAACACTTTAAAGTGTGTGTGGGACCGACTTTCTGTGGTAATTAGCACCCTGCGTGGAATGCCAATTCCAGCAAAGTGCCAATGTACCACATTTTCATATCAGCAGAACAATAGCCAAATCAAAAGCTCCAATCAAGCTTCCTGTGGCGTTTGATGTTCGAACAAAGTCGGACTCTCATTTGCTGGAACGCTCTGAAATTAGGGCCGCATGCTCATTTGCCAGAATGAGACGCGCATTAGCTGAGCATTTGATTCAATTTCAGTCGCTAGTTAACAAAGGAAAAGCATAAACAAGATGGTGACACAATTACTGAAATAATATTATTTCCCCCCGCTCACTTCGTCTGTTTTAATCTGTGTGTTTTCTTTGCACAAAGCTGCATACGGCGCTACAGCATCTCCATAGAAACGAGGCAGCCGCTGGGCGTTTGGAGTGTGCCCAGCAAATGTCATGATGAAAGTCAGTATATCAGGGATGGGCACTAAACACCACTGAGGAGACATGTAATGGCTGCCAATATTTTGAGCGTGGAGAATCAGCAGGGGGTTGACATTGTCGCCTCTGACCAATTCCCTTCCACCAGACGCATTTTTTATAGCTGCAGGAAGCAGGAGTGGGCTGAATGCCAGCAGATATGTTGTCAGCTCCGTCCCGGACTGCCTGACTGTCAGACAGATGACAGGGACGCGTGCTTTTCAAGTAGAGGAAGATATTGCAGCGAGCCGCCTACTTTCACGCTCCCATCACCATAATGTGATGAGCTGTCACATTAAAATCCTCCAGTTGGTCAATTTGGAGCGCCATCAGTATTGCACGGCGGCGAGAATTATTGCAGCCATAACAATAACACTAAAGGTTCGAGGCGATAAATGTCAGCAGGAACACTGGTTGGAAGACTGGGCCTGGCTCTGAAAGGCAAGCTCATTCCTCTCGGCTTGTGCCAGGCTGAGCAGCCAGATGCCAAGATTTGGGCACAGCCTTTAGCCTCCTGCAGGCTACTGAGCGACTCTGTGTGCCGCCTCATCGAGCATTTTTTAATCACTAAAGGAAGTGGGGAGGAATTTTTGGTTGGTTTCTATTTTTAGCAAAAAGATACAACTCTGCAAAACGAGGACTTTAACAATCTGTACCAGACGTTCAGGGCAAACCGAAGATTGAATAAGACAAAGCTAATGACATTCCAAGCTCAGCTCGGTTGTGTGCATCACTTGGAGCTGTCACGGCCCCCGACACCCCCCAGCAGCATGTCCAATGAAGCTGAAGCACCAGCTCCTCCTAATTCGCATCTGAGCCTACAGGCAATTACCTGCTTATCGTTCCTGACTAGCGCTCGCTCTTCTGAATGTTTGTCACCGACGTGGAGGTGGCGCCGAGACGACAGCAGGACCCGAGGAGGGGGACGGGGTGGGGGCGAAGACGGCGGACCTGGCAAATCTCAACGTTTCAATTAGAGGCTCGGCGGAACATGGCGGCTCCTGATCGCCTTCCTGCTCCGCGGCTCCGGGCCCCTAATTACAGCAGGTCGATAAGGCCAGAAAACACAGCTCGAATGGACTGAGGCGAGGCGCAGATAAACACGCGCAAACGAAGACGAGAATACAAAGACATTAACTTCCACTCTGATACACAGGTTGCTATATATGGTGCACAGACCGAGACACAGGCTGACACACCCCTGACAGACTGAAGCATGATTAATCTGTGTTGCTCACTATTTTCATTCAACTCACAAAACGCACCTGCAATGCATCTATTAACAAATTTTACTGCGTATGCATTTGGATTGTTTACCTCCTTATGAAACCATGCAATTCTCCAGAATATAAAGTACAGAGGAAATAAAGCATTGGCTTCATTTATGGAAATATGACCATTCAGGTTGATATAAAAACGCTGACTATAATAGGATCTACATGCATATTCTCAGCTGATTTCAAGACACAATTAGAACACAACAAAGGAAGATACCTGAGAGGAAGAAAAAAAATGCTGACCTTTTCCTAAATGAGCCGGTTTTACACACCGTTTGGAAACTCCTCCCGAGGTGTTTTCACTCAGACACACAAACAGACACGCACACACCTGATGTCTACACCGACTATTAGCGAGATGGAGGATTGTCGTGACATTTAGTTTGACCGTTGCTCCAAACACTGAATATTTATTGCTGTATTAAAGCAACCGCCTCCCACGCGTAATAAGCCATTTCGGCGAAGAACATTTAAATCATGACAACAATCATGATGAATCGTCGTGGCGGCTGCCTGGCAATCTCTCCTCTAATCTCCACTTCAGACCCAAACATCACGGCTCGATTGTTCATAATTGCCCTTAAGATGAACTATGGTAAAAACATTAGGGGCATCCAATTCTCCTTTAAATCAATCTTCCATTCCCTCTTATCAGTCAAGGGCACTCAGCAAACAGGAAGAATTGGCCTATTATCTATTTGCATTCAAAAAGTGAATCATCTCGTCACTGTTTGCTTTTCCAAACCTATTTCGTCCACACGGTTTATCTCTCTCATTAAGAAGTGACGAAAAGCTACAACATGGACAGAGAGAGAAAAGAGGGAGGGAGAGATCTTAAGTGGACGTGATAATCTTAACACCATGTTAGCAACTGGTTCACCACCAGGAGAAATCCAGTGGCACGAGGACAGAATCACAAGTGGGATACACAAAGTGCAGTTGTGTGATTTCAAATTAAAATCGCTGTATCGCCTAAAGGAAATATACTCTAGCACGGTGTGACAATCTGAGTTGGAAGTACAATAGCTAGAACCTCGCAAGAGAACCAGAAATTCAAATTAGGTAGAGAAGATGAGTTCTATATAACCTCATACATATGTAAAACTGCCTCTTGGGAGATGGGTAAAGTTTCTTTTTTTTGCATTTTACATTTTCAGCATTTTGCTTATATTCATACAGAATTTCTCTCACTGGGGGAGCGGCTGTTGGTCCAGTCTCTTCCTTGAAGATTGGTTGCTTACAGATGACTCACAAGGGAAGATGGTGAACTAACTAACCAGGCGGGAACATCTCAGTGTTAAACAGCCATTACAGATCTTTAAGCTTCTTTCTCTGTGCTGGGCCATTTACTCCTCTTGGCATTTTGTTCTCAGGATTGTGCATCATTTAATTCAGTAAACATTTATTGAATGAAAATGATGGAAGAAACCTCTTAGAGCTATCGATGTCGTTAGCTGTGATGCTTACTTCTGCCATCTGCAGATGTGCAGAACAACACATTAAATGCAGAATAAAGATATGAAGAATATATACATGAAAACAATAATAGCAATAAATAAAAGGAATAGAGCAATAAGAACAGGTGTGCAAAAATGGTAGTGAGTCATATATCTATGTCTGATAAAAACAGTATGCACAGATGGTCGTGCAGCCGTGTTCATCTGTCACCCAGAGGTGAGCTGTTGCTCAGTGTTGAATGTTGAAAGGTAAGAATTATTTCCAAAATATTCTTCATGATAGCGGAGCTGAACGAGTTGGAAAATGAGATCCGCTGTGTCTGTAGTGTGTCATGGAGGGGGTGCGATGGATTGCCCACGATGAGAGCAGTTTGTTCAGTGACCCCCTGCTCCTCGCTGACTCAAACGTCTCCAGGTTTTGATCAATGATAGCTTCGGCCTTGTGAGTGAGTTTATTGATCCTGCTGGCATCTCTGGCACTGATGCCACTCCCCCGGGCAGACCACGGTACAATGGATGGTGCTCACCACAGACTGGTGGACCACTACCAGAGACTACTCACTCCTTACCCATGACGTTTAAGGGTTTAGTTGCAGTTCTGATTCTCTTAAAATCGACCCTCATCCCCTTTGTCTTGTTTACACTTAGTTGCAGATGCTTCCTGCTGCATGGCTCGACACAGTTATCCAACACTTCCCTGCCCACCCAGCAGACTCCTGGCCATCTCTAATACTCCCCACCACCGCAGAGATATCAGAGAACTGCTGCAGGTGGCATGATTCAGAGTCATACTGAAAATCTGAGGTGTACAGAGTGAACAGAAATGGAGACAGGACAGTCCCCTGAGGCACTCCTGTGTTACCAACCAACACATCAGACAGGGAGCTTCCTGGCTGCACAAACTGGCGCCTATCTGACAGATAGGCGATGAATCTACTGATCACAGCCTTTCCTGTGAAATGAATTGATTTTGCCACAATATTTTTGCAGTTTTAAATGTGTGACTGGGCCTTTGCACAAGCTACACGGGCAGAGCAAATCTGCATCCACTATAATCTCTGACTTCCTTCCAACAGGTGACCTTGACACCTGACCTTTTGATCACTTTCACAATGGACCACTTATTACATTACCAATGAAACAGCTTGCAAAAAAGGGATGAATCTATACTAATGACATCAGACAAGATGATCACTTCTGGATCAACAAATTCAAATACAAGCTTGTAAAAAGGAAGGGCTCTGAAACACCATCACAGCAGCGATGTTGAACAGCACATACTGCAGGTTCATGCAAAAACACACGCCATGGCAGGTGCCGTGCAGATAATTCCTCGTCGTCCCACTGTGTTTTGTGTGGAAGTCGCTACTTTAATTAACATCTGTTTAAGCACTTATCACTTGAGCTATTCATCAGCAGGCCACTGAGGCAGCAGCTCGACTACGGAGAGGTGAACGAAACAAAACACGGCTGATTAGAAACACACTTGTTTTCTCAGGGCAAGATTACACACTAAAAAAAAACTAAACTAAAATGAAGTCAAATACAAGCAGTTGTACAATATTTGAAGCTTTCATCTTTAAAGAACATGTTGCTGTCTGACTTTTTTCTCATCGATATTTTAGTTGAAAGGGAAACTGGTTTTAATCAACCTGCAGTGTCATCATTCCAGGCACCATCAATGTACCTCCACTACAAGTGCTTGTTTTGCCAGTGATGAGCTCAGATTGTTTTTTTTTACGTCTGATGACATAATGGAAAGAACCCTACCTTCGCCTTTACCTCGATCCTGTCTGTTTGTTTTTTGTTTAAAGTCTCGCTCAAGGAAACGTAAGAGGAAGGAAAGGAAAATGAGGAGTGACTTATTGATTGAAATCAGCTAAATATTCAGACATGACATTGAATTTTTTTCTTTTTGTTAGATAACGCTTTCTGTACTCCAACACAAACTCCTCTCTCCAACTCTCACTCACATTTCCACCGATGTCTTGTAATAACTCAACTCTGACAAGACTTCAAATCAAGACTTAAAAAATGATGAGAAACAAAAACATTTTATTTCTCTGTAGGGAACATTTCCATAATGTTTTCAGACACTGATATATGTAGAATAACAATGAGTCTGTCAGTGGCAAAAACAAGGACTTTTAGTGAATGTTAGGGCTGCAACTGATGATTATCATTGTCTATTGATCTCCATTTTCTCCATTAATCAATTCCTCATTTGATCTGTTAAATGTCAGAAAACGATGAACAGTGTTTCCCAAAGCTGACGTCCTCCAATGTGTTCTGTCCACAACCCAAAGATATTCAGTTTACAGTCATGGAGGAGTAAAAGAGCAGAAAATATTCACGTATAAGAAGTTGGAATCATAGAATTTTGAGTTGTTTTTTTTACTCAAACCAATTAATTGATTATCAAAAAACTTTGGCAATTAATTCAATAGCTGACAACTAATCAACTGATTGCTGCAGCTCTCGTGGGCGTACACTGACGGCGTGCAGTTGCCCGGAGGGATTACATTGCCGACTGCAGCTCTCTCACTCAATACTGCACCAATTTCAAAAATTGTTGTCTCCATTTGTCATTTAGACACGAAAACACAGGGAGATAGGGTCCAGATTGAAAAATACCAAAGTTTCCCTTTAACTTTGAAGTGAGCATCTTCACATTTCATGCTTGAATTTATCAGCTTACAGCAGACAGGCACCGTTTTAAATAAACAACGTTTTATCAATATTTGACAAGAGCACATCCTTACTTAACATTTGCACGACAGGGTTACTAAGTAGGCATCATGGCATCTGACGAGCAACACAAGTATAGAAATAAACGGGCACTGGCCTACAGAAGAAGTGATTTTATACCCTTCTGCTCCTAAATTTGGAAAAGCAAATTCCTCTATACTGTAGTCACATTTAACTCCAGTGTTGATGTGATGAGGATGCAGACAACCATGTGCTTTCTCTACATGCAATGATGAAAGATTCCTCTCGTCACCTGCCAGCAAAGAGTCTAATCGTGCAAAAACAGCTGCAGCTCTTTCCGGCATGTTCGTGTCATACAGACGCTACAGGAAATAGAAAATATGACTTGGAAGCAACAAAAAGCTACAAAGTGAGAAAGGCCTACCATTCTACTCATGCTATGGTTGGTGTGTGATTAATGCCTTCATTGAGTTTCTATTCTGTTCTGAACACTCGCAGGCTGCTGCTCAGCTCTATCTCAAACTGCCTTGATAGCCTGATCGGAGGTTTTGGCTTTGAATCCCCCCAAAGTCCTTTCCTGCTCTGCTACTATGAGATGCTGCAAAATCAACTTGAACAGCTAGGCTCTCACAGTTTCTAAGTCTCCCCCTTTAGCATGCATTACCCACTAAGGCTTCGCGAGTCTGCGAGTCACAGCGAATGTGAAAAAGCAGCAAAGAGGCCGATTATTGGGCGGCATGGTGGAGGCGTCTCCACTGAAGACTTCCCCATTACATGTCGGGGGCTGTGATCCTGCTTTAAAGCTGAGCTGTGCTAAAAAAAAAAAAAAAAAAAAAAACTGCGAGAAGAGAAATCTGAACTGGGAAAATGACAATTTCTCATGTAATGTGACGTCGCTTAACTGCTCACTGCACAAATCTATACCGATCCAGCGAGTTTATGAGATGAAGGATGACAAAAAGACAAAAGAGGCACAGAATCATTTCTGTGTCTATATCAAGCACCAGAACACAATTACAGCAAATACTTTGTGCAATATTTACAGGTTTCTAATCACAGATCTATCTGTTGCAGGACTCTTTGTAATTAGCCAAACATGAGTGTAATTGAACAAAAAAAGTGCCACTCCAGCTTTAAATTAGTCCAAAGTTTCTCTCCTCTGCGAGTGCATTACTTCACCCCACCCTGACTCAACCTTTCACACCTTGAGAACCTCCACCCTGTTGCAGTAATGAGGGTTAGTGGTGTGACTCTCTGTGCTGTGTCTACATGATTACTGGAGGGCTGTTGCTGCTGTTGCTATCTCTGGTGAGCTGCCCTCTATCTGCGTCCCGTGTCCCCGGACCATAAGCCCTGGCAGCAGACCATCAATCAGGAGGCCACAACAGGACCTCACGTAATCACAGCGGCCGTGTTGTATGTTTGTGTGTGCGTGCACGTCCCCGCACGCCACATGTAACACGTGAGCCCGTGTGCACGCATGCATGTCTATGTTACATTGCTGAATTTACAACCTAATGTGCTTGAAGCAATTTTTCACTTTGCTGGAGCTTCACGCCTCAGGAAATTCCACTGACAGCCACCATTTACTATTTGCTGGTGTTTCCAGCATCATTGGCTCTCGAATCTCGTCAGCAATTACAAAAAAAGATTAGTTTCTGCTCAGTTTGAACAGAATTTTTTTTCCTCTAAATTCTCAAAATAAAGTGATTCAATTAAGAATACAAATACCTAGTGATGCCAATACAGTCAACTAAGTATTCATCAATCTATAATTACGTATGTTAGCTAATAAGCCGAAGCCAAATTTGTAGCAGGAGATTTAATATTAGGGCTGAAAGAGAATGATTGTTTGAGTTATATTTTAGTCTGTGTTGATTAGATTCTTTTTCCATCTAGTGCTGAAATGATTAGTCAATTAACTAATTAATTGAATGACTGAATTTATCTTTTCTAAGTCAATTATCAAGCAAAAATTCCAAATGTTCTCTTGTTCCAGCTTCTCAAATACAGTTTAACACAACTGGTTGGACGAAACAAGCACTTTGAAGACGTCAACTTGGAATCTTGGACGGACATTTTTCACTGCTTTCTAGACTCAATGATTAATTGAATAGTTGAAAAAAAAAGCCAACAGACAGACAACAGATTCATATTTCAGTATAGAAAATATATAGAATATAATTGTCTGTTTCTCCAACCAACAGTCTTAACCCAAAGATATTCAATTCACAAAGATATATAACAAAAAAGCAGCAAATCAACAGATTTTAGAAGCTGACCAGCAAATGTTTTTTTTCCAGTTTTGCTTGAGGAACATGACAAACCAGGAGTAAGTGATTGTTTCCAATGAATCAGTTGCTCATGCTAATGGTCGTGCATATAAACTGAAGCCAGTCCCACATGGTCAGAAGAAGCAGGACCTTTGACGGCCTCTGAGGGTGTGACTGACAGTCTGCAACTGAATCACAGCGGGGTAAGATTGTCTGCTTGGCAGGATGAAGCCAAGTGTCCCTCTCACCTTTTCTGTCATCTTTAGACAGGTGCAGCGCACAGGTGGAGGCTGGCAGTGACAGATGCCGTCTAAAGTTACAGTTTGTGTTGATAGACTGGCTCGAAAACACGGAAAAGTCACAGAATGAAACCACGTCGCTGCATGTGACAGTGGGCAGCGGACTGAACATCTGACCGGAAGACAGCAGCAGATTCACAGACATGCAGGGCTGAATGGTGAAGCTCAAGGTCTCATGAGAGAAGATCAAGGTAAAACATGAGTCCTTTTAGTAGCTGAATGAAATTGTATAAGAAAGAAAACTGCTGTATATTATTGCAGTCAGAGCATTTTCCAGGTGGCCATGCTGGGGAAACAAAGAGTGCTTTGGTGTATTGTTGAATTGTATGAAATGTACCACGTCCAAAGTTTGAAAAGTTCAATTAATTTTTCATCTAATCCACAAACTTTCTGTGAGAAGCGCCTGTGGGAAACCTTGTTAAAGGTGTCAGTCAGTGCAAAATTGCATTATTGTTCAAATATGCTCTCTCTCTCTGCTGGAGCAGGAGGCGAATCATCAACCCTGACTTTAACAAAGCACAATGAAAAAATCTTTTTTTTTTTTTCCAGAATATGAAAGATTTATACCCCAAAATAAACTGCATTGTTTCCTCCATTATTTAGACCGTGAGGCTCTTGTACCTCTGTGCTGTGGAGGTGGGTCAACAGATGCTCCATCATCACTGACTGACTGCTGGAGGTGGCTAAGAGAGCAGAGCAGAGCCTCCCTGCACCACACTGACATGCAACAGTGTTTTCAGCCTCCAGACTGGAGACTCACTTCAGCACCTGCTTTCCTGGAGAGCTTTAAAGGTGCATATTCTAAAAGGTACTGATGATTAAAATGCAATTAAAACACACATTTTTTTTGCACATTTGCAGGCCTTTGCACATGCACACTCTGATTCAAGTTGGGCTAATTGGGCTGATTTGCTGTCCTCCCTGCAAGGTGACGCGCACCGGATGGAGAGAAAATCTGCTCAACGTCTCCGTGCGTAAAGTCTCTGCCTTCTGCCTAATAATGCCAAATAATGATGGTGATGACAAAGGAGCAGGAGGCTGCAACAATCACCCAGTCGTGATGAATCTGACAGCACAACACCGGCTACCACTTCCCAGCTGACTCCGAATCAAAACCTCTATCACGAGCTCCAAATGCTCGCTCCGACGCACCATCGCAGGAAGAGTCACCGCAGCCATGCATGCAAATCCAGTTCAGTGTCGGCCAGACCACAGCAGGGGGGGACTCAGGTTAATGCCCGTGTTAATATGCAATGGAGAGAGAAGTGAGAGAGAGAGAGAAAAGCGCATCGGTACCTGGTCCTGCTGCTGAGCCGCTTTCGACGGCGCATTGCCTTCCTTGGCCGTGGTCATGCTTCCCTACAGCGGGGAGGGAAACTGTTGTGTCCCCGGGGCCGGAGGAGAAACAACAACAAAAAGAGGCAAATGATAGACAGATGCACCGGTGCAGGGGAAGAACCTGATGAGGAAGAGGAGGATGAGGAAGAAGAGGAGGGTCTGTGGGTTTCGCTGCGCCCTCAGGATGCGTCTGCAGCGGCCAAGGTGTGAAATAACAAGTGGAGGAAGGACGCGCAGCTCCAGATGAGAAAATGCAAAAAAAAAAAAAAAAAAAAGACTCAGTGCAAGAGGAAAGAGAAGAGGAGGAGGAGAGAGAGAGAGAGAGAGAGAGAGAGAGAGAGAGAGAGAGAGAGAGAGAGAGAGCAGCTCTTCTTTAAACGCCTCATGCGGGACTCTGCGTGAGCCATTCAATATTCCACAGGCGCGCGCACACACATGCTTGTAAGTCAGCCAAAGGGTGTGTGTGTGTGTGTGTGTGTGTGTTGCAGTGTGAGAGGATGTCAATTAAAAATGCACATTGGAATTAAGCGCTGAAACTTTAATGCCGAATACACAAGGAATATCAACTCATGCAAGATTCATGTGCAACCAGAAGGACATCCCATTTCAATCATGTACAGTGTCACATATCCATGGCTCTCATACTTTATTCACATGTTTATTAAAAAAAAAAAAAAAAAAAAAGGTCCAGCTCTTTAAATCCAGTCCCCTCATGTGTCAGACAATGCTGGAGTGAAGCTGTAGAAATTAAAGCAGCAGTTTTTTTTCCTGCTGCATTTGGACATCGTTTCAACATTACATAACTTTCTTGCTGTAATCAGAAACAAAACACTAAGGCTCTGCTGCACTGATGCATTAGTAACACTGAAACACTAAGTGGCTTGAATTTTATGTAACAGGATTAAATATTATATCCATGCAGCATCATAAGTAATAACACTGTTTGAAATTGTGTTTGGCTGTAAAAAGTTACGATCCAGGGGCTGAACAGTTGCAATAAAGTGGAACTTGTTAGGACTGAGGCAAAAAAAAAAAAAAATGCTTTTAACAAAGTCAGTCTGAGGTTTTAACTAAATCTCTGAGACTGAGAAATAATTAGAATATTCAGTTTACTGCAGCAGCTCTGAAAGGAGCCTCTCATGTTGTCTACATTCAGCGATAAGAACCAAACTTCTTTTCATGGGCTTGTTCAATTAATTACATCCACAAACCCTGTTGTACAATCCCTTTTTAAACGCTGCGAGGAAATGACTTACTCTGATTTGTTCTGAGATGTACTTAATGTTAATTAATACCTTAGTCTCCAGTTTGACTCTTCATATTGTAAGTTTGCAGACGAACGTGCGGCGCGGTTAATTAAAATCAGGTGGAAGCTCGGTGAAGTCCATTACCTTGGAATCCCAAATGATTGTCTGAGGTGTTGCTCCGTGTGACCGTCAGAGCACGACGGGCAGAAAAAGGCCTGTCCTTCAAAAAGGCAGCCTGGAAGGAAAAAGCCACCATCTGACACGTTTGCATGAGATATTATCGTCTTATTTTGTTTTGTAATTTGTTTTCACTCAATCTGCCATCGAGGCTCAGTTTTGTTTGTGATTTTCCTACATTTGCATGAACCAGTTTTGACAGTCCCCAAAGAAAGGGTGTTGTAAATGTGGGTGCAGCGAGCTGAGGCAAAACCAACAGCTGGTTTTTCTACTTCAGAAAAGTGGGCGCTGAATTGGAGCGACACCAATGTTTTCCATGTCGAACACTCTCACAACGACAATGTTAATAAGCTGATGTTTAGCAGGTATAATGTTTAGCATCGTATCTTAGCTTGATAGCGTGATATCATTTGGTAATTAATACCAAAAATAAGTATTGGACAAAGAGGAAATTTGAACAAGAGATGATACGTAAATGTCACGTCTGTCCATTTGATAGCTGTTGAGACAGTTCACTGAAAAAAATTCAACCTCATGGTGGCACTGGAGAGAAGTGAGAGGATGACCAAGGTCGAGAGGCTTCATCCTCTGGGGACCATGAATGTCTCTAATGAGATTCATAGCAATCCATTTAATAATTGTGGAGATAATTCAGTCTGGACCAAAGCGGTGGACTGACCGACCAAATGAAAGACGGACCAAAATTCCTGGAGCCACACTGCTAGAGAGGCTCTATTGTGCTACCAACTCATCTGCAATGATTAACTGTTCATTCCTGCCAAGTAAAGCCACCACACCTCACAGTTCTGTTCCCATTCTGATGTATGGAAAAGAATGAAAACCCACCCACAGCACTAGACACTTGTGGCTCAAAACTCTATTAGCAGCCTTCTCCAACAACCCAGCCTGTGTTTACCATCAAGAGGATGATGTATGAAACCCAAACGACTTCTCAACAGCCAATCAATCAGCTCCGAAATAATGACGGCCACTCTGGGCCAAAGCCCTATTGGCTGATGACGGATGCTGTGTGGTCGGACCGCGGCAGCCGAGAACACAATAACCACCTTATTGCGGCCGTGTTACAGAGCGAGTGTACAAACCACATGTCTCTGATGTTGACAAATGGACAAGAGACGGCGGTGATGAATGCTCCCGGGGCGGCTCTGTTTAAATACACATTCCTGGAAAGTCGGGAATTAACTGAGTGACAGAGCCAACCTGCCCAAACAGATGGAGCCACCCGATCACTTCTGCCTCATCATTTCACCGCCGATGCCAAGTTAGCAGCCAACCTAATGAACTGGAAGCACTTTTGCCTAATTAAATTTCGATGTAATCAATATATGCCATAATCTTAAAATACTATACACTGATGTATTATTTTGGCACTGATTATAGCTCTGAAATGACTGGAAACACACTCCTGGCCTCGGGGTGATGATTATGTAGATAAATATAATTGCTATTGTTAAAGAGGCATCTGCAATTAACCCTGCAAATCTGGCATTTATATAAGGTTGCTTCAATGCAGCTGTGAGGTGGATTGACTGACTCAGAAAAGTCTCTGAAACTTATTAACATGTGCATCCTTTTAAAAGAGCCCCCATAGGCTAAAGGCTTGATTCTACCAGGCATGGCTGCATTGCATTCTGGGTACAGTTGTAGACAATGCTTGGGATTCCACTAGAGGCGCCGCAGCTCCCATTACAATATGCAGCTAGTCTATTTCTGATGGAAGGCATGTCGAGCTGCACGGGTCAGACACAGGAATGGCAAAGAACATCTGGTCAATTTTCAAAATAAAATACCCTCTTTGGACACCTGATTGTGAAAAGAGACGAAAACAAAAAAAGAAACTACATAGTCTGTTTATCTAAAGCAAGTCAACAAAATCGGGCAAGTAAAACTGATTCTGAAATGCTCCCGGTGGGACATGAAGCCAGAGGAGGACGGAACAAAACCACATCGCAGACGCAACGTCATCGAGCTGAGCCCGGTGGAATCAAGATATAAGAAGAGAGAGAAAATGGACAGCAATGAAAAAGCCAATCGAGTGGCAGCTCTGAAAGATGAACTGATTCTGCCCTGTTCATTCAAATTGCTGAATGAAATGAAATTGCTGGTCTGAAAGCCACTGAGAAAAAAAAAAAAGAAATCGTTGCACAGATTGAATTCAAATTCTGTTTTCTTTCCTCAATTTAATTTCAGAAGCACAAACCAAAGCAAAAGTCTGTCCAAGGCTTTTAGTTTACGTCAAGCAAACAGTTGTTTCCTCGAGTGCTGCGGCTGTGCAGCTTTTTAATTGAGATATTTGGAGAACTAAAGCGTTAAATCCCTGTTAACACCAGTGGGTACGAGAGGGATCATGCACATTACATGGAAATCTGGTATGTTTTTGATTAAGTCTCTTGTCGAAACTCGAGGAATCTAGAATTCGCAGCCAGGCAGAGCGGAACAGTGCAGTATGTTCTGAGAGAAGCTTGGATAACATACAGCTCCGGCACATTAAATATATGATTATTTAAGTACATTGTGGGTTTTTCCAGTGTCTGTGCCCAGATGCATAAAATACACTCCTTGTCTGGTTGTAAGCTTGTACATGCACACAACCACATCCATAAAATGTGTCCCAATACACCCATTTGTGGAGAAAATGGAATCTAAAAAATATATATTTTTAGAGTTATAGCCAGCTCCACTCTCCCAGAACATATTCTGTCACTGCATATGGCCAAAGCCATCTGTCAGTGTTACATTAATTCCTATATCAAAGCCTTCGACGCAGCAAGGCCCCAAAGCGTCGAACAGCCGGGGGAACAAGTGTAATGGGATGTTTCAAAAACAAAACTTGTTCAGTGCTGTAACACGCCATGACTTGTTTTGATTAAATACTTTAAGGAAGTATCCATTTCCTCGTGGGCCTCGGTGTTTACGTCTCAGAACGTAAATTTTGATGTGGACAAACCTCATATAGCATGTGATGGAAGAAGCTCGCTCGCAAAATAAGACCCAATACTGCCCCAGGGAGAGGTTGAGGGTGGATAAGTGATTACTCTGGTGTTGACACAGAGCAGGACCAAAGGTCTGAGATTCACACTCTGAGACTCTGCTTCCCAGCTGGTGGCGCGTCGTAGGACCGTGCGCCTCAGTTTTTCCACTCTTATTTGTCTGACACACGATGGCAAGCATCGGGATATTGGAAAAAAAAAAAGTAATTGCTTTTCCATCTCTGCCTCCTGCTGCCTCAACCCGCGAAAACTCTATGTGAGGTCCTTACATAAATACAGCTCGGACCCATCATCCTGACAGAGAGGGGATGCATCAGGATGCCGTTTCTCCTCTTGGCGGCATATAGCACTTTGCGCCAGGTGTGACTCATCAGCCTTCACACCACTCAGCCGTGAAATGTCAACAGAGCCAGATTCCATGACCGGGCCTGCGCTCGCAGCACCGGGGCTGATGAGCACGTCTGTGCCGGTGAATGAGTTCTCCTCATTAGCATACCCTCTTTGTACAGTATGTCCTCCCTGCTGGAGCCTGAAGCTCAGAAATAGAAACAGAGGCCAATCGGGTCGTCCAATAGTACCAGCATGATTACTGAGGTTTTAAAAACTTGTATTTATTTTTACACATTTGTTTCTGTTGTAACTCTGAGAAGCTACATATAAGTGAGCACAATAACAAAAACTTGAAGAGTGAATTCTGGTTCCATTTTTAGTTTTGCTCCCTGTGCTCACTTCACAATCCTATTTTCTCCTCTCTGAGCTAATAAATGCTAATGACATATTCCTAACAGGTGTCGCATGGACATCATCTTGTTTTGAAAGGCTCTGTTGTCATGACAACAGGGGTTGCTTCATGCATTAACTGGGGTTTGTTCAGGATCGCTTTAAGTCACTGCTTTGTGCTCTGCATCGCATAATATGCTTCAAAAACTGAAATAAACTGTAATAGCTTTTTGAAATAATCTTCAAGGCCATTAAGAAAAGAAAAAAAAAAATCATTGATGGATCAGAAACATGACTTAGCATGCAGCACATCTCAAAACCCAAAAAGAGCAAAGCAACCAAAGTAATCGTAACAAATAACAGTATCTCACATGCTCTTTGAGGAGATGACAAGTGGCTGATTCTGCATTATATCGCTCCTTCAAGGCCTAACACTTCCTGCTGCAGCCAGAATAATAGCACACTTCCAAACAGCACCTGCGAACACATTTAGGGCCCTCGCTAAAAGGCCGGCGTGCACTTCACCGGGCAAAGGGACGGCTCGCGAAACTGATCCAGCCACCAAAAGCCTGGCTGGGCTGAAATAGATTTCAGCACCACTTAATGGACAGCTCCAACGGTGCATTTCAGAGCCGCATCCAGGACTCCTTTCACCGACAAGAGGGAACCTGGAGAGAAAAACACCCGCACAATGGGCTTTTCTCCCCTTTTGCAGAAGATGGCGAGCGCCGAAGCCAAGAGGAAATGATCTTGAATGGGCATCAAATGCTATCAGGGTCCTGTCATTGTTATAAATTGATATGGCTGGAAAGGATTTTTGTATGACAGTTTTTTTTAATAACACATCATTATTCTTAATTGCGGCATTGAAGAACTATTTTATAGTCTGCAGGCTGGCAGTTTTAGAGAAGGTGAAGAAGGCAGATATTAGAGAAATGTCTGTTTTTCACCTTCCCTTGATGCTTCTTTACGTTGAACTCGCTATTGTTTTATTCTCACACTGAATATTTGCTGATAGTGATATATTAGAGAATGGCACTACAGTTTAAAGCTATAATTTAAAGGCAATATAAAGCATGAGCCACATTACAGGAAGGTTACAGCTTTTATTCTGATGGAAATCACTGGTTAACTGAGACGTCAGAGCTAATTAATCACAATAATAGTAATAATAACTAGACTTGTAAGCAAGTATAATGGAGTTCAATGTTTAGTCTGCACTGGCGTTAATCAATAATCATTTCATTCCACACTATGAAGTTTCAGATTGATTCTATTACAGCAGCTCCAGGAACCATGAGGTGACATGCTTGTTAGAAATATTAAATCTTTGTAGACATAGTGACACTATTGGTGCTTGAACCAGGAGAAATACTGTATTATCTGGGCTGACTTGACTATATACGGTATTTACATAATGGATTATAACCTTGGTGAAAGTGTCTCTAAGATCTTCTGTTCTTTTTTAAATGGGATCCAAAGAGCAGCTGTCGACAATACGGTCTGCACAAGTGATGGAAGAAGTATTATCATTGCAGAAGTACAGTGGCAATAAAATGTTCGTCAAAAGCAAAGATATTAATTGTGCAGAATTGCCCCTTTCAGAGCGTTCAATCAAAATCAAACAAAGCCTTCAAGGCCTGAAATCATTTTTATCTCATTTGTACAATAACTGCAAACACCTGTGTGGACACGCAGGTCCAAGATCATATGTTTTGTATGTAAAATCAAAGTATAAGATTAAAAAAAGTTTGAATTGGAAAAACTGAATCTAAGTATAAGTACCTCAACATTGTTTTTCAGTGCATTCTTTGAGTAAATGTACTTAGCTACAGCAGTGCAGTGACACTAATGAGCAACAACCTGAATGTGCCCTGTAATTTTCTGTGGTGTCAAGAGGGAACAACCTGTTCCCAGTGATGCAGTAACTGAAGATGAGTTTCTTTAACAGAAGCTGTATTTAAGTCTAAAAATATATTTCATTCATTTGCGATAAAAAAAACATTATTATTACTATATTTCTGACCCTCAATCCTACCAGAGCTAACCACAGGGCAGAGCTTTCAAACCTGGGGGTCAGGACAAGAGGGGAGCAGCAAAAACAGATCTCTGCTGCACCAAATTATCTTTTTTCATGCTTTCTTCTAATCTCTTCTTTCCATTCTGAATACTTGAATAGTTGTACCTCTAACAGTTGACAAAAGTAAATAACTTTTTGGAGTCAGTGATGAGGGTTTGCAAGGTTGGTAACGGCTGCTCTAAGCCACATTTTGCTCACATAACCATTCGCTTAATTGTCCAGGATCTATGAAAAAACATAATGAGAGAAAGCATAAACAGAGAAAACACACAACCTTCCTCTTAATTATATGCCACTGGTCCGGCGTTATGGCAGCGTGCTCCATTAAAGCTTATTCAATAAACAGCGAGCCACCAAACTGTGCGGTTCAGCAGTTTTGTTCTGCCTGAATGAGGAATAGAACTGTGGCTCCAAATGCTGTAAGCATCTCTTTTTATTCCACAAGGGCATTAAGATAAAGCCCATTTTCTCCACAGCGGCTCACGGGCTTCATGGTTAAGAGTGACCTGCAATCACGTCCTGCCTCCTTATGGCCTCAAAGTACAGTGTGACGTTGCGTCTCCAGTAAATAAATGAATACATAGAAGCCGGACAAGTGAAAGTAAAAACAATGCTTCACCAAAACCATCTGTATTATCCACAACTGCACCGGCTGAGCTGGAGCCGCTGCGTGTGTTGCTCTCTTAGTCTCCAGACCGTGATAAATCATAAGTCAGGAGAACATTTGTCACAGTGGGCCACATGTCCTTTCATCACACCAGGTCTCCCTCTCTCTCTCCCCCCCCCGCTCGGCCTCCCTCTCCCGCTCGCCCCTCATTCCCTCAACCTCCATGGTAGTTTCATTCCTCACAGAAAAGCTTTGTTGTGAATTTGTCACTGCCCGAACCTCTATGCCGTGTTAGCCATGCCCTTGGGTTTCTGATAGGGCCAGCAGAGCACGGTGGCGCCGAGATAGAAGTGCAGCTTTCTAACCCAGCCAGAAGAAGAATAGGCGGTTACGCGGTGAAAGTTTCTGACAGGTAGGACAGTGGCGCCACGGGGGAAATTTGAATACAGAGACTTTACGGACATATGCCACACTGAAGCGGTGTTTGACGTATGTATGGCGTTCGGCAGCGCTGTAGAGAGACGAATAAAAAGCGTACAACAATGGTTCTTGAAGATGAGGAGGACTTGGTGATGCCCACGGAGGGAAACACTGTAATTGGATCTTCTTTTATAGGCGCTGGTTCCCATATTCTACTTGACACATCCCTCCGAGTAGAGGAACTAACAAAAGCCACCCTCAGCGTGATCTACCGCATGTGTCTTGTTATTTCACTTCAAAATAATGCAGCGGAGCAAGAAAGCATCGGGAAAGGAAGTGAGGGTCTGAAAGTAAAGCTGGCAACCGGGTTTCTGTCTGCATCCCAAAGGCGAGAGTCAAAACAGATCTATACTGTTTAATTTAAAAGTCAATGACTTTGTCTGGCGCTTTGAAGACGGGACAAATCAGCCTAGATCACAAGCTGATTTAAGAGGTAGTTATGGAAGTAAAAGTATTCGAGATATGTGGCTTATACCCGCGGAGTATTCCTTTGTATGAGGATGAGGTGAGGATGATTTGAAATATTAAAGGTGAGATTGCCAGCAGGGGGATACTTCCTCGAAGCGGGCAATAAAATAACTCATTAAAACTTCTCGTCTCCTAAGACAGAAGATAAGCAACTGGGTAGGGAGGGCGGATTCTGACAAAGACAAGCCAAATAACCTCGACAGCCGCGATTCGTTATCAAAATCACCCCATTTTATCAAGCTTTTCTGATTCAATGTCAAAGCCGCCTACATCAGTAATGATTTCAATAACAGGGTTTTTTTGCTGAATGGAGTTGATTATAAAGTGCATATTGTGAAGAATTACTGTGCGTATGCTTATTCAAAAGGACATTTTCTGTGTGGCACCATGTATTGTAAGATATTGACCACTGAAAACTGAACTTGGCCCTGAACACAATATCACTAAAAACCAACACACGCAGACAGAATTACTAAGGACTAATCTCATGTTTGGTGCAGAAATAAAAACTTTACATCCAGTCATTAGGAGAGAAATCCACCTGAAACATTTAAATCAGGACGTCTGTGTGTGTGTGTGTGTGTGTGTGTGTGTGTGTGTGAAACAAATCGGGATGTCTGTGTGTGCGTTTGAACAATTTCCCTGGAGGCAGACTTTTGTTTTGTCAAGTTTACGGAGATCGAGTAAAAAAAATCAAACGCAAAACTCGGTTACAAAAAAGTGTAGACGCAGTGGGCTGTGGTTATACATACCAAAACAGCTGCACTGTGGAGACTTTGTAGGAAGAAAACTTAGGCCGACGTGAGGTCTCAGGAGGTGTTTTCAAACTCAGAGCACAAAATTCTCGCCCATGTATATTCAACATCTCATTAGCATGGTGTGCAGACCTCTGTGAACTCGACGAGGCAAAGGGCTGTCTACATGACGAGGTCGACTGACGCTCCTGTTCCAAAGAATGCAAAGTGTGTTAGAAACAGCAGATACAGAAGTTTGCAAGAAAAAGTGAAAAAGGATGAGGTGCAAATTGAGTCCACAAAGGTAGATCACTGCACAGAGGAAGAACCAGTTAACAACTGCACAGGATTTTATGTCAATATTATTATTGTGAATTACAGATTTACTACATATCAGTGTCTGTTGAGTTGATAGATGATGATATTCATAGTCAGTCTCTACATTTTTTTTTGCCACCTTAACGGACAACTCTGTTCATATGTAAAGCTGAGTTTATATTTGATGTATTATGTTTTGATTATAGTTCGTTGATATATAGTGTTTGTGGGTTATGCACATACACAGAGAACTGGAGTTACATCCGGGTAACTTGTATCTATGACTTTGGAGTAACTTGCCTGAGAAGATCAGGGCAGCAAACTGTATTTCTAAAATAATCTTGCATTGATTTATTAATCATTTTCACTGTTTTTGACAAAGTTTTATCTCTTGTTTTGTCTTTTTTTGTGAAACACACTGTAACTGTGTTTTAGTGGGACATAAATAAAGTTTATTATTTAGTATTCTCCTCCGCCATGTTTGTGCTGTTTCATTCGCTGTGACAGACGGTGGCGATCGCAGCGAGCAGAAAGTTTGCAGCGGAGATGGCTTTTTGTAGATGTGTGTTAGTGAAAAGGAGCAGATAAGCGAGCCTTTACTTCAACTTGTCTTATGTTGTTTTCACTACAAACATCTCCACATTACTTCTCGGAGAAAACAAGAAGTTCCAACTTGTAACAAAGCCTGTGGTGGCCGGAGGATGTGCACAGGCTCTGAATTTTTGCAGGGGTTAGTTGTTACACACAAAAAACAATTTCCTGTGTATGTGATGATGATGAACATGTCTCTGAATAGTTCATCTTTCTCTCTGGAAGCCGTTTTTCATTCAGAAATGAGTGACAGCTCATGGTTTCTCTGAAAAGATGAAAATGAGCTCTGATATGATCTGTGTTGTTTTTCAAAGAAACAGAAACAAACCGCTACAGCTGAGCATCTGGTGGAGATTCACTCTCAAACTTAACACAGGTTCAGCTGGTGAAACACACTGATGGATAAGATCTGTGTGAAGTCACGTCTGCTCTGATGATTAATTACTGTATAGTTGCCCAGTACAATTGAACATAATGACCCGCTTTGTTTGCAGCAGAGGAGGGCACGGGGGAGGTGGTAAAGGAGAGAGGAACTCTGACTGCCAGGAGCCAGCTCTCTCTCTCTCTCTCTCTCTCTTTCTCTGCCAGTGCTCGTCCTCCTATCAAGCAACAGGCCAGCTGCTCAATTGCCTGGGGTGGATGACTTGACCTTCCACTGTTCCCCGGCAAGGGACGCGAGCTGCAGAAGGATTTCCGATCGGCCGGGGAAAAAAAAAAAAAAAAAAACCTGCCTAACTAATTTACTTGAAACGGATTCCAGAGTAAATGCATTCGGCGACAACTATCAGGCCTGGCAGGCAGGGCTCTGCGGAGCGGAGGGTGAGTCCGTTAAGGACGGGAACAAAGTCTGACATCAGCAGGCGGAAGGAAGAATGAAAGACAGATAACAAGAGAGGGAAAAAGAGAGACTTACTGTAGCACTGTTATCAGGGTTTTATACAGTAATGGCGACTGGAGTGACTTCATGGGCAGACTTTTCAATTAGGATAAAGGTTTTTATAAGGACCATAAAAATAGAAATGAGACAGATGAGGCATCGCTTTTGTTTTATGAACTCCACTTTGATACAGACGTCAGTGTCAGTTCCATCATTCTGAACCACTCTGAATGTGAGAGTGCAGCTACAAGACCAACTTCTGCTACAAACAACACAAGGGTGAAAAGAAATGGCCTAAAGTATGTGGACGCCCCACCATTACACTCATAGCATCTCATTCCACAGCATTGATTGTGCTTTCACTGCTAAACTGTAGTAGTCTCTTCTCACTTCTGGACACAGCTCAAATCACCATGTTGTGCAAAAGGAACCAGATCTAATGAGCAACTATTGTCTCTAAAGAAAATGGTGCATCCAAAGCAAACCAATGGCAGATCAAACTCTTAATCATTGCACTTCACATTCCTGTTTTGAACCAAGGAAATACAAGGCACATAACCTCAGGGCCCATATTTCAGATTCTGTAGGTAGATATTGGAAGAGTAAACATCCACCTCTGCTTGAATTAACATCCGAGACCAACAATTAGTCTGAAAGATTTTTTCTGCCAGTTCTCGCTGTGTGTGTCTGGGCTGTTGACAGAATGACACATTACGGTTCACACATCACCGTCTGGCAGGTCTGAGCTTTCAGAGGGGGGAAAAAAAATGATGGTCATAAATCAGAAAGTAGTATTTGAAACTGAAATGACAACTTCAGCTGCGTGTGGACAGCTCTGCCAGGCGTCGGCTGAGAATGACAGGCTGGAAATGCCAACTCGCAGCCGTGTCAGCCGGCAAGGTGCGCTTCTGGGGGGGAGACGCCGCGCTCGGGCTGTTAAATCAAAGGGAAATCAAAACAGTGCATGGTCGGTTGATCAAAGTGTCAATGAGGACCTGCGAGACTCCATCGCTTCTTGCTGAGCAGAAATACAAGCTGTTGGAGCGATGACGCAGGCATCAGGGGAGGACAGACAAGCCTTCAGATAACTGCTTTCCACCGACAATATGGAATAATGACCGGGGAGGAGATGGAAAAGATTACGCTGTTCTTGTCTATTATTTATCACATGGATGTTTCAGATTTGACGCCGCTGTGTTTTCATTAAATCGCACTTGTGCACTGTCGAGCTACTGCTATCGCTCCCGCGCAAAATGATTGGCTCTGCAAACAAAGAGTGAAATATGAACTTGTGTGAGTATCCAGTTTTAGCATCTGTTCCCGCAGTGGAATTAATGTTCAAATAAATCCTGATTTAACAGCCCACCTGATACCACATCTTGCAAATCCAAAGAGAGAGCAGCGAGAGGGAGACAAGCTGATTTTGCTCCACGGAGAGGTACAAGGAGCACCTGGTCTGATGCAGTGAAATATGCAGGAATGGATTACTAAAAGGGCCGAACAGGCACAGACCCAAGGGCCCCATGGGTCAGGGGCCCGAGGGCCAAAGCCTCTGCATGAAGGACTGTTTAATATTTCTTGTTGGAAGGTCGATCAAATGACCATAAAGACACTCAAGATGAATTATGAACAACTGCTGAAAAAAAAAAAACAACTAAAGAGTGATGCAACACAAAACAACCACAGATGCAACACGACTACAATGAGGCGCAAAAAATGATGACGAGTATAATAAACTACAAAAAGACAACAATTACAAGGAGACTAAAAGTTGAGACAGATGCTAAATAATTAAACAATGAGAATTATGAAGCAGAAAAAGACAAAAACAACTACAGATGACTACAGAGACTCAAAATGACATCGTCTAATTTTAATGATTATATTAAAGAATTATAAACAACTACAAAGAGACATAAAACAACTTCAAGCAGACACAAAATTACTTTAAACTGATGCAAAAACAACCACAGACAGATGATTACAAAGAGACACAAAATGACTACAAACGTCTCTGAGTCGCTTCTGTGTCTGAGTCTAGTTCACCTTCATTTCACCTTCAAAATGTAACCGAAAGAGACACAAAAGAACATTCTCATCATTTTGTGTATCTTCTCTTTCGGTCTTGGTGCCTTGCTCCTGTGGAGCAGGTGAGGGGGGCTTTTACATGTCTGTGCCCATGGGCCCATTGTCCCATCACCCGTGGAAATATGACACCCATTTACATCACAGAGAAAAACTACTTTCATGTTCCGACATACCAGGCAGACAAACGACTCTCCCTGAGCCTGGCTGGAAAGACTTCTTCCTCGAATGCCCTGACTACCACAACTCATCATTGATGTAATTATGAAAATGCCATTAGGCAGCTGTGATACTGTAATCAAGAAAAAAAAAAATCGTCTTTGCAATTGAAGCCAAGTGTCGGTTTCAGCAGGAATAATGTGCCCGAGTTTGCAAGTTGATTCAGTCGCACCGCTGAGACAGGAAGTCCACCTCCCACTCCCTCTCTAACCCCTTCCATCAAATGGATTCAAAGCTACAGCAGGAGAGCAATAATTAGTCGTCATTGGTGCCAAAGAGAGAGAGCATAATGGCGTTGTTGGGAGGCTTCGGGCCAATTGTACATATTATCCCCGAGATGCTCAGGCTGCAGCTGTGCTGGAGGATCAGAGGTGAAATAGATTCCTCGAGCAAACAGAGGTAGTGGATTAGCTCTCTGATGACAACTGATGCTCCATGTCCTCAGTTCTCAGCACAGAGGAGGTAAAAATACCCTCCTTACCGCTGCCGCAACAACGTGACAACGTATGGATTCAGGCCTTAAGCAAAAGATAAAGTCAACATACATAAATAAGAAAATCTTTCCATCGCACGGCCTTCGTTTCTGTCGAGACGGCATGATCGACATGAAAGAGAACATCAAATCTGTCCGACTTGTCTCATCTTTCCATTTACCGAGGAAGCATTCCACAATGAATCATGCATCCCGTTATCACGAGGGGAGCGTTCAGCATCGCCGGCACCTCCCCCCGCACGCTATCTGTTTGATTCGGCCCATCTGAGGTCACCGTCTTATCACCTCTCAGCAGTTTCATCAACAGGCCTTTACAGCTGTCGGCCTTCGCTAATTCTGCCGTTATCTGCCGCAGCACAGTCAGCAACCAGGACTTAACACCTTCGGTACACACATGCTCACACTGGGGGTTAGGCTGCTGCAGCAGTGTGCCAACATATCAGATAATGGTCTTTTATTAAATTTGAACAAATATGGGATGATGGAGCTTTCTGGAGACCTGGTTTCTTGTTTAAAAAGGTTTTATCAGAAACTTCTTCTTAAAGGCCCTGAAGGCAAATTATGAGCGACAGGGTCCACAAAACTTTCTGAGTTTTTTTTCCAAAATTCTGTGTTCATTGTCTCATTTGAATGAAAATCTGATGACAGGTGTTGGGTTGTTTGCTTATGCAAATCTGATCAAAATGCACCCACACAGTCCTGATGAAGCAGATTAGCTGAGTTTCTGAGACTTAAATAACCTAAAAATAAAGAATATATTTATACATAATGTTAACTTTATTTATTGCTTATTTAGTCTTTATTAATAAGATTGCAAACTAACATTTGAGGGGTTCAAACGATTGATTTTTCCACCAAGGTCAAAATACAAGTCTGTGGATACTATAAAGGTATTTCTACAATTTTCTCTTTTCTCATGTACAATACACAAAATGGATCTGTGCAAACCACCACAAAATCGAAACCAAAGGAATTCAAGAGTCTTGGCAAAAAAATCATGTCAAAAAGTATTACAGCATCCAGATCAGAGGTTTTAAAACCGGGAGGCGGGTCTCCCCACGGGGGCCCAAAACAGTTTCAGGGCAGGCTCAGTGAATGGAAGCGAAAAAATATTACATTAGTTATTACATCAGTTATCAAAAGGAGATCACATAGAATAGCCAGTGTGTGATTTGGTTAAAGACATACAGTAGGATTTTACCATGTTTCCCACTTTCCCAGAGTCAGAAACTAACAAATGACAAACCCTTTTTTTTATGAATTTGGTGTAGTCTGAATTTATGTCACTGCTCGTTTGGGCTATCTTGGATCAATTGTTGAATGTCTATGGGATCAAATACCCATGATTCAACAGGCATCCAGAAACTAAGGGGGGTGAGGCCAACTTTTTCCGAGCTCTGTCTGAGGGGACGTCCGCAGTCTCAGATTCTGAAAATCCTAATTGAGGCTTGTGCAACATTATGCACTAATCCTCTGTTGATCTGTGTGTTCAGTATGTTCCAGTTTGTTTGTCTCCCCACAACATATTGGTTTCAAGCCAGCGCCTACTCACACATCAGCTCCAATGTTTCATCTGATGTCTCTTTAGCAATTTCTCAGACAAAATCAGAACTGTTTGGAGAATATGGAGAAGTGAAGGAGCAGGAGCAGCTGATACGTTTTGGTTTTTATTGAGTCCATCGTAACTGTGTGAATCCAAGCTGCAGTTTCTGTAGCTCCTAATAGGTAACCAGCTTTCGAGCCAACGGGGGGTAATAAAGAAACACTTTTCAGTGGATTGTTCCTTTAAGTGAATCCAATTTATGCAGTGACGTAAAATCGCTTGCGCACGAGAGGCAGATGCACTCAGAAGCACCTCTCAGACTGAGCCCAAATTAGTCCAAAACAAACCCCTACAGAGCTTCGATCTGTGCCAGACACCCACTTCACTCCAGAGGACGCTGACATTTAATGACAGAGCTTTAACGCGGTCGTGGGGAGTGGAGCTGGAGTTTTGATTCAAAACCACATCCATCTACACCAAAATCCTTTCTGTCTTCGCAGAGACGCGGCCGGCTCGAGCTCGGCTGAAGTCCCTTTCACAACATCGTCCCCATCAAAGCATCGTGTTGTTGTGGTAAAGCAGACATTGTGGAGTGTCTCACAATATGTTCGCTGACTTTCTACAGCTTGTCTAATTTTCATACAACAGAGGCCTGGGAGGAGACAAATGTGCCATTAACACTGCAGAAAGAAAAAGGCTTTGTCATCTAAACCATTATAACATGAATATTTGATTGCAACATAAAAGGTCTCTCGTGTAAGTTAGCCCGGCGATGCATACAAAGAGGACATTTAAGTCTTAGTGTGGCAGTGCACCACAGTGGGTCAAACAATTTTAGATCAGCATAAAACCGATGTGTTCTTTGTTGCTCATCTAATATTTAGAACGCTGTTGCTAAATCTTATAATCTACACTCATTACTTCTGTGGAGAACCTTGAAATCTGTGCAAGCGCAAAATGCCTAATGAGAGCACAACAGCAGAGTTGGGAAGTATTCATCAATTTCTGATGTCCACAGTTCGTGGCGCTCTTTGCCGCGTGTGTGTGTTGTGAATGCACAATGAAACACAATGCACGCTCACGAGAACTTCTCAGAAACACAGTCGCTGAAGCAAATTTCATTTCTCGAAATGAACCATGCAAGGATCGACACGCAGCAATCAGAGGAGGTTATTAGTGGACGGAGGCAGAATGAAGCTCACGCTCATCATTATCATGGCGTGTTCACAAAGAATCTCATTAGCGCTTTAACAGAAAGGAGAATAAACCATTTAAGTGCAGAAACCTTGAAAGGATTTTCATTGTTTAAACAACTTGCTTATTTTTGCAGCTTTGTCCGTCATTCCTATTGGTTATGCTGATATTCAGCCAACATCAACGCTCAGTGCTTGACCTGTGATGAAGCCTCCATTTTACAGACACAAAGCGTCAGGTCAAGTAAAACCTCTTCAAGAAAAAAACCTTGATCAGAAGAATGAAAATGAAAGAAGCCTTGAAACAGATGTGAGACGACCTCTTTCCGGAGCTGGTTGGTTCAAGGGTTCAGCAGATCTATGATGTGATTGAATAATGGAAGAAAATGCAATAATAATAATAACACACCCAAAAACCAAAGTACCCAACTCTGTGCAGTGAAGCAGTGAGCTACCATGCAGATGGATTTGCACCAAAACTGAGTCAAACCTGAACACAAAGACAATATAGACACACTTTTAGATTATGTGTGACTTACACTTTGTGAGGATATCATGATGACAGATGTCCATTATGAATAAATCCCATAAATCTCTCTATAAATCCAGTTAGGCTTCACAGAATAAAATGCTCCTTTTAAAGGCAGAACTTGCCTGAGACTCATCATAGTGTTCTTCAGCATCACATGAATGCATTGACAGATGTCTGTACATTCATGTGTACACTGTCAACAGGAATACTAATGGCTAGTTCTGCATATTTTTAATCATGCTAATTTTGCAAATTATGAAATACAGGCCGAAAATAATCAGGATGCAGCCCACAACATGGTGTTAATTCACAGAATCCATGGCAACACCCCAAAGCATTATGGGAACACAGGATGATATCAAATGAAAAAGCCCACATCCAGAAACTTGGTTTGGAGTAAACGCCTCTACTACCTGCTTTTTGTATAAATACACACAACGGTGGACAGACAGGATTCACAGCCTGAGTGACTCCTGCTTCGCTGAAAGGTTGAAGGAGTCGCCCTCTAGTAAATTTCTCTGCAGTGACCAGAGTCTCCTCCTCATGAATAATAAAAGCGTTGCACTGATGCCGTTCTTAAGACATCGACCTCGTCTAACATTTCACACTGCGATATCGCCCTCAGCGGAGCACATCAGCTGTGTCACACCTGCACAACGGAGTCACTTTCAAGTTCGTTTTCACTGTCACTTACTGGCTAAGTGATTGTAAACTCATTTGCTTTTAAGGAGTGAGTGTCTGGCAGCTTCATAAGGTCACTGATGTAAGAACAGAAAGCTTTGTGATAAAAGTACAAAGAAAATCAATCAACCCTTCAGTGGGTGAGGCCTTTACTTACCTTTCCTACAGAGAGACCAAGGCCTTTGTTTCAAGTATATTTGATCATTTTGATTTTCTCATCTGCTCTGATTTTAATTAGCCGATGATGCAAACTCAACACTCTTTCTATATACACAAACGTCAGCTTTATAAATTCATAATAATTTTATTTCCACAGCTTTCTTTTCATCACAGTCATATCAAACTAATCACTATGTTGCTCTGAGTTTCTTTCAAACACCCATTTTTTTGCGCACGAGCCTAAAAATGACACATCCAAAGTAAAAAGGCGGCTGCTCGCGAATCCTTTTGATTACTGTCACAATCCTGATCTCTTCTGGAAGACAACCCTCATGAGTTTACTTAGGATCAAAAAGTCCCAACCCACATTTACAAAAGCACAAAGAGTTAAAAGTTAGTTTTTTCCTTTCTACTTTTTATTTGAAGGGCTCTGTTCTCTGATCATGTGAGGTAGCATTATAAGCCTTTATGCTTCATTATAAATGAGATGGCAAACCTAACTTGTTCTTGCTAATTTACTGCAGTTCTACTTTGTTGTCTTTTGGTTCAATATTAAACTGTCAGTTAAACACTTCATGCACAAAATGTTTCGCACTAAAAGCCTTGCAACAACTTAAAGGGACTGCTTCCTTTCATAGTACGCTGTAGTTTGAAACATCTGCAGAGTGTTGATTTTAAGTCACAGAGTCTTAATAAAGAACAAATGAACTGCAAGTTAGAAGAAGCTGGAATTAATAAGCGAATGAAAATATGCTTTCTAGTTAAAAGACGCTCAGAGCAGCAGATGTAACGACGTGTGTTCTTGTACTGATGTATAAAATATACGTGGACATATATGAGAACTGTGCAGCTGTATTTCACATTTCGTTCCATTATATTCCACCTCAGGCAACACATTGATCTTTGTGCCTCATTTTACTGTTTATGGTTTTAAAAAGGCAATATGTGGGATTTAATGACTTCAATTCATGGAAAATAGTAAAATCAGACGTAGTACAACAACGTCTCCAGACACTTACAAATGCAGCCAAAGGTGAAATCTTAAAAGGTCTGCCTCCTCATTATAGCTCCATCAATAGCCACAGACACTGTCCTGTGGGTTGGGTTTTTCTTATCCGACCATATCCTCAGAGCGAGGTTGAATATACAGTGTATATAAATACTGTATGAGCCTATAAAGCACCTTGTCTAAGTGGGTCATAAATTACCTGTACACATTAATTCTCAGACCCACATCAGCTGAGTTATGGCCTCCAGCTCCAAACAGCAGAGAGGACAACACCCAACAAACCTCACAGAGAAAACATGACGGATGCTTCGGCTGTGAAAGGAGTTTTAAAAGGTAATGTCGTGTAGCCAAACACCTGGCGAAGATGTTATCGAGTCACGTGAGCGATAAGGTGAAATAGATACTAAGTGTAACGCAACTAAATTAAAACTTCAAAAGTTGGACTGTGCTCATTAATTAAGGCTGAACCTGATGATTGTAAGCTGAGAAAATCAGTTACTGAAGATAAACATTACCAATTATACATATTAACAATATAAATGTGGTGATACTGATTTCAACCATGACGTCCAACTGATTACTAATCGCTGATTACTTTTTTCAATTTGATTGTCATGAAATTTGGTCCAGACATTCATTCCCCCTCACAATGAACTGCACTCTTGATGGTGATCCTGACTTCACATCTCACACCAACGTCAGAACATTTCAATTAGTCCAACACTTTGGTGAATGACCTGTAAAACTAATGACATTCACATCGACCTTGGCTCTACTGAGTGTTCTGTTGTACTTGACAAATATTGCAATGCTGATCTAAGATCGTGAACGTAGTGAACATTACATCGGCTAAACATCTAAACATATGTCACCACTGTCATTGTGAGCATGTCGGTATAAAGTTGGAGGACTTGATCTCTTTAAGAAAAAATGGTCACAATTGAAGCAGCACAGGCCGAGATATCGTCACTTTTATCAGGACTCAAGCTCACATCAAAAGATATGATATAACTGTTTTGTAGTACATGATCCACAAACTGATTTTTACGTGTAACGTCTCTGATGAGCTCCATTAAATGATTAATCAATTTTGCAATTAAACGGCTGTTCACTTTCTGCTGATTGACTAGTCAATGAATTGACTAATTGTTGCAGCTGTATGATTTATTCAGCTTGGTTTTATGAGTGAACCACCGATATACTCGGCTGCCATCTGCACAACCATCAGGTTGTTCTCCTCCAAAAAAAAAAAAAAAAAAAAAAAAAAAAGAAACCAAAGTCGTACCGAAAGGGCATTTGCTACAGATTCCCAGCAATCAGACACACAATACCTTCCTGTCAGCTCCACGGCTGCAACAAAAGACGGAGAGAGTTATGAAGAAAGAGAGCTAGAGAGGAGACGGGGGGAGCGGAGGATGTGGGGAGGCATTGATAAATGAGGAAAAATGTATTGTTCCTGTTTCGTGAGCTGATGAAAAAAGACAAGACAAGGTACAAGGCAGACTGCTCGGCACTCGGCTACAGTCAAATTACAGCGAGCAGCCGTGCGTAAAATGCAAACATCTGGGAAGAAAAATGGTGAAAAACAAAATGGAATTGCAAATCAGTATATCTGGGATCATCTACTGAATACAATGTTTGTCTGTAGGAATGAAAGTCTCTGCAATCTGATAAAAAACTACCTCCAAAACTACAGTATTTCTAGAACTGCACTATATCTCAAAGTATTTTACTTGTGTTTTAGCTCAGGAGGTTCAGCTGACTGGTAATCTGTGAAACAGCCCAAATATTCTGATAGCAAGTCGTGCTATGATTTCAAATGTCTTACATTCACTGTGCTATGAGAAACTGTCAGTGAAGGTGAGTCTCCTGAAAGAGATCGAGAGCGGTGGGGTGGGTCCGCACTTTGATGCTACATTTAACTGAGTTATATGTCGGCTGACTGCATTTATCCTGGTTTCTCTGTCACTTTCCCCTGACAAAACTTTTACACTCTGGTTCTGCACTGAACTCAGACACATTGTGCATCAATCAGCAGGTTCGGGCTGAGCTTTGTGAACTCTGGAGTGTTTTTAACGGCTGCACTTCAGTTCATCAGGGGAGGGAGGAACAAAGCCAGGCCAAGTCTCAGCTGTTCGCACAAAATAACGGCACCAACCTCAAATTCAGCTTGTGCTTCTCTTCCAAGGTAACTGAGGTTTTCTTGGGGGTGAGGAAATAATCAAGAAAAATATAAAGTAGGACACGAGCTCAAAAAGAAAATGGCTATTGGCTTTTGATAAGCAGCAAGGATTCGAATGGGAAGTATAGCAGAGCAAAACACGACAAGGACAAATAGAGATAATGCAAAATTCATTGGAGCTGCCAAACAAAATAAAGCTGCAGTCTTAATGACAAGCTACCAAATCTGCTCAATACAACTACACAGGGGTCCAAATGGGTTTTGTTAAGAAGACCTTGTTAATTTCTAATTGGACAATGTGTAAAGAAAAGAGGCAAATCTGAAAATGCATTTAAACTTTTGACAACAGGTGAAATAAGGCCGAACCTGTGACCCTTGTGTTTCGGGACAGTGCATCACAGTCACCCTGCCGCCCTGCACAGATACAGCATCAGCACTGTTCTCATCGAGTGTGCTGACATGACAAGGCTACAGAAATGATGATAGAAGACTCAGAAATGGGATGCGCTGGCCAGAATGAAAATTTTTGATTTAAGCCACAAGAGAAACGCTGCAAACTGCACACGTAAACAAAAGCGCCTCTGACTCGTTGGACGTAATGACGGGGAAAGTCTGCTTCAAACGCTAACTTTAGCAAATGAGGAAGAGGAGAGTTTGATGACCCTGGAATGACTTGCATGTTGCCTTAACAGCTTTGAACATAACCGGAGGTAACTGTTGGTAGGATGTAAGCAAAATTGCCTTTGAACGGTAACTGGGGGAAGCGGTGGAGGGAGAACAACAATTGCTCTGAGGGATGAAGTGTGGAGAACTTGACTGACCCTGAAATGACTTGCATTCTACCTCGCTGACTTTATGAACTGCCAAAGGAGACAAAGAGACTTGCCGGATCAGCAAGACTCCAGCTTCCCATCTTAATCCATAAAGGCGCATCAGAACCACCTCGTGAGATGATACTTGATCTGACAACAGAAGACTGGACTCTGCTAATCACCAGCTAATACAGACTGCGGTTCTGCAGAGGACGACGGCGGGAGGTTAATGTGTTGTGATAGGAGAGGGGTGTTGACTGAGATGGGTGGAGAAGTTGTAGCTTCCATTCAAGAAGAGAAGACGAAGGAGGGAATTTGAGCATCAGTGGCAGTTTTGAAGTCTTAACTGTTGATTTATCTCCGAGGCTTAGTCATCTTTATTACGAATATGGATTTTCACAGAATTCACTTTGCTGTTTTCCTGTCATGTTCATTTTCCACTCTGTTAGTGGGAAAAGCCACGTGATGGATTTGGCTTGTGTGAGCTTCAACATGCATAAAATTAGAAGATGTTTTTTTTTTTACTCTCCTACTAAATGTAGTAAAATAGAGAAAACTGGACAATAGAGAAAATATTTCACTCTGCTAAGGATAAATGAATGTGTATTATGCAATTGTAAAAGGGAACTGGAGAAATGGAAAGTAAAAAAAAAAACTTGAAGTGGACAATGGAAAAGAAATGAAAATGAAAATGGAAAGTATTAAAAGTGAAATCTTAAATTGCAACTTGTGATGAAAAATACAAATAAATTATAAATCTGTAAATCAAAAACTGAAAAGGAAAAAGTGGCTTTAAGACATATGATAATAATGATATATTGTTTTTGTCTGTTTTCATCCCCCTCTTCTTTTCTGGGTAAAATTACCCTCCATGTGTTGTATCTTGAGAAATGTTTCAGTGTTTGGATGCTTGTCAAGGCAATAACACAGGCCTTGCAAGTAAAGATATTACTGTGTAGAGCTTAATGAAATGCAGATAAACTCCTATACAATGCAGCACTACAACATAAAATGTGCCCTTCAACAGTCTTTGGTTTTCTCAATTAGCCTTTTGTTGCAGCTTAAAGCAGGAAACAACATATACACAAACACCAGGTCTGTGTGATGCTGATTCTTGTTTGAATTCACCATTTGTGAAGTTTTATTTTTTACAAACATTTGTTGTTTCTGAACTGAGCTTGAATTCTTTGAAAATCAAAAAAGGATTTGGTTTAAGTGGAAGAAGAAAGATTCCTGAACACACAAAATGTTGGAAGCCAGAGATTTTTAGCACCACATCAGATTTTTTTTTAGCAGGTTATGAGGGTGTAAGTGTTCTTTGATAAAATGAAAAACGCCCTCTTCAGATTTGGGAAACACAGAAATGTTACCTATGAGCATGCTAAAATGTGCTAAAGAGGTCGGAGCTGGAGAGCGGAGTCAATTGTCCGTGCAGACCTGTCCTGATTGACACTCAGCCGAGTGGAGTCAAGTGGGTGCAGCGCTACACGGTGCAGACCAAATAGTGGAGAGTAAAGGTCGACAGTATGAGATGGGGAGAGTTTAGCCTGCGCACACACGATGAGTGATAGAGATTAAAGTGAAGGGAAAGCTCCTGGGTGTTGGACGGCCGCAAGATTGATGTAGGCTGGAAGAAAAGAAAACAAAGCTGCGGAGACGACGGGGATCGAGACGCGCTCCTGATCTAAGTCCAGATTTCGCTCCGAGGAGCCACAAAGTCCGGTTGCATAAAGCACATGCATCTGTATTCAGCGCTCGACTTTGTGCAGAGAGAGTCTGTCTTTACCCTTTTAAAGCCATCGTCCTGGGGGAACACGATATTGACTGGCTCCAGCGGGGGCTCCAAACACCCTCTGTAGCAGTTTGGTCCTACCTCCACACAACACAGACTTTCATTAGGCTCTCTACTCTCCTGGGATAACCTTTAGAGAAATGGACAAACTTTGAGGCCGGCTTCTCTCCGAGGCGAGCCCGATCCGAGGGAGGCTTTTCTGTTGCTTTTCAAAGGGACCAGAAGTTGGTCTTTTACAGGCTCATTAGACTGATTTGCTGGGAGCGATAAGGACAAGTCTTTGTGTCTCTCGACAACAGTGCAGCTTTTTAACAGGATTTTAAAGATGTTTAAGGAACATGTACTGCAGTGATGTTTCTTTGAAACACCAGTAACCTAATGGCCATCTATTCCCTCTCAATGATGTAGAGATAAAGATATAAACCAAAGCTAATGTCTCTGCTTTAACCTCATTCAAAGCTCCATTATGCATAGTTTGGGTGTTTCGATGGGATGCTACATATGTGCTTCTCCAAATGTTCCCAAAGCTTCTAATGGAGTTGCATCTACAATAGATCTCACAAAGCTCTTTAACAGTGATATAACAGTGAAGCTACATGTTCTTCACACTGCATACAAAATGTCTTGTTCATTTGCTGCTTCACACATGCAGCTGCACGTAAACACGCAGGCTCCTCTCCATGACTTAAAATCGGACTCACCCTCCAGAATCTCTTGGCCGACTCCACCCTGGAGGGTTTCCTGTGAAGGCCCAGCGGCGTCCCCAGCTGATGATCGAACATCATTCTGAAGCAGCTCGTGGAAGCTCGTCAGCTCCTTGACACCTGCTAAACCCGCCGCTCGCTGTCCCGGGGACGATATAGCCGCTCCGCCGACGAGCCACTGCCTGCTTTGACGGCACACCAGCCTTTCCCGTTTAAGAGGCAGCTGCCACACCCAGAGCCATTACACTGTGTATTTCCCAGCAGCTGCATGCAAACACAAACAACCGCCAGTCCCTCTGTCTCCAAAGCCTGCTGCACGGCCCGCACATTAACGGGCCCTAATGGAGGCCGGAAACAGTCACGACCAAGATTAGCTTTCACTTTCTGCTCGGAGGCAACCTATGCCAGGAGAGTCCTCATAAACAGCAACTTAACTTATTCAAATTGCATGATGCTTACCCTTATCAGCGTAACAATACGATTAGAGGGCTTAAGCTAATGAGCGAGAGGAGTTTGGAGATACAGATGCAGCGGGAGTGTAGAGGGGTGATGGAGGGTGAACAGATGTAATTCAACACCTCCATATGAGAAGCCACTGAGGGAACAATCAGTGTTAAACTGTTTATTCAGCCATTAGAGCCACAGCATGGCGAGTTGTGCCGACAGGTAAATGGCTGGTTCCAGATCAGAAGCCCGCAGTTTGGACTGTAGACATGTGCAGAGTGCCAACACTGAAAACAGCTCTGCAGGGTGAGAAACAGTCCAACAGCATATTCCTGTTTTTCCGTGTTCTGTTTCAGGACTCCTATTATCATCATCTACACAGATGATAATTATATAGAGGACGGTCGGGCAAATTAATCAAACCAGGCTTAATTCACAGACATGAAGAATAAAGTTGGACTTGTAACAATTACACAAACTCTTTACCAAATCTATTTACACACAAAGTCTGTCATAAACTGTTGAATAAAACCACATCATCACCGAAACCTCAGTCACCTCGAACAATGGATAAAACCAGAATAAAAATCAGTCCTCTCACTATCATTTCCCCCTTGTGTTGGACGAATAAAGGAATCTTATCAGATCTTGTTTTTCTTCTGTCCAGATGCAGCAGACACCATTAATCACAGCAGAAGCTTAATAATAACAATTTCAACCTCATCAGGATCTGATCTCTCACGATGGCAGAGCCAATAAAATATGACAAATCTGCTTTTGATGTCCACCGCAATCACCATTAAATTGCCCACATGCACAAGAGATGAGGCTCTTCTCTTTTTCTAAGAGCTTATTAGGCACTTTTTCCCCCTGCATGTCCTGCACACCTGTGTTCAGTGAGTATTTGCGTGCAAATTCGTAGGCGTGTACACAATTGCAATATTTGCCCACTTGGGGACCACTTGATTAAGAGTTAATAATGAAAACCCACGCGTTCGCTCGGAGCAGTCCTTGTACACATGCTTTTTAAAACAATAACAGTTATCATTAAAGCTTAAGCTGCCAATTTTGGAGAGCCTGGATATCATTAATCTAATGCAAACGTATTGATATGCAAATACTGTGCAGATTTGATTTGAATTTTTTAATATTTCACCAGCGACTCTTCTGGCCCAGAGGCTACTAGTGACAACAATAAACCGCACATTAATCAGTTTGCAAAGCTTTATATAAACCATTCTAACAGCAGTAAACACATTTATGAATATCCAGTCTCGAATGCAAAGACAGTCACAGTCAAGAAAAAGCTTACGCCTGTGACAAAGTCTCTTGAAACTCAGCCACTAAACAACTTACGGTAAGTGAAATGTGTTTTTAATAGATTAACGGTAAATGCATTACTTTAGGAAATATGACAGAATGTTAACACAGAAACAGAGCCTGTAATTCATGTGTGCTAAACGGACTCAGGAGGATCAGGATTACAACCTGTAATCTAAAGCCTCACAAACCTCTGTTTACCAACCGAGCTAAACTGTTGCAGCTATAGGATTAGTCTGCCGTACAGTAGCTAAATCCCACCATCACACATAAGCTGGGAGGTTGTTTTGGAGTGAAAAAGCTGCGTTTAGTGGATATGGTTAAAAACTGCTGATGACCTCACAGGGGTTTAATTGGGGGCAGAGATAATAAAGAGTATTTGTTCAAGTGCACTTTAAAGCAGGATGACACGCCCTTTGCTTGAGTGTATTGAACTGGGAAATGTATGTTTCACTTATCACTCAAAATTATAAGATTAAGTGTTAATTCTCTTTCAAAACTTTGCTTCATTATCTGGATATACACCTCTTTGGAATTATCGCATGTTAGCCTGACTGAGAACTTGACTCCTGCATTTTTGAGCGGCTGACACAGACGGTTGTACTGGAGACAGAGACACAATAAGATCACAGAAGACCTAAAAATGGCAGGTTGCAACAAGTGGAAGGAAAGGTTCAAATTGTGGAGTTAAGGTGTTGCTGACATGCTTCCTGGTGTATTTTGCACTCAAAAACTTTCTTAAGTAAAAGTATTACAGGTAAAATGTACTTAGTAAAAGTAAAAGTACTCATTGTGCAGTAAAATGCTCCTGTAGATGTTGAAGGTTGAGCCCATTTCAACTACTTTACATCCTGTTGGCTGGTTCAATCTACAGCAATGCATCATATTCTATAACATCTGTTGGTTTGTTGTGTGGTAGTGAGAACCACATATCTCTTTTCATAAGAAAAACAGCCTGTTTTCAGCTTTATGACAAAGTATTTTCCAGCTACTTCAAGAGGGTTTTTAAAGAGTTTGTTTAGTTTAAGAAGGAGGAGAATTTTCTCAACACACAAAGAAACATTATTACAAACATTCAAATTCAAAATCACCACATTTGGAGATAAAAGGTTTTCACTGGACTGCAAGGGGATGGAAAATTGTAAACTGGAAAGAGACTAAAGCTGTCAGACAAATGTAGCTGAGCGAAAAGGACAATATTTGCATCTGAGATGTAGAAGTATAAAGTTGCATTAAATGGAAATATTCAATTCACCATCATGTTCCAGCCACCAAACCCCAGTAGAAGCCGTCTCTATCTCCTCTACTTTGACATACTGGACATCACAGGATTTGTCAGTATTGTGTATAGTTCAGGTTGCATGTGTCCAACCAGTGTTGCAGCCCCATCCGAGGCCTTCACCGGTCAGAGTCAGGCAGACAAACAGTGACAGATAAACCGTGCAGGCTGCATTCTGCCGCTGCTATGTGGCTGACAGCCCCTGAAATGGATTACTAATGGATCAGATGGAGCAAAAAAGACAAACTACCGTGCAGGGGGGGGGGGGACACTGGGGAGGCTGCAACCCGTCTGTTTGACTAGAGAAAGAGAGAGGAGAAATAAAGATAGGGGCTTAGTGGGAGAGAGCAAAGAGGACACAGTGAGAGGCAGGGAGGGGCAGGGATGAGGGAAGAGAGGCACAGAGAGTGGAAGAGGTGGGGAAATGAATAGGAAACCCTGAGAAAGTGACACTTTTGAAAGACTCAGAGGCACTCTGGAGGAACGGTCCAGTGAACGCTCCGCTTGGCGGCCCTTGGGAAGAAAAAATCCGCTGGGATGGAGAGGAGCGGCTGGGTGTATTTTCCTCCAACCTGCACGACAAGTCAGACAGCCAACACGCTGATGCTTCTGTGGTATTACCGCCACAGCGAGCACGGGCGCCGCAGCGCTCGGAAAAGTGTCATCAATGTCTCGCCGGTGCTTTATTTCCTGTCGGATCAAAGGTGACGTGAAGCCGCATCCTCAAGGCCGAACACGGATTCCAAGCATGTTCGGATGTGAAAGACAGACACTTCTAAGCAAGAGCATGTGAGTGGTTTTTTTTACACGCGTGTCCCTGCATCCCTGTGTGATTCACAGGGTTGTTTTTGAGATTGTGCTGACACAAGCCAGACGCCCATCACATGGGCCCGTCTGCAGCGTGATGATCGAACTCCTGCAGGCCCAAGTTGCACAAAGCTCATTTACAAATTTCTCACTCCCCGGCGCCCCCCTGGTACCACACAGACAGGATGCTATAACCAGTTAATAACTGTCTCATTTGTGGGCTTCAAATCCTCCATGGCAAAGGATTTAAATGCAATATCTCGCAACTAATTTGACCTTTTCAGAGCACTGCTCCTAGCAGCGCCAGAGAATAGCATCCCGGCTCCCCGTAGTGTTTCTCATAGGCTAAAATCAATTTCTGGATCTGCTTTGCATTAATGCCGAACACTATCAGAAGCATCAGTTCTTCTAGTCCTTTCTAACATTTCAGTCATTGGCCTCCATGAAAATTTAGGTTTGTCCTCTTCATCATCATGAATATGTTGCTTTTGCGCGGTAATGCCAGAAGGAACAATTCTGCCAACTCTCCTTTATGGTGTGTTCAAGGACACTCCAACATTCAATACTGGGAGTTGGCTGCCAACTAGCATTGTATTTTTAAACCGTGTTGTCGGAAAATATAACCCGAAGACAGAAAATAAGCAAACAGGGACACTGTGAAAAGACTAATTCCAATTGGGTTACAGGAATTAAAAAGGCGCCAGCCAACTCAAAATCTTCCTGAAAGATAGGAAATACTTCAAGGTCAAAAATGTCTGTTATGGTTTAGACTATGGTCTGCAGTCATGTTCAAGAGTTTGTCATTAATAGGATTAAACCAAGAAAACTAACATTGGTTTAAAGCAAAATACACTGCAACAAATCTCCAAACCTTCCAAGTCCATTATTGATTTCTGACTTATTCTTCTAAGAAACAAGTAGATAAGTAAATCAAGAATTTCAAAGTGTCTTGCAGCTGTTTGCCTCAGACTTTATTCGTTCATTATTTCCTAGAGAGATGTTGATTCTGGAATTCGGTTTAAATTGTCTTTCCTTCCTCTTCATCGATTTTAGGACTCGAAAATATACAAAAATGACAATGACTTTTTTGCAGCACAGCAGAAAGCACGTCCTTTTCATACAGAGGAAGTTGGACTAGAAAACTGTGTTTTAGTGCGAGAGACCTTGACTGTTGAACACACACCAGACAGCCAGTGAATGCATATCATAACCCATCTTCTGCTTTTCAGTCTTTTCACAAACAGCATGGAGGAGTCCTTTTCAGAAAATGAACTCATTTCACAATACTGTCTACCATTCTATCAAATTATTTTCTACTTCTATTGTTCAAATGAAGTTCTTTTTCCGGGCGGCTCTAAGCACATACATCTTCGAGGCCGCAGAAAAGCAATATTCTCCGTCGAAAACAAAAATGAACATTTTTTTTCCATTCCCTTCGGTTCATATCTGAGAGCAATTCCTCACACACACGGGGAGGTGCGTCTGTCGTGAGCCCAGTCACGGCCTCACGGTGTCCTCTAATAGCTGTGCGGATTCAAAACAAATAAAAAGAGCTGAGGTCATTTGTTACGGGCCGTGACTCACAACGCGTGTCTTTCTCTCTACATGCCATGTGGACAATATGTGCAGACATGACTTGTGCGTGATCTCCGCAGTAGGTGTGGGTAAGAGCGAGGAACAGATGTCCTCTCTCTGTGAAGACTGTTCGAGAGAAGCAGACAGCTTGTCATAGGGCTGTTTTATTAATAGCTGGTTCAAAGGTGGTGAACATCCAGAGAAAGGAAACGTGGAGGAAAATCAATGTTTGATAAGATCTTGCTCTATGACGGGTAAATGTGAAAATAATACAATATCATTGTTTTGGCATAGATCTGTGCTGAGTGTGAGCGTGAGCCAAATCCTCACTGCATTTGATAAACTGAGGTTATAGGCTGTTTACACCTGCTTCATCACAGGTGAGAAACGTTCCAACCCAAAAAGATCAATGCCAGATTCAGACTACAGGATATTTTTGTCAGTCTGTCAGAGTATAGCGGGATAAATTCTTGGCTTGAGAGACACCTTGGCATCGTTCACGATGTGCGTGATGTCATCGATAAGGATGCACCAAGGGAGACTTCTGGGAACAAGAACGTAAATAAACAATGGCGTCCAAAGCATGTGCGTGATTATTGGCTGTCTTGCATTTGGAAAAGCCTACAAAAAGAAAAGAAATGAAATGTTTGCTTCACCATGTTTGCATCTGAAGGGCACTCTTTGCTCCTATTGGTCAACGTTTAGAACAGGATGTGATATTCATTGAGGAAGGCAAAACAAATTCGGCGTGTCCGTCTTTCTGTTCTCTACATTCTCGCTCGCTGCCCTACGTCTGTCTGGTTTGGCTGTTATTGGTATCATGTAGATATCATGTAGTCTGAATCCAACATTACACTGTTGACAACAGATTTCACTGACATCACATTTATACATCCATTTATAGTACATATGGGAAATTTAGGCTTCATTCGCACTAAGCCAGATCAACTTCTGATGTATTTTAGCCTCTTTCGATTCAGCCTGATGAATGTGTCTGTTTTATCACCCTGATTTATCAAACCACTTTGTGTTTGCAGAAAACAGATTTGAAACCTGCCCTGCATTTATATGTTTACCATGTCTGTACCAACTGCAATGTTAACCAGTTACATTTAGCTATTTCGCTTTGTAATATTTGTTCAATATGCTCAAAGACACATGAGGCGGCTATGTTTATCTGGTGCCTCTATTCCGACGGACTTTTTGAATTTTGGACCGCGTGAGGCAACAGCATGCAAACAAAGAGGGAAACATTCGCACCCAATCCAAACAGCTGAGAACTGAACGCGCTTCCCTCTCGCTGTGTGTGTGCCAGAGCTGGGGGATTAACATTCGCTCCTGTCATCTGTTAAATCGGATTTCTAGCAGGCGATTTTTACAAAAAATTTCAGTCAAGTTCCATGTTCATTGACAATGTTATTCAATGTGAAATGCTAATGTCTTTTAATTAATTAGTCTTGTAATATCTGCACACGGCAACTAAGGTATGGTTTGTATTTGGATGAGGTTATTGAAACACGGCTATAGCTCATGGTTACAGTAAGGATATGTTATAGTTTGAGTATGCTTAAAGTGAGGCAAGAGAAAAAAAAAATCAAGGTTAGAGAAAATAAGTTTTAAAAGAACAGTTTTAAAAGAAAAAAATCAACCTTAGAAGTCAGTTTTATCGTTGTAAAAATGTTTCTTCTGCCGACCTCTGGGAAAGACCTCTCTTGAAAACTTTTACTTGGTTAAACTAAGAAAAATTAAATGAATTGAAACATCACCTTGCCACATAAAGAACTTCCTGCACTGGTACTGAATGTCGGCATCACAAGTGCTGCAGAAAAATGCAATAGATCCTCATTTGAGTAGTACTGATGTTCACTCCTTGGCCAGATGGCAAAACGTCAAACCTTAAACAGAATAAGACCTCAACTTGATGCCTGGTTCTGCCAAAGCATCTGCTGCTAACCTGAAATGTAGCAGTCAAGCTCAACAAGGTTTAAGCAGACATTCAACTCAAAGCAACTTATTTCATCTGCAATACAAAGACGCGTGAGCTTGGGTCCACACAGCCTCGACCCCGAGTCTGTGTCGGGGACAGGAGACAAGGTTGCTAATGTAATGTTAGGCTTCAGTGGGCCGACGCCATTCAACAGGACACCGGGTCAAAAAGGTGAGCCATGAGCAGGCGAAAAAAATAGATCGGAGGAGGGAGGAAAGGAGGGCGGCGATGATGGAGGGCTCGGTTCCATTCAGGAGCTCTCGACAGGTCAGCGGAAAGGAAAGAAAGGCAATTCCAGTTTGTGAAGAGTTCTGGAAACGGTAACGGATCAGAGGATAAATACACACTGACCAACACAGAAGCTCTCCAGCAACAAAACTCAATTTATTAACAAACACTATACGTCAGTAAGAGCTTTTATCTGAGCCTGATTTCCGTAGCTGAGTATCATTTTAACAAGAGAAACGAGAGATGCTTGTGTAAAATCTAATTGAATGATTGCAGCATTTCTGAGCTCAAATGGAAGCAGGGCGTCGGCTGATCTTTCATCAGCTCTCATGGACACACAAGCAAATTGTAATCTAAAACATATGAAGCTCAAAAACACCAAGTACACCAGATCAGAAGAAGCAGATGAGTCTAATCTGGATGTTTCTAATAACAACCGTTCAATTAAGTCTCTGTGAGGCAACAAAAGAGAATTGAAAGATGGAGAGGAATAATTATGCTGCAAAAATAGCTTTGCAGACTCAGGGAGGCTGAATGCAACAACCTTGTTTATCAGTGAGCAAATACAAGGAGGGAAAAGATAACTGTGTATTTGGATCATGGGGAAACCAAATTCTGCAGTACACAACTCTGCAGGTTGTAGAAATCCAGCATTTTCCCTCTCACATGCTCCACAAACACTCGGCAGTGACACTCAAAATCCTTCCCTGTCTGTTTCTGATCTCAACATTTTGTTTCTTCAGACGCCGCCGCATTAATAATGCACAATCACACTCCTCTCTATCACAGATGAATCCGCACAACTGCCATGTTCAACTCGGAGCAACCTGACAATCAGAGACGCGCCGTTTCCTGTTCCTAACCCACCTCTGAACCACACAGGTAAACTGCAGCCCGTCTCTGTTCCTACATCAAACAGACAACAGGTCAGAGCGCCTCTGAGATTTCAAGCATTTTAGGTCGAGGCGTTTAAAAGCGTTTCAGCCACAGACACCTGGCACAATGGATCCACCTGAAAAAGCTAAGTTTGGAAGAGACAACAGAAAGTGTTTTTTTTTTTTTTGTTGTTCCCAGAAAAGTGCAGCAATAACAGCACCGAGCTCAGTTCAGTGGTGGATCGGTGTGTGCTGTTGTGCAAACCTACAAATCTGTCACCAGTCATTACCTGTAAGGAAACTCTGCCCTCTGTAGCGTCTTCTGGAATAATGATCAGTTTGTTTGTGTGCAGGAATAAACGCACTATTATCAGCAACGTTATCTGATAAAGATAAATCTAGGCGTTTATCCAATTACCGCTCTGTTTGTGTGTGTGTGCATAAAAGCCACCATTTTGTCACCTCCACCTCCGCAGGCTCGAGGCAGAACGGTGAGTGAGGATCAGGAGTCATGTTGCAGGAAGACGTCGAGACACATGAGCGATCTTGTGTCTGAAAATGGGTTAGTCTGGTCTGAAAACTTTGCAAGACGACACTACCTCTCTGTTATATTATGGGCTCATGGCATGCAGCCATAATATCAAGTGCATTCTAGGAGAGCTCTCTCTGCTGTGCTTCCTGTCCATCAACCTGCCTCATTTACCTCCAAATGGAGCCGCGGCTCACAATTACTCTTATTATCGATATTCTGTCAAAATGCAAAATGTAATCCCAGATCCCAAGGTAGCATCTTCACATTCCTTCAGCAGCCCAAAAAATTTACAAAATGTTCATTTTACTAAAATATCTGGCAAAGAAAAGCAGCAAATCCTCACATTTCACGAGCTGAAAGAGAGAATGTTTGGCAAACACTCATTTACCAAAATAGTTTCTGGCAATGACTAAACAATTAACCAACTAATGGTTTCAACTCTGCACAACATTCTATTAGTGATTTTCTCCATTTCCCAGAATACCTTTCAGCAGAGGGGATAACAAACAACAGCAACAATATTTATTTAATTGTCTTCAACTGTAGCGTAGATATGTTTCAATACTTATTTTTTCATGACATGTCTTTAAGCATTAATCATGTGACACTGGAGAAAAGTAGCTTCTGCTGCTGGTAGCTATAAGTTGTTGCTAAAATAAGTGCTTTACAGTCCGCCTCCTATGCTATTCACCCACTCACTCACACACACACACACACACACACAGCTGAGAGTTACCAAGCACTGGCCCAACCATCAGGAGTCTTGCTCAAGGACAGGAGGAGTCGAGGATCGAACTGTCAACGCTGCAATTAGTGGACGACCTGCTGAGCCTCAGTCGCCCACAGTTCTTCCCTTCTCTTCTGATACTGAAACGTACCGGCTCCCTCTAAATGGGGAATTCTAGTTATCAGCGGAGTGCAGTTCAAAATTCAATCACACAGGGATGTACATTACAGTAATACATGTCTTGAGGTAAATTATATTACAAAGGAAGCAGGTGGAATTATTGTGCCGACAATGTAATTTCACCTCCCACGCTTAGTCAAAATATCTTTTGGCTGAAATTGCACAATGCAAATTTTTCTGTTGCTATGTTCTGATTCTTCCATGACAGTCCAGATGTGTTGAGTGTTGCTTGTTCTCACAGAGCTGTTGGGATGGGTGTAAAAATATTAAAGTGTTAATTGATTCTAATGCATGAAACACATGCACAGATTTCTGATGTACATTTTAGATTTTTGAGGCTACTGTCTTTGACTTTACAAAATTATTACATTTATTTCATTTATTTCTTTCCTGGAAATTCCTTCAGTGAGGGTGAGAGATTCGACATAAACATGTCATGTTAAGGGACACAGAGCTATTAAATACATTATTAAATGCTGTAAGTAAATGCAAGACTAACCAGTGACGACAGATAACTGCAGTTTACGAGTCTGTTTCAGTGGATTGTTCCTTTAATTCAAAGCCTCCCAACTCAATTATGACAGTTATTACCAAAACCTTAAACCCTGCCAGTGTTTCTATTATTCTCAGCTGTGATCCTCCAGTCTGAGCAGGCTGGGTCACATCCTCTCTTTATTGTCTTTCAGCTACACGATTCATCTTTTACCATATAATACGCTATTCAATTATCCGGCTCTGGTTTTGATCAAGCGTCTTTCTCTGTTAGCCCCTTTGCCTTTAAGGCAAATGCTTTATCTTGTCTGTCTCTGTCCCCTCCTCCCTCCCTCCGTCCCTCTGTCTCTGTACTTTCCTTTCATCATCCCTCATCCCCTGTATCATTGATTTAACCTCACTTTGTAGGACTGGCCTTCAGTCCCCGCAGACCCTGCTTCTGGAACGATAGGTTTCAGCCTTCTCACTGGCACTTTGGAAGTGATACACCTCACTCAGAGACAGCGACAGGACAGCCTCTAGTGGTGCACCTGCAGCACTTCAAGTCATGCTTCTTTCCTCTCAGACCTCAAATGTCGCTGAGAAACACTGACTGATTTTAACATCCCTATAATTAAATGCTACATTTCATGCAAGTGAGCTGCTATCATTCATTCCAAAAGGCTGTTTTCAACATTTAAGGACTGTCACATTATTTTTAGTTTTCCAGAGCCTGACATACTCGACAGATCAGCTTTAATTCACTGTGATATGCTTTAACTTAGAGGAGCAGTCTGTGTCAAATCGCATGAAACAGACTTCTATATCAATTTTTAAAGTTTAAGAAAAACATATCAATACACATAAGGACCGCATCTAAAGATCAACCCGAACCTGCAGAAGAAAACACGCCGGGCGAAAACGAGGCCTGCGGCGCAAACAACAACTTTGCAAACTCATGAAGAAGCTGACTTGACTCCCCTGGGAGGGTTTTTAACAAATACTACAATTAGATGCAACCAGATCACGTAACAGTCAACTCCCGTGTTAAGATGAGCTTGACATCAGTTTCATGTAAATCACATGCTTGTTGCAGGAAAGCTGCACAGTTATTTGCCTCTCTGCTCTCTCCATCCTAATCTTAGAAATACTGCGTCCAGTCATAAATAATGACTAAATCAGCGCTCCGGTTTTCTGACCCATAAAAGTGAAACGCAGCACAGCTCTTAAGGACTGCGCTTGTGTGTGTGCATTTGTGTACAGCCATGTGCATGTGTCAGAGAGATGGATAAAGGGGGAAGAGCTCTGCTTAAAACCCAATAGAGGAGCATTTCAGTGACTGCCTCCCCGTCCTCCTCCTCTGCTGCCTGCCTCTCCCAACGGCGAAAATGCCTCGTGAAGAGGCCGGATATGAATTCATTTTACGCTGAGATGAAGTTATTAATGCCCACCATCTGTTATCGTCAGCTAGCTGCCAGAACAGCAGCGGCAACACAAAGAGGAATGCAGCACCAGTTGGAGAGTTGCAGACGTCAACAGCGAGACACATGATGCCACCTTGGTATTGATGAATAGCCCTTTTCGGAGTTATCTATAGCCTTATCCCCCTTTTACTGAGCATTTGTTTCTCTCTTTCTGCAAAACACAGATTCTAAGAGACATGACAACAGTGTAACAGCGATAGGGAAGACTGCAGAAATGTTGGCTCAACAATCATTGTTATTTTTATTTTGGTAGCCGTCGGAAAAGGACGAATTTGATTCAAACTGCCATTATTTTGCAAATCCCCTCAGTGAGTGGTACAGGATTATCTCATGTTGCTAACCCTCCCTCTGTGCATATTTAAATCACTGCAAGACAGATTTAAAGAGGAAGCAGCAATAAGGAATTTTTTTTTTTTTTTAATTACAGACTTTATTTTCTGCATTTTGTGACATGTTAATGGTTTTAAAAGGCTGCAATCATTACAAAACTCTTTTAGTACTTTCCTATACATTATAGATACATGCATGCAAACACATTCATATTTAGAGCAACTCTGACATGAATGCACTAAAATTAACTCCAATCTCTCTTCCATCTAATCATGTGATCGCCTTCTGCCGGCTGTGATTGGGCTTCGCATGAGGATGCCAACTTTGCCACGTAGAGTTCAGCCCCCCTTAATGTGTACCTGATTTGGTTAGCAAGAGCTCCCTGATAATAAATAAAGCATATCGCCGTTTTACATCCCGCTGGCTGCATAATTCATCGCTGGGGAAAATGGTGCACATGCGAGCGTGTCATGTTTGATCAACGTGAAGTGTTTGAGGATTTGTTGATGAAGGAGAAATTAGCTAGATGAGGAAACAGAGCTGGGGGTCAAAGGGGCTTGTCACTGAAGATTTAGACTATGAGAGTAATCAAGTGAAGGCTCAATGCTGCTATTGTGGACTGGAGACAAGAGGAAACAATTACATTTGCTGGCTTCTGATTGGACAAGTCTCTATGCCAGTTATTCCCTCGGCCCTCGTTCAATTTTTTTTCCTCTGTAAGGAGACACTGCAGGAATGTGAAAAGCTCTCACACCACAGTACAAACTGCAAACACAGAGGTCTCCGGTTGCCACCCTGGATCGAGTGTGTGGATTGATGACTCTATCTTTCAGGTCCCATTATTGATCACTCACTTACTATTTACTAATCACTGGCAAATTAAGGCAAAACCTGGCACGCTCTGTTTCTGTAGTCAGATAGTGCGTCGTATTAGACAAGTGGCAGTTCATTATTCTAAACTGATTAAGACCAATTCGCTGGGAATTGAAAACAGACAGTGGCTACTTCTATATGCATGCAGTCACCTGGTTGGTTAAATGCTTGCTTGGATTAAGCTGCTTACATGAACTATTCACCTAAATGAGCGAACCACTTTAAAGTTTACTAGTAGGACGTGTTGAAGTGGATGAAAATGTTTATCTCTGGTGATACCTGACATCCCTGTTTTTGTTACTGAAATCCAAATGAACTCCTGCTGTTGTACAAACTGCCGTGTGCTGCAGCAGAGGCGGGACATCGCCCGGAACAAAGACCACATCCATTTCTATGAAACAACGTTTAGCCTCAGGCAGGGGTGGAAGAAGTATTCAGATACTTCATTTCAGTAAAGGTATGACAATTTACTCTGAAGCGCTGGGTCGACATTGCTATTGACATTTCTCAAAACCAGAGTAAGCTGTATAACTTACTACATAACTTATAGCCTTGTACTTCATTTAGTGGATCTTCCAACATGAGTCCTGAGCTGAATACTTTGAATTCTTGCTGTTGCCAGTAGTATAACATGGTATTAAATAGTAAATGGACTGGATTTATATAGCACTTTTCTAGACTTACCAACCACTTAAAGCTCTTTACAACACAGGCCAACACACATGCACACACATTCATACACTGGTGTCAGTGGCAAGATGACACCTGCTCATCAGGAGCCACAAACATTCACACAATATGGGGTTCAGCATCTTGCTCAAGGACATTTCCACATGTAGCCTGCAGGGGTCAGAAATGGAACCACCGACCTTGTGATTAGTGGTTTTACCTCCCGAGGCACAGTCGTGTATTAAACAATTACACAAATGCATGCATCACTTACTCTCACAGCAGGCGATCCTGTCATACAGCTGTGCTACAGTGTACTCGCAGCCAACGGTGCACGAGACCCAACGCAAACCGGAGTGATTACATCTGACAGAACACAATGAATCAGCCCGTGTAGCAAAGTGCTTAAAGTTAATGAAAAACAAACTGGGTTGTTGGAGGAGGAAGAATATTATTAGCATGAAGAGGATTGGTGATGGCAATTAAATAAGTTAAATAATAGACATTTATACTGGTAATACATACATACTGCGTGTGTGTTGGTGCTGTCAATGCAAGTAGCAGGACTGGCTGTTTTTGTGTTAACGATAGAACTGGACCAAACCACTATGCGAGAATAAAACATTAAATTATTATAACAATATAAGAAACTGTCTTTTTTGTTGTTTTTTTTTATCTACCAAGCAAGAAAAAATGATTCCCATGACTTATTCAAAGCACTATTACACCCAAAAATAACCTCTTTATCTGCTGACAGTGAAAAATGATCTAAAAAAATATTCTACTATATACTGTATATTTACTACTTTCCATTCTCTGTTCCTCATCATTATTATTTGTATTATAATAAAAGCCAAATCTGATACTGGGCAGCTTATTAAAAGGGCATTTCAGGGCTCAGCTGTCTCATAATCCATACCCAGAAAAATATCCTCTTTTTGTCCATGCATGCATGTGTGTGTGTGTATGAGTGCGTGTGTTTGACAGAGAGATAAAGCAAAAAGGAGAAAGAGTGTGTGTGTGTGTGTGTGTGTGTGTGTGTGTGTGTGTGCATTAATGTGCGGTGGTGGATTTATCCCTTTTTTTCCTCATCCTTCTTAATGCAAAGTGCAGGCGCGAAGCCATTAGACCGCAGAAAAAAAGTGAGACGAGTTGGGTGAGTGTAAAAAAAAAAGTGTGGTGATATGTGACCACACATACTCACGCACACACACATACATATATCACACAAAAACACATTCACCTTTCTGTGTGTGAGAGGTCTGAATCTTTGTATTTGGAGGCAGATATCTCCTGAGTCTCATTACGATGTGGCTGATCGTAGCAGGCAGAGACAGATGAAACAGAGATGTTTACTCTTGTAATGGAGTCTGTGGAGAAAAACAAAATCACACCACAGGGACGAAGCTTTGATGGTGAAAGTAAAGATCCGCTTCTATTTTTTTTTTTGTCTCGTCTTTTCATTGGTTTAAATGCCATTGGAAGGGGTATCTAATTAATGAGGCTGAATGTGAGAGTGCATGTGCTCTTTTTTTCCACTTTAAAGTAAAGCAGTTGGTAAAAGCAGAGGCTCAAAGTGGGAACCAAAAGGCTTTACACACCATCTAGATAGAGTTGGACCAAATGAAGGTGAAAGGCTACACAATGTTGGACATTAAACTCCACCAAGTCCCAGCGAACTGTGAAAGTCAGCAGATAAGATGTCACTGGGACTTACTTCAACCACCACGAATGGACCCTGGTACCCAGAGTAGATGCAGATAACAGCTTTGGGTGGGAGAAAAGAAAAAAAAAAAAAAAAGCATTTGTTCAGATTGTAATGAGTTGGTCCACCAGACAGGAATCATCATCATCAGAGAGGATTTCAGGACTAAGATCACTATCAAATGTATTGACAGAGAAGGATTTAGCCTGCAATGGAGAATAAGTCGAGCTCATTCCAAACAAAGGCGATAATGAGTTGTTTTAAATGCATTGTCTATTTGAGGGAGGCTAATTCCTCTATCTGGAGTCGCCCGCATATAGAACAAACACTGATCAGTGACCGATTCTACCACTGGAAGTTTAAACTAGGCAATCTGATGTGATAATATTGGAACTCAGTGGCTCCATTGGTGCTAATTTGTTGCAACACCTTCACTTCTGCGGCTGCTTGTTTATGAGAAAATCACAAGACTGTTATTTCTGTAATTAATACATACTGATGTGTGGCTCGTCTGTCGACTCCACTGTTTCACATTATGAGACCAATTTAGCAGCGTGAAATGCATTACAGCCACTATTTACACTTTGTAGCAGCTTTAAAGGAAGTCACAACCACAACATGCTCATACTGACATGTTGATTTGAATTTACATTTGTGAGAAGCGCTGGGTTAAACAGCCTTCCTCTGGCATATGTCTCAAGTCTCACATCTATTTTCACTTTCGCCTACTTCGAGAGGGCACCTGTGAGCAACTACTTCACAACTGCATATATGGCAAGACGAATCTCACTGTATGAAGCATCCAGGGATCTAATTATGTCCTGGAACACATGGACTCACATTATGTCACTTTGCCAGAGCAACTAGAATTTACATTTGCTTTGCTTGTGACACATTACGAGCTGCCACTTTATACTTCTACCTCATACTTTCTGCTCCACTACATTCATCTGAAGGCTGGAGTTACTTTTCAGATCAAGATTTTACATTAAAAACAACATATGATCAGGCCCAACAATGTAAAAAACAGTTTGCATGAGGAGTTGGTTGGAAGCTAACCGGGTGGCTCTGTAAATAACAGGTCATTTGTTCAATACCTGGCAGAGAAAAGGTGTCCAATACAGCCAGATGTCCTTCAGCAGGACAGTGAACCACATTTTATCTGATCCTGAACTCAAACGTAAATGTATAAACTGCAAAAGTGACTGTGATACTGGTGAGAAACTACACAGCAAAACAGAAAGGAGGCAGGTGCTGGAGATGACAGGGAAAAGAAGGGGGGGTGTTAGAAAAAGGAAAAGAAGGTGTTGAGACCGTGGAGCTCACAATTAAAATGTTTAACTGACACTTTTATCTAGAGAGAGACTCACAGCGAGTGTAATGAACCCAGCATCTCAGGTATTACAAGCCAGCCTTAATCAGTGATAGAATACGATAACAGAAAATGTGTTGCAGCAAATTTGTTGCAAAATGAGATAAAATAAACGCTCTCAGGAAATGATCTGCCGTAAAACCCTTTTAACATTTCCTGCTGGCAAAAAAAGTCGCGCGCGACGGAGAAGTGCTGCGTAAGGAGGGAGCGGCCTCTGAGGAGGACGGGGTGGATGAAGTTTTGAAGTGGCAGAGCCGGGCTGCGCCGTGGCCCTGTAGGGAGGCTGAGTCAGTGGATGAGCTCTTCATCCCGGTGGGCTCTAGTCCTCATCCACACAGCGTGATTTAAATGTCACCTCCACCAGACTCACTCATTAAGGCCACACAGCTGGATAGACGCCAAAGCTTGGATTGACATTCAAAAAGCGTACTAGTCAGGAAGAGGATAAGAGAGACACATACAGTGGATACAGTATGATTTTATATTAAGCAGGGTAGAAACACACGACCGAAACAATGGAATGGAGGTTTTATTCGCACCTCGTCGCTCTGTAATAATCACTGCACAGGCCTGTAATCCAATCTCTTCATATCTGACAATGCTTCTTCTTCTATGCAGAATCTCCCGCCATGCTCCCAGGTTGATGAATAACGACTATACATCACGGTTTGTATTGATTTCAGATTACGTTGGAGTTCTCTGCACCAACAAACACAAAGACAGGACCACCAGTCAATAAATCAACCTCATGTTATATTCATGTACACCTCAGCCAGTGTTTTACCTCCTGCGCCGTACTGTAGCTACGAGAGTTTGCAACACAAGCCGGCATGCAATATCTGAGACACAGATATTTGGGCAGAGAGCACTTTAAACATAAAAGCACACAAACACATATAAATGTATAATGCTCAGGTGGAGGTTACTAATGGAAAAACATAGTGAAAACAATAACCAAGCGTGACCTTTGAATTATTAGTTTCTCTTTTGTCGTCAGGAATGAGCCATTCACACGGCACTTATTAACATTTTATGCGGGTTTATTTTGACTTTTATGTGCTCTGAATGTTCAAGCTCCACATCTTTACTGTGTCAACTCGCTGCTCTGTGACTGACGTTAAAGGAGCTGAACGGATCACGAAATGTTGCTCAGTCAACGTTTTGCAAACTCAAAATTGATGATTATTATTTATAGAGTCAACAAGCTATTTTTAACTATTAGCTACCATGAAAGACAGTGAGCTCACTCATATCAATCACACAGCTCATGCTACTGTTTGTTTCCAAGTATTAATGTTATTATTAGCCACTAAAAATATTCCTACAGATAACTGCGACAGATGCTGCAAACTCGGCTCATGCCTGCTTATAACTAGAGTGACACACTGAGGATGGTCGTGACCACAGTCAGAGTTTACACACGATCAGTGAGCTTGTCCAGACAACATGTAGAAGCTAAAAGGACAAAAAGGAGATCAGACGATTGCTGCCTCTATGTGAAATCCATCTGATGTAGAAAACCACATTTAAAAATATGATAGTGTGATATTCAGATATTACTTTTAAGATGAGCAATAACTTTCCTGCATATAGGTTTTACTATCTATGAATCTCAATATCTCACTTTGCATATAGACCCTTATAATGCAGTCACACGTGGACAGTAAATACAGATACTAGTGGTGGCAAAGGAGGAGGATTCAGAGATGTAAAAGCGTTCACAACAACAACAGATGAATTCACATTTCAGGAGTGAACAGACGACTGAAAGCAGCAGCAGCAGCAGATTTCAGCACCGTGGACAGCGACGCTCGTCCCACCTGAACATTCACGATCATTTCCGGGTCGGACAGGTGCTTTAAAGGGACAAACACGGGTCACAGCAGCGTCAAGGTGACGCTGATGGACCAATAACCCATCTGAGGTAAACAAACATAGTTTCTGGATCCGATCACACAACACACTGCAACACACTCGGGTTAAACATGAAGGAGTGTGGATGTTCGGAGACAATAAACACAAAGAGATGGTCCTGAAAGCAGAAACTAATCTTCCACTCACATTATGAACAACATGTAACAACAATATGTGGTTTAAAAGATTCATTCAGCGACAAGTCGGCGTCACTGAGACGTAAGTGACGCGTCAGTTATTGACAGACGATTCAACCAATCGAGGCAATGACGCAGAAGTTTGACAACTTTGCTGCTGAAATGTGGAGTTGTCTTCGACAGCACGGGGGCTTTAAAGTAGACTCTCTTTTATGTGACCACGTCAAGGTTGATTATTGTGCAAAGATGAATTCAAACATGGTCCTAACGTGTAATCGGGACAAGCAAAGGTGAGAAGTTTCTTACATCCTCGTCCTCGCAGCGGCGGCTGTGCTGGTGCTGGAGCCGGGCTCGCTGGCTCTCCGCCGGCCTCTCCCCCTCCACGCCCTGCCCGAGGAGGCGGCTCGCCTCCGGGGGGTTGGGGAAGGAACTGTTTGTGTTGATCTTGCCGCTGAATCTCTGATACAGTGACGCCATGTCGACTGTTTGCCAATAAAGAAACTTGGCGAGTCTCTCAATCAATAGCAAAAAAAAGGGGGACAAAATTAGAGGAGGTCAATGATGGTTCGATTAGATGCAGTTGGGAAGAAAAGAAAAAAGAGTCCAGGCTGTGTTCAGGATTCACATCACGTTCAGGAGCGATGCTGCAGTTTCCACACTTTCCCAACTTGATGATGCAAAGACAAACCAGGGCTGGTTGCTGGAGGCTGGATGGAGCAGCCGAGATCCGGACCCGAAGGACGGGAGAGAGCAGCAGCAGAGAGCCCCCGTGTCCCCGCTCGCCTCCCCGGTGGAAGAGGAGAAAGTGACCGCTGATGAACGTTCAGGGACTAACGGGCTTTACAAGTGAGCTGCTGATGCGCCAAACAGCTGCGCGACACGCACACATCGGACATCAGAGGTTTTGCGGTGGAAACTTCTCATGACTTTGCAGATGGAGTGGGCTCAAGTGTTTTCTGTTAGTTTCTCATCTTTGCCTCCATTTGGGCTCCGTGGAGGTGTCGTGCAGAGAGCAAGAGTGCCCCCATGTGGAGAAACGCAGGGGAGGTTTACAGGGCTGGCACATTTTCAGGGAGACGAGAGAATAAGATTAATCTGTCTGATATCACTCAGAGAGATTTATATCTTTCTCCAGGTTTCATGTGGCAAGTGATACTCTATTGAAGTGTTTTCCACTAATTCCAGTATTATTGTAATATAGTTAAGGCTTAGATGAGTTAAAATAAAGTCATGTGCATTAAAATGGTGCTGCACAGAAAAGGACATTTAGCACCTTATAACAGAATAAACTCGCATTTTAAACCTGGAGCTATATAATGTATGATGTGGATGAGGCTTTAACTAATGATTATTTTCATCATTAACTAATCAGTTTGTTTAAAAATGTCTAAAAAGGCATCTTCAAATTGTTTTGTTTAATTTGACCAACAGTCCAAAACCTAAAGATATTCAGTTTGCTACCATATGTAACAAAGAAAGGCATCAAATTGACATCTGACATCTTGAAAAAAGACTAAAATAACTGAATTTTTGAAATTTTTGCAGATTAAAATGTCTAAAATAAAAAAATCAATTTTGAAAATCATTTCATCTCCAGCAATGACAAATGAAAACAATTTAAACACAAAACTAAGAAAGAAAACAAACAAACAATGAATAAATAAATAAATAAATACATGCTACTTTGTGCTGCTGGCTGGGCTGAAACCATCATTCAGCTTTATTTGCAGTCCCAGCACAGGAAGAGTCATTTGATACAAAGCAGACCCAGAATCTGTAATCTGATTTGATTTTCTTCGGCCTCACAGGATACAGACCACCTCCCTCCATCTGCCTAACAAGCTGAGCATGCTGGGATTTCAGCCTGACGGAGTTAAAGACACAGAATAACTCATCCGCTCATCACAGCCCACATAACAGAAGTTCCAGGAACAGGCACAACGACTTCGGGAGAAGCTTAAAGCCTCATGAAATGCAAACAACCTCCTCCGATATATTCACAGTCTACCTGCAGCAAAACAGCTCTCAGCCGCTCACATTCACCTTTCAATTAAGACGACTTCCTGAAAAGATTAAAAACACACTCAGCCACTGCACGACTTAATTACTCAGCTACAAACCCACATTCACAGACAATACAGACTCCAGCGTGGTTCTGCAAAATATTTTACCATTGATTTCCAAGAAAGGTTTCATAAAAAGGAAAAGAAAAAGCCGCCATGTGTTTCTGCACATCAAATCCATCTCAGACTCTGGCACAGGACCCAGAAATGCAATTCAATTTTCAGGCACTGGAGTGATGTGATTAAGAAGAAGAAAAAAAAGCTGGGTAGCAAGATTTGTCAAACTGCAGGAAATCCTGAGAGTACTGATGCAGTACATTTAAGGTGGACTGAATATGTGGGTCATCTTCGAACTGATTGTTAACGATGTAAAAATGAATGTTAACGCACTCCCTGGCCCTGCAGTGTGGTCTGGCTGCCATACCACCTCATTAGATTACCTCCATCGTATCGTGTGAGGTCATAAATTGTGTGATTTCTAAAGTTTCCTTATGAAGAGTTAAAAGCAGCTGGCTGTGTGCTCTCCGACACCTGAACAGATCAGCCCTGCAGCTGGGCAGCAGAGGGCAGAGCTGCATGGTTTAATCCCACAGTCTTCTGTTTGTGGGGAAGCACTGACTGATTTCAGCTCACATCACAAACTTCAGTCAGTGTACTGAAAACATTCACTGTGCACTTTTACTTTTATCGCAGAACAGAACAAACAGAGTAGCTTCAGCTGCATTTCATCAGACCCTCAGTTCTCATTGAGTTGTCATGTAATCATGCGTGAGTGTAATTTTCCCTGGTGGGTCACTGTGGGGGATTCCTGGAAGCCAGTAATAGGAAATTGTTTCTGCTTGAGTTCCACTTCTGTGCACTAATAACTCATAAACAACATTTTAGGGTAAAAACAAAACAGCTACAAAGACAATAACTACAACTCTAACACTCACAAATAAACAATATAGTTAAATTCGGAACATCAAATGAAACACTGCCATCTGGTGGACAGCTTCGTTCACTTGTGAATAAAAAGCTCACAGTGCTGCAGAACAAAACACAACAGTGTTGTGAATTTCATGCTAAAATTGAAAACACACCCATGACCTCACATCTCCTTCCGTCAACCGACCACCATGACTTATGATAGATAGTTTCTTATTTCATGCCGCTGTGCCAGAGCTGCACTTATCAAGCCACATGTCTCTCCCCGGACTGGAACTACTCTGGAGGGGCTGCAGTCTCTAAATCCTTTCCTCCATCATAAAATGAAGGCAGTGTGGAAGAAGCTGCCACAGTCAGGTGGCGCAGGGAGTTTGTGGGGTCACAGTATTTCCAGAAGCTGTGTCACTGCCAGCGCATTTTAAGCTGCGGGACTGCCAGACAGCAATTAATGCTGCCGGAGGGAGGTGGTCAATCATCCTGACAAGCTTTAAGTAACATGAATTAAACAAGAGGATCAATATCTTTAGTGTAAGAAAAAAAAATGCTTGAGATTTAAGAAGATAAAAATTTAAAGGGTCATTTCACCCAAATTGAGCTACATGTTTACACTGAGTGGAGTATTCAAACCCAAAAATCTGTGTTCCCACTTTTCCATCAAATGGGAATATCCGTCACATCTTGAACACGATTTCAAACACATTTCTCCGACTGTCAGACTCACATTTTTGGTATTTTGGGCAAATTTGGAAACTAGAATTTAAAGTGATGTTTGGCTGCACACAATAAGAAAATGATGGCGGTTGCTGCTTTTTAGAGATTCGGCTGTTGCAGATAGATTTGGTTATATTTGTAGAGATTTTTAGGATTTCTGCCTCCACACCAATACAATGGAGGTAAATGGAATTTCATTTATGATGCTCACATCACTGAAAATGACATTTTTTGAAAAATCTACAAAAACATGTTTTAGTAGAAAGTGTCTGTCACTTCAAATAATTGTCAGGAATCACTGTGGAAGGTTTTGTTAGGGACTATTTTTTTCAGTAGAAAGCAGCTCAGGTAAAAAACAAATCTCAAAACTTAAAAACTAAACCAAAACTATCAGTATTTGTCATTTGGATGAACAGATCCTTTAAATTGAATTTAAAAACCCGAATAAAATTGAAGTCATATGGTCTTGCTTCTCAGATTAAATGCAAACACATGCTACTTCAGTAATGAATCCACATGGAAAACCTAAAAGCTAGAAGAGAGAGGTTAACTTTGCTAACTGTGTGTGAGGTAAAAGACAAGTTTGACCTCAAAGACAATCCCCTCTATTGAAGCTGTGATGGGAGCCGGCGTTCGCAGCGGGAGCACAGGTTCAGGTGAGAGAGAAAAGCTCATGAATTTATACTGTCGTGTCACATTTTGCCGTTGCAGTCCATTTTTCACTGAGAATACTGTCATAAACCTCCACCTTCCATCCCGAGCTTCATAGAGGGAGGATCAATCTGGCCATTACCAGAGATATTTGGGTCTGTTGGACCTCTGCTTTATGACGAGAGAACCCAATTTGCAACTGCAGTCATTTCACACACCCTTACATCTGTCCCGAAGCATCGCCGAGATGTCGCAGCGGCCATTTGAAATGTGGTCGGGTATAAGTCTTATTGATTTAAAGGCTTCTTCCTGGGTAGTTGCATTCTTAGGCGAAGTTTCAGCTTTAGATTAAAAGCCTTTTTGCTTCCTCTGTGTGCGTGTGTGTGTGTGTTTGTGGCCGCTGGCTAGAGGCTTGTTTTGAATGACAGGGGGAGATTGAAGGTGCTGGAGCCTGACGCTTTTGGACTTAAAATTAAATGGCCAAATTAATAGGTGCTGTCACTTGCCGCTGAGAAACCACCTACTCGCCTCGACACCAATTGGACGACAGCACCTATTTTTGATCGACACCTCCATCTACCCAATGCCAGGGTGCCGATCGCTCGCCACGAATCAAAGCATTAAGAAGGAAAAACAAATCTCGGAAATGACAAATAGCCAGAAGGAAAAGGGTTTTTGACGAATCGAATTTTGCCCATTCTGCAGTTTTATGATGCGTCTATATCAAGTGTGGAATTCTGCAGCAAAGTGACATGAAGCACAGCAAATTGAGTCCCAATCCTATTTGAAATGGGTGAGATAAAGTCCCCAGGAAATTTAGAGGGACAGAGCGAGCGGGGAGGAGGGCTGAGGGGGAGAAATAGAAAAGAGCCCGGAGTTGTGAGCGGGCGTGAGCCGTAATGGTGGGTGAAACATCGAGCACATATCAAGAGTAAGAGGCACAAAGGTAATTTACAGATGCAAGGCTGGGAGGGAAGGAAAAAAATGCATTTCGGTTATCTCATGCCTCTCTGTCGACTTGGATCCCATTTCCCAGACAGGGCCAGCTGAAAAATTTCCCGTATGGTGGAGATGGTGGTCCAAGTAGAAAAAGTCTGTTTGCACAGGGTTTATTTGCCATTCTGGCAGCTCAGCAATATCCCAACAAATCCAGTCGAGGGGAGTGAAAAAAAGCACGTGAAAAGCTAAGTTGAAAAGGACAAGCTACTGTGTGGGGTTGATAAATCGTCTGGGTGTTGAATCTACGCCTGGTGTTTCAAGGAAAGCCATGAATCACACTATTATTCTAAACAGTAACTGTAATTATCTAAAAACTGTCAACTTTTTTTATCCATAACAAACAGTTTCCTCTTAATGGTGTTACAACTGTCTTGTTCCAAACAGTTTCATATATATTCTGTAACACTTGGTTCGAACTCTTTACTTAAGCTATTGAGTTGAGAATATTCAAACTCAAGACACATTTTTTAAGCCACGCTAACCACACAGCTCTTGGGGCGGCAATATCAGTCTGTCAGTCCACCACTCGGTCCAGACCGAACTATCTCAAAGCTGTTTGGATCGACTGGCATGCAATTTTGTACATTTGTGGTTTCCAGACAACATGTCCTAATGACTCTGGCGAATTTTCCTCCGGCAATAAGGTTGTGGTTTTGAGTGCCATGAAATTTGGTGCAGACATTTACGATCCCCTCAGGATGAATTGTAATAACTTTGGTAAGCCCATCCCTTTCATTTAGCGCAATCATCAATCAGGTGAAATGCTAAATATCATACCTGCTAAGCATCAGCATGCATTGTGATTGTGAGCATATTAGCATGCTGATATTAGCCTTTAGCTCAATGCAGCTTCTTAACATGGAGTTTTCCAATTTTGTTTTCCGCTAAAGTAACTTCTAGCTTGTTAAATCATCTTAGTTCACAGTGTTATATGTGTTCAGCCTATAACAGCTTCAAGCTACATAATATTTACACTGAAACTCCAAGACACATTTTTTAATGCAAATGAATCCCAAATTCACTCTGAAATATTTGGTATCTTTAAAACACTGTGTATATTAAGTTCTGTTTGAACAATGTTTGGCTGCTCAGCAGGAGTCCACCAGCGGACTGCTGCTTATTAAGAGGTTTAATACCACCGCAGTCACTTCATAGGAAGAGTTATCAGGTGAAAATTCAGGCGTGTGGCTGCAGCTCCCTCGCTTATCATTTCTCTCGTTGTTTTGCTGCAAGCACTGCGGACTGCAGCGAGACACACGCCCTGAGCCTGCTGCTTGCTTGAACCTCCAGATGTCCTTAAATTGTAACTGTGAGGTTTACAGAAGGACAGACCAGGGTGGGCAAAGGACTGAGAAGAGCAGAGAGGACAGGAAATGAACAAAAGGTGCAAAGAAGCGTTAGAAAGGAAAGAGGGGGCGGAAAGGATGAAAAGTTCAGATAGATTTGCTTCACCTGGACTGCTGCCATTTCAACGTGCCACACACAAACAGATGCACACAAAGACACGCACACACAGACACCTCCAAACTATGATTGTGAAAAAGCTTTGCCATTACTACAACAACCTGCTGTCATTATCTGATAGCTTTTTAATTTGTTTTACGAGAGGATTCCAGCCACAATTTTGACTCGAGGCCAAGTGAACTGGCCAGAACGCGTTAGCCAGAGTTTCACTTAGGGCAAAAACAGAATCCATACATTCAATTCCACATTAGTCATTTCTCAACTCAGCTTTTTTTTCCATCTTGTTTGGTATTCAGGCTCGGAAAAGGAAAAGGTTGTGTGAATGACAGAAAAATTGAAAACTCTGGATTTAAAGTAATTATTGATCTGTTTGAATAGAAGTAGGACTTAAATGCCACAGAGGAGCCAAAGTCCACCGAGAAAATCACTTATTCATATTTCACCCTTTGCTGTGTGTTGCAGTCAATCATCTGTCGTTTGAAAAAGAATCAATACTAAATCTTTTTTTTTGTAATATATCCCCCATTTTTACAGAACTAATCTGCTACATAGCTCACACATATTTATTAACACTGGACGAAACCTGAGTAGAATTTGTAACACAAACCAACTCAAGTGTTTTCTTCCAATAACATTTGGATCAAAATGTCATTAAAACACATTCCTACACTCTGCTACACACTCACTTCCATCCCTTAGTTAGCAAGTAAAGCATCTCTAGTGTTTGAAGTGAGGAATTTCCATCAGGGATAATAGTTCATGAGCTGGAAACCATTTTAATGTAATAGAGTGATTGGAATTAGACACATTAGCTGGGAAATGAGACATCTTAACATAGAGCAGTGATGTGTGCTGTCTGCCTGCCCGGGGACGTATGAAGGGAAACTGAGGAGGGGGCTTTGTATTAAATCTGGTACATCAAAACCCTCGGACAGGCCCGGCTGCTTCTACTGGGCTACAAATCATCTGATCTGCAGGTACCGTATCAAAGGAGCGACCCCGGGCTCAGGGACGCCAGGGACGAGAGCACTGGATCCAGTACATGACGGTTAAAGTGCACCGGTGGCGACTAGCTGATGAAACAGTCCGGGGGATTCCAACTGAAAGAGGACACGGGGAGGGGACGGGACCTATCGAGATATGAAGCAGCGTGAAGCTTGAAGGCGAGAATTGAAATTCTTTGCAACTTAAAAAACATACACAGTATATATACGCTGTCCCTGACACAAGGTTCCAATGAAGCAAATAAAGCAGAAGAAGTGCTGCTCTTGATCTTCAGAGCCAAACTGTAAAATATTACACTGCCCTTTTCTAAACTTCCCATTACTGATATCTGACATTAGCATTTTAAGGACAACTGCAGCCGAGATATAAAGAACTTTGGCACAGAACCCACTCGTTTGACTGCTTTTATCAAGGATGACTCTCACCTTCCTGCAAATTATTACAAGTCGCGGTTAAGAAAAACTGAGTCATCCTTAAAAAACTGAAGTCAACAAGTTCTGCTTATGTAAACAGAACAATGCACATATGACCAACAATGGCAGTGATGCAAAAAGTTATATAACATTTCCACGATTTCCTTGAACTCTCAAATTAACAGTCCCGTTTATTTGATTTGCTGATGATGTAGTAATGAAAAAAAACAAACATGGAGCCAGTTTTCTGTATTAAAGCTGAAATTAGTAACTTTCGAAATGTTGCTCTCAGGATCTCTACAGCAAATATGTTCTGGCTGTTTGTACAAGGCTGTGTCAAAACCTGCTGTTCATCTGAATCAGCCACTGCACAAGAGGGAAAATACCTCAGATATGATGAAGCTCAAGCTTGACTTCTTTAAAATACAAGACAAACATGATGGGAAATTTGTTGACTCCAGTGTGGAGGCGAAAGGATGAGTCATGACAGGACAACGAACATTTCTCAATGGCAGAAAATCCACAACTTTGGTAAATGCTCTACAAATGTGTGATTTACAATATAACACACCACATAACAATGAGAGCAATGAAAATACATGAAGTGGAATTCCTTGTATGTGCAGCAAACGAGGGATACTTGTCCAATAAAGCTCATTCTCATAATCATGATTTATCAATTAAAATATAATGATACTCCCTTTAACATCACATTTTCTTATCAAAGCCATATGCTGTTAGTAGTTGTTGTTCTCACCAATCCCTAAATGACCCCAACTTGTTGTTGACTTCACTGCTCCTCACATGAACACAACATGATCTGAGCATGTGCAATTTGACCACAGTTGAAGAAACAACACATGTGACTGTAGTGGCATCTAAAGACAAACTGAGTGCTGCACGTTACTAGCTTTGATATTATATATTATTCACATTTAATTTTACTGCCTTAATTGCACTGGAGTCACATTTTGAGATACTACACCATTAGGAAGTTAGTTGTTACAGAGATTGAACTGTTGAATTTCTATTACAGAGTCTAGTGAACATCACGAGACTTGAGTTTTTTTAGTGCATAACTTCTCATTTTTGTCATATATCTTCCAAGTAATCTAAAACTCATATAATTCCCCCCAAAAAAGCCATCGCAGCCAAGGACACTTGTCCAGTGTGTTGCAGCAGAGCACATTTCATCCCCCAACAAGCAACACAAGCACTAAAAAAAGTCACCTCTGGCCCGAGCCGTGTTCTGTCAGAGCCACTGATGTGACTAAACTTTGATGAGCTTCCGAGGGTCCGATTGAAGGGGCCGAATAAGCAAATAAAGTAGATAAAAAGATGAGCAAAGGGAGGCTGATTTAACGAGACAGGTGGAGAGGGTCTGATTTACCGTCCAACCTTAGCCCAGCAGCCTTGAGAGACGGTGAGTGAGTTATGAAGGAGAGCCCCAGGGACGGCGCTGGCCCATCATAAAAGCAGCCCTCCTGTCATTGTACCCGGACAATATAACACTTCCAGTCCAGTGGTCCGACCCGGCCGTCCAATGACAGGACGGTCCACATGCACACTTACACTGCAGACCATAATTAATATCTCGATTTGAATGACGCCAAAAGGACGCAGGAATACAAGTTTGTTCAGAGTGAATTAGCATCATGCAAACCACATGGTCCTAACAGCACTGAAGAAGAGACACGGCTCACTAACACTAAGCTGCAGTCAAAGCCAAAGATCCCACTCAACAGTGCTTCGGCATGCACACTACAGCACGAGTGCAGCTTCATCCTTACCATTTTGGAGGTGGTGGTATCGATCTGCTGGGTGGCAATTAGCATTGACATGACTGAAGTGACAGCAAAAGCTCCTCCAACACTCTCTTCTTCTTCACTCCTTTTTCCTCAAAACAGAAAAGTCCTCTGGACAAGTGCCCGGCTGAGTGGGAGTCTTCACTTACAGTGGGAGGATTAGTGGAGTCCTCTTCCTCGAGTCCGAGACCCCCCTTCCTCGTCAGTTGACTAGCACACTCCGAGCACACTTCCACGTTAGCCAATCAATCACATAGCGACAAGGATTCGGTCTGATGCGCAGTGATCCATTCGCCAGGATGGGTTCTTTGGAAATGTGTGCTCCCCGGCTTCACTCGCTCCCGCTGTCTCTCTCCCCCCTACTCCCCTCTTTCCTCCACAGCGCTCTGCCTACCCCTCTTTGACTTTTCACAGCCTCTCGATCTTTCTCATTGACTCTGCTCCCTCATAGGCTTTAATCAGTCTTTGTCTCTCCAACACAAGTCGTCTTCGCGAACTCTCACTTGTGGAAGCTGCAGACAGTCTGTGTGTTTGGCTGGTCTCCCCCTCCCCTGATTCATTCTCAGACTTCTCCCTACCTTTCTCTCTCCTCACTAAGCTCTTCCCCACAAGAGGCTGGCTGTTTTTTTGGCGGGTTCAGCACCTGAACTAAATTGGGAGGTTTAAACGTAATCTGTCAGGCTGGCCATGGGAGAGGCATCTGCCAGCAAACACAGCCAAACAGCATTCTTTACATCTCCATCGCAGCTTTAGTGAGGCAAAGGTGTGTGTATGTGTGTGTGTGCTTAGAGTTGGCAGGTGGGCAAAGAGACAGAGAGACAGAGGAGGGGTGGGTGAGGGAAGAACAGACGGAAAACAGAAACGTCTGTGCTGATGAAATGCAACAGAATGCAATGAAAAGAAGCAAACGCATGCACAGAAGTTGTTATGTGATGTTTGCATGACTTCATTATCGGATCTTGAACATGTAACTTACACTGGAGTTTGTGCTTTTGCAGGTCTCCAGGTCAGCCCACCAATCTGCAGATCAATTTAATCAGTCCCTGTGATGGGCTGCAATAAAGCGGTGGTGATATATTCGTGCCACCAATCGCACCTCGTAAATTACCCCCACCTCTCTGGATGATTGGTCCCGGGCACATTGCAGGACCAATCTAAATTTATGTAGCGTTTATAGCTACAGCGTGCAAAGCCAAAGTGCTGAAATGGAACAACTGGTTTTACACTAGCCCAACATTAGCCAGGCCAGCAGCTCGTAGATGAGACGCAGTGAAGGACTGTTAGAGCGACACTGGGCCGGGATTGAAAAAGACTGAAAGGTTTAACTAAGAGCTGCACAAACTTTTGTGATAAGAAAGTTGTGGAAGTTTTATATCAGGTTTAATTTGCTTGGTCAATATTGGTCCTCTCTGCTGGCTTTCAGGGGCAGCTTTATTTAGTGGAGGAAAGAGCGGGGATGGAAAATGGGCTGCTACTGATGAACACCATTGCGAGGTTGACAGAAATGCAAGTTACTTCTCTTTGCTTTTTGTTGCAACAGAGACGAGCAGTTCGGGCAGTCGCGGTAGAGCTTGGAAGAAAGAATTCAGGAGTTCAAATAAAATCTGTCATTCAAATAACAGCCGGTGACAAAAAGGTGCCATCTGTTGGAAAAAAAATAAAGGCCTAAGTTTGCTGTTTGTATTTATGCTAAAATGATCATAAAAGAAGCATTGATCCAACTTTTACTCAACTGATTTCAAACCCTCAGTTCAGGGTATCTGCCAATCCAGTACAGACTCTGTCTCTTTCTTCCAAATTTAAAATCAACATCATCAAACATATCGTATATCACACTACATGGACGTCAATGGAATCATTACTTTGTAAGGTAAGGCTTTTAAAAGAGTTTTATAATACATTAAAAAAAAAAAAAAAGAATCCACTGAAATTGGAAAACGCACCGCCACACAACTTTTGCAACTTTCCTAAACAGACGACGGAACAGTCACACCGGCTTTGAGCAACATTTGGCTTTTTTCCTTAAGCTCTCTTTTTTCATTCAGCACACAGCTACGTCTGTCACCCCTTGTGTGTACAACTCGCCGCAACACCATTAATGCTTTTGAGGGCTGCCCAGAACCGTTAGCTGTATCCCTGACTCGTGCAAAAAAAGACATTCAAAAAGCACACAGCATACTTGGAGACAGATCGGAGAGGACGCAGCGTGATGCAGCCAGGACAGGGCCGGGTTTATGCCCCGTCTTTGAGCGAGGCCGTTTGAAACAGGTATAAACATTTGCTGCCTTACAACCGAATTCATTTCACAACCCTGCCTCTGAGAAATAATGTTTAGACACAATTAATTTGCAACAGAAGACACATTTTGAAGGAAACACAATGCCAACTGGATTCTATTTTTTAGTGACAAAATAAGGAAATGTTGGTAATTAACATATCTGGCAAATTAATGCATTTGTTTTCCACCACAATATCTGATTTTCCAATACAACATCAAGCCTTTTTATGGTTTCAGCACTGGCAGCACTTGGTTGACATCAGGGAAAGAGTCTGGTCTTGGTTTAACACAGACAAAGAAATACTGTTTATACACACTGATTCATTAATTCAGCTCATTCAACTCTGTATTTCTTGATTTAAGCTTCTGTTAATGGATACTTTCATGCAGATATTTCACAACAAAAAATGGGAATGGAACAGAAAATGGAAGAACCCTGGATTGCCAGAGGGCTTTTAATGTGTAACTAATTAAGAAACTGGAAGAGGCGTTCGGTTTGCAGTAACATCAAAAGCAACGACACCTACATCCGAATGCAGGAGCAGATTGAAAAACAGGGAGACATCTCACTGAAATATCATCCAGCAGACATAAAACGAGGGAAGTGGATAGAAAAGCCTCCAATAAAAGCTTGGTTTTCTATTCAGTTGAGGCAAATAAAGGAGAATTTATAGTGAATACATTATGGTTATTCGGGTATAAAAGCTCGAGTAAGATCATCAATATCTGAGAGACGTTTCAGGAGCTCATGTTGTAGAAACTCAGCAGGTCCATCTGGTCCATGTAGAGACCTGGCTCAGGTGCTGGCCGACCATTCTTCACCTTGACGTCAGATGTTTCACTCCACACAGTCAGTCACTGCCGCCGCCACAGCGAAAGGCATTTATCCCACATACAATCCTGCTTGGATTTAAATTGCTTGTATTTTATGGTTTGCAGTCTCGGCAGACCGTGTGACTAGTTGCATAAAATTAACTTGCTCGATTGATTTCCTAGGTGGATTACGTGTTTGTGTATCAAGTTGTGTATCAAGGCGATGAATCAACCCCAGTATCACACTGAAGCATGTAATAGACCCACCGATCCATGAGAGAGGGGGTCCCCAACTGCATTTGACTTTCATATAAATAAAAAAAGAAAAATTAGGGGCCTAATTAGCCTATTATTGTTTAATATTTTGACTTTCTTAGAAAATGTATATCATTTTGTTAGACTATATCAGCGTGAACAGACTCCTAAAAGTCAGAAATCTGTAATTCCGGAAAGGTGACAGAAATATGACGCAGAGAGAGAAAAAAGAGATGGACAGAGAGATGCTTGTGGTGCCAGAGTGAAAGTCTGACAAAGGTAATATTTTCAGCTCTGCACTAGTCAACCCTACAAAGGACCCTTGTCCTTCTGTACATGGCTCCTTCTCAATCACAACCAGGTATTTGAAAACGTACCAGCGGACAACAAGACACTCAAGAAGTCCACTACAACGTGCTCTAGTCCTCAATACAAAACCCACAGTTCAACTACCAATGAAGTCCCTATGTCGACAAAAACTCTTCTTCAGGATCCCAGGAAGCAAATAAAAATACTCAGTTTGAAACTCAACACAACAGTTGGCCGACAAAAATAAACCCAAGTCGAGCCTCTCGTGTCTAACAGACAATCTCAGTGATTCTCCGACAGCTCTGGAGTTACCTCCTGCAGTCCTGCCAGTGTGCTGTCAGCTCCGGGGGACGGCCGACCCGGGAGCCCACCAGTTTGATGGTGGGTCCACGTAGAGTAGAGAGGATGGAGTTGGAGAATAATCCAATTCTGTAGAACAGGCCAGAGTTTTTGGCTCGGTGCCAGGGGGTTGGCAAGCTAATCGATGATCACTCTCAGGACGGGCCGAGCCTCTTCCGCTGGCGAATTTTCTGACTTCATATCCTGTGGGCTGGATGGGAAGGTTTGGGGCCAGCAGTTGACGATCACTGCACCAGAGGATCAGTGTCCATATTCTGCCTCGTCAAGGTGTGAAAAGTGCAGGCAGGCATGAAGTTGCAGCACCAGTCGGGGACGATAATGACAAACGTGGTGTAAAGCCAAACCATGATGTTGACCTCAACCTAACCAAGGAGCTTTGGAGCCTCAGCCAGCTTTATTTTTAAAGTCTAACTGGCCATTGCATATTCATTATTGCCAAATTCAAAACATTTGGTCAATACACAAATCTCAATTTTACCTTTTTGTGTTTGTGTTGGAGATTAGTTGGAGCTGAACACATTTTAAATTTGCTCGTTTCAATACAATTAGTAATAATTTAGACGATTAGTTCAGTTTTACTGGACAGATATTAGTTCAAACAAAATAGTAAAACCAAAAGTCATGAAATATTTAAGACTGATGGAGGCAGCGGAGTGACAAATCTGCAGCTGGTGGAGCGTCCATGTTTGACAGCATATTAAACACAAGCCTGATATTGTGTCTGGGCTGTTAACTAATACCTGGATAAGGACACGGTTCTCCACCTCAACCCATTTATTCCATTATTGAGCACTGACTTTTCAATTCCCCCAGATCACAGGAACGGAGCGAAGAGACAAAATGAAAAAAGTCCCTGAGGTCTGAAGAAGCACCGAAGGCAATTCCAACATTTTGTCTACGAGGATGAAGCTGGATGGAGGCAGAGCCAGCCAGGGAAGACTACTCTGCTCACGGCGAGAAACAGAGGGGGAAAGAAAATCATAATCAGATTTTCGGTGGTAGAAATCTGGCGAGACGAAACGTGCGGCCGTGGATGCTTTTAATGGGGCGAAAAGTGCAAGTGGAAAATTTAATCAAGTGAAAAACAAGAAGCAAAACAAAATGCTCGAAGTCACCGCGGTGAAAAATGACCATGATGCAGTAAAAATTCATTTCGGAACATCTTTCAATTTTTTTTGATTAGCAAGCAGTTCAGCATTTTGCTAATTTAATGTGGCCTCTGAATTGAATTTGTGTTACGGCCATAGTTAATAACTTGACATTCAGCGTACGACTCTGTGCTATTTAGATAAGTGATGGGCCTTCTTTGAGCAGCCACATGCTTCTATGCCAAATTGCCCCATTGCTCATAATAAAAACCTGTGTCTGAGAGAGTCGCTGCTCTTATATTTTATTTGAATTGTTATTAATACGACTATCAGAATATAATGCCAGGTCCATACGTAGAGATACAATAGAGCAAAAAAAAAAAAAAAAAGATGAGGAATCTTTGGGGAGGATTTGAGGGGATGAAGGAAGACTGCAATGGCATTCATGCCACGGCTTGTGAATAAAAGATGAAAGTTTTGACTTGGCTCCAAGTTTCTTCTCTCTTGTGGCTCATCTCAATTACTACAGAGGCGGTTTAGAGGAGAACAGAGTCAGTAAGTACACTCTAAAGAGGAGACGATGTGGAACGCTCCAGGAAATTCCTCATTTTTAATACATGGAGGACAATGACTGACACTTCAGAAAGAGACAAAAATCCCCAAACACAGAGTCGGATCACAATATGGTCGGGCTCAACCTAAATTTTCCACTGTGCTGAGCGTTAAAAAAGTGTCACGAGGCACTTCAATCAATCACGGCTGGAGAGCAATAGCTTCGCAGCAGATTAAAGCTCCGTACAATAAAGCTCTGGGACGAAGACGTGATTCTGTCCTCGATTCTTGGGAAATTTTAAGGCTCGTCATTTTTGGTTTTGGTTGTTTTTTTCACACAAAAAAATTGCCCAAAGTTTTAGAAAGGAGCAGTTAAGATTGAACTCATTTTCAGATAGATTGGATGTGTTCACACAAAACCTGCAGGGTTTTCTGATTTAAGAAGATTCATTTCACAACAAAAAAGCACAACTCTGATTCTGGCGATAGAAAATTGAGAGATGGAAAGAAAGAATAAAGTGCTAATCACACATGTGTTCCTCAAAGTACGAGATAAATGGCTCAAGCAAACAATTAAATGTTGCAAATTGTACTTTAAAAGTCCAATTTTAGTTTAATTCACATTTTTGTCCACGCAATGAAAACTGGGCACACGTTCACGTCCCCTTAGGATGAACTGTAATTATGAAATGTTAATTTGTACTTTCATTTATGACCGAACACCTCAAAACTAATGACATTCCCATCAGCCTCAGCTGTACCTGGTGTTTACTGCTAATTAGCAGATGGTATGTTAGCATGCTAATGTTAGCATTTAGCTCAAAGCACTGCTGCGTCAAAGTGCAGCATCACAGAGCTGCTCGTGTGGCTGTGGACTCTAAGGCGTGTAACTGAGGTTAAAGCTGATTTATGCGTCCACATGAAATAAGCTTCTAATAACAGCAAAACAGTTAAACATTGTAAATTGTGCTTTTAAAGTCCATTTTTCACCTGAATAGTTGTATATTTATGTTGTTTCCCCTATACACATAAATACACATAAATGCAGGCAGAGAGAAAGAAAACCCAAAGAAGAAAAAAGAAATTGACATGTATGAAATATGAATTAGAATATAAAGTAAAGCAATAAGAATGTAAAACAGCTTGGATGTAGCTTCTCCATTATATCAGCAGCTGATGATGTGACTGGACAAAATTCCATTGTTAATTTCTCAGAGTTAAGAAAACATCTTCGCTGATCAACCACAATTTGTCAAAGTGAACCCTCAGCGTGAGATGAAGCTCCTGTTAAACAGCAGCAAAAAAAAAAGCTCAGCAGTGACAAAATATTCATTTAATGAGAAGCCTGCAGAGAGCGAGATTAACTTAACTCAATACTGCACTCAACGAAACAATCTGTCTTTCACAGAATAGATGAGGGACAACGCTTCTTTTGACTAATTGCCTTTTAAGCTGACTTCTGCCTGACGCAAAAGGGCAAAGTAATTCACTGACACCAACAAACAACTCGACCACTCACTCAGCCGAGAGGGCGTTTTAACCAAAACGCTGAGACATTAATCCAAGGCACCTCCTCCATTAGCCTCAGCTTGTCAGAAGTGAAATTGGAGCGAGAAAAGCCCACTTCACTGGCATATAGTTAATTTCATGCCATGCTGAAGAGAGACAGGGATGGGCAGAGAGTAAATGCTTTAGGTCGAGGACTTTACAGCACTCATAAATACTCATCTATTAGTTTTGGAATTTAATTCCGCCTTCCACCCTCTGTAGACTTTGGTTTGGACGGGAGGGTTGAGTCCAAGGACAGAAACACTCCTCAGTCTGACCATTGATCTGAACACCAGGCCAATTCAGCAGCGTATGATTGATGACACCTCAGCCAATCAGGTAGCGCGGGCAGGACAGGCCAATATGGTGACAGATGTAGGAGCATGTGCACGCGTTTAATAATGTAAAGGCGCTTCATACGGAGACTCAAGGTAAATGACAGCAGGACCAGGAGGGGGAATGTGATTTCCCACAGCAATGTCAGACGCTCCCTGCTGATGTGGTTTCCTGTATCTCCTCTGCTTCACCATCACTTCATCTGCATGCAGGACAGATAAATGGATTTCATCCAACTTTAAAGAGGATTAAAAACAAGGGAAAGGGAAGGAAAGTTAAATTTGCTCTGCAGTTTCAGTCTTCAGAGTTTCGAGGCTCCAGCTGAAGTTCATGAGGTTACTTTAAGCAGGAAAACGCAGAGAATCACTTGATTGTACAGACGGCTCTGTCGGCTGGTTTGCAGGATCTGGTTTTGTTGTTTGTTTTTAATGACTTTGACTCTTACTTTCTGTCTTTTTTACTCTACCTAGAACCATCTCCTAATGAACAAAAACAAGCAACTTATTCTGAATTCGTACAAACAAATATTGATGTTATCGCTGTAGCTAGAAAGTTTGAAACCTTGTTCAAAATCCAGCTATAAATGCTTGCATCATTCAAAAGACTGGACTTTTAACTCCTCCAGTTTGTTTTACACTGAAAATGATCTATGAATAATAGGCCTAAATAATGAATAATGCTATGTTGAATGTATGTACTGTAGTAGACTTGAAATTTGATAGTGTTTTTATTTTGCACTGATCTCAAGCAGAGTGCATGAGTAGAGCAAAACAAAAAAGTAAACCAAATAGAAATGTAAGCTTGATTTATTTTCTTTCATCTTAATTGAGAGATAAAGTGTAATTATTTTCTCTTTCTGCATTTGATTGCACAAAAAAAAGACAAAATGTGCCTTCCTGTGAACAAAAAAATGTTTTCTCCGTAGTCCAATCTTAAACAAAATGATAGAGACTATTTTCTGGACAGAATTTTAAACGTTTGATTTTGAACTTGAAATGTTTCAGATTTAACTTCCCATCATTGAATCCTGTACAAATGCACAGACTTTGTTTCCTCTCAGTCTGCAGCCTCAGACTGGAGCCTGGCCACTGCATTTGCTGCTTGCAACTATAATAATTTAACTTTGCCTCTGTCGCCCTGTGGCTCTGACCTTATATCATGAACCCTCACAACCTTTCAGGGCTAACTTCTCCCCAACAGCAACACAATAACTATCCATCCTGAAAATCCTGGAAATGAAAAATAAGTCGAGCAAAATTTCATCCTCAGATGACCATATACCAGGAGTTATGATGGATTTTTACGTTCGGTGTTTCCACTTTCCCTCAACAGTCTCATCTACTTCAGCTATAACAGATGGCAACTCTTTGCATTCAGAATGTGCAGGTGAGCAAAAGTGAGTGATAAGAGAACTGGAGCTTTTTCCAGTCGTGGCAAGGACGAATCAAACAACTCACTTCAAATGCAACTTGTGTTCTTGGTGAATTATGATCTATTGAAGACATCTGACAGAATCACTGCTCTTTAAATCTTTGAGACTGACACCACAATCTGATTTGTTATGCTATCCAACCACATATTCGTCTCTCTTGGAAATATCTCAATGTGATGACTCATCACTTAGATTTGGCCTGTGCTTGTAGGAAAAATTACAACAAAAAGGGCCCTGAATTATAAAGGATTTCACTAGCAGCTGATTTTTGTGTGTTTTCAGTCGGAGTTTCTTTTTCCTCGGTTACACTTCGAAGCTGATTAGGTGTGTTTTAGAAAATTGGCTGCAAGTTAAACAATGTCAAAACTTCAGAGCTGAGCCTTTGAGAATACAGAAAATGTTGGCGAAGCATAACAAACGCGGTTCTGCTGCGTGGGTTCGATCTTGAGGGCCACTGGGGCGAGGGATAAAGAGATACTGTGCGAGCAGCGGGCTGATAGCGCCGGCGAACCTCGGAGATCTCAACCACTGCACCGCTGACAGGTACAAGTGGAAGACGAGGGAGGAGGCGGGGGTGACGCTCATCACAAGGTAGCAGAGGAGGGTAGGAGGCGCTGCCAGTCATCCGTCCCCTTGTTTCCTTGTAGGCAAGTCCAGATGCCCCCCTTTGGTCCTGATTGCATTCACACTTTTCCCCAGAGATTAGAAGAGGGGTGGGAGAGGGTACACAAACGGAGGATACGCTATGGTGGACAAAGAAACAGCACATCCCCTCTATCTCTTCTCCTGCTCCACCTCCTCCTCTGTGTGCACAGCGCCATAAGCACCATGGGGATATTGAGACAGACATATCCCTCCTAGATGAAAGGGGCATTTCAGTCACACAGGCCCCAAAGGTAAACGTGGTCTGAGTTAGCAAGCAGCTCCTCGTTTATTGTGGAGCAGGAGAGAGACTCAAAGGCACCATAACACCACCGAAAGCAATAAAGGGCAACTGCTCTGTTCACACTTCTGACAAGCTATTTGTGGCGCTACCAGGCCATAAAGACATATGCTTATTTGCTATTGTTTGTGAAACCCTCACAAAGTTTGTCCCTGGAGAGGTTACTGTGGTTTCCTTCCATTGACTTTCATTCACAGCGCAGCAGCAGCAAAGCTTTTCATTCGCAGATATGAAGCCCTGTCGGTGCGCTCGTCTTATCGTTCATTATTTGTGCAAGCGATTATGCATGAGATAAACCTGACAGTTTGAAATCTCTCTCTTCCGTCCCTGGAGGTTTGCATGACAGCCCTCAGATCTTCAATATTTTGTTAAGGCGAAAGTCATGCACACGGTTAGCTGCGAAAAAACAAGGCAAATATTTGCCAAATCCTATATAAAGGATTCCTCACGCTGCATTTATTAAAGTAATCTGCAATGCTTCGACACGTCTGATTAACTATTCCACCTCTTTCAATCCACATCCTTCTCTCTCTTTTGATAAGAACTGAATCAACACGCTGCTGGAATAATACTCCAGGGTTTTGACACGATCCTTCACTCCAGGTGTCACTGTATCGCAGTAACAAATACAACGATAAACTGAATGTGTGCAGCACCTTCCCCTAATGATAACTGAGACAAACTCATCAGACAGCAGTCACCACCATGCAAGCACCACCTTAACAGGGTGGACATATTCATTTGTATTCCTTTCTGTGGAAGAGAGACATGCAAAATGTCAATGACAAATTCGTCTAGACGCCATTATCTCGGCGTGGATTCCACAACCGAACCGAACTGCGGCTCAGCGTGGACGCCCCCGGTTCTCTCCAGCAGGAGCACCACAGAGATGTAGATATATTTCCCCGGGGACCATGTGGCGTTCTCTACTGTAAAAAATCCTTTCCAGAGAACACATTTTGCTCAATTTACACACAGTCCTGAAATTCATTACCCAGACTGTGAATTTCAATGAGAGCCTCAGTTACAGTGAAATCTACATTGGAATAAGAGCTAATTCTGCAATTATGCTGCTGCGTAAATTGGAGGCCAATTACTGCTCGATACACTAAAGTAAAGATTTAGCTGTAAAAGCGTCACTTCTCATATTGACAGATGTTTTGCTTGTGTGTAGTTTCATGAACTGCATGAAAAAAGTTCCAATTAAAATCAACTGTTGCTAAAGTTTTCAGTCTCAGTGGACGATTTACTGTCTGCTTATAGTTGAAATATATATATATTTTTTCATTTTATAGGAAAGTATGAGAGTAAGAAAAGAGGGAAAATATGAAATTCTAATTTCATCGTAATTAAGAAAAAACATTTTGACAAACACTTCTGTGAAAAACTGGGGTATTTACATGCACATGAAAACCCAATGACAGAAGTGACAGCAATGACAACATTGACAGAAACACATTTGCATATTGTAATTAAAACAAAATACATCAGTTCATTATGCACAAATAACTTTCTATTCAGTTTGAGTTTAGTGAGGGAAACTTTTTCCATAGAACAATTTTTTTTTGCTGTTTTGCTTTTTTTTGCTTTGGTACATCTCCTGAAATGTCAGCAATTTTCTGAGAAGTTGTGTTGCAGGGAAACGGCGCTTCCAATAATTACAGTGCAGCTGATTGGCCTGGGACACAGCCGCCCACGGTGGAGACAAACTTCTCTCAAATCTTTTGGGACCTGACAAGCACATGTTCCACCAAAAACTGAGCTCTATGAGTACGAATGCACATCAGGCCTTTAAATGATGTTTTGTTGGCCGGTGTTTTGCTCGTATTCACGAGCTGCAGGATGTGGTGCTTCCTGCTGTATATTATCTAGCTGTTGCCAGATAATAGGCTGCACAATTAACTACTGTAACACAAGCATCCTGAATATTGGGCAAGATAATGTGATTATGAGACTAATAAAGCACAGCATCATGAGCTCTTCTTAACCTCTGCTTATCTATGAAGAGGCAGCTGTGCACGCAGGCTTTCTCTCAGCAGTGCCCTGTTTCAGATAGATAGAAAAACACCTTTTCTTTTGCTTCTCTACTTTATTTTATTCTTATTATGTTTTGGAAAAAAATCAGAAATCATAAACTAAGGTGTCACTATATGGCCAAGACTATGTGGGCATGTTAAAATTACACCCATATGTGATTGCTGAGCATTTCTTTCCAAAACCATGTGCCTTTATCTGCTGCCTCCACTCTTCTGGTTCCAGGCTTTGCACAAGACGTTGGCTGCAGATCTGCTCCCGTTCACCCACAAGAGCATCACTGAGGTCAGCCACTGATGTTGGGCCGTAAGGCCTCACTTGCATTTAAGTTCATCCCAAACATGCTGGATGGGGCTGAGGTCAGTGCTGTGCATGCCAGTCAAGTTCTGCCACATCAGCCTGGAAGAAACCATTTCTTTAAGGACCTGACTTTGTAGGATTTGGTCCAAAATATAATTGTGTGCAGCTGCACTAAGCTTTCATTTGATAGGAACTAAGAGACCTTGACTAGAAAAAGCAGGGTAGGAGAAACAGCACACAAGTGGACCACAGTGTCCATATATTTTTGGCCTTATAGTGTATATAAGGTGTGTTTCTATTTAATTGTGGCCACATCAAATCTGATTAGACTGTATTAATACACATGATATTTTGCGGTTTTCTTTAATGCTACAACTCAGAGCAGCATTTGCAAAGTGGTGTACGGTAATGGCAGGCTGAGAGCAGGGAAGCAAGACGAGTAAAAGCAGTTATTTACAAAGGCCATCCTGGCTGGGGGGAGCAGAAGAGAGAGAGAGAGGAAGTGGTCAAGATGAGGACAAGAGCCAGAGACAGACTGAGAGAGAGAGACAGAGACAGTGAGAGACTTGGCATTGACTCATTTTACTGCAGCCAGAACGCCAGCTGAGGAATATGGCTTCTGTCCCTGGCACTGGTCACTTCGACTTTGACTCAGAAAGACACAAAACACATAAATTAGGTTGCCATTAAAATATTCTGTGATTTCAGAGCAAATTTCTGCAAAATAAAATGTGAATCAGCGCGTTCACATCAGTTACTTTTCTTCATGGAAATATAAGTGGTTGTGACAAGAATTTTACAGTACAGCAGGAAATGTTGGATTAGCTTTAGCAGTAACTTAATACAACTAATCTGACAAAACAAAAAGTGAACAGTAAACAGTGAGATACGACTACAAATACTAACGCTGGATAACATGCTACATCATTTCCTGCGAACACTTTGTAGCATAGGTGGGTGATTTTAATGCAGAGTGGGAACGGTGGACTCACAACAATACTAACTACTACTGAGAGTTAATTAAAGAGTGTGATTGGATATTGCTAAAAAATGAGTAAAAATGAACTAAAAGATGTGGTTTGATTTCATGAAAATAATAATAAATCAAGAAAAAATGTCAACCTGAACAAAACATCTGATGTCACCTTAAAAGGTTATCGAAATGTTCACCACTTTTGGACATTTTGCAGACTATATTAATTGATTAATTGTCAAAATGAATTGGTAGATTTATCAATAATGTACGGTTGGCTGCTCCTATTGAACATCCTACTACACTGACATGTAATGGTGAGTTGCAGGTTGACATTAAAGTTAAATCTACAATCGACAAAAACAGAAGACAAAAACAAATCATCTCATTTGGTCCCTTTTTAGCCAGTTACCTCGTTACCACTCGCTCATATTGAGACTGTCTGAAGTGTTAAATGCTCCTTTTTTCCCAACTATGCATTCATTGTCATCACGGCAGCTAATATTCCACACATCTACGCATTTTTAACTTTTCCTCCTAATTACTTTCCTGTAAACTTTTTGAGAGGCAATTATCTTCCTCTTCTCTCCACCTCACACACACAGACACGCACACACACACTATTTAAATTCCAGAGGCAAGCTTTGATCACCAGTACATTAGCTTTACATTAGAAACAATCATTAGGGGGACATCATCCCCACGACCAATTTGCCTTCGGAAAATAGTGGTGCTTGAGTGTGCTGCAGCCCACGGAGGACCAATGAGCCACACCAAACTTGATTAGGCCTCATAGTAATGTATCATTCCTCCTGGCCAAGGCTTTGTAGATGAAGGACTCGTCTTCATATTAAACGCGCTATCTGGAAACGGCTAGAAACTGGAGTGGACTCATTTTCAAAAATCTCTTTGAGGAGGTTTGCTCTGGCAGAGAAGAATGTGTCCAAAGATAAATGAGTAATGAGTTCCACGTGTTCGGTCGAGGCTGTTGAGATAAATCCCGGGCAGGCATTTCAGGTTTGATTTTCAAAGCGCCACCTCTGAGGCTGTGGCTATTTGGTTCGAGACGGCACATCGCACTTGTAAAACATTTTTGGACCGTGGCTCCTGGAAACAATATTTATGAAAGGAACAAACCTTTTACCTTTTATGTTTTGATGCCTGGATAAGAAATAGAAAAGCAACCAGATGCTTCTTCATCCAAACACAGATTGTACCCAGCATAAAAATCTCCTCTCATGGTTTCAGAACAAAGGGATGAGCTAAAGAGATCCCTTCACGCCATCATAGTATTAAAATCAGCTTTAATGACGCCCTATAAATAAAGTATACCTTATGAAAGTCAATAAAAAGAAAACCCCCTCGAGCGTCACTGACATGCACTATCCCATGTAGCTGAGATGGGCTCATTTTAAGAGCATAAAGCCTCTTCATCACCAGGCCCCACCGTAAACGACTATCAAACCCACCTCGCGACAGCTTTATGAGAGCATAACGGATGCCATTTTGTGGCTCTGGGTAAGTTTCAGAGAGCAGATGGGAGTGAACTTTAAACTCAGCAGGGAGCGAGCAGCTACGTCCAGCTGACAGTGGGGATGGCCTGCCTGATGTTTGATTAAGAGGCACGTTGACCTTTCCGAGGCTCCAGGGGGCGCTGAGACACGCTCTCACCTGACAGCCCGCGAGTCAGAGCCTTCTCATTATGGCCCAAATCTATCAATCTGCTCGGGAGCTTTTTCTCTCTTGTTCGCCAGGAAAAATGAAAAGGCACGGGTTTGTGGACGAGAAGTGCGCTTTGAAGGAGCTGTCATTGAAAGTGTCAAAGGGTAAATGTAGAATATTTGATGGTGTTTACGGGGTTAAGAGAGGACGAGAGGATGGAGAAAGGAGGCGATGCAGACTGAGATGTGGTACATGCAGAAGCCCAGTCCTGCTGCTGCAGCCTCTCAATGCAGTCACTTTGATCCCGGAGCTGAATGTCGAGCTCGAAAACACAGATGACTCGAAGCTCGAACTGCTCTCAAACCATCCAAAGCTCAACATTAAGGCTCATCAGCTTGTAAACATTTTGCCTCAGAAGAACAGTGGTGGCAGTGTTCCTTCCTTCAGGCTCCGACCAAGTGCCAGAGAAAAAACTAACATGTAAAATGCAATTTAACATGAGTAATTCTACCTTTCCTTCAATAAAATGATATATTTTATATGTTATTCACAATCGGACAAGAGACTTTCATGCCTGGACAAGTGAAGGTAAATTTACTCGTCCAAAGAACAAGTGCCTCAAAAAGTTACCGTCGTGCCCTGTATGATAAACACAAAGGAGTTTTCTGAGCACGGCGCTGATGCCTTTACCTACGATTATAATTGATGGCCAGGAAGAGGCTGAGGCGAGTCAATACGCTGTGATGAATTGGACCTGTAAAGTGGCGTTGGGTGTGCGCCTCTACTGTTCATGACAAATTGGCCATGTCAGACTCCAGGTATTTCCCTTACAATCAATACATACTGACACAAACGCAGCCGAGGCCGGCTTTAGTTTATAATCACAGAGACAAGACGGACATGGACAAAGACTCGAGTCAGAGAGACCTTTTTTTTTTTTTTTTACCCAATAAATGCAAACCAGAGCTGGAGACAATGACTTAAAATCAATTTCTTTCCAGAATATTTTAGCAGAAGGCTGAAGAGGAGTTCCCTCTCTTATCTAAAGCAGCATCACAGGTGGGCGAGGTTAGATCTCTGTTGTACCTACCTACACCCAGCTTCATGACATCGTTGTGTACTGACCACACCCTGGAGGACACGTCTACAAAAACAAGACTTTTTTATCTCATGTCAAGTTGCCATTTACAGTTAAAAATCAGTATTTTCATTGTAACAATGGATCAAAATAATGTGTAATAAGAAAGAGGACACAAACAGAGAATTATTACTCAACAACTGCAGTTCTCTTCAGACCTGAGGAGCTTTTTAACATCTCTCAGCCAGACATTTTGCTTTTAATGCCACAACTTTACTGTTGCAGTTACTTTACTGTCTTTTTCAAACAAACCAAGTCCAGCTGCCTTTGATTCAACTCCTATTTGAACAACATGATCTGGATGACCGAGAACCTTCACTACTTTACTGTCCTTTGTCAGCACCAAACAACTGATGTAAGCAACTATCTGGTGAACATAATGGAGCATTTAGCAGCTATAGAGCCAGATATTTCCCTCAGGAGCCAACAGTGATAAAAACAGAGTGATTATTGGTCTTGCTGTTGTAAATAGACCATGACAATCTTATGTTGTGCTTGTTGTGCTGCCCCCAAGTGGACAACAAAAATCTATGAAAGCAGCTTTAAAAAATGGGTCAGACAATCACAACTAATGACATACTGATATATAATTTTAGATAAATCATTCAAAACACTTTTCTAACTGCATGACCAGCAATTTAAGAAAACAGTTCTGCAGAAACGTCTGATGAAAGTGTGAAAGTTGATGCACACGAGCAGCCGGAGGGATCGAGCTGATGAGGTCAAAGGGGCGCTTATTTCCTGAATTGACTGTTTTCCAAAGCAAAGCTCCTCGGTGGGGCAGTCAAGAGAAGAAAGCCACTTGCCTGCATCATTTGAGGAGAAAAGTGCCCACTGGCCACCCATAAAGCTTGATTTAAAGTGAGGGAAGCTTTTACCAAAATGCTTCTTGACATCAGTAGAGAAATGTTGGTTGGTCCATTCAGCCATAACACAGCCACTGTAAATCTTCCATCCTGTTCTACACTTTTTGTCCTGTATCGAGGTCGGTGTAAGGATGCACCAGTGTGCCACTTGTCCCGTACTGTACTGCTGGGGTGGACACCTGCCAGTGAGCATCTGCCCAATCAGTGGGGACTGGCAAACGAACCCAGGATGCTACTGTAATCCATTAATTCAGCTTCACTGAGTGGCCTATATGAGACACTACGGCGCAGTGTGTACGGCCGAGGTTCACCGGATCTGCCTCTAATTTACAGTGGAGACACTCGACTGCTGGAGCTGCAGCACCATGCAATAAACTTTATAACACTTGCTCATATATGTATGAAAAAGGCAGCTAAGAAATGTTGATACCTGTCTTTAATTTCATCAGTTCAGAATCTAGCATAAACTTACAAAATCACTTTGTTCACCTATTTTTGTTGTCTTACAATAAATCATGCAGGTTCTGTAAAGCAAAGTTGCACAGACTCACTGTAGCAGCTTTATGCACCAGATAGGTTTTGATAACCTCAACCTCAACCCTGCAAAGCTACTGACTCTGGCAGCGAGGGGGGGGGGGGTCATAATAAATCTTGAAAGAAATGTATCTGCCTGCATTGAGGAGACATTTCACCTCATCTTGACTCTGCGCTCTCCCTCGTTTCGTTTCATTACTCCAGCCTTTGCGAGCGTGAGTAACTGCTGGCTATCAGATGCAAAATGTTTGTCTGCTTACACCCATCAAACCTTGCATTTTTACCGTTGTTGTTTTGGGGATTATGTTCGCTCTCTTAATGAAGCACATCACAGCTGACTTGGAAGTCGTCCGAATCCTTTTTTGTTGTTTTCATTGTCTGAAGAAATCAAACTAAAATTCTCTGGAGAAAAACAACTGTTTCAAATATGCACGGCATGATTGTGCCCTTAGTGCTACATCAAACGTGTGGCGAAAATGGAGGTCCGTGAGGCATTCAAGAGGCCTCCAATTAATTCAAATGAATCCCTAACATCCATATCATAATTAATAATATAGCAGCTGCACAAGGCGTGGATGCACAAAAGTTAATTTAGCAGTGCAGAGCGTGCTCCCAATGCACTGTGAGGTAATATTCTTGTAATGTTTAGGGAATACACAACATTCCCCCTACAACAGGTGCTTTTTCATTTTCTGTCTGGCTGGCTTTAATGATCTCATTAGACAGCCACTCTAACCGGGGAACTGCCTATGGCACCTCTGCCACACGACAGGGAGTACAACAACAGTGCAGAAGAGGGAGGCCGGGCATCTGTCTGATGCCACGGTTGTAACAGAAGCTGCTTACTTACAAGATGGACAAGACTCCGAGAGCGCACTCGAAAAAAGGCTAATTGAATTCCCTGTGTACGACCGAGCCCGCCCCCCCACATCCCCCTGCATGCTGCATGGAGGCTGGAGAAGAGAAGCTAAGAACCCTGTCAGACTGAGTTGTACATCATTACCCAGAATTCTAGCCGGCAGTTTCCCCAACTTCCTCTGCCAGGAATCAAATGGCACAGATTAATCATAGATTGCCTGATGGCAAAAGGCGGAGAGAAAACACTCCTATAGGCTGAACATGAAGACACTCCTATAGCAGAAAACACAGAGCAAAGCTTTGGATCTTTTTCAACTGGTTAGTGTCTCTAAGTGCTTAAAAAGGTGCCGCATATTTACATCCAATATGTTCTTTTCAGACAGATTATCTCATCATCGTAAATTAGTTTAAAAAGCTAATAATTCTTGCGGTAACAAATTTCTTATATAAATTCATTGATAGAAGATATTCTGTGATTTCTGTCAAGTGCATTCTGCTGTGGCTCATTTCAGAATGAGGAAAAATGCAAATATGAGAATAAATGTCAAATCATCCACTGATGCACAAAATGAAACTGGAGCCATTTGTTGAGTCGAAATTAATCGATCATCGGTTTTTGCTTTTCAAATGTGTGGATTTGCTGCTTTTCTCTGATTTATATGATCCCAACTTCACGATATGTCCCAACTTCATATCTTCAAGCTGTTGGTTCATCAAAAGAAGGCATCTGAAGACGTCACTCTGGGCTCTGGGAATTTGCGATGAGCATTTTTCACTGTTTCTATTTCGCCACTTTGAGATCAAATGACTAACTGTGACAGATGTCAATGCTAATTTAAATATTTGATAGTGAAAGCCACAAACGAAAGAGCCTCGTTTTAGGAAAGTCAGGAAATGGTAGCGAAGCTGAATGTCATTTGAAGGTGAATGTCAAACGTTCACCCAGCTGGAAGATTTCCATGTGCAAATTCATGACAGGATGATTTTTCATCTACGCTCTGTCACGTCTGCGCCTTCACTGCCGATTTTTCCACCTTTAGCTGCCACAGATTCGAGTCGGAGTCCAAGCGAGAAAGATGTTTATTTGCCCAGTCTCACAGAATGCGGCTAATCTTGGCAGAAATTTGGATGAATTGTTTTCGTGAGCTTAGTCTTTAATAGGCTTCCAAACTCCCTCATCACGTTGGAGTGGGTGGTCCAATTTGAAAGTCAAAAAATTGGCATTGCGTGTTTTTTTTCCTCTTTCCATCTGCCCCTCTGTCTGTCAGTCGCTCTCTCTCGTTTTGCCTCCCTCCATCACTCACCTAAAGAGTCCTCATGTTTACCTTTTTCACAGACTATAACTGAAGAAAAACACATAGTCCTTCAGATTCCCTCAACATTTTACAAAGCTTATCACTGGTATATATCTGAGGAGAAAAATCTGAAACATCTCTACATACACACGACAATGATAAATAGCGTATTGATGTAGTGGGATGTAGTGATTTCAGACAAATTGAGTCATTGAGTCGTCCGCTTGCTCATTCTGCACACACAGACTGCCTGTGAAATGCAATTACACTCAATGCCATGAGTAAGTGGTGGAAACCAGCTTATCATGTCAGAGTCCTAACGAGTGTTACTGAGGGAAATCATCATTAATGCCGAGCACCAACACAGAGTTCCTTCATGAGAAGAAAGGCCCTCATCGCTTTGCTGGTTGGAATAATTACAGGAAGAAAAGCTGTATTTATGACACGTCAGTATATTCACACTGTATTTACTGTACATGCAGATTTACTTCCCCACTTTAAAATACAACAACCTGCCAAATTAGGCTCTAATTACAATGCCGTCCATTTATCATGTTCATCATCCGCTTGTCCAGACCTCTGTCAGAAGACTTCCTCTTCAAAAACAGACCTCGTTACACCAGGCTGAAAGGACAAAACATTAGCGACGTCATCCTGATTTTGACTTGCAGCACCTTCTGCACGACCCACATCTCGACTGCGCTCAAGCTTAAGGATCCATATGGGTGGTTTGGATGTTTTACTTCATTAACTCCAAATTGCATATACAGTTATTGCTGTCCACTTTCCAAACTATAACATATGCTCTTAGATTAATTTTCTTCCTTCCAGGCAGTTTCCATTAATTTCAGTCCACTGTGAGAAAATCAACTCGCAGAGACTTGAAACATGCGTGAGATGGGTAATCCATCACTCCGAATGTTTCTTCACCTTTATTTTATTTGTCAAGGTTATGTGGTAATTTAGTTGTGAGAAAGAAAACTTGCACTGGTGTGCGGGAGCATTCGAGGACACTCCGACAACAGCAATGAGTTTAATGTGAGAGACGGACAAATTTACATTTGACATTCCTTCTATTTTTTGACAAAGTGGGTCATGAATGTAAACTTTACTGAGACTCACTCAAATCTCTAACATTTATGAATGTACCAGCGAGTCCATATTTCAAAGTGATCCCTACTTTTAAATGCAAGTAGCAAACCACCTTCATTCCTCTCTCTTAGGAATGAAGGTGGTAAACCTCATCATCACCTCCAGTATTTTGGAAACTGTCCTTGGCGTTGTGCCCGAAAAACTCTGACTCAACTAAAATCTGAGTGATTGCTGAAAACCTTTGCATACATGAGCTACACAAACAGACAAACCAAAAGTCAAACACTGAAATCTCGACAACAATTTTTCACCAAATACATTAGCCTCAGTTGTACATTTCATTTTTACACATTAAAAAAATAAGATGATGTGTTAATCAGTCAGTTGTTTTCCTTGTTTCCAGTCTTGGTCTGAAGCTTTATGAACCTGCTGGCTGTCGGCTAAAAGACCCATTCATCTTACTCCTGGCAAGAAATATCCAATAATTCCTTTGAAAAGTCTTGTACTTGCTTCAAATAATAAAGTCACACGCTAACATGCCTTATGTAGTCTTGTTAAAACAGTTATTGCTTCACAGCTTTCACACAAACATAATGTTGTCAAAACACTGAGCTGAAGGTGTCTGCAAGTTCATTTCCAGCTCCACAAAGCCAGATCGCATCGGACCAGTTTGGAAGAGCGGCTAATGGTGCACGCGTCATATCAGGTGTACAAATGGGATGTCAATCATCTCATTAGACAGACAACCTGAAATTACATTTGTCTCATGTAAAATTATCCGTCATTAGTCGGCCACGTCAGAAAGATGGAGGAGACATTATGGGCTTGCATTGCAATGACAACTGACCGAAAATCTGAACATATCGTCGTCAGCAGCGATGAGTGTGTGCGGCACCGTGCAAACCACTGATATGACCCTTTGAAATACTTCTTCAACTCAACATGTCCTCCATGACAGTATGTTACAGTTATGAATAAGGGATAATGGCTTTTATCCCCGTTCACCTCATCAATGTACTTCATGAAAAGACTACAGTACTTGTCGGTCATGCGTTCATTGAGCGCACTGGGACTATCTCAATTTCACTGTGATGAATAACTACACATAAAAGAAGAAGGAAATCAACAGGGCCACTTGAACGAGCCCAATTACCGGATCTCCCCATAAAAGACGAACATCGCGGCAATCAGACCTTAACTAGCAAGGGTCCTGGATCTCTAGATGCAAACAAAGTGGGGATGGATGGGGCGGGCCGTATGAAATATTCAGCTACTGTATACTCATTATTTCGCTGGAGCGCTCAGCGTGGTGTGGCCCGGCTAAGTGGTGATTGATTGCTCGGGGCCGGGGAGAGGGTGCAACAGACAGAGACGGCAGATACTGTATGCACACAGAGGGAGAGACGCTGCTGAATATCTCAAGGATTTTAATGTCAGACACCATCCATGCAAGAGGCAGTGAAAACAAGACATGGCACGATGATCAATTACCTCTGTGGTGTGAATGAAGCGAATGAAGCAATAATACAAATAAGTGCAGGATACTGGGATTCTACCAGTAGGAGTTTGATTGCCAATAACTGTTATTGTGAATCTTCAGTGTCTTTGAATAGCTGCATTTTTGTGCCAAAATCATACAATTACTCATTGTTTTCTCTGGCGTCTTACTATTGGCAGGATGTAAAAGCAACTGAAACAGACCATCATGTCAGGCTAAGACTCAGACTTGAAACCCTAATTAACAAATCATTTTATGTTTTTTTTTTGTTTGTTTTTTTTAATTTGCTCTTCAAGGCAGGATGAAACACCAGCGCTATTACAGCCTCTAATTTAATAATGACTGTTCACAATAAAACTTTAAACACATGAATACCACAGTTAACAGAGCGACTGATTCACATAAAAATGAACACCACCTGCCCAGAACTAAGACACTGAATAGCTTGGAAAACATTCATGGAAATATCTGTGGGAGACAGTGCTCAGTCTCTGTGAACTCCTCAGAGGCTACTTCAGTTACACAGGCAGCTAAAGATACAATAAAAGTGGCATTAAGTTCACATTCATTATGATTAACCTGTGCTGGCAATCGAGGATTTGGATGGACCACAGCAGAACGACGCGGGAGCAGAGTCCAGCCCGAGGTAGTTTGTGTTGGTACTTTGAGTAATCATTGCTTTAAACATTGATTCTGGCTGCAACTAATGATTATTTTCAATACTGAGAAATATTCCAATTGTCATTGACGCCTTGGAAGCAGCAAATCTTTACATTTCGGAAGCTGGAGCCAGCAAATGTTTGATATTTCAGCTTGAAAAAATAACTGAAACGATGAATCGATAATCAAAATAGTTGCTGATTAATATTCTTTCAATTGGCTAATCAATTAATCATTGCAGCTTTACTAAATATGTTCCACTTTCCCAATGGGCTTCAATACTCGCTGGCAGAAGATTCAGGACTAACGACATGTTATGAGCAAAGCATCCTGTTTTTAGCCTTTTATCGAGCGAGCTACATCAGCATTCGAGTGGCATGGATATTAGCCAAAAAGAAAAATCTGTTTACAGATGTGGAGACTCTTAAGGAGTGTATGCTTGCATGAATCGAGGAGGTGGTTACAGATGAGAAACCCTGAAGCAGCAAGATTGATTCAAACAAGAAATTCCACTATCAGACACTTCAACCAGAAGGAGAGCAGAGGTCCTTACATGAGATGTCTTCAGCTGCTCATTTCAGACTTTTTGTGAAGCTGAGCTATCCAGCTGCCAGTTGTAGTCTTGTATTTGCCAGACTGTGAGAGAGGTATCAATCTTTTAATGCAACTCTAAGCAAGAAGGCAATAAAGTGCATTTCCCAAAGTAAAGCCACAATTTCAAAATTTGGAATTAGAAAGGTTTAACGTGGATGATTTGAGCAGAGATCCAGCTGAGGCATCTAAAGCAGAGTGTCATGTAAAAAGTTAATCTAAGAAAACACTTGTGGGTTTGCTTTTCTTCGTAAACCTTTTGAAATGTTCACTTTCAGCAAAGCCCCCGTTTTCTGAGCAGGTCATGGTGAAAGCAGGGTGAAGGGTTTTGTTCTGAAACAGGCTTTGAAGTGAGTTCTGAAACGTCCGACATCAGACAAAGTGATGCTTAAATTACTGGTATTGATCAGCCGCTCCTTCAAAACCCACTTACAGTCATTTCATGCTTTTTTAAAACTCGTCTCTGCAGCTTGCAAACATATGGACAAACAGTATAGAAAACAAAAAGTTGTTTTTTAGGGAGATGACATCACACGAGACAAAATTAAATCCAACTAACCATCCTCGTCATAAGACTCCAACTCCTGTGCTGCAAAAGTTGATAAGTCGAGCCATCTGCCAGCGTCGCTTGATTGCTCGACAAACAAATGTAGCCAAAGGGGAAACACTCAGTGTGATGGATTTCCAGTGTGCCTAATGAAATGCTGCTGTTGTGAGCTGGCGCCGCTGAAAAACTGTAGCCCGCATAAAGGTCACTATAAATCAAGTCCCTCAGTCACAGCCTCCCACATTTCTGATGCCGCAAAAAGCTGACCCCCATCAAGTGCATTAATATCCTGCGAGTATCCACAGACCACCTCGCGGGGGCAAATTTCAAAATAAGAGTGTGAGCTGGAGTACTCACTTTGTCACAGCACTCTGTTATTAGCAACAGATAGTAATAATATGTCCTTAAGCCTTCGAACAGAATAAAGGCGATGCACAGATGGTGCTGAAAAAAAACTGTTCATCTGCAGAAAATGAACTGACAAACATTTGGTTAATTGATTGATAGAAGCTCATTTAGGCAATTTATCAAGCAAATTCACAAAACGTTTCCATGTTTTATCACTTTAAATGGAGTAAATAAAAACTTGTTGTTCTCAATGCTTATATCGTAAAAGCCGTTTGCAATTTGCATCATATCACTGTAAATTTAACGTATTTGAAGTTCTGATGCAAATGGAAGGAATGGTGATGGACATTTACTGACATTTTACAGCCAAATCAATTCACATTATAATACATTATAGATTAGACTATAGATTGGTTGATAATGAAAGTAGTAATTAGTCGCAGCCCTGTACTGCTTTTCTTTCCACCACAGTGCTGCTATAAATGTCTTTACTATCTGTCTAACACCTTCTTTCAGAGCCTGTTTGATATTTTTGAAAGCCTCACAATGCAGCAGCAACAATGTCAAAAGAGCTGTGATGGTAATGCTGACTCACTCACAACAAGGCAGTGGGTAACAGGTGCACACATACCAGATGTCTGGAAAATCACGGTGCAGGGTGCAGCAGGCATTGCACAGCAATCAATAAAGCAGCATGCATGCGGAGGTGGACAAACAGCGCTGTGATTTCACTTCTTCTTCACGTGGTTTGAAATGGATGGGCATGAAAACAAGTGAAGTGAGCTATTGACACAACACCTACGAGTTGGCCCGCAGCCACCGAGTTCGTATTGAAAAGGCATTAACTGCGTAGAGGAGCACCAAATCGCGCAGGGTGGTCCTCCATCAAAATGCACTCATCAAGCCCGAAGGCGCACGAGCAGCAATACGGCAAACAGCTGTGTGAGGTAGAAAACAGAAGCATTGTTCAGTGTGGAAACAGGAAGCACATCTGCTTCCAGTCTGCGCTCTGGGGAAAACAGAACGGCCAGCAAATTAGGCTGATGTTCAATAAAGGTGACAGTTGGTACACAGAGCTCATCGCTGGAATAATCTGATCTTTGCGACATCAACATCTAAAGACAGTCGAGGTTTTTATCATCTCGTTTGCAATTTCTGTTTTACAGGTTTTCCTGAAGGGCGGAGCAATAATTGAATGCTGTCAAATCAATATCGACTTTCTGTGGAATCATATCGTGACAGCATGATTATACAGCTGCCTCGTTACAAAACTGTGTTTTCCAAATGAATGATTCAGGAAAAGTGATTTAAATAGTTTAAGGTTTTTGTTAAACATGTCTGAAGAGCTGTTTCTGACATTTTCCATATTGTGATACATATATACATTGATGTGTAGAGCTTTGCATTTAAAACCAATATAACTATGTTTAACTGCCAGAAAAGTGTTATTAGCAAAAAGTATTAAAGAGAATTCAGCATCAAGAGGCAAACTTACTTGAACTATATGGCCAAGTAAACATCTAAATTAGGATTTTTTTAAACTTTAGACTATATGAAAACACGTTTGCATGAACCCGGCGGTTCCAAACTTTGTTGGCTTGTGCTCCTTTAAAGCAAAGTAACGTTTGCTTGAAGCCTCTCATCACTGGTGGCATCAGTTTTTTTTTTTAGTATTTGACCAGTTTTGTGTTTTTCTTTACGTTGTTATTAGAGGAATGAAGAAGTAAATTGTCCAGTAATTCTGTAGAAAAGTGGAAACACTGGAGAGAAGTTTGGAATAAACAACATAATTGTCTGTGGGAGAAAAATGATTTTTCTGGTTCCGACCCTTTTAATCATGTTAAATCCCTTTAGATTCATCTCCACGAGCCACAGCACTAAGACAGTGAAAAATGAATATTGCAGTGTTTCCCATACTTTGATTTATTCAACATCAACATTGACCCCACATATTGATTTTCTATTTTTTTTCCTATTTAAAACGAGTAAAATCCTGTGTCATAGACCCGTCGGTGAAAGGCTCCTCCTCTCTGTGTGCGCTCTGATTAAAAACACGATCATGTGGGGAAGAAGGATTGTTGCTGCTTTTTCCTCACGACTGAGAAGACGAGTGGATGAATTCCTGACTAGAATCAGTCCGGAGTTCACGGCTGGTTAGTATCATGAACACCTCTGCACACATTTGTCCAAAATCAACACATTCAAGTTAATTCTAAGCTACTCATCTATGTTCTTAATAAAAAGCTGTCAGTTATTCAAATAACTTAAAGTACTTAAAGACTGCTTATGTTATGGTTAAAGCAGAAATTGTCATATCATTTCATCATATTGTCATCGTCATATCATTATCAGATTTTTAAAACTCCCAAATATCAACGTCAGTATCTACCTCAAAAGTCGAGTATCAACCGCCCTGTAATCCTAATACGACTATTAGAGTTACATAATCGTATAGTTGACTACAGGATCCAGGATAATGCAAAGTATCTGATTACATAGAATAGTGATTTCATTCTTTTGTCATATGGCACAAATGCTTAAAATCTCAAAAGTGCAGTCGTAAAAATAACATAAATCTCAAATCCCAATAGTGACCCTATAATACTTCTAAAGTCAAGTTAAATTGAATGTTTGTATCCTGCAGCCACACAGACTTTGGAGTTAATGAGACAACAGAAGCCCTCACTGGAGGAGCGCCAGTGTTTACTCAACCACAACCATGACAACAGGACCCTTCCTGGATAGTCTTTTCAATGCCTCTCCGCTTTTGCAGAGACAGATCTCTAAGTCCATAATGTCTACAGCATAAATTTATTTATTTTGACTTCAGCCCAGAGAAATCTTCAGTCGTTCGACAGCGCTGCCGTCTCTGCCCTTGAAGGGGAGAGAACAATTAGACGCAAAGACAAGAGCGTCTGAGCTGTTGCAGGATGCTCTCACATTTGTGCCAGACACTCGTGCATTTGCAGACATCAAGCGTCCCCACACTGTGAAATAACAGCATACGAGTCCTATGGTAAAGTCTTCGCTGTCTTTAGGCATCTGAATGCAGACTTGGTCAGCTGCAATTTCCTGTGCAGGCACAACACCTTGGGGGTGTTTTGGCACCCATTTCAAGATCTACCTGTTTGAGTTGCAGGCAGAATCCCCAGCGGGCACCAACCGCGCCATGTTTGTCGGTCAGAAATCACGCTGTGAAGATTTCTCCCTGTTATTGAGAGGACTTCCCACCGAGACTCTCCATCCCAGGAGGACGGGCTTATTGTGCAGGAAGCAATCACCTGGTGCAATAAACCTGCCATGCTTAAAGCCAAGTACATTGTCTGCTTTGCTGTCATGCACTTTCCATGTTGTTATCAGCTAAATCCCCCCCTAGAGGTTGAATAATGTTACAACTAATTGAGTCAATAAATCAAACAGTGAAGTCAGGGATATGAATACATCAGCATCCAAATGCAGAAAATAAATGGCAGGAGTGTGTGTGTGTGCTTCAATCTGCCCCGGGGGGAAGCAGGAGACCTTTGAGAGCCACAACGAGGCCTGGTTCAGTTCTGGACTAAACATGTGTAGATCTCACTGAAGAGGCCAAAATGGACCAACAAATGCCAAGAGTCTGGCAGCAGCCTCCTCTCAGAGATGGAGCCATTACAAGTCTTTCTTCAGCAGGTGCATTCCTGCAGGATCGCTGCTCCCACTCTGAGAAAAAGAAAATCCTCATTCTGTTTCCATTTTCAGAAATAAAAAACCCCCAAAGACTAATTAAGAGGTAGTTTGAATGATTTTGGTTTCTGCTTCCTGTCCAAGATTTCACTTCGCTTATGTGCTTCTCTTGCTGAGAATTCAATGTTTCATCCGTACAAAACGTGTTTAAACATTCACAAGTAACATGTGGATTTATGTGATGTAAATCTCACTGTAGCTGTGTTTTATGTGACTGTGGATAAAGAGGAATGTCCACGATAGCAGCAGTGGACAGTTGACATCCTCTGATATCCAGCATTTTGTAGAATGCCGATATGTTACAAAGATGAATAACATGATTAAGAAAGATGCTTCACACAAAAATTAACCAGAACAACTGTATCAACACAAGGTGTAGTGAGAAACTGAACAGCTTGGAAAGTGGACAGCGATGACTGTATATTCAAGAAATCATTGGGAGACAGTGGTCAAATACACAGACGGCAAGTAAAGAGGTATATTCATTAACCTGTGCTGGAAATAAAGGAATCATTTTGACACTTTGCTTTTTGAACAAACATGGAGTTAAGCTAATAGTGTCGCAGCTGTAGCTTCATATTAAATGGACAGATATAAGTGTGTTATGGATTTTCTCATCCAGCTCTCAGCGAGACAGAGAATATTCCCAAAATGTCCAACTATTTATTTAAGGAAGAATGAGCTGTGTGTCTTATGTCAACCCACCAAAAAAGACTAAGCTGCTTATACATCTTGAGGATTAAATTTGGACGAGCGGCTGATGTCCTTTCTTTCTGATGAATATCACATCTTCAGATATGGTTTCACTGGCTCCTTCAGGCTCCAGATTCTCCGCATATTCACAACTTTGTCGGCGTAAACAGGACGGCTACACAATTGCCAAGTGGAATGAAAATATTCGCTTTATATCTCAGCGCGAGTGACTTTCTGATTTGGAAATTGACCAAAATCCTCATGATAAAAACCGGTGTTTACTTTTCATTATGCAGGGATAAAAGAGATAAACACACGGCGCCCATCTCCACACAAAATAAGGCCACAGGGAGTAGAGGACCGTCTTCAGTGAGGGAACCATTTAGAAAGGCCTGACTCCACACAGCTGTGTCCCACATCTTCCAAAATGGCCTGGAGTGTTTGCCCGGCTTATTCAGCTATAAATAAAGCAATCACGGGGCGAATCGGAAAATTATCAAACTGAGCTGTCCAGGAATAAAGTTGGTCTGATCAGAAAATCAGCGAGCCGCCCGTGTTGAGATAATATGATAAAAAACGTTCATGCACAAAAGCCTCTAAAAGTAATTGCACTGGCCCTTAATATCTGAAAGAGTCCCACAAGACATTTGGTATTCGCTCCACTCATACATACATCCAATATAGCCGGCTGCAGCCCCCAGCACAGGGACAGCCGGGGTGATATATCCTGCACCTCACAGCTTTAGATGCAGTAAAATATTAATGAGACCCTCCTTGGGCAAAAGGTTACCTCTGCCCTCAAAGGCTTCATGAGGCAAAGGAGACGAACCCAAAACTCAGCAGTCATTATCATCGGCCCCATAAAAGCAGGAGCAAACTTTCCAACTCCTTTTAACTGCGATTCTCATCCTCTCTGACTCCCTTTGCTCGGCTTGCACCTGAAAGCACAGGAGGACACGTGAAATCCGAAAGGGCGTGAACTGTCAGAAATCAACCTCAGTGGCTTAGAAAAAAAAAGCCGAACATTAACGTTAAACGGGCTCATTTCCCGAAGCGTCGCTCGTGCGTAAAAGCGCGTTTGGATGAAGGAGACGCGACGCTTCTCTTCATTATAAGGAGGAAATAATTCATCGGCGTCATGCAATGTGGAGGAAAAGCCACCAAAAGCCAGCTTACCATGACGTTGCCCTGCATTTTTGCAGTCTCAATCAGGCTCTTTTCCTTCATTTTTCCCTCCGATCCGCTTCCAAAAGATTCAATCTGGAGACTTTTTGGAACAGCTCGCGTCGGCGCTGCGTCCCCGCCGCTTCCCAGCCAGACCCCTTAGGTAGAGAGTCGGTTCATAAGTGGGTGGGCTTACAACCTAACGACTGATTTAGAAAAAAAAAAAAGGAAAACAACGTGGGCTCTGGTCGGTGTGCTGATGTCTGCACAGGTCTCCTTCCTCGCATGCAAACCAGTACATCATACAGGGAGGGGAAATAATGGAAGGGAGGATGGAGATGAGTGAGATAAGTTCACTCTGGATCCTGGTTGGAGGATGTTTCACAAGATGCTTTTACTCTACTGATAATTTTTTTTTTAAAAACATCTTTCCATTCAAAACTGATGATCCAAGCTTTTTATCATGCCGGTGTGATGGAGGAAGGGACTGCAGGGAAGCTGTAATCAGCTGCACATTCACACCCATGAAGGTCATGATCATGAAAAAAAAAAAAACCGCTATCATGAACATCAGGTGCACACATCCCATAAATTTAATCACTTCCCAGTTATCTTATGGATGATTTTGACTTTTATGCTGCAGTGAGTATAAAACCTTAAAAGGTCATAATTGAAGGGGGATTATCCATCATGAGCCTGTGAGGATCTCTCTCTGAATACTTGTTCCCTATTTACTGTAAATTCTTGGGCCCATTAGATCAACAGGTTAGAAAATATATGGTCTACAAAATTAGATTTGCCTCTATATGTTCCTTAAGGTTTGTTTTTTACTGATGAAACACTGAATAATTTTCCTTCTTCAGGCTGTAAATTATTCAGATTGAACAAGAGACTGGGCCCTAAAGTGAAAAGGTTTTGGTCTAATTATTGGGAAACAAATGGATCCGGATTGTAAACTTGCTGTTTTAGGTTGTTCTGAAACTGCTGTACGAGACGCTGCGGGATTTAATGTTGTGTAGGTCAGAGTGTTATTTCGAGAGAATGGAAATCTACATAACTTCCTTCTTTTTATTCGTTAAGATTCAAGGTCCCTTTACTGATTATATCAGAAATGAACTCGACTGCAACAAAGTGGTGCGCGTTGATTTTTGAGCGCTTGCAGTTTAGCTTGAAGTAGAATTTATTTGAAGTGTCAAGCTCATTACACTGAATACCAGTTTCACACACAACTCCATTACTGACTCGTTCTGAACTCGCTTTTGGAAAAAGAGGGTTTAAGATCAGGAGACAGGAACCTGAATAAAAATGTTCAAAATATGAAGAGCCGTCATCGTTTGAGCAAACTGTTCAATAGAGCTTTACAATATTAATGATCAATACATGAGGTTCATTTACTCCCCGTGTACAAGCTTATTGATTTCCTTTATTGACGTCAATAACCAATGTGAACAGAGACATACACGTCCACACTGTAGATGTTCAAGAACTGAGACAGTTGAGATGTGGAATATTTTATACTGTTTCTACCTTTAATGTTACTTTACTCTTAATATTTACTATATTCAGCTAAAAAAACACCCACTAAAGACCGAGCCCTCTGTATCACCAGCTTTCAAGATGAAGGCTGCCTTAGTTCTCGCTCTCTCAAGCATTTTAAATCAATATGAGTCTGAGTCTTCGTATTTAGCCTCTCGGTGTTTACTGTACTGCAGAAAACAGAGGGTACACACACCGACGGTGCCGCTCAGTGTCCCAAACTCTCAGCAGCAGTTCACTCCCCAACTGGGAAGAGCAAACAGCATGTCTCACATAAATCTCATTTAAAAGTACCTGGTATTAATTACTGTGGATAAGGCTGTCAAAACAACCTAATGGGGGCACTGGGCTCCCCGGACTCCAGCTGGACTGCTGACAGAGGGAGAACACAGCAGTTGCAGAGAAAGGTAGTTGGCCGAGCTGCTTCATTACTGTGTCGGCATTTTTTACTGATATTCTTCACAACTGCTCCGTGGAGTTCTTCTGTCGACGGCGTGCTTAAAGAATAGCCTTCATAACAAAATTTTCAATTCACAGCATATTACTCCTGTAAATAACAGCGTTACATTTTGCTGATAGCGCCGCATTTAATCAGGGTTTATGCATCAGCCATGACACATAAACTCCCCTCGACCCGACGCGCTGGCCTGTACTACACGTGCAATATTGAATTCACCATGTTGTTTATTTCCCCACTAGGCGCGCCGGGCCAAGTTGAAATTCATCACGTACAGGTGTGGCGGCCAAGGACATCTGTAACAACAATGTTGGCCGCGCCGAAGCAGGCGGCAGCTGCCTGATGTTAAGACTCTCAGAGAAAATGGCCGGCCAGGGATGGGTAAGTGCCGCTACGTCGTAAAGCTCAACAGAAATAGGCAGCTGACAGCAGCCAAAGCTGCCGAAGCTGCATGGGAGCTCTGCTGGGGAGAGAAAATCTGCTGGAGAGGGGACAGCTGCTGCCCGACTCCAATATGGAGAACCACAATAAACTGCTGGCAGGAGCGAGCTGCTGCGTTTCACAGGCGGAGCAGGAAGAATGTTAAATCATTGTTATTGTCCGTATCATTACATACAAACACTTAAAAGCTGCACACAAGCAAATGCATACATCAAAATTATGTAAATTGAAATCAAGAACTTCCAGACACAAAAGCTGATATTGGCCAATTCTGCAAAATCGATTACGTCCAATTATGTCGGACAATGTCGTTAAAGTGAGGGAAGGTTCACGGTGATGGAAAACTATGGTTGAGTTATGGAGCAACTTAAACACAGTAAATATCATGGTTACAGTTTTACAAAAAGGTAAAAGTGCAGGTATGTGATTTTACAAAGAAAGAAGAAACATGAAAGTCACACAATCTACAAACCAATTCACTTCCTCATCCTCCACATCCTTACTTTCTACACACACCACTTCCTGTGTCAGCGCCGAACGTCGGCATTAGACATAAACTGTGAGGTGCTTAATATGGAAGGTCTTTATATGCTCATTCATTTGTTCGCTCATTCAGACAGAGACCAAGCAAGAGACACAATGAGAATTAAGAGTTTTATTCAGCCAAACTTCAATATCCATGAGGAACTGCATTAACTGGAGTATGAACACATTTCACAGTTAACAAGACGAAGTAAAGCAGCTCCTCTCTAACCTCCGATAAACCTAAAGAAGAAATTAAGCTGCAGGCATAAACACTGAGAACAGCGAGACGACTGAATGAGACAAGACGGGAAACATTCATATCTGTCTGGCCAGACAAAGAGCACAAAAGGGGAACTGGTGAACACAAACGACAACATAAAAAAGAAGCACTATCAGTGGTTGTAGATCGTTTTTGAATATAATCTTTAATTTTACTGTTTTCTTTTGGTCATGAGCCGCAGGAAGCGACCGAAGAATTAGATCATGGATACAAGCGCCTGAAATGAGTTTCCTCCATAGGGTGGATGGACAGATGGATACTGGATGATGGATGGAATTGATTTGCGATGCAGCTCTTTAGTTTTATTGCAATTTGCTTAATCGGACCAATAACGACTCCAGTGAGCTGTTTGTTAGGAACTGTTTAAAGATGGACTACAGAGTTTAATGGAAACTCATGTAAACTATGTGCTTGGACTCTAAAGCTTAAGTGGACATTTTCATAAAATAGATGGAGCCACACTCACAACGTCTATACACTTCACTGGGATCTGTTACTGACTGCATTAAAAACATCCAAAATTGACTGAAATTATGCACAGGACAGTTTTGAAAATCAACAAATGATCTTTTCTCACATTATGTCAAGAGCAGATTTTGCTTAACGACAAGAAGCACGACTCCATAGACGAGTCTCTGTGACCTCACAGTACATCGTTGAGTGTTTACAGCACATTTCTGAGTATTTACTGTGCTGCTTTTGGAACTGGGTGTGTTTCAAACCAAGAGGCTTTTACAAGACAGGAAGCCTTTCAAACAAAAGTGATTAAAACTTGCCCAAATCTGGGATTGATTGGCCTGGATCCCCAGTGGAGTGAGTCCAGAGAACAAGCTTCATCCTGGTGACGGCACAATAAACTCAACCGAGACCTTCGCGGCACAAATCGATGGTTTCATTATCAACTTAATTACTTGATACCATGATATCCTCTCCGCCGCTGTCACCGTTGTCTTTCGCCGTTTTAATGACAGGCTGAGAGATACTGGGCTTGTTTCAAAGAGGAACAAAATTACTGTAAGCAATATCACCGTCAAGCTAAATTGAATCTATAGGAAACTGAGATTGCCACTAAATCCTTTCCTGATGCAGCCGCGCCGTCTTCAACCGGATTGTATAGTTTCAAGAGAACAATAAGAAAAGGTGCTGCAGTGTCTAAAATGTGTGAACATGTGGGTCAAGATGCTTTTGAGTCCAAACATGGTTGCAGGTTAAGAGTGATTAAATGTAAAGCAAATCATCGACAGCTGAAAATGCAGCAGCAGGAAGCAACTATTTCCACTGATTTGCATCTCAAACATCTCTCTGTGAATTTCCCTCAAAAATGCCGGGTGCACTTCTCCGCTGGTGGGGAGCTCCATAATCTAGATAAGAGGTTTGTGCTGACCTTCCCCGCCCCGGACTGTCAGAGCGACAGATCGTTACCATCTCTAATGAATTCAGGAGCGGGGGAAAAAAAAGCGGTGCACAGGCATGTAAAGCGCACATTAATCTCACAGCCTCGATGCAGGAGGTCTATTAGCGATACCACTGCCACATACAGGGCGAGAAAGATCATGAACTAATGTGGTGTTTTGCTGGTATATCATTTTTTTTGGTTTCCCTATAGAAAAGCAGTTTAAGCCTACTTTAGCTTTTATGCAAATTCTGAGCCCTGATTAAAAGCGCTGCGTGTGAAAAGCATTTTCAAATTTCTGCTAATTCAGACTTTAACACACAACATTTGACTTAAATAAATGGCGAGCCGCAGCACCACCTCACAGCCAGTTCCTTCTCAGTAGCAGCTGGCAAGCCAGAAAAGTTACTGTAATTATTTTCCAACTTAAGCAGACTTTTGCTTCCCTCCACCCCTTGATGGAGCCAGTAAGCACATCTGAATATTAATGGAACAGTTGCCTTGAACAGCAGGCGTTTGTCAGGAACTTGGATCAGATTCATCACTTTAACCTGCTCTGCTCCGCTCAGGGACGGATGATGAGTTCCCACAGCACAGCAGCTGGCTTCCGCTTCACATCTCACACTCCAGCGTGTGGATACAAGTGTTAAAGCACAGGAAAGGAAAGTCAATGCGAGCATGTATACGTTACTACAGAAGCATTTTTATTTGGACTTTTAATGGATCTTTTGTATTGTGCTGCTCTATAGAGGTCAACTATGACTTCACAAGGAAAAACCTGTTTGACTACGAGGCAGAAGAGGGAGTTCGACACACATAGACCGAAATCAAATTTGAGATTCACAGAAGATTTTTCGCATGGCTGCAGCCAATAGATGCTTCTTAATGAATATGATGAACTGATTGTTTGCTAAGACGCGTCTGCCTGCTGCACCTGTCAAGCTTTTCCATCCTCACACAACACAATCTACGATGATCACGGCGGCAGATTCACCACCCAAACTTTTCTGTCTTTTCTTTTCTAATTTCAAACAGAGGTAGAAAAAAACTCATTTCTAGTCAGCAACAGTTGATTTTGAAACGACAGGTGTCACAAGAAGATTTTTTTTTAATGACTTGTTTTACAACTAAACCTTGTGAAAGGAATCTTAAATGAGCACTTGACAAACATGATATCAAGCTAAAAAGACTGAAGCTCAAACTACAGCAGATCATGATCCACGTAAAGACAACAAACTAATGTGGTTACTTAATGAAACGGCCTTGGAAGAAGCCTGGTAGCTACATTACAGCCAAAACACATGATTTAATGAGTCCTTGCACGTTTCTCTTTTGGGTTTTGGAAAGGCTGTAAGTCTTGCCATGCTGGTTGATAAGCCATGATTCATTCTCAGGTCCATCGCAGTGTTGATCAGAAGCATCAGCACATGATTCATATTTACGGTTCCTCTGCATAGATACATTACACACATTGAGTGGGAATGTGGGAAAAAACACACTTGTCGCTTCTCACAGATAGTAAACAGCCTCCCTGTCGGCCTGTTACAACCTCTGCTTCATTAACATGTAACAGTGGGTTCCTCTCTGCTGTCAACACACTGTAAAATGATTAGACCTGGTTACTCAGTAATGCTAACAACCATTAAGGTTGACTGATGGCGCTGCGTGGACGTAGCGCACGTGCCCGAGTGGCTCGTGTTTATCCATCAGGGAGATACAGCCCGGTGAGTTTCACTGCACCTCTGAGGAATTTCATGCAGTGTACCTCATCAGATCTGGTGTGAGCGACTGGTCTGAAAATCCACGTGGAATCCAACATGTGTGATTGTCGGACATCTCATTCCAAAACCATTAAGCTGATGATACGACAGGGAAGCTGGGTGCAGGATTTGATCCCATTTGGCAACAAGAGCATCGATGAGGTTGGGTGATAGAGTCCACTCCCTCCCAAAGGTGTTGGATAGGGTCGAGGTCGGGGACAAAAACAAACAGGTCCCTAACCCAACAGAGGGTGGGATCTCCCTAAACCTGTGTGAAGGTGTGTCCATGCACTTAGTGTTTCTTCTGTTATATATCTTTTTATGTTTCAGTCCAGCTTCTTGTGGGGTCATTACGAAATGAAATCGGTGTCATCGTCTGTAACACCTCTGCCTGCCTGAAGCCGTTATGCATTCTGTCCTTCCACGATGCCTCTCTTGCATTGCACCAGATCCCACCTCCCATCTTCACTGCCTGACATTATGATTTATAAATAGATTTAATTCACTTAAACAAAACAACTCTAATTTCCTATCATATAGCTGTAGAGTAGTAAGATCTTACAGGGAACTTTTTAAATAACATCAGTGAATAATGAAACACGCCAGCAAAGCGCCCTTCCTGTCATCCTCTTTGTAATTTTTGCTGCTTTGAAATGAGCTGCATTCAGACGTGCTACTGAAAAAGGCTGTCTTTCATTACCAGTCAAGGCCCGTGGATGCCAGATATCTTCTGTGAACGCCCATTTGGGAAGATTAACTACAGGAATATGCTTTAGTGTCTGATAACGGGAGAGTCATATCACATCGCCCAAGGTGGTTTCTGGGGCAACAGCGTGGCCATCAATCAGCTGGGTGTAATCTCACCAGAAATCGTTGTCAGCATGCAAATTAGTGTCACATTTCACACACCGCCTTGTGTGTACACACCAGGAAAATTGGAAAATGTCTGGTAAATAACACTGTAAAACTGGATCCATACAGTACATGCAAAGGACGCTATTGTGAATGGGATGTGCAGCAGATGTGTGACGTGTGTGTGCAGAAATAATATAGACATGAAACTGGATTTGACTGGACTTAAGGGAAGCAATATGAAGATTGTTGGATGATAGAAAAATATCATTTGTTTCATATTATGCTCTATCATTTATTTCATTGTGCTACACTCTTTACAGCAGACAGGCAGCACAGAGTGAGAAACAGGAAGCAGCTCCCGATGACGTCAACCCTTTAACGACGTCCGAGATAAAACAAGACAGATGCAGTGATTGTGGTGCGACTGCTCCTGTTCAATGCAGACGTGCTTATGCTGTTGTTCTGTAAAAGCTTGTGAGTGCACCTGGTTGGTGGTGATGTCATTCAGTACAACGTCAGTTTCGATCATTTCAAATAAGTACGTCATTAACAACACGCCTCCTCCACACACGACTCACCTGATCCAAAAAATCCAAAACGTGAGTTGTGTTTTTTTTGGGTGACTTTCTAAAACATACTGCTGATGAAGAACAGAGCAGACACATACTGGGCGGGGCAGGCCGGAGTGTGTGCAGTGCAGACTAAAGGTGTGGTAGGTGTGTGTGTGTGGGTGGCAGAAGGGATTAAAGCAGTTTGTGAGTAATCACTAAGTGTGGCCACCAGCCCATCCTCAACACAATTACACTGTCATTCAGTGGGAAACACTGAACAGACTCAAACACCACTAACCTCTTTTACTGCACTGAGGAGTCTGCGAACGAGAGCCACCAAATACAATCAAGCGTTTCCTCTTTGCGTGATTTCAGGTGCTCAGTGATGGTTTATAACTCTGACCTGCAGGTTTCAGTGCATTTCAGCTGCAAATGTCTGTGTGTAGGGTCAATATCAGAGTGATGGATGACAGCAACATCCAAGGCCTTTCATTTTTCAACATAGTCAACAGACAGCAGGAAATTACTGCGCCCGGCCGAGAGATAGTCTCAAAGTCTCTTAAAGCCACAATGTGTCAGTTTTACACTTCAGTTTTTCGTACATATAAAAAATTTGAAAAGCATATTAATTGGTCAGACCTGCTGGTTGGTGGAACCAGCTTTGTGTTACAGACAAGAAAGCAGACAAGCATATTTCCCATAACGGCGAACTATTCCTTCAAAGTCCCAGATTTCCGTTCAGAATGAAAATGGACAAGTCGACCGCAACAGTAAACAAGCCTTGAGCTACTTTCTACACTGAACCCAAATAAACTTTGAGCTGAGAAGATTCAGCACATCAAGTTGTGTTAATAAAGAAACTTAACCATGACAGTCATCAATATTTTTTTGACATCAAATGTCGTCTTCTGCAAGACATGAATTAATGCACGCTCCATCTTTTGTCTTCTTCATTACAACCAGCATGTCGGACAACAACACTAACAATGAACACTAATAAATTAAGTAGCAACTGCAGATCACAAACACAGAGAGGGGCTAATGCTGAAAAAAAATATCATCCATAAATAGCATCAAAGAAGACGTTTGACGTAATGAAAATCTTAATGAGCAGCCTTTAACTTTAAGTTCTGGTGCAACAGTCATGAAGACACATATTAGCTTTATCATTAAGACGAGAGTTAATGATGCTACACATTAATCCCTGAGGCCCCGGCTTTCTGAGGAACAGCCTGCAACAGACTGCACACTTGTATGCAGGTCTGCCACTATACACTAAACCAGGTTAGCCTAAAGGACACGTCTGCTGCACCTGCGCATCTGTCCCACTTTCCGCTGTTGTATACAGCTTGCTGCTCATTTTAGATGGCAACGTCTCTGGAGGCACAAAACCCATTAGGTGAAACTAATACAAACAGGCAGCGAGGTGAGGTTCAGCAGTTGTGAAATATCAGAAAGTATTATGCTTTTGTTCAACTTTAATGACGGCTCAAGTTTTGAATTAAGTTGAAACGATGCCTGATGATCCCTTCATCTGTCTCATTCTCTGCCATTTTGCCACAAACCCACTCATTATCACTGGCTGACAGTACACAGCATTGGCCCTTTGCTCTTTAACCATCTGTATTAATGTGCCAGTGTGTGCGCAGATATTTTGGCTGCACGGGCTGAATCTGTGTTTGCATGCCTCCCGAGGATGATTTACAAAGCATTGATTTGGAGGCTCACGGGCTGGAGCACAATAAAACTGTTGTTTATGTTCAGGCGGCGAGTGTTCATTGTCAAGGGGAACAGCATCTTGTTTTAGGGCAATGTAGAGCGCCATGGGAGTTAACACGACAAATCATCTCTTTTTAACTGCCAGGGACGCGGGGACGGATGAAGCTTGTGCAATCGGTTATACACCAGCTTTTTGCAATAAGTCAATAAAATCGTTTCGGCCAGTTATATGAAAATGGGCCGTGGCAGGGCCGTGCTATACATTTCAATAAAGGCTGCAGATTGGAAGCGCGGTGAGACAAGGACAGAGCTCGGAAAACAATATGTAGAAGTCACGGCCGAGCCAGCGGAGTGTCATGCAATCAGGCCAAATAGGGCTAAATGACCGCCTGAGTTCAAATGATTATGTGCCGCACATATAAAAAAGTTTAAATTCACTTTTAAGGGCGGTAATGAAAATCCCTTCGCTGCTAAATTGGCAATTTAAAAGCATATAGTGACACAAACTCTTTTTTAACACAACACACATTGATAGTTTATCTTATAAAAAGGTGACACATCACAACACCTTCAAATGTTGTGAATTTTAAACTGGACTAAAAAAGGGAAACATTTCATTCTTAAAAGCACAAAAAGGAGCAAAACAAAAACTCCTTGATTGTGTAACAAACCTTGCGAGTGTGCTGAGGTTTAACTGCTCACATTCGAAGCATGCACGAAGCTGAGGCGCTTTCACCTGAAATCAAGTGATGTGATTCTAATTAAAAGGATCTGACCCGAAGGTTTCTTTGTCGCTCGGCGTGAGTCAGGGTGCAGAGACACGCGTGGACGAGCAGGAGCAAACACAGTCTTCAAGAGCTTACTGCTCAGAGAGGGATAGAAAAAAAAAGGATTTCAAAGACCTAGATATTCCCTGGAATATACTTAGGATTATAATGAAGAAGAGGAATTATGGCATCACCAAAAATGGCTCCATATAATGGGTCTATGTGGAAAGGTTTTTCCGGCCTTGCAAAAAGCCCTTGCGGTTCTTGAAGAAGACGCTCGGGGTTTTCAGAAAACTTCATATTAAAGTGCAGAAATAGCTGCGCTGGAATTAAATCAAACGGCTCCATTTTCTCTATATGAGAAGACTGTAAAAGTCACGCTGATCAATAACAATAAATCAGCTAATAACAAAATTAAATAACACCGATTCGTCTTCAAATGTCACAGCTGATAAGCTTTATGGATTTTCTTTTTCATAAGTCAGGCTGATTAATTTGAACTTAAAAACAAACATTTTGGCAGAAAAGTCGAAAAAAAAAAAAAAAACCAAAACATGACCAAGTAACTGGACATATGTATTTACCATCCGCAGCCTCACGCAGCCAGCATTCGACTTCACTCGCTGTGGTCTGGAAAGGCTCACTGTGCATTTGTTTAATAAGCTGTGGGCGCAGTTCTGGATCCCACCGGGATGACGGGCAGAAGTGCCGTGAGTCGACTGCCAAACCTTAGCGTTAAAAGGGAAAATCCTCCCACGCATACTGCAGAATTTACATTGTTCTGTTCCAATTATTTTGGATGGCCAATATCCACAACACAACACAAGCTGCTGATGTTATCCAGGGCAAACTTATTCTGCAGTTGGTCCACTGACACTGAATTTGGCATCGACTCTGTGAGCTTAAAGAGTTGTCTTTAAGATAGTCGATCCAAATGGGCTTCAGCTGAATGCAGGGCTTCAAGGTTTGAATCAGAAAATGCTTCTATCGCTACTGTTAATTTCCTGCAAGTTGTTTAACAAATCCTGTTTCCTACATGACAAAACAGGTTGAATGTTAATGCACTCCAAAACAACATGTATGAACATCTTCTATGACATATCAATAATGTTACACCACCGACTGTCAACCAAGATCTACTATACTTTGCATCAAACATTACTGTCACAGTCAAACTATGGAAATATTTTGAAGAAAAGATCTGAAAAACTCTCCAGCTTTATAAGATATTTGTCTTTAAGCTTGATGCCTCGGATGCACCCAGATAAATGAGCCGAGGCCCGAAATGCAGAAGAGAACGCCGATCGGTTTCCAGGAATAATACATTCAGCGCTCGTTCTCATTGACAGCTGACGTGTTGACATGTTGATGCGTCGAAAAAGTGACACGCGACTGAGTAATTGTCTCAAAAGCCTGTCACGCTGCATAACTGTCACTTTTAACGAGTCATTATGTATCATATTCTTCAAGTCGTTTGTGTTCCTGCAAATGAAATATCCACTGCAGTGAGGCGAGATCCAACATTTTCCATTCAGAAGTTTGCAGGAAAAAAAAGACTAAATGACAATTAATTTACTAATCATCATCAACTATTTTAGCAGAGCTGATCAAATTTCACAAGTGACCATGTGTTTTTGTGAGTCTATGGATCTTGCTCAGTTTATATTTCATTTTTTCTAAAACAATGCCGTTGAAAAAAAACGTCCGGTGCCTGGAGAACACAGGCAGAACAGACCCGTGAAGACGTATATTTGTATACATCTCTCTGGATATGTTACCAAGGCCATTCGACACATAGGTTCGCCCTGAGCGCTCGTGCGTGGGTTTAGCAGAGAAAAGGATAAACAGTGTGACTGGAGAAGCAGAAAGTGGACGTTTTTCATCTGAATTTCCAGTGCAAGTGTATGTTTCAACATCAAACATGCCGACAACACAACAACAACACAAAGGATCTTTATTTTCGTATTCCCTTTCATGTAAAAGTTAAAGCAATGGCAGAATGAATAAAATTATGGTTTATTTATAGAGTAACCGAGGTCCTGCTGTGTTACATGATGAGCTGGAAAGTCCCACTGTGTCTCTCTTAGGCAGGAAAGTGATGCTCGACTGTCACCGTGTGAAGCAAACTGCAGCCTATAAACAGTTTGCTCAAACAGTCCGTGCAATCTTTCTAAAAACAACACAAAGACGCTCCACAGCCCTAAAACTAAACTCTTCACAATGCAAACCGTTTCAGTCTCACCATTAAGAACCAATTCATTTAATGGTTTCACCATTTCAGATGCCTCATTATGCACCAACTGGCTTTGCTGAGTGAGACTTGTAGCTCTCACACTGGAGATCATGAACTCTTTCATCCAGCAGAGGGCAAACTCAAACCTGACCTGCAGCCCTCAGCTCCTGCTCGTCAGCACACTGCGAGATTTCAGTGAAATTCCTCTTTGTTAAGAAAGACTCATTTGCATCGTAGGTCCATAAAAGTGATACAAGAAGTGGTAAAATCCGTCCGACAGGCTCTGACAGCATCAGATTCTTCAGATGCAGCAAGTTCAATCTGGTTTGATGGGTGTGATGCCTCTGGGGGCACATAGTGGATATGCTTGTGATTTTAGATATGGCTCAAGTGTCTCTCTCCGACCAGCGGCGGCTGTTTACTGTTGTGGCGCCATTTGTCTCGTAGGGCCTTGTTGACTGCTTGTGATACGCCACCAGATGGGCTGTCATGACCCGAGCATTTTGCCGAGCCAAGCACTCACTCAAAGGGCCACGAAGGTCTCGGTGACTCATGCAATTACACTCCCCGTGGTGTCAGTCATCCCCAGGAAAACACGGAGCCGCGGTCGAGTTGCTGCAGCCAAGCAACACCAACACGGCGTTCCCACTTTGAGCGTGCGTTCATGTAGGCGTCATGTTATGTTTGCATGTTTTTCCCAGACTAACATACTGTAATAAAGCTCCTGTTTTCTCAAGAATTTCCTCTGTGCGGTGCGAGCTCAGGCAGGGGAGCGCGGCAGCGGCAGCGGATGATTCAGTGCACACACAAACAGAAATGCCACAACAGCAGAATTAACAATCTGCAACACATTTAAGAAAAACCACTTCACCTACTGGTGTTAAAAGCGAGAAAATCTATTCTCTCTGTGCGATGCATTATTCATTTCGCAGGGGTAGAGCTCTCCGATGTGGCTCCAAATGTAATTTCATTGTGTACACTCTAAACAAGTTCCAATACAAATTCAGAGAGAAGCACAAGGTGTATTTGTTTTATCAGACACGGACTCCAGACGGTCTTGATCACATCGCTACCAGAGAGCAGCTTTTATGTTTTGGAGATCAGCATGAAAGAGCAACTTCAAAAGCAAAGATTCAACACTGCTAAGGCTACAGCAGGGTTCATTTTGACCCGGGCCCCATCCTCGAGGGTCATCAGGAGGAGACAAAGATTACTGGTGTTAATGAGCGGGAGAGGGTCTCGAGTACAGAAATTCAAAGCGTAAAGATGATTGAGATAAACATCTACCTGCCATTTTACCAAGGGTGCAAAAAAGAAAAAAAAAATCAATGATCATTTCCATAGACTCCAGTGAGGGAGTTGGAGTGATAACCGTGCATTACAATGGGCCCGAGGTGTAATGAGAGCAGGGATCAATACTTGGCACATTCGAGCTGGTGTCTGCCCTGCTGTTGGCCAACAAAGCCACGGTAATTAAGAAGTCTACCCTCAATCCAAATACTTTTCAGCTTAGCTCCTATGCAACTTGAAACATCCATTTAGCACTAGTGCGCTGTGAATAACTGGGTGCCGCGCTTATTTGTATTCTGATGTTAACTCGATAGCTGCAGCAACAAATGAGTTTTAGTTTAAAAACACACAGAACAAAAATCCATGTCGTAATGAGATAGACAAATAAGCCTCAAGGAATTTCCAATTATTTGTCAGGACAAAAGTCCAATACATTCAAATGACAGATTTAGTCAAGTGATCAATTTATATTTGGGCAGCAGCAGTTAATACATATTCATTGCAGGGGACCATCAGTTTAGTTGTGTTCTCTTTTTTTTCTGTCTCAACTGAGTCACACAAATTAAACTTTCATATTCTCATTATGAAACTACAACCAGAAGAATTGGGGGGTTTTATGGGCTTTGCAGATGCAGAGATTAGCAAAGTTGCAAATGGTTCTGAAACTGGGGGGAAGCTAATTGGGATTTAGTGTGCGCACACAGGACCGCGGGGCTGTCAAGGGCCCAGATAATCAAACGAGCCTGCTGTGACGGAGACAGGACAAAAGGAACGGAGCAGCGGGAACCACAGAGTCAAAAATAAGTTCAGCTCTGCATTGATCTGAGAGCAATGGGAATCCTAGGTTCATTAAAAAGTACCCAAACTACAATCTTTACAGAAGAAGTAGTGTGACCGGTGCATAATATCGTGGACAGACTGTTACAAATGGTTGATCAAGCTCAACCAAAGAAGAGACAGTAAAGGATTAAAGCAGTGGAACAACAGTGCAAAATAAACAATGCAGTCAATCTGCTCCTGGCAAGAAAACATCTCCTGTAACTATGTATAATGTATTTTAATAGACTGTGTCCAAGTCAGTGCTTCAAAATAACACACTTTTAAAAAGCAAACTAACAAGACAAGGCTCCCTCACATGTATTATAGTACCACACTGCCCTCTGGTGGCTATTTCATGTCCAGACACTATTTTTATCACAAAACTACAACAATATTTCCCCCTCTTCAATCTGATCTTCTAAAACAGTCAGTTAAGACACATGATAGTATGACAGGCTTGTTTTCAACTTACAAATGATGTTGAACATCAGTAATACTGCTGCTGCATGATGCTATTTATTTTTTAATCTAGCAACTTATATGACCACAAACTACTGTAAATGTCCAACATGAACTTTTATATAATCATAAGTGACATCATTTATCACCTCACTCACTACGACGCAACGTGTTGTGTTTCTAAAATGAGATTTAAACACAGAGGACAAAACACCCACTGGATGCTGCTCAGAGATTAAAGGAAAATTTCACCCTTATAGATATTTTTACACCAGATATCAGTGCTGCAACTAACAATTCTTTTCACTATCAATTCATCTGTCCATTATTTTCTTGATTGATCTTTAAATGGTTCGGCGTGTAAAATGTAAGAAGATGGAAAAATCTCCAAGGTGAATTTCTTGTTTATTCAGACCAACATCCAAAACCTGAAAATATTCAGTTCACAATTATATATGACAAAAGTGCAAGATATGAAAAACCAGAAGGTTTGGTATTTCTGATCTTAAAAAATACAAAAACAATTGATTATTCACACTAATGAGTGAATCAACTTCAATCATGGAAGCTCTGCTAGATATCATCAATTTAAGTTTCTCTGAGATAAAGTGAACCTCTGCTCACTGAAACAGCTTCATTTCTACTTCAAATGAATTCCTACATTTCCCAGAAGGCCTTTGGACAAGCCCCAGAAAAGGGCCTCCCTCTCTGTGCAGGTGGATAATGTGAAAAGTGGGAACACTGTGATGATTAAAATGACTAAACAGCTACAAGAGGAAGCAGCTTTATTTCCACCACAAAGCTCAGAGATGTTGCCGCAGTGCATGATGGACTTTGGAGGCGGGAGGACAAAACACACTGTTGATTTTACAGATAAACAGAACATCTAAACATATAAACTCCTTTCAACTCCACAACATGTGAGCAGGAAGGCTGGTTAGATGGCCACATCTTGCAGAAACTGCATTAGATGTAAGGATCCTAAAATAATCTGAGCGCCGCGCACTCGCTCTCTTTCCATTCCAGGTGTTTATAAACCTGTCAAAGCTTGTCACGAGCTGATGACCGTGACCATGTGAAGCTTATCCTGTTGGGAGGCCTGCAGAACACATGCAGACCTAATCAGAGTGTCATTAATCCACGATGAAATGTCTCTGTGGCCGACTGTCGACACGACTGGAAATAGAAGCTCCGCAGAGAGACGCACGACTCATCAAAAAGAAATTCTCAGCAGCACCGAAGCTTTAAACGGCCACAAATAACAAAACAGTTTGAAATTGCAGACAATCCTGCCGGCGGGCTAAAAGTGGCCGCGGGACAGATAATGAAACGGACACTGCTGTCTGGAGAGTGTGTTTCAGTCTGAATCTATTTTCTCTCTCAAAGTTGACGTGTAAGAGGAGATGAAACACCCCAAAATTAGAACAAGCAGTGAGTGAAAGCACTTGCAAATATTTAAGCATGGACAACAATATTAGACCTGATGAACTCAGATATGTAGCAAATGACAGCATGTAAAGAAAAGTCAACAGCAACAGTGAATACAAAATATGTTTCTGTAGTTCTGCAGCTTTAAACAACCTTTTGGTCTCATGTACCTCCACATGAAGCCCTGTCACATAAACTTAATGTGTTCAATGGAACAAATAACTGGATGTTATTTCACACACTTGATTATATAAAAGTGAACATTACAATATATGAATGAACACAAAAATGAAACAGATCTCACAAGCCTTTTCTCACGCCAACTTTTCATTGTCGCTTCCTCTGATGTAGTTCTTTTTTTTTTTTCAAATTCAGACAGAAACAAGCTAAAGGCAGCACTTTTCACAGATTGTCCACGCACGCACTGATCATCTGTTTGAACCCAAAGTGGGCGACAACAAATCACTGCCACGTGCGTTCCAGTGGAGCCAATCCCAACAACGTGGTAGTGACCAACTAACCCGCTGAGCAAAGACCTTCATCGCTGAACAACATATCATGTCTGTTCTGCTCCATCTTCCTCCACGGGAACAAATCTCACTCCGAGCTGAAAGCAAAAGTCAGCAGTCCTGTTTTAAGACGTCATTTATCCATTACCAGCATTTAGTCATCATTTGAACTATGTGAACTGTTTATCCATGACTTTCAGCTTTCTGTCACACATCTCACTCGCCACATGTCATCAGGCGTTACAGTGGATATGATGAAACTATTTACAGTTACAATTCTGGCCATAAAAATAAAAGCTTTTAAACTTTGCTTTTCCATTTATAACACTTGTCATCGTTTGGCATTTATCTGACCTTCTATGCATCAAAAAAACTGGACTCAAACATTAACAATGATTGAACCAGGATGCATTCTGCAGGCTCCCATCCCTGCACGCTTTTAATTCATGACCACAGTTTTATTCTGAGGTTCCCGGATTCCCAGCGTGAACTATTACAGCCTGAATCATCGCACTGAGAAAGAAAACAGCTGTCAGTGTCAATTAACCGAGAGCGCTAGCCGCCACAATGCAACAGTGTGTGTTAACATCCACGCCCATCAGGACTCATTTACCAGATCATCCCGAACACCTCTGTGAGCTCACCTCTGCAATCAATACAGCATCAGCTCCAAATATTTGTGGCTGAAAAATCAATATGCGTAAACACTGGGAAATGTGCTGTGGATATTCCATGTGGTGATAAATAAGCTTTCATACTTCATCTGCAGTGATAGCGTGTGTTGACAGAGCCAGATGTGTTGGGAATGAGAGCAGCCCCCACACACACACACCAGAGCCAGTCTCTCTAATGGTTTCACTGGAAAGACTCTATCATGCACTCCCTTTCCTCCTACGTTCTCTGGCTTTTCTCCCCCAACCTTCCTTTCATCCACCTCCCCCTGCATCCCTGTCGACTGCACATCCACACAGCAGCAGCAGCAGCAGCAGCCTCCTAATGTGGGTCACAGGCTCAGTAAAACAGTGAGGTACAGTGGCATCATCTTAACCCTGATCAGACGATCACTGAGTTCAATATGTGTCACCTTCATCAACCGCCCATCCTCGGAGCTGCTACACCTGACCCCAACCTCTGATCTCTGCTGCACCAAGTGTTCACATCAGGAAACACATATCTACCAGGAGGGGACCATTATTCACACAACAAAGACACAAGAAAGCAACTCATGTAACAAACTGCACATGAGCATCCACCATTATGTTTTGCTTTGGAAAAAAAAACTTGCAAACGTGCTCATTTTTTGCAGTGTGGACTTGGACACAAACTGGCTTCTCCTGCAAAAGCTTGCAAGCTGACAACTAACACCTCTCACTTTAATTAAGCTGATCATTGCAACAGATTGAATATCCAACCCCTTTAATACAGCATCTACAAATCGTTTTTCCTGAGCTTGCAAACCTCCAGTAAACCTGCTGCCATGCTGATCCAGGAGCTGCTCCAGGATCTGATCCACGAGCTGCTCCAGGATCTGATCCAGGATCTGATCCACGAGCTGCTCCAGGATCTGATCCAGGATCTGATCCACGAGCTGCTCCAGGATCTGATCCACGAGAGACAAAAGCAGCGACTCCAAATCTCAACTTCTCTCCATGAAGCTTTCTTACCTTTCCACCTTTGGAGCATCTGCGATACGCGTTGGTGGCTCCTGCCGTTTGGTTCATGGTGAAAACTTCTGCAAAAAAACAGCAATGAAGTCATGCATTTTTTTTTCCTGCTCAAACTTGACTCAGCTGATGAGCGTTTGCTTTACCTGGTGCGCTCGGATCCTCCTCCCTGTTATCTTCGTGCAAAGAGCTCGTTCGCTATTCACAGATGCATCAAACTGTCTAATGTTTGTCCCGGATTTTTAGTCCAAAAGGATTTCACCAGATCTCCTGTTTGCTGCAGGCAAAGTGCTGCAGATGGTCGCGAAGTGAAAAATCCGACGAGAACTTTTCCACCAAATCAAACCCACTCACTGTTTTTTTTTTTTTTAATGCCACGAAGCGTCTTCTTGCAGGATGGTTTTGAACATAACCTGCTCACACTGACGGAACTGTGTGTGTGTGTGTGTGTGGATGTGTGAGGGAGCAGCAATTGCGCAAGCGCATCCCATCTGACAGCTCGACTCCATGGGGTTGAAGAAGGAGCCTGTCAACACTGCTCGCCCACTCCAGAGCAGAGAACAGCAGTGGGGACTGAGAGGTATCTGTGTATCATAAAGAAGAAACACAACAGCAGACTGTGCAGATCTGTTCATTCCAAACAATCCTCCATTCTGTCTGTTTATGTCTCTGTTCTGCTTTTCCCACTTTGTCTCACTCTTATTAAAATAGCCTGACAGTGACCTCTGTCAAATTCAGACAAGCTGACAAATTATTCGTGACCATTGCAATAATTATCTCAACATGAGGAATGCATTTGTTTAGTTTCAATTACAGCGTGTAATGAATGAGTGTAACCAGGGCGAGCGTCCACCGAGGTGTGACAATTAGGTGGACAGGGTGACGCTGGGAGGTGACGTTGCTGTCACTCGCTTTCAGGAAGGTTTTAGATTAGAGATTTCTGCATTGCATGTATATAGATCAAATTAAAGGAAGAACAAACCTGCAAACCTGCAAATGAGCTTTGTTCCTCTGCAAAGATTCTCCATAAGACACTCTGCTGGAGGGATGAGCAGCATTTTCTCTAAAGATAGTCCCTCATTTGGTTTGATGATGGCGATAGAAAACGCTGTTTAACACGTCTCTCCAACATCTCCCATAGGTGTTCAATTTGGGAACTGTGAAGGCCAAAGCATATGATTCCCATTATTTCCATATTCATCGACCCGTGCAGCGGGCCCCTCGTTCCCTGCATGGAAGAATCATTCGTTATGTTTTTCCTTCAATTTATCACCTGTCTGGCAGTGAATTATAGCAAGACAATATCTGTCCGAGCCATTAATGAATGATCAAAAGGCATGCTGGTATATTCCTTCATGCAACTCAGAGCATAAATCATGTAGACGACCCTCCAAACACCAACAATAGACTTGAGACTGGTTCTTTGAAGTAGCTTGATGTTGTAGTACTTTGAGTCTCAGGGACGAGGTCGCACCAGATGGATCTTTCTCTGAGGTTTAACAAGTAGTTTCAGCTGCGTGAACCTTAAAGTGCTGCTGGGTTGTGTGTCTTTATCTTGTCCTCAAAATGTTCACGCGTGTCTTTTGGAGCCTGATTTGTAGTTTAGACAAGGCTTGATTAAAGAACAATATCAACTGGGTTGTAATGTGTCAAAATCCAGCTGTAACACCATTAATTCATTAACTAATTTTACCTTAAATTGTGTTCACATGGTGCTTTTTTCCAAAATAAAATTTCATTTTAAATCAAATCAGATTACCACAAACCGTCCTGTGCTTCCTGGAGCCAGTTCGTCTTTCAAGTGTCAAAATTTTGGTTTGTTTCTGGATACAAAATATAATGAGGCTGCTCAGTATTTAACAGGAAACTGCTGACAAAGCAATTTTTTGACTTGTTAGGTTTAATAAAAATTGGTGTGGTCACGCAGCAGTTTGCCTTTTTTTTTGTCCTTTAATTGTAAACACCTCAGTAGCCAGTTTCAATCAATTTACACCAAAATTGTGCTGCTGTCGTCAATTGTTTTTTTTTTTTCTAAATGTTGATATTTAAGAATGAAGTGAGTCTTTCAATCTGTGATCACTACAGATATCTGAAGGTGAACTGCTACAGCAAGTCACATCACACCTCAGGAACAGTTGTCCTGTGAGCTGAAATCAAATTGTGCATTTGAATATTTAAGTCAAATTCATATTTTACTTCATATTCATTCAGCCTGTATACAAACACAACTTAAAAATAACAATGAAAAGCACAAAATCCTTCACGACATTACTGGTCCCTCTATGTTTAAAATGATCCAGATTCTAAAAATTAACTTTACTGGACCAATCTGGACATTTGAAATATAAATGTCACATTGTTATCATCTGCTCCATCATTATTGCTAGTTGAGTTTTATCAACAGCATGTGTGATGTCTGAGATTATATCTGAGTGAGCTCACTGGATGGTTGAATATATTTTTAATGAAGGGAGACATGAGCAGATCAGCTTTCAGCGTCTTCCTCAAGGACACTTCAGTGAGATACCTGGCTGCTGACAGACACACTCTGACTGTTTCAGGGATCTCAGACCTCTATTATTCTGGTTACAGGGCATCTCGCTCTCCTTTAAATCAGCCTGTTGACAGAATCTATCAGCCAACCATCCGTCAGCGCAGACGTCCGGTTGTCAGCGTGCGGACATCCCTGACCCACGCTGACAGGTTAGGTCATCTGAGACTCGGGTTCGCCTCCGCGCTGTCACATCCAGGGTTAACTGTGAACCTATAGAGCGTCTCAGCGGGAGGCCCCGGCTTTATTCCTCTCACCTCCGGCTCAGGTGGAGAGACACAAACTAAGACGTTAAGTAAATGATGTGTGAATTAAAAGATTTGTGTCGAAGCTCAAGTCGTCGAGGAGCTGCACTTTTGTTGTGCTTTCACTGTGTGTTTATGCTCCATTTGGCACAACTGCTGACTTACAGTGGTTTGCCTGCTTGTTATTCCTTTTCCCTACAGTGAATGGGAGCCTCCATTAGAGCCTTATTGATTGCGGAGCTTATGATGTTTTCCTGCGTGCAGATTTTAGTGTGAAATCAGCAGGTGCCGTGTGAAGCCATTGCATTTAATTAAGGGCCAATCTGTTCGGTGGAACTTGAACGCGTCGGAGTGTATTCCTATCACTGAAGAGACTGTGAAGTAAAATAACCTATAGAATAGACTGACTGTGCTCAAATGCAAATGTAGGAAGTCAGAAGAACAACAGCGCTCTCAAAAGGTAAATTGTCACACTCCTGAAAATGCCTGAAGAATTAAGGGGTTGAAAACGGTCATCTTAGGACACTCACAGGAAGGAAAGGAGACTGAACGACCTCACATGCATTCAGCATTCAAAGAAGACTGTTGAACGTTCAATGTGAAAGTGTAGCTTTCAAGGTGTTTTCAGACTGAACCTGACGTGAAGCTAAACTGGGCACGATTGCATCCAGAGTGAAATGGAGAGACGCAGGTGGTCAAATTGAAAATGTTCAAATTGAAAAATTGCAATGCTTACAAAACTGTAGGACTCCATTTCATTAATTGACAGGTACAAGAGAAAATAGGGGGGAAGAGAGAGTTCATGTTCAAGTTTTGAGGTCAGGCTGAAAACTGAAATGTGCTCTGGGCTGTACGTGACATGAGCGATGGTCAATAGGAAACTTTATAATTGTACATACAAGTTGCCTAATGTCTATTTTCACTTTGATTGTTAAAGGAATATATGTTTGCATAGAAGGACGACTGTGGACATCTCTTCCATTGGATTCATGTTAAGGGATCTGTTGATGGCCAGTATGACCAGGAGGAATGATGACAGCAAGCAAAAACTGTTTCACTGTCCATATGGGCATGTGAGGACTTTTCAAAGACAGATTTGAAAACAAAAAGTGAACCAATCCTTTAAACTTGCGTCTGTACAGTTGGTACATCGGCTGCAAAAACACTGCAGGATTCAGAATTGTGCAAATCAGAAGGGGTGAAAGGTCAAGTCAGCTTCAGTCTGTTTGTGTTGTTCATGCTTTTCAGGCTTTTTCATTCAACTTCTCATTATCTGCAGGTTCACAGAAAAACTCACCGGAGGAGCTGCTGTAGGTTTCACACATGAATCAACTCCAGCTCTATATCAGAAGCAGTGTCGAGGTAAGGAAGCTTTTCTTTCGGAATAGACAACACACTCCACATCAATGGAGCCGCCTCTTCTATAGCTTTAGTTTAGCTTCAACAATGCATCCAGATTTATTCTGCAGTAAAGCAATTCAGATTCAACAACCAACACAATGATGCACAGAAACTCATGAGTGGTAAAAATGAACCTCCAGGAAAGTTTGAAATGCCGAGATGTAAAACTCACTTTGGGGCTTTAATGAAACAGGTGGGTGGCTTTCAAACAGGAATCCTCTTTCTCCAAACCCTCTGAGTCAACATGCTACAGATTATTTTGGTTTGATAACCTTTTGTTACGCCGGTCCTCAGACATTTGTGCCGGCGCTCCTCACTCCTACTGTATATCGTGAATGTTAATGTGTGGCGCTGCTTTCTGTGTTGCAATAACCAGATAATGGACTTATGCATAATAATGTTCGGTGGGGATAATCTCATTTTGGAAGCTGCTCTCTCCCCCCCCTCCGATAGCACCCTAATGTTATTAAAGATGCTTTTTCTGCTTCTCTGAACTTTGTGAAATAACAGCTTTGCAGATGCTTCAGGAAGGAACATGAATTTGTTTTGTTTTGGTTTAGACGTAATGAGTCGACATTTTAATCCACAATACTGGAATTGTCAGATTATGCGAGGCAGCGTTTTGGTTTTTGGCATCAAATTTCTGGCCTTTAAGTTGTAATTTCAAAGATTTTTATTTAAATGAATGTCTCTTAAGTATCTTTCTATCTCCAAATGATGTAACACAATAGCGGTGAAACATGAGTAGACTTTAATTATGAAGTAGTCACAGGAAATGCAATGTGTTTGTCAGAGATGACCGCCATCGTTCATCAAAACAAGACGTCCATTTTCAGCATTTTATGACAGTTTGAAATATTGCATCAGATCACGGTTGCTCCCAGAATGATGGACAAGGTTGTAAACTGCACCTGCTGTTACCACCAGCAACCACAGGTGTCGCCAAATCAACCATCAACCAGGACTGAAATCTTAAAGATTAAAATTTTAATTTGCACATTAGGTCCTAGATTGTTTTTTTTGCCTTCTTAAGTTATAATCATTACATTATTTTCAGTTTGTGGAAAAGATTCTAAAAGATTCTCAGGTAAAAAACAGATAATTAAAAAGAAAATCCAATGTCCAAGTACATATATGTGCTAACTGTGGTTTTAATGAGTGTTGAAGATAAGATGAACCTTTATTCGTCCCTCAGTGGGGAAATTTATTTCATTGGATTCGTGTTTATCCTCAACACTAAAACTTTGTCTGTTCTCACCTACATGGTAGAAAATAAGCTGGCAGGTCCATAAAGTCAAGTTGTGCTCAGGTTTTCAGCCAGGACAGATGACAGAAGCTGCACAGATGCAGCAGGAACTCCACACACACACACACACACACAAGCACACACACACACACAAGCACAAGAGCACAGGAAATAATTAAATATATCTAAAATAGCACTGTGTTTGTTGTATAATGTGCTAAATCTGATCCTAACCCAGACAGTGACTTAGAAATTCAAAAACACCCCTGTTGGCCCAATTTGAAATTTCGGCTTACGTGCATCACTGTCTCCCAGAACAGCAGCGTGTGTTCTCTGAAGTGACTCGTGTGAGTGGAAGCAGATGGCAGGTAGGTGACGTATTCAAGCTGGAAACGTGGCCTTGAACACACTGGTTGTATGAAATTCAATTACATGACAGGATAACCTAGGAGAGAGGCAAAGATCAAATCATTACATACTCAAACTACTAAACAGAGAGATGCAGGCTCAGCTCCTCTGAGCTTCAGCTCCATCAGGAAACTGATTCAAACTGTAAAAAGATTTGGCCGTTATATTGTCAAAAGCAATAACTTGTATCACTTTATAATCATTCAAAGTTATCTAGTGTAGCTTTAAAGCTGAAATCCTAAACTTCTTACTGTTGAAGTATATTTTTAAGCCGTGTTTTTATTTGATATTCCTGTGTGAGCTCGCTATCTTAATAATAATTTAAAGCATTCTCTGGTTGGATTTTCATTTTGTTTACACACAGCAATGAGGTGAAAGTTGTGCCGAACATTTCAGCTTTAAAGCAATGATCAGAATAATTTCATGCACAGTAAATAAATGTTTGCTGTACTTCTTGCACTGAATGACGGACCGAAAGCATTTCCATTTATCTGCTGTTGGACAAGACTTGGTAAATAAATGTGATTCATTTCTGAGACACATCATCGATAAAACCTCAACCCTAAATTATTTCTGCATGAATTCCAAGTTATAAGTTAAAGACAAGTAAAAAAAACCTCATGGCTACAGAATCACTGAAGGATGAGGTGAAATGCTGCAGAAGTTTTGAGGGTTTGACTTTGAAATGAGTGCAGAGGAGGAAAAGGTCGTCCCATAGATTTAGGGATTAGAGCAGCTGCTGGGCGAATCCCAGTCCACATCTGCTGCCTGCCTTCCCGCCTGCTAACACACCTCTGACTCCTCGGCTGCACATCGGATGCCAATTAATCCTGGAGCAGCACGTTTTAGACTCTGCTTCAGGTGTTCGTGGATGTGCGTTTGTCTGAAAGGAAGTTTTCTTTGCTCTGCTTTTTGCCTGTGAGAATGAATCACTGACCAGAATGATTTATCCTTAACAAAATAAATAACCGGCGCCTAATAATTATCATGATTTGTTTTCTAATGCATCATGACTGAAGATCATAATGATTTCCGTCGGGAAGAAAGCTCAGAGTGCTCAATTTTAGCACTGACTTTCAAATTATATGTTACAATTGCAAGATTCTTGAAAATTCAAAACCTGCAAATTGAGCATCTCAGACAAATGAAGTTTTGGGAATATCCTCATTAGTTGTGACTGTGAGGAAAATAATGTGTTTTTATTGTTGTGTTTCGATTTTGTGTGATTAGCCATTTTGCCAGAGTCTTCATGAGTGTGTACAATGGCTGCATTGTTATGAGCAGCGCCTCTGAACACCTACTGCGTGTAATTGATATGCACACATCTTGTAAACAAGAACGAGCTCTAATTACATTTTTGCTTGTGTGCTTGCTGTTTAGGTTATATATACATTGATAGAGGAAATTCAATCCCATCTGGACTGTGAAATATGTCACAGCAAAGTGCAACATATATATAATCGTATCAGAGTTACATTAACGTCTGACGAAGAAATCCTGCGTCTTTGCTGGATACTTTTCCACAGTTGTATGAATTATAATCTGTGTCAGGACCGAATCGTCATGAACGAGTATCTGAAGCTGTGTCTGTGGGAGACCAGCTGCAAAGGGAGTGATTCGAAGCCCAAGGGTTCTCTACCATAACATATGGAAATGAGCTGTGTGATCCTATTTTGATCATGGCCCCCGTTATGCGAGAGGCGACCACCCCGTTCTCTCAGGTGGGAAAAGCTATTTGACGTCTGTTTCCAATGAGGGAATCGCTGCAGAGCTGAGTCAAAAATAATTCAGTTTACGGGTTATTATTTGTCATTATCTGTTCAGTGCAAATACCCGCTGGTGGTTGTTTGTTGCACACGCAGCTGATTCACTTTAGTTCCATTAGCGATTCAGGAGTTCAATAAATGATGATGAAGTTCAAGGGCATCATTTTGATTTTGGCTGTTTTTTTGTAGAGATGCCTGCTGGGAGCTGAGCGCACAGTGCGACTGAAGTCTTCACCACTGAAAGTCATGTCATCTGGATGGTGCCTGTACTGCACACATACTGTTCACTGTATATAATCCTTCACACGTCACATTTTGACCTGAAGATAGTTTTGCTTTATGTAATTCTTAGTTGTGCAGTTGGGGTGTAAATAAGATGAGAATGAAATTTATTTAATTTATCAAAATGCATAAACAGATGAATAATCCATCTGGATCTAAATGTAGTACTGAATGGACACTGCTTTAGAAGCTGATGCTAATGCAAAGCAATATAATTATGGACAAGAGACAGACGGGCTGTGGTGGAGGAAATACTCAGATCCTCTACTTAAGTAAAAGCATTAATACTACAGTGTAAAATAAAAGTCCTGCCTTTAAAAATGTTACTGAAGTAAAAGTCTGTATCATGCCAGTCCATCCAAATGATGTCATCACATCTCACCAAAAGACACAAATGTGAACCTCATGGTTCTCGAGGAAAAGTCAGAGGGTCACCAAAGTCACGAGGATCCATCGTGAAGAACCATGAATGTCTGCACAAAATTTGGTGACAATTCATTGAGTTAATCTTGAGATATTTCACAGACTAAATGACAAGCTGCTGGTGGCGCTGCATGAAAACTCAGGGGATCATCAACATCAGTGGGATTCATCATCACCCACCATGGACAGGTGCTGAATCAGTCCATCGTTGAGATATGTCAGTCTGGACCAAGATGGTGGACCAACAGGGACCAGCAGGGACCAGCAGGGACCAGCAGGGACCACAGTGTGCAGCGTGGACTGGTAGCTGGAGGGGGCGCTGTTACGCGGCAGCTTCTTCTCTCCAACATCTCTTCCTTCAGTTGCATGTCTGTATTTTGGGCCTGTGTGTGTGTGTGTGTGTGTGTGTGTGTGTGTGTGTGTGTGTGTGTGTGTGTAAAGTGTACAGAGTGAAAAAAATTAACCCCCCTTGAGGATTAATACAGTAATTCTTCTTGTCATATTTTCATGTCGTACCATAAAACGTCATCTATTATTAACTAAGGAAATTACAGAAGTTGTGCATAAAAATAGATTTTTTTTTGTGAGACACTGAACAACATATCCTGTTGTTTTGCTCTTTAACAGAGTAGATCAAAGTCTGAGATTGTTCTCTGGCAGTGAGGGAAATAATTCAAGAGCTCCGCAGTTGAGATAAACAGCAGATTCCATTTTACTGTCTGAGCTGTTCTTTAAACTATCACTGCCCATAAGTGCAGACGCAATCATATCTATGTTCTTCCATCATGAGCCCAGGACACGTTTTCATCTTGATTCTTATTATCAACCTTTATTTTGATGGGGTCTCATTTTCAAGAGAGACCTGGTTATTGCAACATGACTGAAAATGAGGTTGTACTTAGATACATGTCACAGATAACAGAAGCATATGAGTGTGAGGCCGTTAACATATGAAGATGAAATTGTTAACGTGAATGCTAACAACTCTATCTCATTTCAGACCGTGGTCCTGTCATTATCACGCCGCACTCACATCCAGGTGCAGATTCCACAATTTCACCCAATATACCGAGAGTCATAATTTGCTTTTCCACTTCATGACACACTGATATCGGCACCATCAATCTGCAGCCGTCCCGCAGAAGGCTAGTTATTACTTCAGATCAGTCGGCCTTTTCAATTCCATTGACGGAACATCTCGTAAATTGTCAACACACGTAGGCACATTATTGGTGATAACCACCTTCACAGTACAGTGGTTGACAGAGTGGTATGACACGAGGATGGATGGGCTGAAATCTTTATCACACTGGATTTGCATAATATATCGTACATAAGCTTTGGTTTGGTGTATGAAGCCCCTGAAAACCTATTTTCTTAATCATGTTCTTAAAGTTCTACATGTTAGGAGATATTTCTGGATTTTATGTTTTGTTTGATTTTTTTTTTTTTTCTGGCTGGTTTAAAATCAGTTGGCCTCCTGGAGCTTGAACAAGGAGAAAATCTAGCAAGTCTTTATGTTGCTCTATTACAGATGTTTTCTTGTTACTTTCTAAAACTAAGTAAAATGGACAGGATTGTTCGTGAGTCGTGGTGGAAATGCAAAAAAACAAACAGAACATGCATCTCTTCTCACGTTTTGGCCGCTGGTACTTGAGGGTGGAGCCATTTCCTCTCTGCATCCACTTAAATTTCATGGCCAATCATGTGAAGCTGAAGACAAATCTTGTTGCAGGTATCTTTGTCTTTGCGAGGTCTGCGATTGTAAGATGGGAAGCCACCATCCATGTTAACTGCTTGCTCTGTCCTGTCATCCCATTTTTATTGGTTGGTGTGAAGATGAGAATAAATGCAGCTCAGCCTGGCGAAGGTCAGTCCCTATTAAATTTGACCATAATAAGCAGCAATGTTATATAATGAGACAGGTGAAAATATGCTGAGCCAGCAAGCTGGTCACAAACCCTGGACTCCATGAAATAAAATGTAGAATAAAATGGTGGAGTTCACCTTTAAATTCGCAGGCAGGTTTTACTTTAGGCAAAACAGTTGAACCTAACAATATTTGTCGCACAGAACATTAAAGAAGTTGTTGATATTACCTTAAAAACAGTCCTCAGATTCATGGACAGGCAAAAATGACGACTTGTGCAACTCCTCAAATTTCAACGCATTAAGGTCTGATGGCAGAACAATGAGGGTCAGACAAACTCTTGATATGTGAGACGTGAGTGTGGCGGCTCGTGAGATCTAAAGAAGGAAAACCAAGTTGAAATTCATTATCACGTCGGCCCTCAATGGTAACTGACATCCAGCAATTGTAAGGGATTGATTCTACTCGCGGGGAAGATCTGGTGCGCTGCAATCTAAGATGAAATCAACACAGAGATGGAAGCTTTGAAATAGAGAGCATTGATTTACTTGAGACAGGAAAATGAATAACAGGCCCAGACAAGGAGATGGAATTATTTCTAATTCAGTTGGAAGAGGCACTAAAGATTTCACTTTGCAGCCTCTTAGCTCGCACTTTCACAGTAAAGCTTTCTAATGTGTTACAGTTGCGTCTGACATGAAATGAAGACTCGACCGTAAAAATGAGCTTTTTTAAATAAACCCACTTTTAAATGTTTGTTTTGAAACACAATTTATGTTAATTCAAATGTGAGACGTGACAAATCTGTTAAGATTTTCATCAGTTGCCTGTGATTGGTGTTGTGTGTGTGTGTGTGCATGCGTGTGTATATATGTGTGTATTGTATATATATTTACAAGCATGTACACAGACATGCACAGATTTCACCAAGAGCTAATCTAATTTGCATCATTTGCAGAAAGACTGTATGAGTTTCTTTTCGAGGTCACATTTCTTTTCTCATTTCTATGCGACAGAAGCGAGGAGGGTGTGACACGACGACGCATTAATGAAAGCCTCACTTTGTCTCACACAGATAAGACTTCAGTATTCAGGTCACTCGGTGGAAACGTAGTGACGAGAAGTGTCGGGGAAGAAAACGTTTATCACGTTGACAATAGAATGTGTTTGGCATCAGTAGGTGAGAATAGTGTGATGTGTAATTAGACACTGTGTGATAATATTGTGCAAACGTTGCCTGTTGCTCTTCAATAGCTGCTTGATGTTGAAAATTCATTTAGATGGAAGGCGCAAAGTACAAACCAGAGTTTCATATTTGCAAGCAAAGTGCATGATTTGTTGCCAATTTCAAGAAAAATCTGTAATTCAAATCGTCTGCTCCGTAGCGGGAAACCTGCGGTGGCACCTCGATCGTGTGTTTTTGACTTATTCACGAGAACGTGTCAGGACAAAGAGAAACAGAGATGTCATCACGACGCCCCGGCTGAGGCACAGCCACCGTCGATGATATGTCTTTCTTGCACTTGCATTGCACTTTAACCAAGACAGCGACACCAGCTGAGCTGTCAGGCCTCCTCCGTCTCTGCCTCGTAGGTAACTTTGCCAGCTGGCAGATGGAAGAAAAGAAAGAAAACAACAGAAACAAATGAGATTCTAACAGAAGATCATTAATGGCTTTGCAAAGTCAGTGCACTGTTCGAGTCAATTATTCTGCCATATGGCATTTAGCTGTCAAGAACCTACACGCCAAACAAATTCTTCAGCAGCATAGAAAAGTTTAGGTCTCATCAATACTGTCACTGATTGCAAGTATCTCAACACAAATCTGTTTAGCACATTGAGCTAAACTTTCTTCCCATTGTTTCCATTTTGCTTTCATTACTTTTCATTTAATTTCAAACTTAACGTGACACATTCCTGATGGAAAGCTCCGAGAGGTGTTTGTATTTTTAAATTTGAAAAACAGTGCGGAGGAAGCTCTGATCCCTTTTTTGTGACGGGATTGTGTGTCTGTGTGTGGGGGGGTATTATGGAGGTGCGTGCATGTGTTGCACGTATTGTAGGTGGGAAATATTTCAAAGGGAGAAAGAGCTTTTGTCTTCCAGGTTTCTCTTTAACACCTCTCATGTAAGGAACAACAGTATCAAACAGCATATTAAAGCAGAAGAAGAAAGACAAACAACTGTCAGCAAAGTCTCCTTGTTCCAAAAAAACTTTAGTATTCTCTTCACAGCTACGATGTTTTAACACCAAAAAATGACTCAATATCCTGCGCCAACATTTACCAAACAAGGATTGTTCATCATGGAAGAAAAGTTTAACATAACTTTATCACATAAATATCATAAGCAACAAAAGTTGACTTCATTTAGATCCATATAGCCCAAACTCACGGGGTTATCTTTATCATTATCCTTTAGCTGAGCAGCCAAATTCATGATACTGTCGCCAACAAGCTGAGAACATGTTACAGCCGTCACAGCTCGTCAGTCACAGTATCTGTTGGAGCCTCTTTATATTTTCTCAGTTCTCTGCTGTTTATTTCCCCTGGAATCTCATCCTCAGGACTGTGGATCGTTTCATTCAATAAAGACATATTGAAGAGGGGGAAAAAGACTCCTGGTCAGTTAAACTCAGTCGATAACAGGACAATGCATTCAAACAGTTTATTCGAAAGATGTATTTGTAGGAGAGGATGGTTGCAACACAGACACAGACCTTTTCTCTTCTAACACTGAAGTCAGGAACACAGCGTGAAGTCGACAGGAGGTGAACCCCGACTCTGAGTTCACAGACAACATCATCTGTTTGACCTGTTAGTTGGCTAAGTATCAGTGAAGGTTTAACTCATTATGCTAGCCTACCTCCGGAGGACGGACAAAATGCTTGAACGTGTCCAACCCAACCCAGTCCTCGCACTGACCAGATTCTGTCGAGAGGAAGGTCAAGATCAGATGAAACTCTGCGGCGGGAAGAACCCCACAGTCATCAGAGCGTCGGCGCCCTACAGGACACGAGGTCCAAGACACAACCAGACACGTCGTAAAGTGGAGAACATGTAAGGACATAGGTTGGTGACATGGTCAAGGAGTGAGAAACCATCAATGCAGACGTGCACCTGATCTTAAGTTGCATCAAGGGATCAGCAGAAAAGAAGTTGGAGAAGACGGGCGACCTCGTCTACAGCTACAAAAAGGACAAACTGGTCTCCAGGAAATCTAATAACTTGTTAAAGAAGGACGAGGCCTGAGGAAGTTGTGGAAGAAAGCAATAGCGGAAGAAAGCATCGAGCTCCTTCAAGAGGACAGAGGCTTCAGAGCAGAAATAATGCAAAAAGGAAAAAGCAAGAACAGACTTCTACAAAGATCCCTTTAAATTTGTGAAAAACATTTTCACAAAAAAAAGAAAAGCAGAGCCCTGAAAGCATCACAAGAGGAGGCTGAAGGACATCTCACCCTGATGAGCTAAAAGATGTAGCGATACTTATCTATACTTGACATCCCACCAGTCTCACCCCCACAACGTTAATATGACATCAGCCCAAACTGAGTGAGGTGAAAGAGGCGGTGAAGAAGGCGAGATCGGCATCTGTGCCGGGTCCTGAAGAATGAAATTATTAGGAAAAAAATCATGCGTGGTCTTGTTCCTCGATCTGTCCAACACCTTTGAATCAGTGCCTCATTTCCTACTTTGAGCCGCTTTTAAATTCTTTCAGGTGCAGCTAGAACAGATCTGGTAGAAACACGACCTCCAGGATCTGCAGTTTTTTTTGTCACAACATACGACTTCACCACAGCTTGGCAGCTGCTGGAGGAAGGCATCATGACGAGGTGCATCATCTTCTCAGAAACCTTCACTATAGCAAAAAAAAGTTTCTCTATCAATAGTTTCATGCATTGAATTGAACAAAGCAGCCCTTTGCTGAAAATCCTTCAGTGTCTTGCAATGTTTCTACATCCACCAATCAAGGGCCATCACTCTCAGATCAAAGGTTAAAAGGTGCGTTAAAAAAAAATCATATTATATACATTAAAAGAAATCATGAATAAACAGGAAGGTCAATAGTTTAAATGGATGTGACCTCCAAAACAATTTGCTTTTAACTTAACCTTTTAACTTCAGTGACAACACATATACTGACACTAAAATAAAGACTATGCGCTCTTCCTATTTGACAATGGTGAAAACATTTGTCCTGCAGTTTGCATTAGATGTGACAGAAGGACTTTTGATGACGGATGTAAAGAGAGTTGAGAGCATGAGAGGAGATAAAAGTGTGCCTGACTTATTCCGCACGGCTCGAAGGATACAAAAAAAAAAAAACAACTTTATTTTTAAGATGTCTCAGAAAGGAAACCAAAATGACTTTCTTTAAAAAAATATACAATACAAAATAATATGATCCATTTCTGACCACACAGACTGACAGGATTTGTTCTGTATTGAACTGACAGCGCTGGAGAAAGTAAGTCAGACTATTGTGATTCTTTTTTAGCAAAAGGGGCTTTGCAGGATTTGATTCACTCAGTTCTGAAATGAAAACAGCCTTTTATCACTGCCTGAGTCTTTTTTAAGATAAAGACAGCGCAGTTCTTCCACGCTCGCATCCTCCATCCTGCTCACCCCTTCAGCTGCGGTATCTCCTATCATGGCGTTTTAATGGCTCAGCACTTCTCATGTATGATATTGATGAGAAATCACGTCACGGTGTCATCTGCACTGTAACGGTGATGGATTGCGCCCTGGAAAGCTCCTCAACTAAACGAGGGGTTAAATTAAACAGCGTTCGCCAGCAAGATGAATCGCCACTGGCTGCTGCAGAGTCGTTACCATGGCGACCACTTTATTGGCAAATCATAATGATGAACCTGAATATGCATCTCTGGGCTCACATGCTAATGTGAAGACAGAAGTGCAAGGAGAGACGGCCCAGAGAGACGACAAAGACGGGCAATCAGAAACATTTGTCTGTGTAATTGTGAGAAAAGGTTTCCTGTTTCCTGACGTGCGTCTGGTGTGCGCTGATACAACAGAGATAACAAAGCACAAAAAGTGTTCTCTGAGTAGTGAGGTGAATTTATGCCAAGTGATACCATCAATCCCAGAGTTTCTTCTCTCAGCAGATTATGTCTGACAGTGTGGAAGTTGTGTTATTGCTTTTCCATCCGCCCACCTGGGAACTTCTCATGACCCACTTGGCAATTCATCTCATTCGGTTCTTTAGTCTCTGCATCAGAATAATTTTGTAAAATAATGCACCCGATTTCCCAGCTCTGGTAAATCAAGTGATTCCACCGAATACACCTACATTGTAATTTTGTCTTGCAACAACATGCAATCGTGTGTGTTTGGACATTGTTACAACTCCCTTTCTGGGGTATAGTCAGTTCTTTTTTTCTGACCATTTCAAATCAAAAATATATTCAGCTCTACAAACAAAACAGTTCCATGACAACTGAGCGAAATCCATCGGCTGAAGAAGAACAGTTTCAAGAGTGGGCAAGGATGAACTTTCCATTTCAGCTTTTAAGACAATATTGACAAGAAATTCTTCATGTGCTCAGAAAAAACAATTCCAGTCATATTTTATCATTCATTTATTATTTTGTGACAGAAAAGTTTCTAGATTCATTGAGTGTGTGAGGTACATTAAACTGTACTTTTGTGTTATGCTACCAGTAAAGAGTAAGAGTCGCCCACTGCTGGTCATTAGAAAGACTAAAGCACTTCGGCATTGCCTTCACTTTTCAGACAAGCTTCATCTGCTTATTCTACAGGCTGTGATGACGGTGCTATGAATAGTTTAGACAATATTTTCTGTTGCGATTGAAAAGCACTCATAGCGCTGTGACTGCGTGCACACAGATGGCATCTGAAAGATTTTTCAGTGTCACAGAAACCTGGTTATTATGGAAGGAAAGCAGACATTTTAACCAGCCTCCTCATATCAGAGGATCAACTTAACAAGGACATGATGTTTACATACATCAACACACAGCAGGTTATTTGAGTAAAGACATTAAGCATGTTACATGCATGTAAACATAGCCAGCGACTTTCAGCAAGGTCCACACCGCGATAATGAGTCTACAGAATCATTATCTCATTATGTCTCCATGAGTTTACGTGCATGCAAAGCCCAGATAATTGGCTCTTAAAGTCAAGTGATGTGTCAAGGTATTTATGCAAGCTGATGAAAGTCTAGTTTAGAGGATAAAATATTGCAAAAATAACACAATGCAAATGCATCAGCAGCAAAAGCTACAGCCTGCAAAATGACCATGAACCTTTCTAAAATATTTTCAACAAAACTGAACATTTTGATAATAAACTGGAAACTTATTAAAACACATTTTTTGCTCAATGTGTGATTCATTAGGGTTTATGAATACCTTAGATTGATTTTGCCTCTGTACAAATGTGAAACAGACTTGACTGTCAGATAAATTGTTAAAATCCCACGGCTTCAAATTGCGTTAATTCTTTACTCGAGAAAAGTCAAATCAGTAAAATCTTCCGAAAACAACACACAGAAAAACATCATTTTGTTCGTTTCCCTGATGCGTTTGTACTGTAACAACATGCGTCAGAGCTACTGTACACAGCCTCCGTGTTCATACGCTCTCAATCACTGTGAAAACATCCTCCGTCACACTTACTTTGATAGGATTAGCGTGCAGCTGTGGGCAGGAATGTGGAAAACTCTATTTTACATAATGTGTTGTTCTGTGCGTGTGAGATGTTTCTGAATTGACACGTGGGAGCTTAAATGAAATGTTTACACAAATACCTCATACACCTCCTCGTGGACATGTGATCAAAGACGATACCTTCTTCCTGTGGGAGTTGGCGGAAGACAAACAGCGAGGATGTGCCAGGATGTTATGTACAATGTATTGAGTTGCCAGTGGTTTGATAACTACTGGTAACCACTGTCACAGCTGCCAGCCTTGGGGCGAAATCATAAAACTGTGTCCTACTTTCACTCCCCCCCCCCAAAAAAACTACTTATGAAAAGTACTGTTTGATAATACGGCCTTCCTCAGCCATTCTTATCCTCCCCTCCCTTTCCATCCAGCCTTGTGTTTTCCCCCCCAAATAAAATTATTTTCTTTTGTGTCCTTGTAATATATTCATAGCACAGGAAAGCAGGCAGAGGATCAAGATCAAGCAGCCCAGAGAATATCAAATGGAATATATTCATGGGGCTGTGTGGGTTCTCTCGGTGGCGGACAAAAAAAAAAGAAAAAAAATCAAGCATATTTTCTATACGGGATACACACTAACACAGCTCGGAGGCTATCGCTATGTTTAAAACAACCCGTATACTTAACCGTGACGCCACCTGCTGCGTTGATTGAGAGAGATACTGCGGAGACGACCGTGTGCCCTCGAGCCTGTCTGTTCCATATTTAAGTGTAAAAATAAAAAGATCATTACTTGATGTTTTGTAATCACGTTAGACATGAGGATTTGGAAGCATTTAGTCATTTCATCTGCAGACTGTTGTTGATCAAAATCTGAATGATCTTTAGTAAGCTGCGAGAAACTTTATTGATAGAGCAGAACAAAAGTGCTTCTGACATAAATACAGACTTTGGAAGAATAAAACACCATGGATCAGAAATGAGACATCCTGGGAGACCTGCAGCAGATCTCTCACGAAGGCAGGAGCTCGGCCGTGAAGAGCTCACAAGGATTGGATTATGAATTTGATGGTGAGCCAGTGAAGAGAAATCAATCTGTGTCACGTGAGACCTGGTCAGACTCTGTTGTAAACCGTCTGGGGATGCTCTGCTGTTACAGGCGAGAGGGGCGTCGCAACAGTCAAGACAGGATGAGATAAAGAAGAAATGGGAACGAATCAAACACTTGCTCAGAGTCAACCTGGTCCATGCTCAGTATTTCGTAGCGAGGATTTGACAGAAGAGGAAAGAGAACCTTGTGGATGATTTTACAGAGGGCTCCTATGTGTCCCCAGAATGAAAACAGAAGTCATCTGGCTGCAGGGTCTTTTCCTATCGAGCCCCTTTTCTCCGCAATAATCTCCCTGTCGATATCAGACACTCTGCTCAAATCTTTGCTGAAAACATCTTTTTGCCTTTAACTTTCATTTAGTTCTTATCCTTCCTCAGGCCTCGTCACCCCTTCACTTCCAGCTGGTCCGTCTCAGTCTCAATGAATCTATTAACTTTAGTACTTATAGTCCGTGTGCGTTCTGCCGACCAGAACTCAACTAACAGACTGCAAACTTTAAAATCAGCTGCATTTCTCTAACCCTCTGTTGGTTTTTATTTCTGTGCCTAAAAAATTGCCAAGCTGTGCATCCCCCCCCCCATCTCCATCGCTTGCATCTCCTCCGTCTCCTCTCTCGCTCTCAGGCTTCTCTGTGCTGGACCAGTCCTGGGACCTCGCTCTCTCTCCTGGCTGTCGGTGCCTCATCGAGCCATTGATCTGGATCTTCACCCCCCAGGAGATGCTCTGCTTCTCCCCCTCTCTCCCTCGTTTGCATGTTATCATGACTCTCCATCTTTCTGTGTGTGTTTCTTTCTCCTCTCTGAGTGAATGCTGTTGTCCTCTTCTGTGTCTGTGCGGTCCTCTGTCCAGGTGGAGACGAGGTGGACGACACCTGAGGCTGCTCAACGTCCTCCTGGATCCATCCTCTCATGCATGTTATTGTCTTGGGGGCGGGGGGGACATGTCATGTAAAAGTGTCGTCCATTGATGGAGGTTCAAGCTCAGACTTTTCTGTGTTTAATCGGTCGGGTGGAGGTAGCGTTCGTTGTACTAAGAGTAAGTATTAATGAAGAGAAACCAGTGTTGACTGGTTGGAGACAGGATGTGAATCGTGGTTTAAGCCATTGTTTAAACAGAAATATTCATTAATGAAGCTTCAAGTGTTTGAACAAACTATCACTGATGGTATGAATGGCATCAAGAAATGTGTCAAGAAGCAAATTGTGCATTTGTAACAACAACATGCGGAAATGATCAAGTCCTTTTGGATTTTGAAATGGCCTCATGACTTAAGATGGAGTCAGACTGAACCAAATTTGACAAGAAATGTTCCTGTGAAATCAGATGCATTCTTTTAAATAGACAGGATGTGACAGTGTAATTAAGGATTTTTTTTTTTTGAGGACACTGAGGACTGTGACCTTTGTGCTACGAGACAAAAGGTCACCGAACACACTCCTATACTTAACTTTCGTCGCGTTCTTGTTTGATCTACTATCTATACAAGTATAGATGTGAATAAAAAGCCACTCCTAATTAGTCCATCTGGGAGCCCATTGATCTGTGCATCAGAGGCTTACGTGCAGTCTCTATCAATAACATGGATCACAGGGGGAAACAGTGCCAATACACATCTGGATGCCAATTAAGCTTTTGTCTCCACGCTGCCATGCTCTGCTGGTCGTGCATGTAAAACGAAAAGGGAAAGCTGTCATCAACTGCATTAATTACTTTATTTTTTCTTTTATTTATTCATTCGTCAATTTATCTGTCATTAGTGATCCTGATTGTGGAGTTGCCCTCGCCTTGCTCAAAATGGACTGTGCTTAATTGACGACTCAGTCTGATTTCTTTTGATTTAAATTGGCACAAAAAAAAAAAGCGCCGCACTCTACACGTCCCTTGATTAGTAATGGCAGGAGCAGTCTAAATATAGGAATCTGAACTATGGCGGAGTAAATTTGGGTTCCCACAGAAGAGCGGTTTTCAGGAAAAAAAAAAAAAAAAAGAATTTACAACACTTCCTTTGAACTTTATGAATTCTTTTCAAGTCTTTTTTAAAGTCGTGGTGCACCCCGCTTCTTGTGGCTCTTTGATATCGTGTCTCTTTGACTCTCAGATCAGCGGGAGTGTAAGGTGCAAACCTCAGAGAGATGAGATTTGTTTACCGTCGGCCTCAGCGTTAGAAACTCGGACTGAAGCTCTACGTGCTTTATTGTCACTCCACCTGCAGTAAAGATGTGGACATCGAAATGTGCTCTTTTCCAGCGCTGATCTTCAGGTCTAATGTGGAGGCTTGTATACTGTGTCATGCATAATGTGATTTAGAGGTATGTTTGGCACGGACGGCAAAAATCCCACCTAATCGCGTTTCATAAATGTCAGGAAAATTTGCAAGACAGGGCCTCTGTGACCGAGCGACGGCGGAGGAACGGCTCAGCGGGGGGACTTAGAGAGAACACTGAGCACGCACGGCAAAAAGGTTACACGTTTTACAGGGATTGTTGCTTTCCCCGTTTTGGCATTTCGCCGTCGTGATGATGACTTTAATGTGAGTGATGTGATAATGTCAAAGCTCTTCAGCTCTGCGGACGACAGGGGAGTGGCATTCAGGGTTCCTGCTTTCAGATCCATTCAGTATCAAAGAAGATTTACTGCCCACGTGCATACATTACACACAAACACAGAAATGATCACGTATGAAAAAATACAGCTGGAAAAGAGATGCCTTCACTGCAAGGTAGGACTTCTCTTTGGACTGCACATTATTGCACAGGGCAATTTTAAGTTCCCCCTTTGCTTTGCTTCTTATTTCCCTCGAGAGCTTTCACCTCTTAATGCTCACTGGGTGCCTCATTGATGTATGGATGAAAAGATACAGTCCCAAAGGAGCGCCTGCGACAAAAATCTATCCAAAGCCAACCTTTTGTTCTCCACCAGTGCAGCACCATCTGCAGAGAGCAGGCCTTAAAACAAGAACGCGGCCCCTCCATGCCCGATCTGTCTCGTGGTGTGTTATTGATGTGGGGATTTCTGCACCTGCTGTAACTCCTCTGCTCCACACGCTGATATACTCACTCACTGTTGCTGCAGTGTTTTTTCGCAGCTGCATCCATTAGAGTTCGAAGCAGTCCCTCGGGTGTTGCAGAGAAAGATCCTGGAAGCTTGAGGATCTCCAAAACCGAGCACCGAGAAGCCACATTAGACTAAAAGCAGCTTGACAAGGAGAGTAAATCACTGTATGATTCAGATTCCTGCTGAGAAGACAAACTCCTGTGAGACTGCATTGTTTCACCTTTGAAGCCAGTTCTTACGCAGCCTCATTAACCTCCGCTCAGTTCAGTGTTTATGCAGCGAGCCTGCGAACACAGTTTCTCCTGAGAGCTGCCAGGAAGCCCTCAGGCTTCAGCTGTTGACCAGGTAAGGGCCGGGGTCTCCTGGATGAGAGTCGTCAGAAACCAAACGCTTCCAGGCCACACTAGAAGGTGAAAAGCCGACTGAGGTGATCTCGTTAAAGTCTCTCTTCTGGAAGACAGTCAGAGTGTTGCTAACATGAAAAGTGGCAGTAATAGTTGTGTCAATGATGAGAGAGAATTTTTTTTTTTTTTTTTTTTTTTTTTTTTGAAGGAAACACTGCACACAAGTTCACAGTGAGTTTGCATCCTGAGTGGTTAGTCTTCAGCAGGTTAGTGAAGTGAAAGTGTAAAAATTCTGTAGACACTCACAGCGCTTGGTTAAGGTTAGAGAAAGATCCCAGTTTCCACTAAATGTCAATACAATAAACATATCAGGTCATTTTTGACTTTTAAAATATTCAACCAAGACCAGAATTTTTGCCTGATCAAGCGCTGTGAGTGTCTACAGCATTATTAAACTTCTGTTTCATTACCACAAGCAGATATCGTGTTGCCAGATCGGATGTTGCAGGAAAACAAACGAAATACGTTGTCAGTAAACATTTTGCTAATATTCTCTATGTGACATTGACTAACAACATTTCTTCATTATGGTAATAAGAAATTGGGCAGTTTCATATTTATGTGGAAAATATTTGCTGTTGCAAATGAGTATAGTTTTTTATTATCATTATTTCTAGGAGACAGGGTTAAGTATTATCTCCGGTTATTGATTATTTCATTCTGAGGCCTGTAGATTATTAATATATTTGGATTTCATCTTTTTCATCATGGACACTTTTTTGACACCTGCGCCCACTAATTAACTCGTGATAAAGCTGAAAATTTTATCAAAACGTGAACAAATTTTGCACAAGCAGAATGTGACACACATCCATTTTCACTGAATTAATGATTAAAAACGAGTTTCACAGTGCATTTTCAGGGCAGTCAGAGTGTTTCGTATTCAAATTAAACAGCCGGCCTGGGATTCAAACTGCCAAACTGCTCGACACGAGCACTCTCATACTTCACATTTCTGGGCTGGTATCCCCAAAGAAGCTGAGAACTGCTTTATGAATGAATAATGCACACCAAAAAAGCTTATAGCAAATGTCTTTCCACATGGAGCCGGATCACAGGGAAACTCTCAGAGCATAGATTTAAATGTGCTTCTTTACATTTAGCCACTTGTAAGGTGAAGCTCATTACAGTTAATAGTCTGAAATAGGCTAACAATTCGCCCCTGTTACCCACCTATTTGAATTACATTGAGACAACTGAACCTCCGTCAGCGTAATTGATGTTCCTCACTTACTGCAGTTCAAGGTGAGTAATGGCAATCTTCCTCTCCGTCGCTGTTTCTCTCTCCACCCCGTAATGGCCCCTCTGGGAGCCATAATGGCATCTGAGACGGGCAGTCGACTGCTAATACTCTCATCTCTTTGTTACTTATGGAAACTGGAGTGACATTTTAGGCCCCAGCACCAAGAGCTGAGCAAGAGCTCTGCAGAAAAAAAAACAAAACCTGTGGCTCAGGTTTGATGATGGAAATAATCAAAAAGCAGCTGAAAGTGTTGATTAAGTATTAAGCTCTGATTATCCTTTCCAAGCACCGTCTCTATCCCTTCTCCCACCTTGGATAGGCTCTTTGGCAGCACAGTCATCCAGAGGGAGGACGGATGATCCAAACACTCCTGCCTTATTCTCTTCATGGGTCTAACCCGCGCTCAGAGGACACAACCCCCACCAGGAATAACATCTGTTGGAAGGTAGACACGTTTGAAGTGTAAATATCCCACAGGTCAAACTGCAACCGAGAAGTCAGATAACGGCGTATTTTTATCCATGCAAAAACAACTTTGATTTATTTCACACACTTTATTCTTCCTCAGACTGCAGACAATGTTGGGGATCCGGCAGCGCTGGATATGAGTAATTTTTCTTATTTTCACGGCGTCAGGTTGAAGCTATATTAAGAGCAGTCAGCTTGCAAGAGTTTGCTCGGTAAACAGGAGTCAGGAGGAAGGTCTGGAAGTTACAGAGGCTGCCCTGTAAATAACACATCACAGATTCAGGAACAAAAGAAGCTCTTCTTGAATCTGGTTTCTATCAATAGCATCGTCTTTGCGAGGCTCGATGCTGAATTAGCCAAATGGCAAACTAAATTGTCAGATGATAGCTGCTTTCAGTGCAGTAAGAAAGTAAAAGACCCATCGAGGGTCATCGTCCATGATCCTTCCCGACTCCTGAGCGAGCAAGTTAAGCCAGATATCCCATTATTCCAGGAAACTTATGAAGCCGATCTGCAGAGACATGGCTTATTTAGTATTCATTAGAAGTGCTCCCATTGAGCCTAAACCACACTCATTAGGCAGAGGCCGGCCCAAAGTAAATGTTTGAGGCTAAATATTTAAAGGATACATGCAGCTCATTTCAATGTGGGGTCTTAATTTCCTAGCTTTTGACATCACGACTTCTGATTTTGCTGAAAATGTCTTGACTTAATTCAAAGCAGAACATCGAGGGCAAATTAATTAAAACAAGTCGTTTCAACACAATTAGACTCACTTTATTCTTTAGATATAAAGACGTGCAGAATTCAAATAAATTCCCAAGAGACACAAATGAAAAATCAGGTATGAGTTTGATTTATTTACTTGCTCAAACATCTCCGTGTTTACAGTTTGCTGCCGGTTTTCTACATTCTTCACGTCATGTAAGAAATAATCAAGAAACAACTTTCTTTGCTTGAGACTGAAAGGATTCTTCGCATGTTTGCACGCTGCCACATCTAAAAGCATCTTTTTTTTCTGTTTGCAGAAGTAACCCTGAATAAAAGAGACTGTTCTCCAATGGTATAAATAATAGGATAAGTCGTTTGTTCATATTGCGTGACATTGTAATAGAGCAACATTGTCATGAGAGACCTCTGTTCATTTCCAGTTTCTTACTGACAGTCTTCTGTTTCTAAAGTAGTTTGGTGCTTAAATCCACCCAAAGATCCAAACCATCCAATTTAATGGTTCTGAAATCACGGGGAACAATATCACCCTGCCGATAAGAGGCATCCAATCAAAAACGCTCACAGCTTGTCTACACAGGAGACTTTCCAGCCACATCCAGCCGTGTAATAGCTTCCGTTTTACACCTGTAACCTGGACCCAAAGCATATTTTTACACTTCAGGTCTATTTTCTTTGATTTTACGGATGTTAACTGCAGCAATTGTGTGTTGGACTTCCAAAACACCAGTGACCTACACTCCATACTGTGCCTGAACGCATCCTGTGTAGACACCAGTGGTGGAAGATATACTCAGATCCCTTATTTAAGTAAAAGTAGAAATACCCTGGTCTCAAAAGACACCATTACAAGTAAAAGTCCTGGATGCAAAATGTTAAATACAGTATTATGAGCAAAATGTACTTGAAGTATGAAAAGAAAAAGTATTCATTATGCAGAAAGCGTTTTAGAAAATTTGTATTTTTATCACGAACTAGTAACTATAGGTGTCAAAGAAGTATGTGTATTAAAGCAAAAAGTACAAGTTCCCCCTGAGATGTAGTGGAGTCGAAGTACAAAGTAGCATCTAAAGTGAATACTCAGGTAAAGTACAAATACAGTATGTCAAAACTGTATTTGAGTAAATATACTTAGTTACATTCTACCACAGATAGAAGCAAACAGTTGCATGTATATAATATTAGACTCCTTTGATAATTTAATTGCTAATTAGATAATCTTAGTTAATATATCTACATTTCTGGAATATATAAACACGTGTGTATGGGTGGGTGATTAGACATTGGATGCAGCCTCATTGCAGTGTAGGAGTTATTGTATTGAAGACTTGTGTAATTACTTTGTGGAAATTGGTCCCATGCACATGTTGGGCAGCAGAGCTCTGAGCATCTGGAGCCGAATAAAGCTCTACAGTGAAGTGAGTTGGGAAATGAAGAAGAAATGCACAGGTTGAAAATAAGTTCAGAAAAAAATGATTAAAAGCTGACAGTAGTAGTAAGAAATACACTGTGTACTCGTGGCTTAATTTTCACAGGATGCTCTGGTTTGCCGTGCTGTACCGAGTGTACCAGAGTCTTTGGAGCTTTTGTGGCAGTGTTCCTGTTCCCTAACCCCCTCAGCTAAACACCATTATGGAGCCAACGTCCCAAAGAAAATAAAGTGTGACCTACATTGCGGAGAGGGTGAGTGGACCGTCAGCTCCCTGAGGTATGTGCTGGCCATGTGAGCCCCCCCCCCACAGCCGCACTGTACATTACACATCTAACCACCTCTTTCCTAAATTACCAGCGAAGAGCACTCAAGACATGAGAGCCCTCAGACCTCTGTGGAACATCATTTATCAAATAATCATGGATTCTGTCTGCTCATGTTTCAATGCACAGCAAAGTAGTATTATATTTTACAGAAACAATATCTGCATCTGTGTGGGTGCAAACCCTAACCCTTCCTGTGGGCATGTTACAGTGTGCATTATTATTATTATTGATAACAAATTAGCAGGCTGCTGTGAATCTATGCAAAGAAAACCAGCAAAATGAATAAAACTCCAAGACAGATTTTCATGTTTGGCAGCCGATGCACAGCAGTGACACAACATGTCATTTGTGATGTGCTGCAAAAAAAGTTAATTAATTGACATCTTTATAAAGTTGGACAATTACTTCAGCAATAAACTAATGAAATTCTATGGGCTTTAGATTAAGTTTACAGCAATTTCCTTTAAGTGGACGACCTAAGCAGTATTTTAATTACCAAAAAAAAAAAAAAAAAAAATGTACCAGGGCCAAAGTGGAGAAAGTTTAGTGCTGCTGGCAGCATAATGTTAGTGGACTAAAAACAAGATGGGCACAAAATAATAAGAAATTATCTGGGAACACAAAGCAGAGACCATTTGCATTTGGGTGCAAAAAAAGTGAATGTGCCTCAGTGCATAGTAGCGTCATGTGAAAACCTCCAGCCTTCATCTTTTTGATTGAAGGTTTTCATGCTGCAGTTTGGCCGAAGCTCAGGTGATAAAGCAGGTTGGTCATTAATCGTTGGGACTGCTGGATCATCAAACCAGTATCCTCAGGAACGACGTGCACAGTGGAAGAATCTGCACCTCGCGATTTACAACTAATGTCAATGTTAAGTGCAACGCAGGAGGAAATGTGATCTATATGTAGCCGATAGTTTAAAATATGTTGGCATTGCACAATAAACAACATTGTCACTGAATGTAATATAAGGTTTTGCAGAATTATCCAATATCACTGTTGCTTTGGGATTCAATTCTTGCTCAAGTTCAGTTTGTAGAATGCTATAATGCCAAATTGCTCTCGATGTGTGTGGATACTAATGGAAATATTAACAATAATGTGTTTCACATAAAAAGACTAATAGAATTGTACATGTGTGCCGCCACTGTTTTTCTCTTGAATACCCAAAATAAATTTCTCCTATGGGAAACAATACAGACTAATCGATCTGAATAATCTAAAACAGGGAGAAACTAAATGCAAAATAAGGTGGAACGTAAAACCCACTTGATAATAATTCTGTACATCGGCGCATAAGTGTGAAGCAAAGTGCAAAAGAGAGTTTCAGGTCTGCAAGAGGAAAGTTGGAGCTAATTAAAAGCTAAAGCAAAGAGACACATTTTTAGCTCTCTTTTAAAAATATATAGCGAGCTGGCTTCACCGATATCTTCTGTTAGTGCCTTCTGTAGCTCTGGGGAGTAATTGACAAAGGCTGCATCAGTGATTTTCTGCAACTTGAAAGTGATGGAAGCAACTTATGTTTTTTTACCATCCAATAAATAAATAACTCAGTTGTAAAAAGTCAACAGATTAACTGTAAACTATAATCAGATTGATATTAATATCTCTTCTCCGATATTGATTTTGCACATATTAACTCCTGTGAACTTCGTTGCCAGCCACCGCTCCACCCACACAGCACGGAAACAACTGCAATTCTCCAGTGATCCTCTCACAGTAAGTGTGTTTCAGGCTACAGTAGCAGGATATTGCCTTGGGTTTTTTTTTTTTTTTTAAGAGTCACAGAGTCAGAATTGCAAGAAACAGAAGCTGCATTGCATGTGCTGATCAAATTTGTCCAAATCCCCTCGGTTCTGCTGAAGCCTCCTTTCTCTAGGGGAAACAGAAGCAGCAAGGAAACCAAGGAAGCTTTGGAGGCATTATCACAAAGTAATAATCTTATGGTAGGAATATTCACAGCGTGGTGTGAACTGAATTAGCAGATAGTGAACACATACTTCATAGAACAGCAGTTTGTGTAGCATCTTCAGAGCAGCTTGAGGGAGCTGAATTTACATTTAAGAGAAAATAGATGCAGCTTCTGGTTAATATTTATCCAACACACGCTATTTAAATTTGAGAAACTGATGAAGCTCACACTGTAGGAGAAATGCTCAGATCATTACTGTCGGTGTAAAAGGGTAAACAGTATGGATTAAGTCATTTCACAGTTTCTACTGTTGAAATTCAGTTTGTGACTCTAACATATCTTAATCTGTTATCAATAAATAACTATTTCCTCTGAGACACAAGACGGAATCTGAAAATGTGCAGCACAGTCATTATCACTGAAAGCTGGTTTTGGTTCATCAAAACCAGCTTTTTTCAGTCTGAATTTCAGTTTTGGACAGATTTGTGTTACTCTCCAGTCCTCAGATTAATATTTGATTCACTGCTCGAGGCTGTGTAGACACCGTCTCCCATAATATTGCACAATAGATTGTAAAACCTTCCACAGATGTGTGACAGCTGGTGGCGTCATCCTGTTTAGTGTCTCCAACGAAGCAGATGCCTTTTTCAATCTAATTTAAGGGAACCAAAGTTCACAGCTCTCTGCTGAGGTTTAGTTTACTCAGACAAAATTGAATATTTCCTCACAGCCACTATTAAATCTCCTGGGTTAGTGATAGTGACGGATGCATGTGTTGGTGTTGCACTAAAGACTGCAAGCCACAAAATGAAGTTATTCGCTAAATAAATAGTGGGAGTGACGATATTGCCTTGTTACTTTCCTGTAATGAGAGGATGTCTGGAAATCTCAATGAATGTAATATTGACTGGAAAGCAACACGATAAGTAGGGGAAGAGTTACGGGTCTACTTGATATTGTAATGTATTCAGTTGACATGAAAGAGAGCTGCAAAAATAAAAAGTTATCATTAAAAAATTACAAATAACTAGTTTTAAGACCCAAAATAGGGCTTATTACCTCAATCAGCTTTTTTTTTTTTTTGGTCACCATTCAGAGGGCCAGATTACAAATGACCCTTTAAATGAAAAAGAAATAAAAAATTTGAATTTCTAATCAATAAATATTTTTTTCTGTTTCTTCTTTCGGCACCCACACCTATGGGCAAACATACAGAAGTCATACAGCTCCTGAACTAAGTGCTAACATCAACATGGCGTTAAGCTGGTAAGATGTTTACTGTGTTCACCATCAGTTTAGCATCAAAGCATCCTGTGCACATGATGAAGGTCAAAGTTCATCGTTCGTGCGGGTCACAAGCGTTATCATGCAATACCTGCTCTTAATGTAAGTATGGTACATGTGGTACAAATGTAATGCAGAACATAAATAAGTAAATGAGGATGAGAGTGTTTTTGCATGGGACCACACGAATCTGCAGATGAACTGTATCTGTAACTAACCTCCTGCTAATGCTGCAGCTGAAGCCGCAGCTCGCAGCCCGAGGCAGCCGACTCTATTTTAAACAAAAGAAGCCAAAGATAATAGCGGCCTCAGTAATTAAACGACTTCAGCTTGATGTATTGGAAAATGCTCAGCTTTTATACCACCAGGCTCAGCTCGTTCTCTAATCCATACCGCAGGAAATGCAAATGTCATTTCCTGTCTCGCTGCTGCAGTGGAGAATTGAGCGCTGCGGTGGAAACCTTAGCCAGGGCAGCAGCAATTACATTACTCACATTAATGTAAACTGATCATGTGTAGGAAAAAAAAAAAATGTGGGAGGGGAGTTCAGGAGGGGAGTGGACCAAAGATTCAGAGTTCAATTCGATGAGTTTCATTTTCTCTTCTCTGAAAAGGAGCTGCTGGATCCATTTCAACAGCTTTTCTGTAAGAGAACTTCTCTGACACATTCTTACTTTGAACACCATTATATGGAAACTCTCAGGCTGTTTATAACGCTTTTCAATATCTGCACATAGAGCCTTATGCTTTTCACTGTATTTCACTCTTTCACTTTTCAGAATACAACTGTTCAGTCTATTTATCTTTAGTTTGTAACCCCGGTCTATTGTCTAAAAATGTTTTGGTGTAGATTTAACTTTGAGACTGTCCTTACAGGAAGAGCATCAGATGTTTGTTCAAACATTGTTGTATAATATCAGGAACATGTCTGACCTCATGTCAAAAGAACTTGTCTGTCACAAGCAGGAATTAGCTTGACGTTATAAAACTTGAAAAACACCACAAACGCTCTCATGGAGGAAGTCAGTTTGGATGGTTGCTTCAGCTAAGTTTGCAAGGTTTGCTCCAGGAAGTCACTGCACTTGGCCAAGAAATAGTCAGACAGTGTTCCTTTAATCAGTAGTTTTAGTTGCCTGAACCTAATCAAACCTGAACTCTGGGTGGCAAATCAGCAAAAGGTCATAAATGATGACACATTTTGTTGTATAGGTTACATAAACACCTATTGGACATTTTCCTACACATCCATGAATTTGAAGTGCTCCAACAATCAGCCACACAATTTGTTCTTCCTCTAAACATGTAAGAAAAAAATATTTAAAACATCTAACCAGTGCCAATGTGAAATTCCCCAGTTCAGACTGGAGATGTTGGTATTTCCAGGACTCAGAGGCGCCGTGATCGTTCATCTATTAATCAGCCACCTGCTGAGAAAGTGTTTGCATGCTGGTTTTAAAAAACAATGCAGAAAGAGTTGGATAAATAAAAATCATGAGGACAGAGGTAATCCAAAAGTATTCTCTCCCCTCCGAGACAAGGCAGGAAATGCAGAGTGCTTTAATGATAAGGATAGCTTTAAAAAGATTATTCAGAATTTTTCATCGCAACATTTTGCACCAAACAGTGTGTTCAGTATATCAAACCCATGCTTCCTAAAATGATCACCGTCACAATCGACACCAGTAATTTCAACACACTTCACATTTTGCTTCATTGATTCTGAAAAGGGCCCGAAAAGCAGCAACGAAAGTTCAGTAATACTCTCATTATTTGTGTCACTGACACTATGAAAGTACCACATGTTTAAACCAGCAGTTAGAACAGTGTTTTTGTCCTGCAGAGAAATTAACTGCTGAGCTTCCAGCTCTTCATCCACCAGAAACTTTCCTCATGAATTACACATTAAACACTGCATCTGCCATTCAAAAGACCTTCACTTTTCTTTTTTTTTAGAAAGCTATTATGTAAATTTATTTCAAACATTTTTGACCCGTTTATCATTCAGTGTAAGTGAAACTGCTTTGATTGGTCAAATATTGGTTCAAACTGTGATCTGTTGTTTACCGTCAGACTCGGCTGAGCCACTTTGGAGCCCGGCGCTGTTTTTTTTCACAGATAATGAGGCCTGTGATTACCATCTTAATAGGCATTAATAAGAAATGAGTGATGGCGCAAGGCACATTTGCAAACAGTACACAGAGAATGGAGTATCAAGGAATTAAGCACACTTGGGAAGGGAGCTATAATCTCATGAAAATTCAATTAGCCCACTTTAGAAATGGATTATGCACAAGAAATAAAATTAGCGAGATAGGGTGGAAAGTAAGAGCACGGCGCGTGGAATCGGATAGTAGTTGCTACTCTGACATTCACTTATCGGGTTTCACTATTGTCACTTATATTTTCTCATTAGTCACAACACAAAGTCCTGCAGCGACTCGCTTCGTTTGCAATTTGCATTTGGAAACATGTCAACTTGACAAGGCCTCCATTATTAACTTCTCATCAATAACTAATCAAAGAAGTGCCGTTCATTTACTGTAAACGCAACACTTACACAATATTTCATTAAACTGATGTCATCTTTAGGAAGAGGATGAATGCTTGTTGAATGAGGATTAGTAAAATCTGCAGGATCTTCATGTCTGTCGCAAATTTCTTGGCGGTCCAGTCAACTTCACTGTGGCGCTAGAGGAAAAGTCAGAGGATGACTAAAATCATTAGGATGTATCCTCTGGGAAACATGAATGTCTGTATAAAATCATGGCAATAGTTATTGTGATATTTCTCTCTGGACCAAACTGTCTCTTTGAAGTGCTTTAAATATCTTCTGTTGAATATTGATTATCTAACACAGATCCAGTTTTTAAAAACACCTCTCGTAGTTCATTTAACTAACTGCAGCAGGAGGAAAAGTTTGTCTGACATAAGTTGAATCATTGACCAGATTTAAACCAGAATAAAGATACTTTTTTCTGTTTGTGTGAAGCTTCTGTTTCAACAAGCTCTGTGGAGAATTTCAAAGACCTTCGGGAGAGAATATAATTGATCAGCTTCCGACGGTGTGATCAGCATGTTCCCTTAGAGCCTCGGCTTTGTTCTTATTCATTCAAAGGACGTTAAATTTGAAAATGATTGTCACTGTAGTCATGAAAGAGCGGAGCAGAAATGTTTTCATATGGGTGTGGATTTATTACTGATCAAGCAAAAAAATACCCGACAGAGTATTTGAGAAAAAGTTTTGGTCAAAATTATAGTACAATATCTTTAAAGTCAGTTGTTGTTGATGGTCCATTGATTCTCGTTTTGGCAAATTAAGTGATATGTAAAGTGAAGCCAGAAATGACTCAACATGCTGGTAGTTTATCACTTAAACCTCCACATAGGGTATAACAGGTCAACAGGACATAGTATCATGATTGGGTCTCGTTTGCATTTTACACAGTGTCCCGACTCTTTTGGAATCAGGGTTGTAAACAGAGAGATAGATGTTTCATTAAGTATCTGCGGAGCCTCTTGCACATCACAGTCAGCTAAAAATGAGACCATCTGTGGGTCGACCTATTCGACTGACAGTCAGGAGGAGAAAAAAAAAAACATTTCCTGGAGTGAAATTAAAACAGACTTCAAAGTAAGGAGATTTGTGTGATAATGATGTGGACTGGGCACTTTACCAAATTACAGCGGAACAGCAGACACAGCAGAAACCTTTTGTTTTGTATTAAGCTGCTTCAAGCAACGCAGAGGAAAATGGTTTGTGATATCAGAATTATTACTGTATGTTATCATCTTAATTACGTTAAAGTAGGTTTTTCAGTAGGATTTCGTCTCTTATCTTGTCCTTTATGTCCTGTTGTCTCTTGTTTGTCATGTCATGTTTATTTTGTGTTTTCTTCTGTCGCCCTTTGTCTTGTCTTTTTTTCTGTTGTTTTTTGTCCTTCTGCTCTCGTGTCGTATCTCCAGTCTTTTGTCTCGTCCTTAGGCTTTTGTCTCTTGTCTTGTCCTTTATCTCTTGTCGTCTTTCTGGTCTGTGCAGTTTCCCGTGAACGATGGAAACTAATGTGTGTTTACTGTCCTTGACCTGCTCTTTTTCCACCGACCGGCACAGACTCACAGAAAATCAATCATCATGGTGAAATTGGCCTTTCTGTCATGTAATGTGTTACGGACTTTTAGCTTTGGACTTTCCAAAAAAAAATCCATTTTTAAACAGAAATCTGACACAAAGATTGAAAGAAAGCCCCTCAGGGTTTGAGGCTGTTTTCAATTTTTACTGTCAGAACAATCTGTGTTAACATCTTTCAAATTGAAAAAAGAAAAATGCTGACCTGAGTGAATATTGTTTCCTTTGTTTGCACCAGAGATGGGAAGAAATCCGAGGGTTGGTGACCTTACAACCAAACCCTGGCCGTTAAACCTACTCTACCTCTCTGAAGACAGATTTATAGAATCCAGGAAGAAGCTTTACGCGACATGATTGCTGTAAAAGTGGAGTCATTTTGAGAAACACAGAGAGGGAAGGATTGCTCAGAAAAACAATATGATTTCCAGCTCCGGTCAAAGTCGTCTCATCGAGCCAAACAGCGTATTGATGAGGGAGGATTTTTGTCCGTGCTGAGGTATGTAGAGTCTGACAGATCAGGAAGAGGATGCTAAAATATGTATGGTTTGACCTATGGAAAGACCTTGAATAATAGATGGGCTGTAGCTCCTATAGATTTATCTGTTTATGTCGGCTTTCTTTTCAAAGAAGCGTCCTCTTGAATTTGATATTATGGATGCAAGATCAAACCCATTTTAACATCCCCGACCAACATTTATTCCTGCTCTTTAGAACATGAATTCCTCCAGGGTGAATTACTGCAGCCTTGGGTTAATCCTGAAGCCTATTAAAAGTTGCCGTGATTTTAAACACGTATTGTCTGGTAATGCTTGATAGTCTGTACTATTTAAGGTTATTTAGTTCCTAGCTGCTTTAGCTTTGAAATTGAACTGCTGTAGCCTCATGTACGGATGAGGCAAAATGGATGTTAATGGCCGACTGCAGTCACGTAAGTCGTCATCAATCTTCCTACTATTTGGCCTGACAGCGTTTTCCCCAGCGTTAGATTAGAAAGCATTTTTTTTTCATTTGCATGTCATTACGCAGCTCCGCAAATTGGGGAGGTTAAAGTGCCAGTCAAAGCCATACCCACCAAAAAAAGATCTTCCCCTACAGGAGGGCGACACTCTGAGAGAAACCGTTTCATCTCAGCTGAAGCCGTTTTCGAAGAAATTACACGTTTCTTTATTCATGAGCAACATGCTTCGGCTTCCCTCTTGGGTTTAAAGAAGCCAGTGGCGAGCCGTCTCCGGGAATCTTGTTGACAGTCATTGGATTTCAGGCTTGCTGAGTCGACAGAATGAGGCAAGTCGAGCATGGTGCCGGGGTTCCTGAGGAAAACATGAATCAAAAAAATGCGTGTATGTGTGTTGAGCTGCGGCCATTTTCAGAAATGTGTTTCAAGCAAAAAGCTCTACGAGGCACCTCTGTTTTCAGAGGCTTCAGCACTGTGCTTTTCCTTTTTGTCACAAAGTCTTTAAGGTTTTTTAAAAGAACAGTTTTCTTTCTTTCCAAAAGTTGGAGGAGAAGATTGAATACCGCTCTATGTTAAATATGTCAAACAATAAAAATCAATCATATCAAAACTTTCTGCTATGAGTCTTTATTCTAAGCTACATTAACCTGTAGCTTTTAATGGCTCGACGTGAAAAGTGATGTTGAGTCCTGGCAAGAATAAGTTAATTTCCCATAATGTCAAACTGATACTTTAAAGTTTAATTATTTTAAGGGCTCTTTAAAAAGTCCAAAGCACTCCTGGCTCTCTCTTTGGCTTGTAAAATAAAGACTGAAGCACAGACACCTGCACCAAAAATGACAGATTGCAAAAGGATGGCAGTGAGCTCAGAGGTTGGCAGGCACAGCACTATGTGTTGGCAGTGAGCTTAGAGGAAAGTATTAATAAAATATCTTAAGTGAATTTCAGATCCCGTTAATGCAACCTCTATTTTCACTTTGTTCCACTGTTTTGGCCTCTCATCATTCAGCCATGGTTTGTTGCAGAGATACTGAGCACACAGGCACATCTGGCATTTGAAACTGAATCCCGCTTTTATCTCTCGTCGACCTCGTTCACGTCCGTCCTCTCTGCGCTCCGGCCTTCACCTGCAGCCTCTCTGAGGGACGGAGGATACCTGATGAGATGAGGCTTTACCTTCAGATGATCTCCAACAGAACTCATACAAGGTGCACACAGCGTACACGGGTGATCATACCCTGGTCAATAACGCCGCCAGCCGCACGTCCTTCCTCAGCCATCAACTGTTTAGAGACCACAAACAGAGCCAGACATGGACAGACATGCAAAGAGAGAACGATAAAAACAGCCAGGGAGGGATGAGATGGAGAAAAAGCTGGAAAGAGATAAAAAATGGTGTCAGCTCAATATTTAGAAACTTATAAAAGCAGCCAATTCAAAAAGCAGGGGGAAAAAAATCCCATGAGACAGGTGATAAAAGGTGGAAAACAGATGAGAACAGGTGGATGCATGGCTGCGAATACAAAATCAACTCTCTGGGGGAGTTGCATGTTCTGCACCCTTGATAATCACAACGTAAAAAAGACATAATATTTTTTTTGAGAGACAATACGGCCGAACCGCTCTGCAGCTTCAAATATATAGATGACCGAAATAATCAACTGAATTGCTTAAATTGATTGAAACCTGATTTTAGATCAAATGTATAGTGTCTCCTCGTGGAGTTGCAATCAGATAATAACTCCATGTTGTTATCGCCTTTGTCCAGACACTACCTCAACATGAAGAATACACAGATATAACATATTTTCTTGTTCTGTTAGAAAGCTGCGACTGAAAAATGTGCTGCCTATGAAGAGGACTACCCTCGTCAAGAAGGAGAACCTGTAAATTTTCTTGACTCAAAGATGCTTCCTCTTCAAATTGCAGGTCAAGTGCTCCTTCAGGAGCTGAATCCATTAATAGTAATGTATTATACAAGAGGCACTCCAAAACACAGGCAAGCACAGCAGGTTTTGGGAAAGTCCGACACCTGCCCTCCAGGACGTACTCAATGAAAGCACAGAGGAAACAATAAATTATTTGGCTGTTTGTCTGTGCAAAAATTAAATTACAGCCAATGGCAAGGTCTGTATGATTAGTACATTTGGCTTCATTAAACTGTAATTAACCTAAAATGTGCCGTTGGAGATTCTCAAGTTAACATCATTACTGTGAAACTTTTGCCCTTCGTTTCAAATTACCTTGTGCTTTTATCCAGAAATGAAAAAAAAAAACCTTTCTGAACTGACATTTTGAAGAAAGGATGGGACACACATAACAAAGGAAACCCCAAATATTTCTATGCAAAAATCCTCAAGGTTTCCACTTCAACTCCTGACAAATGAAAAGAAGAACCTTTACAACAAACTCCCAGAAGTGCGTCAGTAGTTTTTAGAGCGCAACCACGGGAGGTGTTATATCACCAGAGAGGAAACACAATTACTTGAAGTAAAAACCTCCCTCACGCTGTAAAATGCAGACAGAGTTTATCATGTGGGAAAAATAATATATCACGGTGTAACAATTTAGTGAGACTGTACAATAAAAGCTATTACCTTCAGTAGATATACTGTATATGTAGTGCTGCAGGTCCAGAATCAACTTGTTTCATCCCTTGAGCTTTGAGCTGAGGGAGGCTGACATGTGCAGGGTTATTGATCTGACAGGAGCAGCATGTTCTCCGTCGGCCCAACATCCGTCTCTTCATACATATTCAGGATGCAGTCAGCTCCGTGTACACACACAATTGACTTTATTCCCATCGTGACCATTTGGAGCTTTGAGAGTTCTTCGATGTGGAAACTGTACTCTGCACATAAAACTTTCAGACATTTACTGGCTGTCATCTGTTTTGTAGTCATTTAATTGAAAATGCATTCGGGAATATACACCACTAAAGCACAATATCCGAAGCTGGAAGAGGGCGGCTGCTCAGTCGTCATAATAATAATTTGATTAATCATTATTATGAACTGAAAAGGACATTAAGGTTACTCCTGCATTTGTAATCTATCTTGAGGTCTGGTCTTTAGAGGGGCCCTTTGTCAAAGCCCACAATAAATACGTTTAACATTTCTTACATAATGCATATTCTGAAGAAGACTGCATTTAGTCAACTTCTAACAAACTAAATTGAGAAACACAGGGAGCTCTGATTGTATATGTTCAAAGTCTTACTGTTCGAGTGTTTACACAGATGCACCTGATGCTGGGGGATGTTATTCGCTTTGCAGGTATTTGCAGGGATTCTCAGCTGAAGATGAAAAGTCAAGGGACAAAACATTTTCCAAATCATCGTCTGGGGACCATGAATATGTGAACCAAATTTCACGGTAGTCCATCCAATAAGAAGTCCAACAGGAAAAAGCCATCACCATAAATCACTAAGATCCATTATGCGGTGACCTTGAATCGACCCTCACGTCCATCTGATAGTTGTTGATATTTCAGTCTGGATCAAAGTAGTTGATTGAGCAAGCGACAGATTCATATTACCTTCCCTAGCGTCACAGCGCTAACATGGCTAAATATAGTCCATTATCAAGAAACTGGGGCGGGTGTTAAAAGGTTAAACTCTTGGTCCCATGGGAAAATGCCAACATGAGGAACCTCTTCACAGAAAAACATGAAAAGCATCAGAATGGATCGAATATAAAACCAGTGATTCCCACTCAGCATTGATGCTATATATTAAAATGTAACGTTTAAAATATTATTATCCTTCCATATATCACTGTTACTGAGTGACTGTACTCCTAGTAAATTGTGAGCATATGTGTGAATGCCCTCCACTGAAAGGACACGTTTGATGGAGGATTGTGAGAACAAAGTTGGAGGGACTCTTTGAACGTGCTTTTAAATATTTCAGATAGCACTGATCAGATTAAGAATGAGAGCCAATGTAGGTCATATAGATCTCAGGTTGTAACCTCACACCAAATCAAAGTAACATGAGACAGACTTTGAACTTCACATAGAGCCGTCCGGATGACCTTGGGATCACATCTGAAATGGGCCATTGTTATTGAACATGCGACAGAGATAGCACAGACAATGGCTGTTTGTAGTCGGATCAATGGCGGGCCTTTACCGGTTTCTCCTTTCCTTGCCACGGGCCACGATGTTTCGTTACGGCAGATTAAAAAGGTAGAGCAGACAGCAGCGTTTGGCAAATCTCAAAAGGGATTTGCGGCTACAAATAAAAGACGTGTGAGGAAAAAGGGGGGAGAGAGAAGGTGAATGTGTACTTTGCAGAGCCGGGAACTGAGCGGGAACCGGTCTGGGATGAAGTGTTTACTCTCTCACTGGAAAGGTCCTGCAGGCAGCGGCTGTTTGTCTGCTCTGCCCTTGATGCACGAACAACAGGACGATGTAAATGAGTCATCACACAACAGCTTCCAGGTTTTCCTTGAGCATCATCGCCGACCTCTTCAGCTGAACCGCTCAGAGCCAAACAGAAGAGGCTCACATAGAAATGAAATGCATACGTTTTCAAGTTAAACTCTTAAAACTGATGTCACTCTTGATTATTTTTGAGTCGCCCAAACTCCATAGAAGAATACTAGTTCTTAGATGGAGGCTAAAGTATGATTCAGGGACTTTTGCTTAATATGCACCTTTTAGTTTTCAGCCTACACTATATCTCTCACTTGGGATGAAGGCTTACTTGTAATAGTGTATGAAGGAGTCTCTGCACATCAGTCCAGGCAAATTGATCATTTGCTAAACCCCCTCCTTCTGACAGCGAGTGTCCGATCGGAGCTTAATAACCGTAACAAGGCGCAGCAGGTCTGTTTGGATTTGCACACACATCAAAGCGGCGTACATGGGGTTGTATTAACAGCCACACTCAGCATCTAAAGAGTTTGGAGGGTCTGTTTTTTAATGTCAACATAAGCGTAACAAAAGTGTGAGTAATGGAAAAGTGATTTGATGTCAGTTTTAATGTATGTAAACGTAACTTCCATAACCAAGCAGCGAGCTCACGTCTGGTTGTGCTGCACATCTGCTTTGTGGGAGTCAAGATGATTTCTGTATCTTACTTTCAGCCACTTTACATATTTGATTCCTTTTCCTTCTTTCCTTCTTTCTACCTGAGTTCATGTTAATTCTTTCCTGAAGTTAAGACACTCTTTACTAATCATCAAGATAAATGGTTTTATTATAGTGATTATGAAATTGTATCGCTGGACAAATAATTAAAGTAGTTCCACGTAATAATTCTGATTTATGCTACATCTCCAGAAACTATATCTCCAGAAACTAATTTTCCCAACAAATGTGATTGGATGGTTTCAAGTTACAGTTTTACCTAAAGCTGAACATTTTTCAATCTTGGCGACCAGAAAAAAAAAAACTTGCAGCCAAGAATAAACATTCAGCACCTCTTTGCTGCTGGTGTTTGTGGGATAGTGTGAATTAGTAAATTCAGAAAATACTCTGGTCTCAGGATGAAATGATTTCGTGAACACAGCTCCTAAAGAGACAGGATTCAGACTAATGAGGTCTGGAGTACATGGTTATACAATAATTGGAATATTTGTTGCAGATTATGAAAAACTCTAACACGAGCTCCAGACCTTCATGAGTGCAGGTCCTTTCTTTTAATTGTGTTAGAAGCTCAGTGGTCAACAGACAGAGGACAGAGTGCACTCATTAAACCCTCTTTTGATTTATTATACAAACAGATTGTTACATTGGTGAAGAGAACTTCATCCGTGTTCACAGAATTACGATAATTAACCATCGAAGAACGTGCTCAGCGACATGACAAACAAAAGTTTTCATTATTCACACTATCTTCGTGAGCAGATGTCAGACTGAAATATACAGTGGTTTTTAGTACTTGAAGACATAGTCAAAGACGGATAATGAGTTGCTAATGAACCCTATGACAGCAAAACAACAAATGCGATGTGCCATAATCAACCGGTGATGAGACAATTACTTCCTCTTAATGAACAGCTCCTTGACCTAATTTACTGTCCTGGGAAAAACCATCACACACATTTCCACAGCACTATTTTCATATCAGATCAGAAGTTGTGTTGTTTCATGTTGTGCAACTGATGAGCCCCTTATCGCAGAGCACATGCGTCCTTATCTTAGCGTCTCTTATCTCCAGTATTTGTGGCCCTGGGAGATCAAATCTGAACGGGTTGCGTAACGAGCACGACAGCCCAAAGGTAAAAGCTTGCGAGACAGAGTGAGAGGGAGGACTGGAGTAAGGGCCAGCACTGAACTCTGCAATCTGCTGACCTTGGTTTTCTTGTAAAGACAAGCTGAAACATGAACAGACATTAATGGATAGTCTCGTGGATGTCTCTGTCTATTTCACTCTCGCTTACTCTCCTTTTCCCGGCCTTGGCTTGAAAAAGACATTTCCACTCCTGACAACAGAAGGAAAGCCCGAGTCGTAGCTTTAATGAGGCCCCTGAAGGTTTTAAGTCAGGGGCCTGAGGGGGTCCATCTGGAGAAGTAGACCCCTCTGCATATGAAGCACAAAGGTGGTAGAAGTGGTAGAAAGCAAGTTTCAGAAAAAAGGTCTGTTTCATTTAAAAATCTGTTTATGCATCTGTGAATTTAAAGTCATAGTTTGACATTTTGGGAAATATGCTTATCAACTTTCCTGCCAAGAGCTAGATGGGACGATCAATATCGCTCTCATCCGTCCGTTAAATACAACAAGTCATCCAAATTAAATGACAAAATAAATCATTGGTTCTCCAGAATGAAAGATGTAAGCGCTTTCTGATCCGATGCCTCTGTGGACCATTTTCAAAATAAAAACTTTTAATAATGTGACACCACTGTGGTGCCAGGTTTGAAACAAGATTTTGGGCTCCAACCACGACTTTATTAAGGTTAGAAAACAACCATCAATCATGATTTAAAGAAACCAAGACTGACAGTCTCTCATGTTAAAGTCCAATGTTTTGTTGCTCTATAAGTAAAGACGAAAGGTAACAAAGGTTATGTGCAGGACTGTTTTTTGTTGTTTTCCACTTCAGTTTTTGCATGAATCAAACCAACAAGACGCCATATTTAATTAGTGAGCTTTAGAGGTGCTGGTTGTTGGATGGATTTATTTTACAAACGTTTCTATAGTCTTAAAGCTAAGCTGAGATAACCAGCTGCTGCCTTTGTCTTCATATTGACAGACATGAGGGTGGGTTCAAAGTGCATTTCTAAAATAAACTTCATCAACTGGAAAAGCCAACTGTTGTTCCCATTAAAACATGAAAAAAAAAACATTGCCTGATGCAGAGACATTTTGTTCAGGTTTAACGTTAAAGTCACTTAGTAATTCGTCATCTGCATAGAAAGGAGTCATTAGAACAAGTCCTTTGTCGTGCAGAGCGAATATGCTCATCTGCTCTAGATGGTGGCATCGAGATCTTTTCTAAAGGCAGAGATGAGACGTGTCTTCACATCACTGTCTCTGCACAACATCCTGCTAATGTTGCCAGAGCTCCAGGGAACAAAAGATCATGACTTCCTATACAATATGCTGTATATCTCATATAATGACAGCTCTCAGTTCGACACCCAGGAAACGACAGTAATGTACCAAGAATTAATGAAATGAAACACTTTAATCAGCTTGAGGCCGTGGAGAAATTACTCTTAATCAATAGAGTAGCGGTTAATTATATATTCATGACTGTATTCAGCATTGATTAAAAGTTTCTCACAGACTGTCAGGTGTGGATTTCATCAGGGCGACACTCGCCTGCGATGGCGCCCTTTTCTGCGATCGGGAAATGACATTAGTTATAATTATGAATCCGACTGTTAACATATTGATTCTCCTCTTAATTAGAAATGTTATAAACCCCATAAAAAGTCAGCTCCCCATTATTTCTGGTACAGATATGGCTGATTGAACAGAATCAATGTGCCTCTGTGTGATTTTCATGACGGCGCTCGAGTTCACAATCAGAAGAGGCAGCGGCGAGAATGAAACACTTGCATCATCAGGAGAAAGGACTTTTGTCTGTCACTTCATTCTGTCTTCTTTGGAAAACAATGAGCACATGGATCTCCAAAAAATCTTTGTAACTCAAACCTTTAAGAATATTTTACAAAAAGTCACAGTGGGTTCAGGAGTAAAGTACGACGAGGCAAATATTTTTTTCTAAGTCAAGGTTACATAAGTCCAGCCTTCCTCAAGAGTTTCAACGAAAACTTGCACATTAACTCCCCCTCTCCTCTCCTGACTGTCTCCATCTGTCTGTCACTCTTCTCTCTGCTTTAAAAAGCAAGATGTCTGCCGCTAACTGACACGGTAAGCATGTCAAATCGACGGGCTATTTTTATCCCGAAAGCAAAGCACATTGGAGGGGACAGTGTATAAAAGCCTCGCCTGAAGGTAGGGCTTTCAAGGGACAGATAATGCGACTGTTTCCTATTGGAGAGATTTAAGCAGCTTCTTTATTTATTCGAGCTTTGTTGTGTCAGACATGAACTTGGACTCAAGGTTGGCTTAGAAGTCAACACACAACTGCAAAGCTGCTCGCGGTTCGTGATTGAAAAGTCTATAGAGCCGGTCTTCCAAGACACGGGTTCAGACACGTGCACGCTTTCAAGCTTTTTTATTGATTTTCCCTTTTCAAAACATGCACTTCTTCTTTGATTCACTTATATATAAAAAAAAATAGGTCTCCGAATCAGCAACTTTGTCCATTTTCAGTTTTCGAATAAGAGGCACATTGGTTGTTTTCCAGTTCTGTTCATACACTCACACTTCAAATTATTGGACACTTCATTGGAAATAATTTCAAAATGGAGATCTTGAAAGCTTGCGGTTACATGATAATATGAATGGGTTAATTTTTCTATGCCTTCAGGTACAAAATGTGTCCTCACTAATATGAAATACAAAAATAAATTACCCGTACTCTCTCCTAGATTTACTGCTGCCGTGACTCTTAAGCTCATTATGTGTTATCGCTGAAGTTTGGAGTCACCTTGAGACATTTGCTCGTGGGGTATTTTACCCACAATGTATGGTTTCGCAGGGAAACTGTCAACTCCCTGTCTACGATGTCCCTCATGCAACCTTCTGTTTTGCTAAGGGAGCATTTTGGCTGTCCGAAGGAGCAGGTCAAATATTCATAAACCTTCGTCGCAGGGCTGAGACGGCAGGGCAGTGACAGAGGGAGGCTCCCTTTCATCTAGGTGGGGATGTAAATAATGGTGGAGGGAGGACCGCTGACAGATTGAATATTTGTCAGTGGTGGAGCAAGTATTCAGATCCTTTACTTAAGAAGAATCAAATACTCTATTACAAGTAAAAAGGTTACTTAAGAAAAAAGTATATTTAGGAAATTGTACTTAAGGTATCAAAAGTAAAAGTAGTCCATGCAGATAAAAGTTGGTTTGTAAAACATAAATGCAGAATGCAATGATTTGCAAATCCTTCTCATCCTATATTCAATTGAATTCAGCACAAACACCATATAACATGTTCTGATAACTGAAAAACTTTATTAATTTTTGTAAAATATAATAACAAAAAAGGCAACGAATGCAACTGCAACTAATGATTATTTTCATTGATTGATCTTTTAATTATTTTCTTGATTAATTGACTATAAAAACAGGGAGAAATGTCCTTATGGCTAACAAGAGCACAAAGGGACACATTAATAAAATGACTGCAAGGGAAAAAACAACTCACAAATCCTCACATTTGAAAGTGTGTGAGATGTTATGCCAATTATTCTCCTCACCTGAGGCTGCTTTTTTAGGTTTCATTAACATTTAAAGCCAAATCAATAGCACAATTACTGTTCCCAGAATTTGAGGAAAAGTTACAGCCACTGGACATTTAAACTGATGAAGTTTAACCACTCTCTCTGCAGCTCCTCAGCCAAATAAGTTATCTTGGCTCTGTGGAACCCCACTGCTTCTGTTTACAGAGCAGCATTCAGACTGTAGTGTGCCGGCAGAGCATGTCCCCACTGTGTAAAACGGCTGTGTCGGAGGACGCTACCATCCCACAGATCTGCGAGGCTGATTAATGCACAAACATGCGGTCAGGCTGCATTTGTACACGCGATTGATGCCGATTTAATATCTGCATTTCAAATGTCCCTTCATCACCCTGCCAGCGGCGTAAGGCACATCTCCTCCCCAGGACGGCTGACAGCCAGCACTAAGGAGGAGGTAATTTCCCTCCGTCTCAAACTCAAGTTTAAATGAGCCTGCTTGTCACAAAACCAGACACTTTTAAAAAATGTGTAAAGAAAAAAAGTGTTTTGACTGCTCCTAAATGTCAAAGTGAACGTTTTATACATCTTTGCAGACACAGCATTGAATAAAACAGAAAACGAAGTGACGAAAAGAGAGCTGGCAAGAGTACAAGCAAAACTAATCTAGGTCCTAGTTATAAGCTGCATCTTAATTCAAGTTGTGTTTGGAGAATGTGGTACATTCAACCAGGAAATAGCTGAATAAACATGCAGAATTCACTATTTTTTTGAGTGCAGTGTCTTTAAATATTGCCAGTTTTTCACATTAGAAAAACAAGCAAAATGACACAAATGCAAAAAATCAGACAGAAGACGCTAAATGCATTTGTCTAGAAGCTGTGTTCAGTTTCCAGTCAGCATTTAGAAAGTGAGTAAAAGGCAAAGAAATGTGTTCGGTAAAAGCAGGAAAGCAGGTCAGAGGAAGACAGCGCTCAACATCAAGCTGGAAAACTGGCTGATATTTCTACACAGGAGCTTAATGAGCAGCAGGTGTGGTCTGATGAGTTCATGTTGGACGGGTGTGCAGGAGGAAGGAGGAGGGTCAGGGAGCAGGAAACTCAGGAGGGACAACTGGTGGACAGATGAGGAACAGCAGGGTCCACAAAGAAAACTTTACAGCGTTTTATCCAGTGTTTCACCGTCATTCATCTCTGTCACTCTTCTTACACTCGCAGCCAAATGTCATTTCTTGTCTCCTGCTTGTATTATTACACCGTGCAGTTATAAAACAAGAATGTGAGCAAACGCTATATCATGAATGAGAGATCTGTGGACACTGGAGAGTTGGGGTTTGGGTTCAGGTGCAAATATGTTCCATGAAAATGGGCGAACACAAACGCTTCAAGCTATTCAAGAGCGATTCCACGCGTCCTTGTGTTTTGAAGTGCGTCACCTGAAAAATCTTAACACAAGTGCGAGCAGCAGGTCGAGCACCAAGAGGAAGCTGCCCCCTTCTGTTCGGGTTCACTACCACTCAAAAAAACCAAATATGGCTGATGAGCTCAGTGAAGTAGGAGCTGATGGGGGGTGAACATCATCATCATCATCATCATCATCATCATCAGTCAGATGCTTCTAATGTTGACTTCAGTATTTCAAGATTCTCAGATTATGGCCTTTTTTTTATATCGTCGTGCTCAGTGATTTAGTAAATGCAACTCTGAATGGTTTGTGCAAATGTATCATTTACATTAACAGTATTTTATGTAATTTTAGTTTTTTATTTGTTGACCTAAACTTTAAGGAGCAGCACCGAAGACACAGTTTATCCAGTCGAGAATAAAGATTTTTCACTGGCAATGAATCACTTGACCGTCTGCAGCAGTCTGAGAGGTTTGCTCACAGAAGCGGCGAAGGGCTGCGTGACATCCAGCGACGCTCCGCTCAGACTCGCCTCATTAAAACTACAGATTAGAGATAACTGACACATCTCTGGAAGTGGTGGTTCAGTTCCAAGCGAGTGCCCGCTCGTCCAAGTTTTATTTCCAGTACTTGGTGCCAAAGTTTCTTCTTTTGAGCCACATATTCATCGTAAGTTCATTCATCACGTCTCCCGCTGGGTGTATTTCGCCTGATTTGAATGTCACCCTCCGATTACGACTGTTGCGTTCTCGCAGGGACACAGTGCCACTCTATCAGCTTCCTCACTGTTACCAGAAGGATTATTTGACTAACTTTCACTGTCTCTTACACTTATTGCAGAAAACACTGTTTGATCTTTTACCTTCCGACTAAACATGAGGCGCTTCCAAGTGTGGGATCAAAATTGCAACAGCTTGTCTTGAAGATGGAGAACTGCAGCGGCTTTGAATTCCTCTTATCAGCTGGTGTAAAAGACATAAACATGTTTATTTGCGACATGAAGTGCACGAGGACATTAAACAGCGTGGATCTCTTTAGCCCTCCTGCTGGGGCTTTTATTTTGGACTTTGATAGGTTATTTGTCTCACGCACTTTCATAGGTTTATAGAAGCTGTTTGTTGCACATTTAGGATTTTGTTAACATTCTTAAAAGGGACAAATATACAACCCTGATTCCAGAAAACTGTAAAACATAAAAGAGTAAAGTCTTCCTGAGTCCATGTATTATTCTCCTTTCTACAATCATGTGTTCACAAAGTGGTGAACCTCTCTCCGTCCTCGCTTGTGATCGACTGAGTCTTTCCAGGATGAACCTTTCATACCCAATCATGATACTATCACCTGTTACCAATGAACCTCTTTACCTGTGGAATGATCCAAACAGGTGTTTTTGGATCAGTCCACAACTTTCACAGTCTTTTGTTGCTCCTGTCCCAACTTGTTTGAAACGTGTTGCTGCCATCAAATTCAGAATCAGCAGATATTTACAGAAATTGATGAAGTTGATGAGGTCAAACATTAAATATATTGAGTATGTGTCAAAAAGAATCAGCTAATTGAGACATTCTGTTTTATTTATGTTTTACGCAGCATCTCAGCAATTCCTTCAGCTTGGAATTGGGGGTCTATTTTTATATTTGTTCAATAGTCAAACAACTCATGACAAGCAAAATCTGTCATCTCCAAATTTGGCGATTTTGAATTTTTCTTCTTCTTGTGTTTCATAAACCATTTAAAACCCAAGTGGACTATCAAGAAAATGCATTCTCACAAACTGTTTTTCTTTGCTCATGAAAAGTTGACATGGAGTTACATTGTTTTCTGAGGAGAATGACATAGCTTGAATAATGATTTTACATGTTCCCAAAGGAGCAGATCTTCATGTTCATGTATTATCGACTGTATAGACAGAGCTCTCATGGCACCATATATCCATTCTCAAAACAGTTGATCATTTTGTCTCATGTTACTTGATTTAGTGTGGATGCACATACGACTCACATCTGGTCTCATCAGGTTGTTAAAAACACATGTTTAGTGATTCAAAGATGCTACAACATTCTCTCTAAGTCTTCACTGGGCCTGCTGATCTTTCAGTTTTGTTCCTCCTGTCTCGGTGATGAACATCCTCCCTTTGCCAGATGCAAGCAGGACAAATAGGAATTGAATAAGACTTCCCCCGGGACCTTGCAACACTCCTCTTGTCTATTAATGTATTGTGTTTTTCTTCCTCTCCCGTCTGCCTCTCTGTAGTTCTCTTTACAGCACATTGTCTGGGATGTGAATGTACAGAAAGGTTGAAGGAACAGTCAGCTCTGTGAGTACACTGTTACTCATAAAAAAAAAAAAAAATGATATAACAAGAGTGTCGACTGTTTCGTGTTCAGCTGTATATTTCTGTCTTCCCCTCCTCGACTGAATCTCCATCTGTGTTACAGGCTCAGAATGAAGCAGCAGCACATTTGAACACAGGAGTTACCTCTGCAACATATTCATGACAGTAACATTCTTCATATCAGCTTGTTGACCGAAGTGTTATATGCATATCTCGTATAACTTCCACTCTATCTGACTGATTCTCTACAGACTGACAAATTCAACTCTGCTAACTTATTATCTGCCGACTATATTCTTCACTCTGTCTCGAATACATAAAACACTGTTAATAGGTCACAGACAGAGCTATAATATAACACTACATTAACTGCGGAGTCGGTGTAGAGACATGAAGGTGAGATTAAAGCGCCAGCAGAAGTTTTAAAACTGAGCTTTATATCTTTTGGTTGAGGATGAAACTGGTAGGTTTTTGCAAATTCACGTCTAGTTCAATGTTTGCTTACTTCTCACTGGAATTTTTACAGCATAGCAAAATCCATGACAGTATCATGAACCTGTCTGAAAAAAATAAAACACTGACTAGAATTAGACTAAAAATAAAACCGGCGAAAACAAAACGAAAGACTGAAATGTCGCTTTAAACCAACTGCAATTATCAGTGAGAAACCCAGACTACATCTGAACTTTAAACTCTTGTCAAAACTGAACTCAGTGTGCACTCAGCATGTTTCATACTAGAACAGACACACATACAGTGTGAAAGTGTTACAGCTAAAATACAGTAAAACACATTGAAAGACATCTCGTCCCAAAACTCTGCAATACATGAACTAATCAAGGTTCAGTGTGACACGTGTTAACAAGCTCCGATTGTCGCTGAGCTGTGTCAAACAAACCTTAAATGCAGCCGAACACATGTGACCACACATTTTATGACTCCATGAATTTAAAAGGCCTCTAATAGCTGGAGGACAATAAGCCCATAAGCACGACTTTCAATTCCCAATTTGCCCAAAAACAACGATCCTGCTGATTCAGTGACTCCCTTCAATCAAGCGTTGATTGAGAGGTTTGCCTCATTGATCTGATGGTTCCCAGAGGACACTTTTATTTCTGCTGATGCCGAGGAGAGAACACGTTATTAGTCGTTCTGTTTGGTTTCAAATAAACTGTTTATGCAGGCGAGACCACAGTTTACAGCTTCTATATTAAAAATTGGTGAAGACGGGACAAGGCTGATTACAGTGTCAGCGTGTACTTCAAACTTTATTGAGGCAGAAAAGGAACAGAAAGTTCAGACATTGAGTTCTGTGACATGTTTAGAAAATTGATATCAAATAAAAAAAGATTTACAGACACACAGACACACACACACAAACCTGACACACACAGAAATGAAAGCTGCTTTGCCTGAGCTCACTTTCCTTGTGTTTTACTGCCCTCCTTTGCCTCACAGCTTTACACAGACAGTAATTCAAACACAACTCCGGCAATATACGGCCTCTATATCTATGATAATAAGCCAATGCTTCGGAGATGGACATAAAAACAACTTTTGATCTTTATCAGACATCACTATTATCATTCTTTACGACCAGCGCTACCTTCTGAGATTGTCTGCTGAGCTGTCAATAAGAAAACTGCATATCAATATATCATCTATAGTATACGCTGTTTGATATTTATTAAGACCGGACTATATGACTGCACATACTATTTATTGAGGTCTCTTCTTACTACACATATCATAGTTGCATGCTGACATTTTGTGTATTGTTTTGTGTATCTTGTATATATCAAAGTTACATCTTCTGTCTGTACTGCCACTGGTCTGTTATTCATTCTGCACACAAGATCTTTTTATAACTTTTTGTTATTATTTGCGTCTCATTAAATGCTAAAATGAATTTCATTGCGCTGCTACTTACTGTGTGCAATGACAATAAAGTTTAACCTAATCAAATCTGTTGTAAGTTATGAATATATTTTGAGATTGAGAATTTATGTAGTTGGATATGTTGCAGTTTAGCGTATTTAAACCTTTAATTATTGTTGTTTTCAAAGAAAGTCAGAATGTGCAGACTTCTTTTATGTATCGCACAAGTGACAAATTGTAGGAAAAATTGGGAACACACATAAGTCACTTACAGCTGTTTTCACCAGAGAATAAGATCCATAATGAGATCACATGATCATTGTAAGACATTTCTTATTTCTTCTTAAAAAAAAATAAACCTGTGTAAATCCACACAAAAAACTGAAGTGAGCTTACCAGACATCACCTGCATTTTTGTTGCAATGAGAAAATCTGTGTGAAAACTGGCCTTTTGGACATTTGAATAATAACTTGAACACTTGTACACATTTACATTTTTAGATAACAGGTAAATGTTTTCTAAAATCCAATGTGTTTTTCGTATGAGTGCAGAGCAGCAATAATATTTTATTATTTGTAAATGAAAAATAAAATATCTCCACATCTCAGTGCATCAGTGAGCTGTGTGATGTAAACAGAGATATTCAGGCTGCAATATCTCAGAATTAGTAATGTGAGTTCAGCTGTTAAAGGTGAAGTGCTGGAAACAGAACTTCTTTCCGACACCTGAAGTTGCACAGTGCGCTTCTTAAAGTGCATATTTTAGGTGAACAGCACGCAAGAATGTTTTTTATTTCTTACTGTATCACCGGGGCTCGACTTGCACTTTTGCTCTGGGACGTTAACCTTCAAAGGACACGACACAAACAGCTCCTTTGGCAAGGAGTGAATCTTCACACCGGCTGGGAAATCAAGAGCTCAACAACACACAGCTGCTGAAGTGCCAATGTTCAGCACACATGAAAACTGGAACTACAAGCTGGTTGTCTGTGCTCTTAAACTTAAAATAAATGAATTGCATGATGGAAAAAATGCATCAGATCCTTCAAATCTGTGAACTCTGGTTGGCTTTCATACACTTTCCTTCAAACTAAATGAAAGGCTGCTGGTGTGACTTGCATGAAAATGCCGGTCAGGTGTTAAGATGCGGCAGCAACCCCCAGGGAGAGACAGACCTTTCATTTGACCTGGATTAAATATTGATGGCCTGCGATAATAGAGGATAGAGCACAAATGTCTATGTCGCAGCACAGTGAGGGGAGGAGGGTCAATCCTTTGTTAATGAACTTTGGGAGGAGGATTTATTTATGTATGTTTTCCTGGGCCCTGAGATGAGCCGTAAAACGTCCATTTAGAAATGAAACGCTGATCGATTTTGATGCATCTGAGTTTTCCCTCACTCTTCCACCCTTCCAACTCTTCCATCATTAGCGAGGCTGTAAAAGCATGTAGGGCCACACTCGCACAGCCGCACTAAAAGTTAACCTTCAAATTTAATTAAAACTCCAGACGAGGAAAAAAAAAAAGCCTCGCCTTTGACTGATGTGTGATTAGTTAATAAAATCTGCAAGCAAATTAGTCAAGTGAACCAGACAGCACATTTATTCTGCATCCATGCTGCATGAAGCTGCGATACTGGATCTGACAGCACCACACAGACATGATTCATGTGCATATATGAATACTCAAGAAGGAAATTAGGATTTAAGGATTATGTAAATCAGTAGTTTTCAGTTTGTCATTGCTTTATGATTTTGTTTGTTTTGCGTTAGTGAGGTGGGAGTAACCATGAATTTAGAGAAACGGGGTTGAAAGTGGGATGTTTTTCTTGTTACGTCTCTTCTCTTGTCACAAGTCAACATGAAATTGCTGCAGTAAAGGTTGGACTGGACAATCTTCTTTCCCTGTGTGAGTAAGAGTAGATGTGATGGGATTAAAAAAGGTGCAGGCTTACGCTGACATCTGGTGGAAGATGATTGAGCTTGCAGAGGTTACAGAATTTAAACAAAATTATCCTTCTGTCAATAATGTTATTATTCATACAAGAGAAGTTGTATCAGATGCCTGTAATGCCGACACATGTTTTGTTGATGTTGGTTTTACTTCTACAGTCGTTTTGCTTTATCTAATTAGGTAAAAGTCTCATTAGGATCAAAATCTCTTTTCATGACAGAGCTGCAAGAATCACTGTTACAACGATAAAAGCAAACAGACTGAGACTGAGAAAGAAATATAGACAATATCCAGTTTAGATTTCTAAAATCTGTCAAAATTAAAAGCATATTAAAGCAAATATAGTGGCCAAGAGAACTGTTTCCAGATCCTTTAAATTCACTGATAATCAGCTCTGACCATTTCAGGTCCTTCAGTACAGTATTGTTCCTGGAGGAAGGTGCAGCGTATTCAAGAGCTTTATCATTTGCAGAACAGTGAGATCGACTGATAGAGACGTCTGCAGACAGTAATGGCCACAGTGGTGCACAAGATAACCACAGTAATAAAAGGCATTTATTGCTTGGGGTCCCACACACCACTGCTGTATGTGCAAAAAAAAAAATACCAATGATTGCAAAAGAATCAAAGTGTTTCCCGAAAATACTTCTTTCCTTTTCTTCTGACCTCATGCAAACCAATATGGAGCAGCAGTAACTTGTAAAACGTGTAAAATATACTGCTCGGTGTCTGAGAAGCCAAACTGAAATAATGTGTCACTTTCTGTAAATTCAAATCGTTTTTATAAGCAATTCTTGTAAAAGTAGGACAAGTTGTAAAGAATCAAGTTGTAAAGGAAGTATTTTCTGAGCTGAGAGTCTGAGGTCTCCGGGAGCAACAGTCGCAGAGAATTCATTTTTTTCATCAAGTTTTTTTTTTCCATCTGCATTAGAATCAGCATTAAAATGAATTTGTGCTCATCGCTGTAACACTTGTGTCTCCAACATTATTCACACAGCGTGCTCTCCCATCTGGTTCACGTTAGAGGTCACACTGTTCCACCATTTGAACTCATGTAAAAACTTTTTAATAGCTTAACTGCTGCCAACCTCTGCGACCGACCTTCACAGGCTGCGATTGAAGCGGCGCTGGGTGGGCAGGAGCCGCTGTGCTGAAGGTTACACAACACTGATGAGCGGAGAGTCTGCCGGGATTATAATTGGTGAGTTTTTCCGTTGAATAGGTTTGATTAAAGATGTAAAGATGTCACCTAGATGTGAAACTCTCTCTGACTCAATAAAGACAAACTGGACAGGTAATGAGTAGAGGTTTTATTATCTCTTCTTTCATGCACATGTTCTCGCACAAGGGCAGCACCTGTCCTTGTACATGCTCCGGTGTGACCACACTGTTTTATGCTTAAAATAAAAAGATCTAACGTACAATATATGAGGAATCTAAAGACTCTGAGTCTAACATCAGCGCTGCATTTTAGCTAAATGAAGCAATATCTCACACTAAATGAGGAATGCGTCCTCAAATACCCTTATAGAGAGACTGTGATCAATTTTATCATAAAATCAATTATTTATTAAGATCAAGCAGTTGAATTTTGGTTTTATTCCTTCAATCCACTTTGTCTCTACTAAAGGTAGCAAATCCCTTTCTAGACTGTCTTCTGACACTGCCTAGATGAGGGGTTTAACCTCTGAGGCAATGGTCAGTGAAGCATTGTCAACATACTTAATTTTTTCCATGTATGTTTGTGAAGAAAAGAAATACATAAAAATGCAGTTAAATAGCTTCATAAAAATCATCGCTGTCTGTTCGAGGCGACTAATTAAATGTAATTTTGTATCTTTAACATGCCATAAGTTTTCTTATCATATTTATTGTTTGCACTAATAATTCTAAGAGCTTTGAAACAAGCTATGAAGTTGACACAAATACAGCTGTAACAGTGAAGAAATTAAAATTAAACACAAGTCTCTTACATTACTTCCGTGTTCCTATATTCTACTGTCAATTAAGTCACACCTCTCCTCAGTCTTCTTCTGTCCTTCATTACACCTTTAACACCTTGTTGTGGAACACTGAGGATTTCCTGTGAGCTTCTTCTCCTGTGATTGGTTTTCTTGTTTACTCGAGCTGCAGGAGATCACTAATCTCTGACCGCTCCTCTCGACTCTCTCATTGTAGATAATTACTGTGATTACAAATGAAGGCTCGAGGCGGTTGTCGGGCTTCACGGTCTCACAGTGACAGATTTCGCCTGTGAATCTCATTGAGGACGACGTCGCTGCTGTAGCCGTCAGATATTCCGCTGTCGCCGAACACAGAGCCTGTGGGGGACAAAGGCAAAGATCATGTACGACCCTGATTCCAAAAACATGTGTGAAACATAAACACAAACAGGAAGCAATCATTCACAAACTAACTGTGTTTACTGACAACAGTTTCATGAAGTGTTGGAAACATGTTGCTGCCATCAAATTCAGAACCAATCAACAAAAATCAATGAAGTTGATGAGGTCAAACGTTAAACATATTGTCTTTGTGCTGTTTTCAACTGCGTCTGTGTCAAAAAGGATTAACGATCACGTCACATCATGTTTTAAACAGCGTCACGAAATTTTTGGTATCTTGTATTTGTTTGTTTGTCTAAAAATGCAGGTGACACATTGCAAACTGAGGCCTGTGAACTCACCGTCGCTGATGACTGAGGAGCTGCGAGAGGTGAAGTGAGCTGCTGATGTGGTTGCCGTCATGACCGACATGTTCCTGTTGTTCTGGGTGGCCGTCCGACTCCATTCTACAGGAAAGTGCATACTAACTACTTATTCATGAACGTTTGTGATGTCATACGTGAAAGGAACGCAAACTCGTCTACTGGCAATGGGTTTACCTGCTTTTAAAAAATCCTGCATATACACACTAGTTTTGGTATAAAAAGTTTTCCATAATCGGAGGAAAAACTATGATGACTCCCGAACAAGTTTTGGATTTACAAGGACTTAAGTTTTCCCTGATTTCTATTATTTATTTAAGGATGTTCATTCATGATGGACACTGGAAATGATGATATCCTTGGAAAGTGTGACTCACACTGAATCTAAAACTCGTGTGTCGTGTCTGTGTGTTCAGATTCAACACTAATGACTCTGAGAAGGAGGTGCCGGGGGTTTTTAAGCAGGCTACCTTAATTGCCTGCTCGAGCTGTGTCTCACAGCCTCTGCAGCTGTCGACTGTGTTGAACAGCAGCCAAATCAACAGGCCGGACTACAATGAGCAACCTCTCATTGTTTTTGAATACCAGCCTGCACCTCATGCAGCATCTTGTCTCATGTCTCACAGCTTGAAAAACCTTGTCCTAATCTGTCAACATCATCAGAGGTATAAGAACACGTTTAGGAGCCCACCTGAGTTTTCAGCCAATCGCAGCCTCCCACAGCAAAGATAAGTTCTCCACTGTCTGCGGACATTTTCCTTCACAGCACAGTGGAAAACAAAGACAAGGAAACCTACACAGGACAAATTTAATGGAACGAAATTAGCTATTGGGATGTATTTGTGTATTATATGTGGATTAGCGTGCATGAATACACATCTCACCCTGCAGAGAGTTGAATATGGAGAAAAGGTAAACGAAGGGTAAGTAGAGCGGCCCCCAGGCGAACAGGGCGAACCCCCAGGTGAGGCCGAGCAGGATGATGAGGCCAGCGATGCTGCGCAGATCTGTCATCACGCCCCTGTTGGGAGACTGGTTCTGGGGATTCTGCTTCTTGATCCGGGCCAGCTGGACCATAACCATGACGAAGACCAGCAGGCACAGAGCGAAGATCAGGATGAAGTAGGCCACCACGCCCACGTAGAAGGCGACGTCGTTACGCAGCCAACAGCTTCAGAGACACAGAGATGTAGAGAGTGTATTCAAACTGTGCATGCTGGCTGTGTTTTAGATAGCTGGGTGTTGCTAGATACTTTTTCTTGGTGCTCATCTGATTTGCATTTACTTTGCATGTGTGTGTTTTTCTGTGTGCTTTCAGCTGAATAGAGCTTTTGCACAGCGGATATTTTACGCTTGGAAAGTACTGATGTGACTCATTATTCAGAATGTCTCTTTTCCATTTGGAGGGGGGGCACTAAGCTATGCCAAAGGAGCTGACATACATATTATAAGGGCCCTGAAAAAGGTCTATGCAAACTAATTTAGAGAAAGAAAGACCATTTCAGCACCATGGACAGGACACAAATACTGATTTTGGATGTTTCTGGCCCATAGACAAAGCACAGTAGCACCCTCCTGTGGCCAAACGTATTAATGTCAGAAATAATGAGGGAGAAATGTATTCAGTTTTTCAGTGTTTCAATATTCCTGCAAAACACTTGTAATGTTCAATATTCACCAGAAAACACAATCTGAATTTTGTGTTCACACTGTTCTTTTCTACTTCTTCTTAATGAGAAGGAAGTTCTGCATATATTTATAAGCTCTCCGGCCCTGTCGAACCACTGCTCTACACTTTGGCCAGAATACAAAGGAGACCGGTGAACAGATCTAGTTTATTTGCAGATACAGCATGTTCAGAAAAAAAACCCACAAATCTTTTAAATAAATAATCTGTGTTGTAACTTACAAGTCATCTGAAGAGCCGTCTGTGTATTTTCCATATGTGACCAGGCCGTAGTTGTCTTTGTCCACTGATATCACAACGATCACCACAACAAGAGGAACGCCTGCAAAGACCAGGATGTTCATGAGCAGATATTCAGTGTTTTCATTTATATATTTGTAGAAAATGAAAATTAAAAAAAAGTTTATACTCACCCCAGCCCATCAGTGAGAACTTGAGCATGTATCTGCTGAGGTAGGGCGTGAACACCTGGATGACGCTCAGGTACATGTGCAGGGCCTCCAGCCCCGCCCAGGTGAATGATGTCAGCAGGAAGTAGTGCAGGAAGAAGGCGGTGCTAATACACAGCCCGGTCGCTGGGTAGAGCGCCAGCCAGCCGTCCAGGAGGAAGACCAGGTTGAGGAGGAGGAGGGACATGCAGAGCTGAATCAGGATCTTAGCAGGTATATCACGGAGAAGTTTTCTGCATAGAAATGTTTTAATTAGATTGGTTTTGGAATTTCTTTTAGATTTTAGTCTTGGCTTTGTAAAGACATAGATTCTTACTCAAATGAAAGATATGTCAGTAAGGTCGCAGCGAGAAAAATGGCAGAGATTCCACAGCCGATGAAGGTGATGAAAGTCAGAATTTGTGCCTGCTGACGTTCAGTTATTCCCTCTCTGGACAAATCCTGGATTTAGGAAAGAGCACAAGAACTTTAAGGTTAGATGTTCATTTAATTAGCTGTGCACATGTTGTAATGGTGATGTCTATCATTGTCCTCATATCCCTCACATACACACAAACACAGACACAAACCAGCAGGATGGCAAAGGATGTGAGATGGTTGCAGCTGCAGGTTGTGTCTTCTGGCGTGATGTTGACAAGAGAGCAGCCGACAGAGCTCCAGCCTCCTCCACCAGCTAAACAAGGGAAACACAGCAAACAGGAACATTAGTACCTGTGGCAATTTGGCTCTTAACCAACTCGATTTGGCGCAAATGCACTCACCGTTCAGAGTGAAGTCCCAAAATGCACAGGAGGCCGCGTAGTTCGCCTGCCAACCAGGAAGCAATTAGAAGAAGAAAGTCATCACTTTGAAGGAACTTTGAGGGAACTTTCAACACTGACGGTAATTTAGAAGTAACATTTTATTTTGAAAGGTTCATGAAAAAATGCCAGATTTTCTGTTGCGTTTGACAAAAGTTGCTCTTGTTTTATTGGACCTTGACTTTACAACCAACCATTGACCCCGTCTGACTTTTGGCGTCTGAGTTATATGTGATTCTTTTCTGGATGGGATCATGAAAGATTTTTAAGCGTGTGCACACTTACATGCACAGGGTTGATGTTTCGGATGGTAAACTGAACGTTCTCAGACAGGTTGCTTATTGACAGATTGGCCACACTGGAGCCCAAAACCGGACTGACGAGGGTTTGGTTATCTAATGCGGCATCCTGCAAAAAAACAGGATCATTTTAAAAGAAGGTGATTTTCAGTTTGCATTTCATTTCATCATGATGTAAATATTTTATCGCAATGTCTTTTGCAAACATGTCACAGCTGTTTCCTTTTCTATTAAGCCACATCTGGATTAAAATAAAAAATGAATGTTGGACAAAGTCAAAATGCTGCTTCGAAAGAAAAAAATGTAAGAGATGTTAGATCACAAATCAAGATGTGACGATGAGGACGTACCTGAAAGAGGGCAGATCTGGTGTAGAAGGTGAACTGGACCCTGCTGGCCTGCCGCTGCTGCTCAGGACTGAGACCCTCGGTGAGGGAGGAGGGTAAGAACACAGACCCCAGAGGAGACCCTGACCTCGTGGACCCGGATCTGCTGAGGGCACGAAGCTGGACACACAAGAGCCAGGGACAAACAGTTAATGGAAAAAGTTTGATCCTGTTTTCATCTGTGTCTCCTGTTTAAGGTCAGGCAGTGCATATTTGCTGCTTGATATTTGCATTTGCAAACATTGAGCCTTATGCAAGAACCTCTCTGAGTTGCTCGTTAGCATAATAGACCCCTCAGGCAATGGCTCTTTAAAGCTACTTGTCCCCTTCTGTTCGTGGGGGATTTTCATTCACAGCAATGTTACCAAATAGTAAAAAGAAGAATTTCACACCAAGGAACTTCAAGTCCTGCTGCTGAAAAGCAGGAAACGAATTTAGCAGTGTGGTGTTATTAGAGGTCCCAAAACAATTATTATATTAATAATAGAGCTGTCAACAACTTGTCATCAGAGCAGCACTAAGCTGTGACAGAAATAAAGAGAGAACAATCGCACATGAAGTGAGACGCTAAAAAAGATCTTTCTCAAGCAAAAGGCTCAAGGCCTAATGTGAGATATTAGACAGGATGATATTACAGCCTACAGTAGGTGATGTGACGAGCCACGACGACCATAATGATGATATGATGACCAGAATATAAATTTTGCATTAGGTTTGTCTTAGTTATATATAAACTCCAAATTCATTTACATTCAGGCGTTATGATTATTAAGTCAAATGACTGTCTGGGTATGATTTGTACAACAAGTCTGGACCATTTGTGAATTTTGGTTTGGAGAGAAAGTGAATGACACAAATTTGACTTAAATCACTGGTTTGTGCTACATGAGAGCGAATCCGTTCATATGGATGGTCCTTGCATGAAGTCCATTATGTCTCCTTAAATGCTGAATTCAAATCTGTTCTACCTGGACGTCATCAGTGTTGAAAATGTCGACAGATGTTGTTGGAAAGTTGGTCCCATCGACTGTCCTCACTGCCAGAACCAGTGATTTAGAGGAGATGATCTCTCTGTCACCAGCGACAACGAGCTTCAGGCCCAGATCATCGACCACCCGAATCAGCCTGTCAACAGGAAAGAAGACAAAACACTTTTTAGAAACATCAAATGTATGTGAATATGTGTGTCTGTGGTTGATGTTTGTGTGAGTTGTACCTGTTGGCAGATGCAGACAGAGCCAGTGAGTCGCCCTCCATCAGGTTGCTGATTATGTTGACGGCCTTTTGTCCCACAGCTTGAGACACAGTGGGTCCATCCAGAAGCTTCTCCAACTGATCTGCCAGCTGTGCCACCTGCAACATCCATCACATTACAAAGTTCCAATAAGACAGACTTGCTTCATGCTTACTTTTTTTTTTTTTTACAGTGCAGACTTCAATAGATGAGTAGCTTCACCTGAGAGGAGTTGAGCTGAGATGCATCCTGTGTTTGATCCAGCAGCTCGTCTGCTTGTTCCTCCTGAGTCTCTTGGCTTTTAGTTGTCTCTGCTGTGGTTGTGGGGGTTGTTCCAGTTCCTTTGCAAGAAGTACAGCAAGTTGTCAAGTCATATGAATCTACTGATCATGCATGGTGGTCATGATAGTTGTAAAATAAATTTATAGAGCAAAGGATTAAGTCAACAAGTTGAAGCTTTCATCAAGAAGTTCTGTTGGAGCTGCTTTACAGAAAAAAGATTATAAAAATACAGATTAAGGAGCTCTTCCAGTCAGTTTCATCCACCAGACTGAAAAGCTGTATTTGCTGCTTCAACCAAACTGTAAATGTTCAATTCTCAACTCTACATACCAGGTTTTGTTGTGGTCGTCTTGGTGAAGGTGGTGGCTTGGAGAGTTGTTGTAGAAGAAGTCGAGGAAACCTTTGCAATATTGGTGCTAATCTGGGTCAGATGTGGACCAGGCGTGTTTGAAGTGATGTGTGCAAGGGAAGGATTAACCGCTGTGGTTGATAAACTGACTCCTGGTTCTTTGGTTGTCAGGTTGAAGTCTGTGGTGGAGTTGCTCACAGTAGAGTTCAGGTTGAATCTGATTTCTGCAGTTTCATTGTCATTGATGCTGGGAGTGACGACAGTGGCAGCTGTGGTGGAGTTTGTGTCATTTTCGTTGTTTGCTGTGATGTTGTGAGTCACTGTGTTGCGATTCCCAGTGTGTTTGATCAGTGGAGCTACAGTGGGTTTAGTGGTGTTGTTGACAGCAGATGTCATATTGTCCACAGTTGAAGTTTTTGTGGATGTTGTTGCATTGTTAAGAGTTGGGTTAGTTGTTGTGATTGTACCATTGTGTGGGTTCCTGTTGTTGTCAGCTGTGGTGGTGTTGTACTCTGTTGTGTTATTGTTTGAGGCTGTTGTGTAATTGTTGGTTGCTGTAGTTGTATTGTACACAGCTGTGCCATTGGGAGTGGGTGTAAATGTGCTTATTGTTGCGTTAATTGTTGTAACTGTACCATTGTGTAGTTTCCTGTTGTTGTCTGCTGTAGTTATGTTGTACTCTGCTGTGTAATGTTGTGTAATGTAATTGGCAGTTGTAATATTGTACTCGCTGGGAGAAGGTGTAGCTGTAGTTAAATTGTACTCTGTTGTGTAATTGTTGCTGGCTGTAGTTTCATTGTACTCTGCTGTGTGATTGGAAGAAGTTGTAAATCTGTTCATTGTCGTGTTACTTGTAGTTGTACCATTGTGTAGGTTCCTGTTGTTGCCCACAGTAGTTACTTTGTACATCATAGTATCATTTGGAGAAGGAGTAAATGTATCCACTGTTGTGTGACTGTTAGAGGTTGCTGTGTAATTCTTGGCGGCTGTAGTTACACTGTAAACCGCTGTGTGATCTGGAGACGGTGTAAATGTGTTGACTGTTGTGTTGGTTGTTGTAGTTGTACCATTGTGTTGTTTCCTGTAGCTGCCGGCTGTTGTTGCATTGTACTCTGCTGTGTGATTGGGAAAAGTTGTATATGCACCAGTTGTTGCGTTGTTTTTTGTAACTGTACCATTGTGTGGGCTCCTGTTGTTGTCGGCTGTAGTTACACTGTATGTTGCTGTGTGATTGGGAGGAGCTGTAGATGTGGTAATTGTTGCAGCAGATGTTGTAATTGTTGCAGTACTTGTTGTAATTGTACCATCTGCAGGTGCGTTGTACACTGTTGTACCATTCGGAGAAGGTGTGAATGTGTCGGCTGTTGTGTAATTGCTGTCGGCTGTAGTTATCTTGTACTCTGCTGTGTGATTGGGAGAAAGAGTAAATGTGTTGATTGTTGTGTTGCTTGTTGAAGTTGTATCGTTATGTAGGTACCTTTGTAGGTTGTTGTCGGCCTTGGTCACAGCTGTTGTATCATTTGGAGAAGGTGTACATGTATCAGTTGTAGTGACATTGTACACTGTTGTGTGATTGGGAGCATCTGAGTTAAGTGTTGAATCAATAGGAGCAGTTGTAGTGGTTTGTTGTGTTGGGTTGACAGAGTATAATGTTGTGAATTCTGCTATTTTTTCAGTTGGTGTCAGTGTTGTGTTATAGGACAAAGTTGTGTTCTGCACTGTTGTTCTGTCTGTGTTGTTTTGTTGGAGGACGGGTCGTGATGTTGAGGACTGTGTCGTCGTGAGTGGAGCAGTCGTGTGAGGCTGAGCTGTTCCTCGTGATGCATTTGTCTGTTGACCTGCTGCAGTGTTTTCAGCTGTGCTTTGAGTTTGTTCGGTCGTGTTGGTCCCAGATGTCGATGAGACCTCAGGAGTTTTAGTGATGCTGCTGTTGGGCAGAGTAGGAGGCTGCGATGTGCTTTGCTTGGTTGTGGGAGAGCAGCTGTCAGTCAGAAGCACAGCGAGCATCTCATTTGCCTCACTAAAACAACAAAAACACACATGAAACAAACACAAGAGAAATTCCAATGTCAATTTTCTAAAAGACCATATAAATGTTTTATACATTTACCATTTGAGCAGAGTGGGGTCAGGTTGGCACACGTCAGAGGTCAGCAGGTCACTGGCAACCCAGGTCAGGTTGGACATCAGCAGAGTACGAACAGGCAAACCAGGAGGACCACAAACCACTGTGGACAGAGCAACATAAATTATACATTTACACCTATTTGAATACACTGTGAGGTTTCATAACAACATAAACCCGCAGACTAACCCATGCGTGTGAGTGGCCTTTCGTTTGTTATGCCAGCGTTGCTCTCAATGACTTGTTGCATCAGTTTACTCAGGGAGCAACTGTTGACAGGTCCAGACATCTCCAGTATCACCATGCAGCTGTACAACCTGCAGACCAGCAGCAAAGGGGTTAAAAAAACAGATACTGCTCTTTATCATCCAGTGCATTACAATCACTGGTACATTCATACAACAGGGGAAAACATGTCAACCTCTGTTGTGTCCCGTGGCATTCCAGATGAGCGCCCTGGATAAAGGAAAGGATTTATGATCAATGTGAGTAGGTAAATGTGATTTTCTGCAATTTTGGGTTAGAACCCAACTGTTGCAGTAACATTTACCTGGTAATGCTTTGAAATCTCTGAATCTTGGCACGTTGATCTGGAAACAAAGAATTGACCACGTGTGTGAATTATAACCTTTAAAATCCTTTAATATTCAACTAAAACACAGAGATCAGCAATTAAAACACAATAGCACCAGTAAACTTTAGCACAGTCGACATGTATGATTCAAAGTGGACACAGACTTACCCTGGCATTGTGTTACATGTTCCGGCTACACTGAGTCCTGATAACTGTCAAACAAGGTTTAAAGGTCAGTACATAGACACAACAAGACGTCTAGTTCAGTCACACTGTACGCTGTACGTACCAGGCTCTTTAGGACATCAACACTAACAGACGCGCTGTTAATGTTGATTCTTATGGCAAAAAACTGTCCTGAAAGGAACAAAGTAAAAGTTGTCAAGAGCAGTTCAGGACATAATTCTAACTCCCACCTTCAGAGACATGTATGTGTCGGTTAAAGGGATAGTTCACTAAACTAGGAAATGCATTTATATGCTTTCTGCAGAGCGTTAGATGAGATGAGTCTTCATGGCTTCATGGTTCTGCAAAAACTCACCAATCAACACTTCATTTCTCATTTGTTTAATCTGCATGAGAAGTATAAAAACAAGAAGTATTGAACTTCTCGTGTCACTCTTGGAAAGAAAGCCAAATGTACAAACAAATGTAGTTCCCAAAATGTTGAACTATTCCTTTAAAGCCTATACATCATCACATACAGTCAAATCACAAACTTGATTATCACATACAGCAGCTGTGTGTGAATAAATAAAAGAAATAATTTTTGTTTGACATTGCAGTGCAAACATAAGCAGACGGGCGGGAACACAATGTTCTGTCTCTTGTCTTACTTGCAGAATTACAGAAAGCTGTGCAGTCACAAAAGCGAGGAGCTTCCCCTGAGGCACAGACAAACGTGGTTAGAGCAGCAGAAGAAACAGTGGATTTTGCTGAATGTAATAATGTGAGTTTTTGATACTCACTGCTGCAGGATCCTGTCTGAGGCCGTGGAGCCGGTTTGGAGTCGGGCTTTATGAGGGAGCTGGTGGATAAACATTGATAAGATGTACAGATGAACAGATATATGCTCAGTGTGTACAGACAAACTCAAGTGTTGCTCACCATGTTAGATTGGACTGTTTGTTTGTCTGACAGATATCATCCAGGGAAGATGTGGATGAACACCTCACAAAGCGGCCACCAGAGGGCGCCACATCCTCGCAGAGATCTCGACCTGATGTGGACAAAAGCAACATGAGGAATAAAATTATAGTGTGTGTGTGTGTGTGTGCGTGTGTGTGGGAGAGAGAGAGAGAGAGAGAGAGAGAGACAGAGAGATTTTGAGAGTGAGGATATTTCTGTCCTGTCTTCATCTCTTTAATGAGCCGTGAGAAGGTTAAGATTTGGATTTAATTCATGGTTTGGGGCAAAGCCATGAATTATATCAATGAGGGTCTTCACAAGTAAAATTATATACATGTTTGTGTGTTTTGCAGTACTTCGATTTAATGTAGATTTAAGGTTAAGGTTGCACAAACATATTTTAACTCAATACATGAGTATGTGTCGATGTACAATACTACAGTACTGACGCAGTTTCAGGTGTCTTTACATCGCTAATGTTTTAAAGGATCAGTTGAGAAACATGTGGACGTCCTTGTGTGTCTTGAAACAGTGGTGTGTTTCTGTGGACGTGTGAAGATCACGAGGCGGCCACATGCTCACCGACTCTCTCCACCTCCCCTACGATCCTCGCCTGTATTTGTTCGTCTCCGGCAGCTTGCTGCAGTGCAGAGACTCCAGCACGCTGCAGTTCACACACTGAGACAGCGTGGCTGAGCTGCAACACCACGTCGCAGGTTGTCTTTCTGGAAACAGAGTATTCATACCGGCGTGAGGAGGTGCAAGCTAAAGCTGAGGTTTTCAAAGTGGGAGCTGGGCCTGCAAACAGTTTCAGGGGAGGCTCAGTGGAGGGAAGTGAAAACATATGACATTAGTTATCAGAAGGAGATGACAGAGAATATTGTCAATGTGTGTGATTTGGTTAAAGAGATTGTTCCAAGATACAGTCGATTTGGTGATTTGACTGTTTTTCCCACTTTCTCAGAGTCACAAACTAATAAAAGCCTCAGGACAAACCTTTTCAATGTATTTGTAATGTTATGTCAAACAGCATTATTAGGTTGTCTTGGCTCAGTTGTTGAGAGTCTGTCGGATCAAATAACATAATCATGATTCCACAGGCATCAAGGAATTAAGCAAAACTAACCTTGCACCTTTTTCCAAGCTTTGTCACTCTCAGACTTTGAAAAGCCCTGATCTAAAGTATCTGCAGAAGTTGAACAGAATACCTGCTGACATGCTGTTACCTTATGTTACTTTGTGCCTTGCAGTTCACCTGGACTACCTGCCAAGAAGAGAGAGAAAAGCTGCAGTCACTTTCCTGCCTTACAGCAGCACATTTATTCTGCAAAGTGAAAGGGTGTTGCCTGTTTCTGGGACAGACTGACCTGAAGTTGTCTGTCATCCTGACAGAAATCCATAAAGCCTGTTACTTCATCGCCGCCGCCGTGGCAACCGAATGCATTTGACACCTGAGTGACAGATGGAGAGACAGAGGCAGACAGATGCTGACACCGAGTGGGAGGTGACGGGAGCCGAACACGTACGGTTTAAATATGAAGACGGTGACGAATGTTTTGTTGTGTCTGTTCCGCGCTTCGTCACTTTGGATTTAAAATGAAACAATGACTGAGGTCAAAGCTTTAATTTGTAGATGTTTACATCAGATGGACTTTGTAGACAGTGTCGCAAAAGCAAAGTGCTGAAGTACGGAGAAAGATGTTGCTGTCTTACTTCCTAAGGAGTGAACTGAATATACACATACAGTAGATATACAGACTGTGAGAGGGGACATGATTCACAGGTTTTAATGCTGGAAACCAATAAGGTGGGACACATTGTAAAAATGTCACAGAGGGAACATTGTTGACACGTTGCCCAGGTTTTTAACTTCAGTGTTATGGACCAATGAACGGTCAACAGCCTCAATCTAAATTTATTCCAGGTGCATCACAGGGTTGGACTGTGCTGCTTCTTCAGACTAACTCTGTGACGTCAAGACTCATTTTTGACAAGTTGACATTTAAAGCTAATAAAGGTATGAACCCAACAAACTTTCACTCTCACCAAGTTGTGGACGTCTTGTTCAGTCTTACTTCCCTCTTCAGCCTCCACACTTACAGACATCCAAAAGTAAGCATCTGTAGAGAAGAAGAGATGCAGAGATGAAGCTGCAACATCACAAATGTGATTAAAATAAAACACTCTTGACAAAAGATTTCTCACTTTTACTGGAACAGAGTTGGCTGATGTTACAGTTTACGAATGAGGATCCTAAAAGAACAGAGGAAACAGAATATTTTAAAGGAAAATATTAAGAACAGGTTATGTTTAATCATTGTTTCTTCATCAGTAACACAATGTTGTACAGACTTTCTCATTCCTAAATCATCGCTCCTCAAATCTTTCCAGGATGAACCTTTCATACCCAATCATGATCCTATCACCTGTTACCACTGAACCTGTTTACCTGTGGAATGATCCAAACAGGTGTTTTCAATCAGTCCACAACTTTCACAGTCTTTTGTTGCTCCTGTCCCAACTTGTTTGAAACATGTTGCTGCCATCAAATTCAGAATAAACAGACATTTACTAAATCAATCAGCGTCACTCACCTGTGACCTGTGACGTCTCGTTGCTCAGGTGAGTGACAGGTGTTGCGATAACAGGATTTAAGGTCGTTGTAGTTGAAGTCACTTCTGGTAAAAGAGAGATGGAAGAAGGATGTCAAGCAGTTGAGATAATTATTACTTCATTGGTTATTGTTGTGTGAATGTTGCTCACCAGGTGGGGCCGTGAATAACCGTCCAACTCCAGGTGTAATTGCTGAAACAGTAAATGTAGGTTAGGAGTTTGGTGTATTTGTACTTTAAGATCTGTCTTTCTCTCTGTTACGTTGACTTTTGGTACAGTTGTGTAGCTTTTTCCCAGCTCAAAGCACTTTGACATTCCTCTCTGTTTGCATGTGCTTTACAAATGAAGCTGCCTCTCCTGCTCAAAATCAGTATATTAAAGCTTTATGATAAAATCATCCACCCTTTTTCCTTCCTAACTTTGAATGTTGGCTACGACTTTCTCAAAAAGCATATTTAGATGTCAAGAAGCCCTGCTGCTTAAATAGAGGTCAAATAAAATACCAAATAAACATTTAAAAAGTGTGTTGTTTTATTTATGATCCATTATCTATTTTTAATGTTCCAGTATTTTAGATGAGAACAAACACATTTTTACTGTCTTGAATTGAACTGTAAAACTATTCTGTTTGCACGTACTTGTCCCCTCTATTGCACACACATGCAGGCATATACAAATACACATGTATATTCATACACATACACACAACATGTATGTACAGTAAGTGTGTAAGTCATGTGAATACACACCAACTGTAACACTTCTGTTAGCACATCTCAACCGTCGTTAATACACATGAAAACATGCAGCATTCAACATCATTAATAGCGAGTTAGGAAAGTCCTTCATGCACAAGATCCCAAAATAAAACATGCACAATTTGGATAAACTAGATAAAGACGACCTCATGCATGTCTGCCTCACCACACGGAAGGTCGGGGTCGCTCTGTCTGGCCTTTGGACTGGTCAGTCCCCAGTACAGAGCATTCCAGCCGATCACAGTGCCGTCCTCGCAGGGGCCGTGGTCGCGCAGGTCGGCCCACATGCGGAACAGGTACAGCTCCACTTCTCCGAGCGCGGCCCCCGGGGGTCTGTCTCTGGGACGGCAGCCCAGCCAGAGGGAGCCGGACGGGGGGATGGCCCGAGCGATGACCGTCCGCTCTGCCACCATTTTCTCATCGACCTGAGACATTTAAACATGAAACAAACATTAAACAAACAACAAACATTTCAAAAAACAGAACACTCAGAGAAGCCAATTTTCTTTAAATGCATTTTGCTAGTAAACCTATGCACTTTTAACACAGTCACATTTTCAACTTTTACTTCCAATGGAGTATTGTTATAGTGTTATATTGTAACTTTTACTAAAGTAAAGGATCTGAACCACCACTTGTACTCTACAAGTATTACCTCCAGGCTGAAGGAGTTACGTCGTACGTCCCTCCTCAGACACACCCTGTGCCAGTCTGTTGGGGACAGCCGGAGGAAATCGGTGTCGGACCCTGAGCAGCCACCCGTACAGCGCCTCGTCATCCCCCTCCAGACCCAGCTCAGGTCTGGGCGCGTGGACCGAGCTGTAGGAGAAGGCCACCCAGGCTCCGGGGACGACCACCCGGACATTGACACACACGGTCATCTGAAAGAGCAGCGGCATGGCGGCCCTGTCCTGCAGGGTCCAGTGGTCCTCGCAGCCTTTTAATACAGCCTTAGTGTCTCCCAGGAAATAACCAAGAGCTGATGAAAGAAATACAATTTTTACAACAGAGCTGCACTGGAGGCAGAAATAGTCTCAATGGATAAACCAAAGAGCCAAATAACTTTTCATGTTACACATACAAGAAATACACAAAGGAAGGACCGGAGGAATTTACTGGTTGTTTTTTTCCTCCAAATGACCGAACTATCATTAAAACATGGATTATTAATCCCTGAAGGAGATAAAGTATATGTTGGATTGACACTTGCTGTACTTGATTACTGATTTTGTTGGTGTAAAATTTCTCTAGTGAGTAGTTTTGGCTACATGTGCAAGACGAGCATTTCATTTCAGCAATTAAAATCAATGGCCTAGTTAAAACTCTGCATCCCCTTCTCTTTTCGTCTGTGTATGAGAATCAGTAATTACCTTTGGGTGGAGCGGCTGCCAGCAGCGACACCCAGACTAGAAGGAAATGATGTGTCCATCTCCACCGTCCTTCAAAGCAAAGGTCGTACATCCTCCTCCTGAAACATGAGGCGACATAAATTCAGAAGAAATGAGACAACCTTCTCTCCTCCTCTGCATTATAGTTTGTGTCAGCTCCTCTCTGTCACTTCTTCATGGCTCTCACAGACACTCAAATTAAATTTCCAGCTCTGTTGGTGAGAACAACAACAAAATTTGTTTATCTCATATCTCTGTTCTCCTCATCCTTTCTGTGCAGTTTCCTACAGTGCATCATTGTTTCAGTGGTGGGATTCCACAGAAATGCTCCTTTTCAGCCGGTAAACCAAAACGATCTAATAGTATCTGAGGCTTTGTCCACACGGGCGGATTGACCTCAGGGCAGGGTGGGCACCGCAGATTGAGTTACACCTCTCTGCACTCATACCTTCATAAATCACAGGTTATTGTTGCATGAGTCTTTATGTTGTTGAGACGCCTCAGTGTAGTCTTGTAAATTCAGATAATGCAGTATCCCATGCTACATGAAGTACTTTGTAACATAAAGGCTTTAAAAGGCGAATCTGAAGCATCGGATAGAAGAAAATACTGAAAACACAGTTCTGTTACTCTGTTGACTGCTTTTGTCTTTCTTTCAAAATGATGTAATCTGCAACCATCATTCACCTCATTGCCTCCCAGTGAGCTACCAACTAAACTACATTTCTGCTAATAATCTTTAAAGTCTTTAATGGTTTCACTCCTTGTTAAACTACAGACGAGGTTGTCTATAATCCATCTCCAAGGATTTTAAATCTGACATCAACATGAGCAACAGAGGATGTTGTACCTGAGGCAGATGTAGGAGCTCAACCTGCCACAGACAGTGTTGATCCAGTTCCTTACTGTTATCATCCTCACATCATCCATCACTGTTTCTACTGCTACTGATACAGAGCATTTCAGAGGCTGCAGAGCGTCGCTCGCTCAGCCGAGAAGATCATCATCATCGATCGGCTGCTCTCCACCAAGCAGCGTGCAGGCACCATCATCTCCGACCCAGCTCACCCCGGACACGGACGCTGAACTTCTGCCCTCAGGCAAAAAGACTGAGATCCATCAAAACCTCCAGGAGCAGACAGAAGAGCAGCTTCTCTCCAGGAGCAGTCGCCCTGCAAACTGGACTGCACGTTACAGTCCACCTCCTGTGCTATATTATCGCTTCAATGGTTGCACATCCCTCATCTGATCTGCACACTTTCACATATATCATCTGACTTGACTCAACCTTGTACATTGATTAAACCTCCATTGTTGTTAAATATAAATTATTGGTTACACATGTTTCTATATTTCGTCTCAAAACAAAACAAAGTTGTCTGTAAATAGATTTTAGATTTTTTTTTCAGTCCTCTTCCTGTTTAATATGATAACTTATTCTGATTCTGATGTGCCGGCTGCCGTGTTTATTTTGTTGTAGTTTGCAGTCAAAAGTGGATGAGGTAGAAAAATGCTTCTGATGTATATATTGTGTACACTGTGACGTCCATGCATGTGTGCGTTCGTAAATATAACCATACCTTACCTGTTTTTAATGATAAACATTATTGAAGGTAACATCCCTTCATTCTTGCCAAACCAGCTCCAGTTACAGTCTGATCTATCAATCCTTTATCACAACAGCATCACTTTGTTCCCACACATATCTGAAACCTTTGAGACAACATGGAAAGTCAGAGCTGGAGATTAAAGCGTTTAGTGTGGATAAATTGTTTGACCCATGAGAAACAAACATTATTAATCATTAATATTCTCTGTGTAATATCAGGGGAAAACAAATTTAATTGTAAATTAGAAATTCAAATTATACAGTGCTGGTTAAGAAAACCTAGACTGTTTGATCATATGTAAAACTATACTTGTATTTTTATGTATTTTCACCTCAGAAAAAGAAACAGTACCTGTCGAACCTTGAGGCTACACTCAAGTTCCCACAGTCTGTCTTTCTGCCTTTGAACTCAGAACAGCGTCGAGACGTTTCAAGACCTTTGTTCTTCCTGATCCTCCATTGTCAGGACTACTTTGACTTTGGTCACAGGCATCAAACCTCCTTGTAAACATTACATCTTACAGACAAAATATTCAAATTATCGTCAAGTTCTTTTCTTAAGTTTGGTGTCAAAATTTAGCATTTAGGAGTAAGTTTAAATGAATTTTTAAATTTCTTACCTGATGCCCTTAAAAAGCATCTGCAGAGTCTTTGTAGTTGAATCTATATATGTGTGAGTCCTGTGGACGACGACTCCATCATTCACGTTCGTCCATCAATCAGACGTCCAAAACTTGCCACCGTTGAAACATCTCTCACAACTCATCTCAGTGTTTTCCTCTCTTGTGTTGTTTCCTCTCCTCTGTCCTCAGTTGCTCTCCTCCAGTCTCCCCCCGTCTCTGACTCGAGAGCATCGTCTGCAGGGTCAGGTGCCCGAGCTTGTGCGTGAGTGTGTTGAGGTGCTTTCAGGAAATCAGAAATTCTGTCGTGTAACGTGAGGTCTGCCTGCAGGAGACAGTGGGCCAAATAATGACCCACCCCCACAGAGGAGAAGAGGAGGGAAGACACATGTGTTAGATAATCAGGATAACCAAGAATCTATCTATGTATCTATCTATCTGTTGTATATCTATGTTTTTCTGTCTCAGTGTGACTGGAGGGCAGCAGCTGGTATTACAGGATGCAGGACTAGACAGTTCCTGGACAGAGTATTAGCCTTTATCTGGTATGTGTGTGTGTGTAAGTGTGTGTGTGTGTGCACATGCCTGAGTGTCTATGCATCAACAGACAAGTATGCGAGATGCAGTAAATTGCACAAACAGGCAAAAATTACACAGTAGACTCAAGAATGAAATGTTTTGGATTCAGGTTGACAAACCAGTCAAACATCTTCTTTCTCTTACTCTTGCTCACCTCACACACACACACACACACACACACACACACACTGGTGGCTGGGCTGTGAATATGAGAAACAGCATCTGACGTCAGACGTAAAATGAATCCAAACAAGACAAGAGCAGCCTCAGGGCGACACACTCCTCAAATCTCAGTGTGGCTTTACTGGTCTATAGTGTGTGCGTGTGTGTGTGTGCGCGTATGTGGTGAGGAGGCATCTAGATAATTAAGTAGTTGACACCGACCACAAGGGGGCAATAAAGACTACAGCGAGTTTTTCCACTGGAGCTCAAGTGTCAGCCTTTGTTCATTTTCACTGAGGGATAACAAACAGCATCAGATCAGTGGAGCAAAGAGGGACTGCAGCGCGTAATTGCTGTTCCTTCAGTGATGTAGCACTTTTGGGCGAGTTGTCAGTGTGTGTGTGTGTGTGTGTGAGAGAGAGAGAGAGAGCACATTTCAAGCTCAAGCAAATCAAAATCCCACCGGCAACCTTTTCTCGCTCTTCTCTTTTCTGCAGACGGCGGCCCGAGACAACAAATTATTCAACTGAAAACTCATCACATCTTTTTTACTCCAGAAGCAGCATCTAGTCTGTCTTGTGTGGCGATATTGAGTTTTGAACGTGTATCTGTGATGTTAAGAGAATGTGCCCCCCCCCATCTTCTCTAAGAGTGGGTGGGGAATTTGCAGTCCTGTGCAGAAAGGTCACATCTTGGGTACATTAAGTTTCAAAGTGTCCTGCCAAAATCACATCACTTACTGTACCTCTCTCTGTGGTAGAGGGTTGTGATACCAAATACCAAATACTAGACCAAAAGTATTTGCTGAACTAGTCTGATTCCAGCTGAGGAAATTTCCAAGGAGACCAAGTCCCTGTCCCTGCTCTTGGGTAAGACTTCGTGTTTGTCCAGCTTTTAAAAAATGTAAGTGCTAAAGCGTCCCAACATTTTCTGCAGCATTTTATGTGAGTCATTATTTTAAAAATGCAACAGGAAAAAAATGCTGTTCAGTTTCACAGCTTTGATTTAGAATAATCAGAAGAATCACAGAGGAGATTTTACAGTGGGACAACAAAGAAGCTTTAAAGGCTGAAAAACAGATCTGCAAAAAGATTGTGACGAAAACTGAAGTAAATGAGGTCAGAAACTGAAGTAACTGATTGACGGACTGAGGTAAATTGAGATTCAGTGTGAACAACATGGCACTTTTACCACGAATGCTGTATTTTTAAACCACCTTTGCTGTGTAGCTCTTTGGTCCAGACTTAAATTTTCAAACAATTCTTGAACGGATTATTATTATTATATTTTTAATAAAATGTCTCAACAGCTAAAGGAAGGATTGTCGTGAAATTTGGTGCAGACAATTACAACCCCCTCAAGACGAACTGAAAAGGTCCCAGGTGTCCACAATCTCTAACTTCACATTTATTGTACGTAAATTGAAGCCTGTTATTTTACATCTTACATCAAACGCAGCTCGTGCGCTGGTTTACTTTACCTGTGAAAGTAAAGTGGCAGCAGCCGTAAAGTGCTTTCAGATTGACAGCACTGGTGATTTGTGGAAGTGGCTGAGTGTGGGAGGCTGTCTGTGGTTCCTGGCAGTCCTGCATCCTGTGTTTCTACCCCAAGAGCTCAGTCTTAAGTGTAAACTAATGGGCTGTTAGTTATGGAAAGAAAGTGTTGATTTTGATTTGAAAGGAAGGGGGAGAGGTGGGGTTGTTGGAGATGTTGATGACTTCATTGGTCAGACTTTTGTATTCAAGATACTCTTTTTTCCCAAGTCTGCAATATTTCCCATAATTTACCCTCCATGCATCAGAGCAGTGTGGTTCTGTTTGTGTGTAGATCATATTCAGAAAGAATAGTATTCGGCTCTGTAATTGTGCGAGCACCATGTTTTACAAAAGATGACGCAGCCCTCGGTTTGAGCTTGTGCACGTGCTCTCGAAAAAACCAACTGTCAGCGCCCGTGGGTGGGAAGCCGGTGAGGGATCGTGCCCTTGTCTTACTGACGGTTGTGGCGCCTGCACAGAGCCTGAACAATACTTTCATTCAAGTGTCAGGGAGGAGCGTGGATTATCAATAGGAAGCACACCCACGCACACATAAACCTTCAACCACCGAGATGAATTCAGGAATAATAAAAAAAAAGGCAACAAGCTCTTTTCCCTTCAGGGGGAAGAATTGTAGGAGGTTGAAAGAGAACAATACTTTCATTCAAATCGATTTAGAAAGACAGAAAGAGAAACACATCATTTCCTAATGATAGCTCTTATTATAATGGAGTAATGCTTTTAGCACGTTCAGAGCTTTGATTGATTGGAGTGAATAAAACTCGTAACTGTATCCAAAACCAGATTTGAAAAATATCAAATACAAAAATACATTATGTAGCATGATGGTGCAGTTTTTACAGTCCAAAAAAGACTCTCTGTCTCTCTCTCGCTGTCTGATCGTCTGTCTGTCTTTCTACAAAGGCCCATGAAATCAAATCACCAAACAGCCTTGAGTCTGTCCACATGGGAAACTAATGGCTCCCTCCTCTCCCCACATATCATAAATTAAAGGCTGTTTGGGCTGAAAACAGACAGAAAATCTCTTTTCTCCTTCTTTATGATGCTCAGATAAATAAGGAAGAAAATGTTTTACAACTAAAGCACCGTACAGCGTTTGTTTTGTTTTTCTCAGAGGACATTTGAGGATTTTTTTTCTGTGTTGATGTGGTGGTCGGCTGACTAATGCTTGTTGACATACTATTTTTGTCTTAATATTGACTATATAATCACGATGGTACAGTGTATAGTTGTATATATATACATGTCTGTATTACACTATTATACTTAACAGAGAGAGATTTGACAGACTCTGGGTTGCAGGTCAGGTTGGAACCAACAATGTGGTGACTGTCAGGAACGGACTGAATCAAACCTGGTCATGTTGGAAAAATGTCAGACCACAAAAGCATTCTGGGTAATGAGTAAAGAGCGTTTTTCTTTTCTTCTTTAGAAAGTAATTCCAATTAAAACTTTTAACTGGATTTATCAAGAGCTACTGGGACACTATTTATGACTATTCATGAGCAAATGTTCAACATGTTCAAAATGAATGACAATAATGTTTTGTTTGTTTTTCTGACCCCAAAATCACCATATGGATCAAAGTAATAAGCCATTAATAAGGAATAGCGTCGGATGTGGCATTTTTACCTCTGAGTCAGAGCACTCTGAAAAGGTCGGAGTCATTATTATTATCCTAAACCATTCTTTTTTCAGATGTTTCACAACATATTAAGATTCAAGAGCTGTGAGTAAAATAGTTAAAATGCAATTTTTGACTCATGAGATTTAAGTTATTTCCCCTGCATTAAAAGCCCAAACCACTTAAGAGCACGTTTTCTTGATCTGACTTTATTTGTCCAGCATTAAAGTAGAAACACTCGAGTCATACAGATGATTGCCTCATGTCATTGTAGCTGTGTTTGTACAACTTGATATGGCGAACAGATAGCAGTAGCCAAACAACGTGATCAGATCTAAAGCAAGTTTGGGAAAGGTGAAAAATGTGGCACTTCCTGTTTGGTAACGTCACATCCGGGCCTGAGCTCAGCCGATCCTCAACTTCTGATTGGCTGTTATCGGGAAAGAGCTCATTCACATGCCGCACAGCACTACTAACAAGCAGGTCAACACGAATACGCTGCATTGGAAACCCGTCTTTCTCTCTTTTTGTCCTCACTAGCCTCCTACTCTCCTTCACTCGTTTGAATCTCTTTCCTCTTGACTCCTCTATTTTCCTCCCTATCTTTCCTCTCAGTGACACTCTCATTTTCTTCCTCTGTTCACAAGGACCAGCAGTCTTGTCTGCAGGATGCACAGCGGCTGCTCAGACTACAATGAACCGATTCCCAGCCGGTAGTCACCATGGCAACCGAGGGGCCATTTAGAAAAAAAAAAAAAAAAAAACACAACATCATCCCATGCTCAGACAGTGGTGATCTGGTCGACCACTCGAGTGCTGTCGTTCATTTCAACGCACTCCACCTCCTGCCGCTGCCCCTCTCCTTCAGGCCGGTGGCCCCGGCTCTTGGAGGGGGGCAGGAAGGTGAGGAGGGTGGGCAGGAAGGCGAGTGTGTGCAGGGCCGAGCAGCCGGCCGTGAGCGTGAGGCAGCGAAACAGTGTGCGTGTGAGGTTGGAGCGCACGGAGCCGACGGGCACCAGAGCGGCGCTGTAGCAGATGAGCGTCTGTAGGGAGGGAACCCCGTGTCTCTCCAGCGCCACCCTCACCCAGCGAGTCCTGCTGTCACCCCGACCCGAGGCGAAACCGCAGAGGAGGGGGCCGCTGCAGTCTGCCGAGTGCCCCAAGGCTGAGATCAGACACAACACGGACATGCAGTCCAGCTCCACACCCCACAAGGTCATGAAGCCCAGCACCCCGAACTGGACGGACAGCAGGGTGAGGCCCAGCCACACGGAGACCAGCGGCTCCACGACGGCCAGCGAGGACAGGCCCAACAGGAAGAGCACCGCCAGCAGCGAGTGTCTGAGGGGGGAGCTGACTGCGGCGGCGTAGCGGTCCAGGTAGACGAAGGAGGGGTTGAAGATCAGGAAGCGGACACGTGAGGTCAGCGACAGGCGTCGCAGCGTGTCCAGCAGCACTGACATCTCCTCGCGCTTGTTCTCCGTCGTCTTGGCCACCAGGAAGATTCGGGACGCCGCCACATCGGGCTCCTCGCCCTGACCACGGTCCGAAAATATGATGTCGTCGGCAAAGTGGGCGAACTGCGGCTCGCGGAGGAAGGCGTGGCGGAGCGTGTGGGTGAAGTTTTCCCGTGGCTGGCTGGTGGACTGGTTGCGATCTGACAGGTAGTTCAGGTAAGCTTCCAGCCAGCTGATTCGCTGGAAGCCTTTGGCGTATTCCAGCAGGTCCCGCTGCACCGAGGCATTCCAGTAGGGGGCGCTCTCATAGATGTAAAATCCAATTACAGGAGAGTATGAGCTGAAGTACCGCTGCTGGGCACGGGCGTACAATACTGTTGCTGTGTCCATGGCAACCAGTGCACTGGGGTCTGAACCCTGGGTCACCTGTCGACGACACAAACATGTTTGCTACAGGTTAAACTGTGTTTCCCAGTATTTTGGGAATAAACCTGTCCCAACCTGTTTGAAATGTGTTGTTGAGATCAAATTCAGAAAAAGCAGATATTCATAAGCAAATATTATAAAAACTTTTCGATTCTTCATGAATCCGTTTGTGCAGTCAATTGTATAAAAAACTAAATTTTAGCTGTTTAACTTGTCTGTTCTCTATTTGGCTGCTTGATGGCAGAAGTTAAACATGACACAGAAGAACAAGATGTCTGTGTACGTGCATGCATGTGAACAACAAAATGACAGTTGTTGTATTGTTGCCTCACCTGTAGAAAGCCCATCAATCCAAAGGAGATGTAAACCAGATAGAGCAGAACCACGAAGGGTTTGACATAGGTGTTAGTGATCCAGTCTCCATAGCAGCGCCTCACACACCCCAGCAAAAGGTGCGAGTCCTGAGGATGAAGGTCTGTGTTCGCCACGGGGTGTGTGTGCGGGTGTGTATGCGTGGAGTTCGCCACATGTCCGTGTGTCCGTGCGCGGCGGGGTTGTTCACCGTGTGTGGGTGCGTGTGTGCATGTGTGTGAGTTAGGTTAGGGTTCGGCGTGTGTGCGTGACTGTGACCGACCCCGTGCGGTGGGTTGGTTGTTTGAGTCTCATCCTGGTAGCGGGTGTACATTAAACACCTGTACCAGGCCGGTTTAGAGTCCAGCCGGTCCGGTTTGGGGACTCGCCGGCAGAAGCAGCCATGTCTGTACCCGGTCTCTAAGTATCCGGTGAACACCAGACAGGAGCTGTAGAAGGACAGCATGTAAACGTAGCTGATGGTGACAGCCAAGGCGGCGGTGCGGCAGAAGAGCCGCACAGCCTCCATGTTGGTGAGCGGCGAGGCGGCCAGGCCCAGGGTCATCAGGTGGAGCATGGTGGAGCCGGAGAAACGCAGCATGACGTCCTCGAAGACGCTCGCCACGCGGTCCTTCACGTGCTGGTCCTCCCGGGTTCGCCTCCATGATGACAGTATCTCGAAGGAACCGAAGAGCCCGTGGCCTGATGGGAAACAGGAACAGAAAATGAGTTGAATAAAACCTTAATTTAATTGCTTGGTTTCAGGGGGATTGTGATATTTTGACCCAGACAACATAACTCAATGATGAAGATGCACTAATCGATATATCAACAACCAATCAAATGACTTCATGTAATATGAAAGGGGTTGTTCAGAGTGATGAGCCCACAGAGAAATCTGCACTTCCATGAAGCATTTTAGCTTCTTTGAGCTCACTGATTTGTTTTAACAGCCCACAAATTTAGGGTTTGGCTCAGTCTCCAAACATACGAACGAGCTAATTTCCAAACAAACTTGATTACACCCTGGTGGCTCCCATCAACCTTGTTTCCAGCTGCAGAAGACAACTTGCTTTGATAAAAAAAAAAAAAAAAAAAAAGCCCACAGCACCAAACAGTAGAGAGACATAATTAGTGATATATTTTAGAGTCGTTCAACTAATTTGAAAAAATGGAATCAATGACTTCCAAAAAAGACGGAGTGAGCTATAACAATCAGTTTAGGTGTTGCTGCAATCAAGAGTGGGTGAAAGCCAGTTAGTAAGTGAGCAGAGGAGATGAAATAGATCACTAACAGTAATGGGTGAATGGTTGTCCAGCTTTCACCACTCCATGGCAATGCAAAATGTACAAATGCGAACTTGTATCTATCTGAGCTATCCACTTTTATACGATTAATAATTCGATAATATCCAGTTTGAATTCAAAGCATGAGCTGGATCACAAATGGTAGTGTTAATGAAGTTGAGTTCACCGGACTGGGCTGTGAAGTTATGTCTTACAAAAAAGGTTGGGAACCACTGGCTCAACATAACTTAACATAACTTTCAACTCCATGGACACAAAACTCTGACTAAGATGTAAAAATTTGATTTCCTCAAAAACAAAGTCATCCCTTTAAAATCACGACGGCATAAAAACAGTTCATTTCACACTTTCCCTAAAACGCTTTGATTGCTCCTTGCTTGGCTTCAATTTATTCATTTTGGAGGAATCACAACGTTGCATAAGGAAGTGAAATAACTCAGCCTGCCTGCTTTTGAACAGTCCTCTCTGCATATTGTCACACCTCAATCCTGTTTGAACTGGAAATATGTGAAATGAAATGCAGCTTTCTTGTGACTTGAACAATCCTAGTTGAGAAATTGGAACATTGCAGCAGCAGCAGGATGTGGGAATTCAACATATACCCAGTTGTCAATACAGTTAAGTAATTAGAACAAAATAGTTTGAGAGTTATAATCCAACAAATGCATCAAAACAAAATCTCCTCGCTGAACAGATTCATCAGTTCAAACGTCACTAATATGCAAAGAATATGGTTTTAATACATTTTTGATCCAATAATACACATCAATGTCCATTTGAGGTGGCCGAGTGCATGTTGATGGTTTTTAATGGTTTCCTCTTCTGTGGTTACCATGACACCCGTGAGTCACCAGTGACATGCATTACACCCCCCCCTCCACACACACACACACACACACACACACACACACACACACACACACACACACACACCTCCAGTGACCTCACCACGACAAAACACTTAACACCTTAGCAGAGGCGTAACGTACCGACACTTCGAGCGTGGGTGAAGCTGAGAAAGTCTGTGGATCTGTGATGCGTGTGAGTGTGTGTGTTTGAAAGAGAGGGAATTAGACAGTGAATGACAGTGAAAGAGGTGGAGGGGTTATGTTGTTGCAGAGAGAAGATGAGAGCACTTGTCCAAGGATTTTGATATTTACCAGAGCTTCAGACAGACTAATGTGCATTTATTGACAAACACACACGCAAGAAAATACCCATAAGATGAAGATTCATCTTTTTGCCAGAACGCGTTCTGTCCCTTGATGTTACTGTTGTGTCATAAGATTGATTGTAGATAGTGAAAACTCGATACAGTACACAAAAATATGAAGATTTCAATGATTCATCTGTTTTTTTGACATTATAAAATCTCAAAAATAAATGGTGACAAATGCCGGGCACGATGTTCGCAGAACCTAAGGAGACGTCATAAAAAAATTTGGTTTGAAGCAAAGTCCAAAACCAAGATATTCAACTTACACTGTTATAAAACCGAGAAAAGCTTCAACTTTTTTCTTTTAAAATGACTTTTGCTGTAAATTAACTAATTGATTAATTAGCTTGGGCAAAACTGGCCAAACACTTGATGGACAATGTTTTGAGTAAATAAATGTCCAGATGACTGAGATATAGAAAAATGTGTCTTAAAGAAAATAAACCAAAGTCTTTACATCATCAGTTTATCCTCCTTTGTGCACAAAAAATCCCTTTCAAAAATACTTTGTGGCTGTTCATCATTTTTGTCTTTGCACATTAATACACACCGAAGTTAAAACACTTCTTATGTCTGATTCTGAAAGACAAAAGATCCAATATGTCACATATCCACTTTTCTAAAAACATTAAATACTACTTTTCTCCCTCTTCCTCCCCTTCATGCTGCCACTTTCTCGACTGCGTCTCCACATCCGTCTTTCTCTCCTCACACTTCCTCCCACCTTTTTTCTGTCTGCCCACTTGATTCTGAAAAATCCTCTCGGCCTGCCTTCCTTCTGTCTAACTGCAGTTTAACTTCATTTTCTGCTGAGAGGATCCTTCTCTCAACCCCCAATCGGAGTGATATTTCACCGGGCCCCCTCTCTGTCTCTATTCCCCTGTCTCCTCCGCTCTCTCTGCAGTTATTTTAAGACTAACAGCAGCCTTCCCTCCTCCACATTACAGAGTAATTATGGTATAGACTTCATGCACGCGTGAGTGGTCACATCACATGCAGCACATCCTACAGTATTTATCATGCATGCACTCAAGATCAACTGCAACGCCTTCACACATATGGCATTTTCATTCGGCTCCTAGTTTGTTACCTTCATATTTTGCGTATTTAAATTTATTTTGTCTTCTCTTTATATGAACAATGTGCAAACAAATGAACACAGTAAGTATATTTTTAGTTTACCACAGATGCAAGTGTATCCGCAACACTGCTGCAGTCTGTATAAGACTTACTTTCTCATTAAAGTATTTTATTTCCTGTAATAAACTGAAAATGTCCAACCTCCAGATTTGCAGCTGGCCCCTTGAGGACTTTGGTCATGAGCACCGCGACGCCAAATCTGCAGTATTTTTTATATATTATGGATAATCTTCTGAGTGTGATGTGGTAGCCATGACGTGATCGATCTGCAATAAATACAGTTTATTCATTGCTTTATAAAATTCAGTGTTTCTGCTATAATTTACATCCATTGAGTCACACTTGGCCGCTGAGTTGGTTTTTAGCGCCACAGCAATCTTTGGCCTCATGCTGCCTTACATAAAACAAAACCACTGAGTTTCACACAGTAAAGGAAAGTACATAATTTAAATTTAGGGAAAAGAGAGCAGTACTATGAGGTCAGTACTAGACATCTGCAGGTATCCTGAATTGATATCGGGAGAGAAAAAATTGGATTGGTGCATCCCTACGTTGGTCAAACATACTGCGACACATCTCAAATGTAACACTGCTATGAAGTACGGTTAATAGTTCTTATAATGTGTCGTCCAACTACTTCTGAGTGAGCACACCGGCTCACATTTTCAGACAGTCTTGTCATGGTTTTGCATTCATTTGTGCAACAAGTAATAGAAGTAATTGCACTACTTGTGAAGGAGTAACTGTGCAAAGAAGGAAAAAAAGAGTTTGAGAGAGAAGTTCAAGTCCTAAACTCCAAGTCTCACCTCAGCACACCCGCTCAATGAAGGGATATGAAGTGATTATCAGACTGCTGGTTTCAGAAAGTTAAAAAAAATGTGGGAGAAATTGTGTGGCGCTCGAAACGTGTGTGTGCACTAAAAGCACTTAACTTAAAGCATAATGAGTCCTTATAAGTGTCCTTTCATTCAAATAGTCTAGAAGTCAATTTGAACACACATAAATGTAAAACAGCTTGTTGCAGATCTGCATTTGTTCTGTTCTTTTCAGAGCGTTTGGATGAAGCTGTTGCCCCCAGTCACAAAATGTATTGTTAGTGCCATCATCCTCCCCCTCACTAAGTCAAGTTCATGCCCCTCCACTTGTCAGTCATTTTGATGATCTGTCTACTTTGAAATGGCTTTCAGCCTGAGGCTGGCATCTGCAAAACCCATCACAGGTAGTGAAAAAGCAGACGGTGAACACAGGCAGTCTGTGATATAAAAGCACTGACAATGTTCAGCGTAGCTCCCACCTGCCATGTGTTAGCTTCACTTTTCTTTGATTCCTCTGTGCTTTATTCCATTGTTTTGTTTTTCTTTCTTTTTTTTTGCTAAGACTTCCCTGAGTTGAACATCCACAAGTTCTCAAAAAGTGTTCATCCAAAAATGAACTGAACTGAGAGGCCAGTTCCAGACGAATGGAGGATGAACACACGAATATGCGAAACTACTCAAAAGGTAAAGTACATCTTGTGTATTTTACTATCAAAAGTATTCATTTTAAACCTACCCAGCATGACGAACGGGATGCCCAGGTACGTAGAGTTGTAGGTGGCCCCGGTCAGGTTGAGTATCCCAGCAGCAGTGAGGCCTGCCAGTGTGATTGACAGCAGAGCCAGCAGCCCCAACCAGGGTTTAGACCTCACACAGTCCCTCATAGAGCAGCAGAGGACGGCCAGCACACCACACACCCCCAAGCTGGCCAACAGGGGGCGCCGTGCCAGCACCGAAGAGAACTGGAAGTCTGTCCTCAGAGAAGAGGAAGTGGAAGGGTACAGCCCCAGTTTAGGGTGTAGCGCTGCAAAGTACTGCAACTCAGCACAGAAGGCCTTTTCCCATTGGCTGGCCACCCGGTCCATCAGGCCGCCGTGGGCTTGGAGGTAGTAGGTGAGCTGCAACGCCCTGGCTGAACGGACACCTTCTCCCCTGGCTCCCGTCCCCGGACCACGCACCGCCCCGCCGGGACCCCAGCCCTGAACGCCACCCAGCTGGTGGCCGATGTACGCCTGCCGTCCGTCCGCCAGCTGGGTGATGGGGTACCTCAGCACTGGGACGGAGCGGTTGGAGGTGCGAGCCGCCTGGATCTCCTCCATGGCGCGGATGATGTCGTCGATGATGCAGACGTTCTTGTCATCGGGGAGACAGAGGTAGGAGAAGGAGTAGTTGAAGCTGTTGAAGCCGGTGGCCGGGACCGTCACCTGCATCTGGTAGATCCGCCTGTGGAGCTGTGCACCCAGAAAACACAGTCAAACAAGAGAGGAGTTAGAATCCGAGTGGCCCAATTTTTCTATAAAAAACTGTGGCAAGATCAAAAAAAGTTCCATCAAAGTTTTTCCACAGTGCAGCTCCACAGAACTCATCGTGTGTGTTTGGCTCATTCGCCTACTTTGTGTGCTTCGACTTTCTCGCTGTTTCATAGCATGAATAAGAGAGAGAGAGATGTGTGGGAGTATGTATGTGTGCGTCTTTACTCGACAGAGTAACAATAGTGGTCTCACAATCCTCCCCCTGTTTCTATGGCGAGAGGACAACAGTGCCAGCATCCACTGGGCTGGTTACTAAGCAACAGGCCTGATGCCAGTCTGTGCCACAGTGAACATGAGCAGAGCCGAATACTGCATTGACTTCAGAGAGTGTGTGTGTGCGCAGGATTGTCGCCTGAAAATGGATTAGAAAGTTTGTTCCTTGCACAATCCTACTGGGAGATTTACCCAAATTCTTTATTTCATTTTCGTCACTTTTACGGCCCTCAGATACCAATCTGTTATTATTATTGTTAGCAATTTCCTGGTAGGACCGAGGGCTGCGACTGCAACGATTACTTTCATTATCCATTAATCTGTCAATCGTTTCAATCATTTTTTTAATATATAACAGGGCCGTGCAAAGTGCGGCGCGTGGGCCAAAGTTGGACCGACATAAGGTTCGATTTGGCCCATCAGCTGTTTCTAGCAAAAAAAATGAAACTTTGTGCAGGAGGTCAGTCAATCAAGGGAGCATCTTAACAACAGAATATAATGGATGTTGGTTTTTGGCTCATTTGCAAAGTTTGAGCCGTGGTTTTGTGGATGACTGGATACTATGAGACAGCAAGATATTTCCAGCATAGAAAGGACAAACATTATCTCTCTGAACGACAAGCGTCAAAGGTAAGGTTGTGTTTTCACTACTTCATAATCAAAAAGCATGAGCATCTTTCGGCTTGCAACGCTGCACTGACACTAATTAATCATATAAAAGAATCATATGCATCACAGAAGAAGAAGAGCCACTGACTCCTTCAAGCTTAAATAGACCTGAATTCAGTGCAGTCATTGTGTGTGACTCACAGTTACTCTTGCTCAGAGTGTAACTCCTGTCTCGTACTGGCTACCACTGCTGTCGCTTCCTCATGCAACAAGTTCAGACTCATTCTCGCAGGGTCATTCGGTGGCATTTTGCAAAAACGCAGGAACTCACAGACGGATGCACGAGAAGACGAGGCAGGCTGGGAGTGTAAGATTATGTAACAGTGAATTCTGTCCTTTCTTTCATGCACCAGTGTGTGTCTCGCAGCCTGTTTGCAGTAAATGATGCACAGCTCTGAACCAGCCTCTCTCTAACTGTGGCAATCCTCTGTGGACTGACTTCTCTGTATAAGTGAAGTGGGTCACATTAACCATATCTGACAAACACAGAGACACACAGAAACGTGCGTGGACAGGGTACGAACACACACACACAGACATACGTCCTGCACAACAGAACTTGACATCTCTGGCTTATTAGTCAGCAGGCTCTGATTACAACTTCATGAAACCATTTGGCTAATTGCTCCAGAGGTGTCAAGCCCATACTCATAAATCCATTTAGGTCTACCAACGCAGAAACAGAGGCCTCCGAGCTCCGGCGAACTCCACTTTGTAATTAAAATGCTGCTTCATGACTACCATGGTTGTTGGAAATGGGACTGTGTTGTTCTGCTTAATGACCATCAATCAATGAGAGTGAATGAGGAGGGAGGCAGCTTGCATGTGCGCTGCTGACCTTTACCTCTGTGAATTGATTTTTAAAGTTCTGCAGATGCATTGCAGCCTCATTTTATGATGCATGCGCTTTGATTTAAGAGGCAAAAGTGTGCAAATGTGAGCCATTTAAAAACAGCATTATTAATTAAAATGTATGTGCATTGTGATTTGTCCTGGTTGAAGGTTTTATTTTTGCATTTTCATCAACTATTCCATATGCATGGTGTTACTTAAAGGGCCAGTCCCCGCTGAATCACACTTGCGCATGCATACCTTCAGTATGGTGTCCAGGTGCACCGGGTCCAGCACGCTCCCCTTCCGGCTGGTGACAATCACGCGCCCGTAGCGACCCGGTGTCTGCAGGTCTGAGTAGAGCGCATGCTTGGAGCGGTTCACGGGGAACAGACTGTCCACCAGGTTGCCCTCGATCTTGGCCAGGCTGTGCTTGGGCGCCAGCAGGCTCTCCACGTCCTCCTCCACGCGGTACCGGCTGAAGCTGGCCCCCAGCAGGATGGAGAGGAGCACGGGCGCTGAGGCGAAGAACACCGGGTGGCTCGCCACGAACCGGCCCAGCGCGTGGAACGAGGTCCTCAGGCCCGCGTGCAACACCTGGCGCAGCATCCTAGCGCGCGGCCGCGGCTCGAGCCTCTCCCACCGACCGGAAAGTCCCGGAGCACTGCCGAGCATCAGGGGCCGCCGGACGCATCGGAGGGCTGGGTCGCTCTGTGTGGCGGAGGAGAGGCGGTGCAGGGGGTCACCAGCCCGGGAGAAGCCGAGCCCTCCTCCGGTCACAGGTGCGCCACTCTCCCCCGGGTCCTCTCATCCACTGCAAAGGACAGACACGTGAAAACGAGGCAGCACTCGTCCGCTCAGCATATTGATAGGCTGCTTTACATTGAACAGCCACAACCCTGCTGCAGGAATCTGTGCGCAATGAGGAGGGGGGGAAACGCAAGGTGCGCTCATTAGGAGTCCTCAAACTGACCCAGGATCTGTGGAGTTGGTGCACTCGGACAGGTTGCACAGGACAAATGATGCACATACCTGGATCATGTGAGGCGCGTGCAGACCATGATGCTCCGCCCTGCAGCCCTGCAGGGTGGTCGAGCCGTGGCTGGGTGGGTGGGGTCGTCTGTCTGGTGATCAGGCTAATCTTCCTCTCTCCTCCTCATCGCCCCGGTGTGTTGACGGAGCTCCTGTTCGTCCGCCACCGGGCTGAGCTCCCAGCGGCGACTGCGCTCCTCGGTGGGAAGGCACGTCACTAATTACCGGCTTTCAAACCGGGGACCGTCTCTCTCTCTCTCTCTCTCTCTCTCTCTCTCTCTCTCTCTTTCTCTCTCTCTCCTCACGACCCCGCCTCTCGCTCCAATGCAGAGAAACACAGTGAGTGAATGACAGCCTGTTTGTATGTGTGTGTGTGTGTGTGTGTGTGTGTGTGTGTGTGTGTGATAGAGGGAGATTTCCAGGAATTTAACATACTTTAAGTGCAGGATTAATGTGAAAGATGCTTTCTCGGTTAATCTCTATCTCAATATCTCTATAATACTCTTACAGATAAATAATGTTTCCATATGAAAACTGATGCTACTTAAAGGTGCAACATGTCTAAAAATGACTAGACCTATTTTGTATATTTTGTTGTGTACTTATATTTTTCTAAATGTTTCCAATAATGTTCAAACCCCCAAAAAATCTCAGTTTTATTCAAGGTACCAGTTTCATTTGGTTGTCTGTTGCTGTAACTTCCGGGGAAACACTGTGAAATTTGACAGGATGAGGACGGAAGTCGTCAAACTTGTCTAAATGTAATGTCAATAAAATGTATAAATAATATAAATACACTACCTTGTCCGTGAGCATAGTTTCTGCCTGAGTCATGGTAGATTTTCATCTGCAGTGGTGGTTGTTTACTAGTGAAGACAACAACAACTACTTCATCAATTATGTCTTTTGTTACTGTTTTGATTGAGAGACCCCTAGTGGCAGAAATTACAAGCTGTATGTTTAAGATTTTGGGGGTGAAGTTGCATTTTAAAAACTACATTTATTTTTCATAATAGCCTATTAGAGTGTGTACATGACAACCTGCTGACAGGAGCTTTACGACAACATATTTATCTCTTTTCCCTGCAGGATAAAATGCACATTTCATTCTGCGGCGTCTGTGCAATTGTTTCATTTTGCTCATATGATATTAAGTGTTGTCAGCCTTGTTGCAGATGCATGAAGCGTCTCTCGGGGTTTGCTGTTGTGTTGCAGGTTGCCATCGAAACCAGACAAATTACTTTTTTTATAAGCCCTGGTTCCCATGGCAATAGTGATGCCACCCATCCCCCCCCCACTCCACCCCGAAAACACACCCACATACACAGTCGTGCACACACACACACACACACACAACACTTCACACACACACTCTCTCGCTCTGTCATACACACAAACACACACCTGCTGACTCTCAATCTGCTTATGGTGTGGAGGTGTTTGACACAGTGGCTTTAAGAGCAGGAGAGAGACAGAGAGAGAGAGAGAGAGAGAGAGAGAGAGAGAGAGAGAGCAGGGAGGGGAAGAAATAATGAGTGCAGACAGACCAAGATCACACTCTCCCTGTCTGTCTGATTGTCTGTCTGTCTTTGTGTTAAGACCCATGAAATCAAATCGCCAAACGGCCTGTACTCTGTCTGCATGGGGACCAACTAATGGCTCCTTCCTCTCCCCAGATATCATAAATTAAAGGCTGTTTGGATTAAAAGCAGAAAAAGAAATTCTCATGTTGCTTCAAACATGTTGCTGCCATCAAATTCAGAATAAGCAAATATTTGCAAAAATCCATGAAGCTGATGATCAAACATTAAACATGTAAATACAGTGAGTATATGTCAAACTGGATTAGCAAGTTATCACATTCTGTTTTATCTGTTTTGCCTGCGAGGACCAGTGACGCGTCCACATGCTACCAGGTCAATAAGAACAGAGCATTTGCTATGGTTAGAAACTTGTTAATTTGATCTTCTGTAGTAAAGCTAGATAAATGCTCTGAGAAGCATAGATGTTCTGAACAAGACAAACAAATCCGTTTTTGTGTCATGTTTCTATATTATGCACTGGTAATAAGCCTATATAATTCATTTATTCAATAAAGATAATTTGATTATCCACAGAAGCAGCAAGATGTCTTCTTGCCTTTGCTTTTTCCTCTTCCAGGTCTGCAGAGAATTCTTCATTTTCTGGTAATAATATACTCGATGTGATGTTTTTTTAAACAGCCAAGATGAAAGCACCAAATATCATCCGATTGGCGAATAAACACAACTGCCAAAAATAAACTGAAAATCAACTGGCAAAATCTTACGAAGAATATGAGCATGTGCTACTTTCTTTTTGATAGGAGACTCACGAAAACTGGAGAAGTGGAGATGTAAAGCGGACAGGAAATAGTCAAGATATAGGTAAGATAATTGAATTGAAGCAACATCTCTAAAATGGAAAGCAAAGCTCAAAACAGCAACAGTCTCACAGGCTTGGAGCGAAGCATTTGACCAACAACAAGGTGTGAACATGCAACTGTGGGTTAATCAGCCTGCTGAGAAAAACATGGCCATGACAAACGCTTCCTAGAAAAAGTTAAAGAAAAACTACAGAAAAAAATATCTGCCTGCATGTGCTTCTGCATGTTCTAATCCATTATTCAATTAAGCCTCAATTAGCCTTTAATCCCCATTACCAGTCCGGAGAGAGACGAGAGCTGAAGGAATGAATGAGTAAGTGTCTCCCCGGGGAGGAAGGAAGAGCAGACTAGAAAATGAAAGACTGCAGAGATATAGGGGGCTCGGGGCAGTTTCTGATAACAAAAGTACTAATTAGTGTCGCTAAAGGATTTATAGAAATCAGAATAGTGTGTGTGTGTGTGTGAGAGAGAGTGGGGATGGAAAGAAGAAGGTGTCAGGAATGAATGGAGTCATGTGAAAGCGTGCCAGGCTATTTTCTGCACCTACAGAGTCGAAGGAGGCCGAAATAAGGAGGGAAATCCTCCAGGGACTGAAAACCGCAACAACAAATACACACTTAAACACACACATGCATATAAGATGGACAGAGGAGGGAAACCGTATAGGCAGCAGAGATGAGAGCACCTCTTATGATTTTAACTTTGGACAGGTTGTCATTCTGCGTCCCCGCTTCATCTGCTCTCATGTTTTGTCCGTCTGACATCTCCGCTCCATAATTAATGAGATCTATATGGACGCTGGTCAGATATTCACGAATGAGGCTACTCTCTTTTCTTTTAGCTCAGACTCCTCCGAAGCCGCCCACCCTCCTCGTCTTCCACCCCTCCCATCCCCCAATCCATCTGTTTTGGTGGAGGCCATCCATTAATAAAGAGTCTGTCCTTTCATTTCTATTTCCCCTCCTTCTGTATTATTTATTTACCCATCTATCCACAGTTATGGTGAGCAGATACGCTTGCCAGGTTGGGATGCAGGACGTCCACCTTCTTCTTAGGTGAAAACTGAGAAAAAAAACTTTCATTTCATACCACATATGGAAACACAGAATCCTCTAAAGTTTCTAACTGAACATGACTTAAATCTTTTCAATATTTAAATCAGAACACTGCAAACTTTCTGAAAACTGAAACAGACCCTGATTGGCAGCTCTTCTCATTTAAATGAAGCAAATTTTCAGATCGTTGCTGCAAACCTGCCGGATCAGAGGAATTTTTACACTCCAGCCCAGACGAGTTCCAGTGTGTTGGCTGGAGTCAAAAAAAAAGTCTTTTAAAGTTTTTATTGAAATGGTAATTACTGTAATTATCTGCTCACATCAAAACTTCTGTACTCATGACACATCTTTGCACATATTTGAATAAATGCTGCAATAATAGAGCTGCAAATCTCCACCTTTCACACAGAAGCAATGGAATAAATACTTTGGCTTTCGGTCTTTGGCATCTGCACATTTTTGCAGAAGTTACTTTTCAGAATTTCAGGACATTAGGCCGCCCTCCTGCATCTGTCTTGTCTTTTCGGAAAGTTCAAAATAGTTTATGCAAAATTTGATGGTGTTCAATTCCACAGGTTCCAACCTCTGCATCTCCGTCTTCTGTATATCCATTTATCCATCTTTATTTTCCTCCCTGCTATTTCTGTCTATCTATTCTCTGCATCCTCTCGGTGGTCAGCAGCATTCATAATTTCTAAATGTCATTTGGACATTAGCTCATGAGGGCAGGAAGGGCGCTGCGAGTGGGGAGGAGGGGGTGATGGAAGACGGAGGATGTAGAGAGGGTCATGAGAGGAGAAATACAGTAAAGTCATCTTCATGGCCTCTTGGAGACTCTGAGATTTGATTAGAGTTACAGGCCAGAAACAGGGAAGATAGATGCAGACGGATGCAGATAAAACGCGCATCATGTGCTCACTCTGCTTCTCTACACAATCTCTAAGAAGGAGACAGAAGGAGATAAAGAGTGAGGCTGAGTGCCACAAGCTTGATAAAGAAAACTGGGGAACTGAGGAAAACCGGATTTGCTAAAAGGTCAGAGTGTGATATCTGAGAAGAGCCATTTTCACCTCTCAGAAAGCCAAATCTAATCTGTGTGATTCTCGGGTCCATCTATGATCTGTTCACCACCTCAAATAGGCCCTGAAGGCATGTTTTCCCTGCCCTCTGTTGGACAGAAACAGAACTGCATGACTGGACTGGGATTGTCCGTGTGTGTTTTGAATGGTTTTCTCTGACAGCAAGTTTTAATGATACAGCAACTTGATTTGTTTCATTCATCATCATTCACCTTCGTCATCACCTTCGTGTAAGGAGAACTTGGAGGACACAAATGACAAAGTGCTTTTCAGTGTGGGCATTAGACCAAGTTTCAGCCTCTGATGGCAGAAAAAGCTGCTGCCGTTTGAGCTGATGTTGCAATCTGACATCCACTTTCTCCATTTGGTGCTTGGTTTGACAAATCTACAGGGTTTCTATAATGGCGGCACTGGGTTGGGCTCGGGTGAAGGGTGAGTCAGTGACAAAATGTTGACACTTTACAGAAATAGAATTGGATTTTGATTAAAAAAATATTTAAAGATGCCTCTACACACTTAGGTCCAATGCAATATCTCATAATAAAGCCAATGAGACCTTCATCAATGCAAATCTTTGACAAAGGGGAGTCCCAGATCTTATAATGAAATCTAACAAAGCCCTTCTGTGCTTTGTCACTGATGCAGTTTCCAAGGTCCAAAATACACAGAAAGCATTACGACTACAAGACAGTGAATCAGAAGATGAGTCAAGGCAGAAGGCAAACAGCATGTCAGTGTCAGAGTTAATAAATGGGATGGAAATTTTGCACAAATATTGAGAAAGTGCAGCAAGATTCATATCAAAATCACCATATTTCAACTCATGGGCTGTAATGAATATCCAATAAAGCTCTTATGTTTCTGTGCCTCCCTCTTGGTGACTAAACATTCTCAATACTTGCAGATGCAAAATTAAATACTTGAAAAAAACAGCCTCTAAATTTGTTGCCCCGGTCGTCACAAACTGCATCCAGCACTTTTTACTTGGTGATTGTTGGCGTCCATCTCTGACCTTCTGTGACTTGATTTACTAATTTGTGCAGATTGCTGGGGTTGTGTTTAACAGGGACTGGATCCAGGTGACAAATCAGCGGTTTAATCACCTCAGCTGTCATTTTTACACGGGCCACTAAAATGAATTTATAACAATTCAATGAAATGATGGCACAAAGTCCGGCAGTAGCTCAGCATTAACAGCTCTACGGACACAGAGCGTTGAGCTTCCTGCAGGGACTGATCCTCGTGTTGGTTTGTGATTCGCAGGGCTGACTGCAGGGGCTTCGCTTTACAGCGTCAAACATCAGAATACACCTCAGACACAAGTTATTATTCAAAGTTAAGAATCATCTAAAAACATATCTGGAGGCGATCTTTAAACAACAACAACAAGAGAAACAGGTCTGTAATGTTATACAGATTTTGTACTTAGTGTATGAATATGTAAATACTCAAATGTACTTGACTGTGTTCGGATATTTTGAGACACCAGTAAGTTGTAATTCATTGTATTCAAATGTTTGTTTTTTTTTTTACTTACATAGAGATACTTGAAAATTAACTTCAAATGACTATGTATCACAGATGTAACATTTACATATATATAAGTGATTATGGTTTATGAAATGTATATTAAAAGTTGTACAAACAACACAAGTGCAACACAACTAACAAACTTCCTCTGCCTCCCTCTTCCGGCTGCGAATTCGCAAGTCAAAGTTCACCAAAGTTGACCTGGATGTTTGCAATAATAAAATTCTATATGTACAAATATACATATTTAAAAGGTTTTCCAGTGTTTTCATGTTTTGTACTGCATTTCCATTGTGCAAGCATGAAAGTTGGACTCTAATGCAAACAGTGATATTTGAAAAGGCTTACAGGATGATGAGGCAGATAAGGCAGTCCAGACACACAAACAAATCCAACAGGGAGCAGGCAAGAATCAGAAATCCCAAAACAGGCGAGGTCCAGGGAAACTAAGCAAAAATCCACCAGGACTGAAGAGGAGGAAGTAGGAGCTAATGAGGGACAGATGAAACTAATCAGCAATCACAAAGGGAAGGAAGTAAAGTTAGTGATACGAGAAGAGAGGTGAGTGTCAAAATAAAACATGAAACAAGGCTGAATGACGTGAAAAAAAGAAAAACATAATGAACTGATCTGGCTTCAAATACTTCAACTACAAGTTTTTAATCCATATGATTGAAATGTGTGGTCTGAATGTTAGAAGGAGGCATGAGGAGGCTGCAGCAGAGCAACAGTGAGAGAGAGCAACACAAAAGAATGAACAGTCGTTTCATCTTTTCTTTTTACTGTACATCAACGGTCAAATCTGCCATTGATAATAAATGTCAGCATGTAAGAATGGCTGCCAGGGGCCCGATCCATGATGTCGCTTACACATCTAGTAAAAGAAGCTCACTGCTCATTATCATCCATCTCACTTCCTCTTTCTCTCTCTCTCTCTCTCTTTTGTCTCTTAATCATCCCAACACACAAAGAGTTCACACAGCACCATTATAGACGGCGGCGCTGGACTGTTTGTCTAATTGGTGTGTATTGATGAGACAGCCGCTGGTGTTGCCACAGATACAAGTCATTAATGTTACCCCCTGCCTGGCAATGTAAGACACACTGAACGACACACACGCACACACACACACACACACACACACACTGACAAGAGCCTCACTTTAGGAAAACAGAATAAGCTGCCATGGGGACTCCTGACATTAATGAATGAGATATGATGATGATGATGAGGAGGAGGAGGAGGAGGATGGCATTTGTGTGTGTGTGTGTGTGTGTGTGTGTGTGTGTAATAGCAGGTCAGGAGGAAATTCAATAAATGGACATGCTTTCAGTTACAGTCCCAATCTCTTTATGTCTTTTGTCCTCCATCCATCATCAGCCTCCATCCACCGACCGTCATCTCGCGCTGCTTCTGTTCTTCACACACATTTCCCAACTCATCAATCACAGAATCACAGAAAAGTTACGAGGTGAAGGAACGACGTAGTGTCTCAGAGTTTTATTAGGACCTGACAGAAAACCAACAACAGCAACACGGTGAACCATCATCACATCATACAGATACAAATATTTACTAAAAGGATGGAAAAGCAATAATTCAGTTACAAAAATAAAATGAAAAATACTCGCTGATGATAAAATGTTAATAAAAAATACAATGCTTTCAATTTAATCCTTTCCATTATTATTCTGCCTTTCAAAATAAATTATTGGGTGATTAGAGTGGATTAGAACTGGTGATTTACTAAATCAGGTTGCAAAATCAAAAGTTAAGCAACGTCTTAGCAAGCAAATACAAAAACGGTTGATAGGAAACATCTTGTCTCAAAAGATTCATCGACTATGTGAACAGGAAGTTACTGCAGCATCATGAGCTAAAACAAAACTTCCAGCACCAGCGGTTTTAAGGGGAAACAATATATTAAAAGTAGCTGCTAATTCTTCGTTGTATGACTTTAATTTATAGATACAAGGAGAATGAAGCAACCTGGCTGACATTCATTCATTTATTTAAAAGCAGATAAATGTGACAAAAGACAAACAGGTGAAATGAAATTTTCTGGTGATATTTAATCTGCAAAGCAAAACCAGAACATTGGCTACAGGAATAACAGTCGTGTGTTTTAACGATTACTCCTGATTACTCCTCAGCTCAGAGACAGAAAGACAAATGGAGCGAGAGCGTCTTGAAGTTTGAGTGCTCGTGATTCTGTGAGTTCATTTGCCTCGAGCTGAACTGCAGGAGAATGAATATAAATGTGTCACTCAAGACCAGGACTGAAACAAAGTGGGACAGAAACCAAGACATATCAAAGGAGAGCTCGCTCACACACACACACACACACACACACACACACACTACAAAACAGACTCCATCTTAGGAAGCTTAACCTCATATTAAGTCTTAAAAATATGACAAGAGGTTGATATTTTTTTTCCGATTGAGCTGCTCTGCAAGTTTAAAAGTGTGATACGAGCTTTCGCAATTATTTCCAACAAAAAAAACGGATAAAGAAGGTTTTAAGATTTGACTTGAGATAAAACTTAGTCTGTAAATATCAAACTTTAATCATTCTATTTTGCTCATATTTATGCTCAAACAGAGATGAATTCATCTTTGGTTCAGGGTGTTTGGGAATTCATTAACTGGGAGCTAATAAATATATACAGATGTTGACCTGACAGCAACATTTCAAACATAGGTTCCTGTATAAAAATTAAAAAAAAAAAATCTAGACATCGTACCTTTTCTTTAATGTTTTTTCAAGTCACACTTACAGTACATATTGTGCTGCTGTAAAAACTTTTTCCAACATTTCTATAATCCATAAATTATGGTCCTTAACAAACAGCTTCAGTCGTAATTTATCAGTAACTGCAACATATGCAGTAAATGTACCTGTGGAGAAAGATTTGTTGCAGTAACAATGTACAAAACCCCATTAAAATGGCTCTGACCCTCATGTTTATACATCAGGGTGTATTTTTTTTACTGTGAGAACAACTCTGCTTCATTTGAGCTTCATTGTTTCCCACATCATGTAAACTAAGTTGGCTAAGTCCAGCATTATCAGCCTTTTCAGCTGACGTCCTGCTGACGGCTCCGGCCTGGTTCGGACTCAAGCTGAGGTCAAAGGTCACCACACCCGGCAGGACTGTGCACCTCGGTTCATGATCGACGACTCGGGACAGCTGAACGCTTTCCGGAACTCTTCGTAGTTACTCATCGCTCCGACAACTCTGCAGGGCGACAGTGATGGTAGAGCTCAGGTTGGAAGGATTGTGTGCATTCATCAGTGTGTGTGTGTCTGTGTGTGTGTGTGTGTGTGTGTGTGTGCTCACCTGTATTTTGGTGGACTGTGAGCTCCACTCTGGATCTGGTCCCTGGCAGCTTCTGGTCTGTATGAGTTACATCTCACCTGCAGAGTACAAAAACATCGGATGGGTTACTTGATTGTCTGTGTGTTTCCACTTTTCTGTCCAAGCTTGTGTTTGCAGCATTGTCAGCTGAATTTGAGCTTACATCACTTTAATGTTGCAGCTGGTAAAGGTGGAGCTAATGTTTATTACATCTACATTGATTGGCAGCTTAATCTATAATAATAGTAATAATATAATTTTGTTCATAGTTCAAGACTTATGCCTCAACTTTAACTTGCTGAGTAGCCACTTGGGGGGAAATACCAGCATGTTCAGCCATGACAGCAGAAGTGCACAGAAACACTCTGACTGGTTGAAGCATTGGCAGGGTGGCAAAAATAGTTTGTGTGTGTGTGTGTGTGTGTGTGTGTGTGTGTGTGTGTGTGTGTGTGTGTGTGTGTGTGTGTGTGTGTGTGTGTGTCCCTACATGTGCATAGCTCAGGAAGAAAAGTTGGTTGTTGTTCAGTCCGACTCCAGGCAGCCGAGGCTCCTCCACGCCACCTCTGCTCTCATCTACCCACCGCCTGTACGCCTGCACACCGATACAAAGGGAAAGTTTTCTCACCTGGACTTCGGAACATGACAGCTGGAAAGTTTGAAAAGTAGTTCTCTCACACAAAGGACATTGTGTGTGGTGAAACACAGACAGCGAAACAATACGTGTGGAAACAATGAGGGCATGCGCGATGAAACATAATTAACGTTATTATTTACAACTATAATTTGTGTCTGTCTGAAAGGTCAAAATGTCTGTTATCAATTTTCAGGTAATCCCACAGAGTGAGAGCGTCACATCAGAGAACAGATCATACCCTAAACGCCTCTCTTATTCCTCCATTGTCTGCTATGTTTTCTGCCAGAGTCCTCTTGCCACGTACCTACAGAACAAAACATCACATTCATTTAAGCCCATTTCACTGTCGCAGTTGTTGTAATTTCTGTAGATTCAAACTGATGCTTACATTCAGGCCTGCCTCCTCCCAGAAGTAGTTGTTATACTGTTCAATCATGCACTGCGTCTTCTCATTGAAGGCCGTCACAGACGAGTTGCTCCACCACTGGTCGAGGTTGCCGTTCTTGTCATACTTGCGACCTGTTCATGAAAAGCATCACAAAAAAAAAAAAAATCACACAGAAGTCTCATCTCTTATTTCTGAGGTCATTCTTGTTGATCAGTATATTTACCGTTATTGTCAAAGCCGTGCGTTAACTCGTGTCCTACAATCACCCCGATGGCGCCATAACTCAAAGATCTGGAAACAGACAACATGAGGCAGAAGTTTAGGGAGACGCTGGCTAACTTTGTGTACTCCTGGTGAACATTATCATGGCTACTAGCTGCTGTATAAACAGTATTTTGACTGGTCGTCAGGAAGTAGCTTTATTTCTAAACACTGAAAATGTCCATAATTAAGCCATGATGATATGGTAGTGATGTGTTTTCTCCCCCGCGGCTTCATGTGCATCCTGGACACCCATCACCAAGTATCTAGAAGCACATATTTTGTGAAGATAAATAAATTTCACTGCGCCACATTTGGCTGTGACCAGGCCTTCAGCGCATAAATGTGATCCAAGCTCTATTTTTAACAATGTCACTTTCATTGACTGTATTAATTAAGGCACAGTGTGGTGTCAATAAGAGATTTGCTTGAACCTCTATTTTCAAAAAAAAAAAGAAGGTTTTAGAAATTTTCAGTCACATCTTTCATACTGTATGGAAGTACTGAGGATTAAATCAGTGATGGTTGTAAAATATATATCAATACATTTTTAAAAATATAAGATATTCCTTTAATCATCCCTCAGTGGGGAAATTCACATAAACATACTTTTTTGTCCGTCTTTTTAAGGATCTGTAGCAGTTTCTAGGCATGGATGGGGGTTGAAACCCATGATCTTTGGTTTACGAGACCAACGCCTTACCACTTGGCCACCACGCCTGGACATACAGTACATCATAGGACTTGTGATATAAAAATGAAATGACCTGAGATGTCATGAGGTATTAACAGTGTTGTTTGTGCACAGGTCTTAAGACGACAGTTCTTGTCTGTTTTGTCAGAGGTTCATGTCAGAATAAGTGTTTCACAGCTCCACTTCGCTCCTGAGTGAAGCGTGAGGTGCCATTTCTTTGGTCTGTTAGCAGAGCGTGTCACAGTTCTTCAGTCTCACCTCGGATACTCTTTCCCCCAGAAGAAGGGTTTTTGAAGTTCTCCAGCCGGGAATCCTAAATGAGAAGATCAAAACGGTTTTATGTTTGTGTGTCTTTCGTTGAGTCCAGACAGGATGGCTCATTTTTAAAGGCTCCTTTTTTCTGTTATTGTTATTTGTGATTAAAAAGTAAATGAGCTACTGTAAAACAGATCACTGAAAAAACTCCTCCTGTCCTCTCTATCAGTCTTAATTTGCTTTTAATGCAAATTCCTAATTATTTCTGTCACTGAAATGCCGACTCAGCCATGTTAGGGGAATAACAATCCTCCAAAAAATGTATTATAGGCAGATACTTTTAATTGAAATCGCTGAGGTGCAGAGTAGCGGCATCCTGTCTGGACAGAAGTTCAGACGTCAATCATTTCTGAAAAAAAATTGGCATCTCACTAATCAATCATTTTCCGTCTTACTGATTTGATTGGTGGAGGAGCTGTAGAAGGCGTTCACAGTTGTTGGGTTAGTAAACCACCTGCAACACAAACGCACACACACACACACACATATTACGTCAGAGAGGAAGTAAAACACAAGAAGTGACGCAGCAGGTCGTCAGATGCCACTCACTCTGTACGCGGGACGCTCTTTCGGAGCCAGCTGATGTCGGCCTGTGCGATGAACTTCAACGTCTGCATCACATTCCCGTAGTAGTCCTTCTCACTGAACTCTATCTAAAACACACACAAATGCAAATACACACTGTTAAGCATTGTAACCTCAAATGTTAAGCTAAGCTGTGATCAGACTGATTTTAAAGATATTATTTAAATTATTTTCTGCTGAAATAAAACTGGTGAGAATCTTTCAGCCCATGAATCACTTGAAGTCACATTTATGAGGAAGTGGATGAAAGCAAGGGAAAACCAGGAGAGAATAAAAAAATTTTAAAAATCAGGAACTTATATTTTAAGCCTTTATTTATTTGTGCTCCCATGTTGAAACCTCTCTGTGCTAAAGAACGAGCTCGAAGGACGAGTGAACACAAACCTCCTTTAAATCTTCATTGAGGTAGGTGTCGTTCAGGATGAACTCGGGGTAGCCGACCTTCGGCAGGACTGCATGAGCCTTGAGAGAGAGAGATGATAAAGTGAACGTAATGGAGAGTTTAAACAGGTTCTTAATCATAAAGAGATTCATTCATTCATTCAGAGGAACTGATATTGAATGTAAACATTGAATAAGATTAAGAGCAATAAAGAGTGAGACAAAAAATGTTCCTACAATGGCTCTGTTAAGAAACAAAGGAAAGACAAAGAGGTCATTCTAACTGTAACGTTGAATTTTTAGGTCCTTGTTGGATTGTGCAAGTCCAACACTGTTCGTGGTCTGAAGAAAAACTCAGGAGGAGTTGGGTTCAAGGAGGAAAACATTCAAAACAACAGAACACAGAACCTTTTAAAAGTCAGTGGTTCTCCGCCTACAGAGACGGTGAAATGAAGGACAGCACGGCGCTCATGATGGAACGAGATAAAGCAAAATCCACAGACGACAAAGTTAGATCGTCAGGACAAGTCGGACAGTTCTGGTTTAAAGCGGCAATAATTCATAATTTTATATGAAGAGTAAATTAAATGGCTGTGTAAAGTGAAAGGAGTCAATCATACTGACAATTATAACCTGACTGTGCAGCTTTACTGAGATTTCTAACCCTCCTTAGCTCATTTGGGCTTTAAGTTACATTTAATAGCTCAACAGCTCAAGAGGTCAAAAATGCAGCTTTAAGTTGAAAGTTTGGACCAGAAAATTAAATATAAGCTGCTTCTTTAAAACTGCTACTATTGCAAGAGATCACGTGACTATTTCTATGTGAAAAATGTTGCTTGTAATAATAAACCCACAGAATTCGCCAACAACCCAGCCCTCACCTCTACAAAGCATTTTAGGATCTTTAAGCTCAATGTTTTGGTGTTATGGCTGAGAACTTGACACTTTTAGTGCTTAAAAAAAATATGTATTGTTTGGAATATTGAGAAACATGGGGATGAAGTCATGAAGCTGTTCTTACCTTCTCTATGGCCCTCTTCTTCGTCGGCTGATCCATCCAGTCGTTCTCCTTCTCCAGCATGTCGATGAAGGCCCAGCGAACGCCCTCGATCAGCTCCTCCATCTAATAAACACAAATCAATTTGGAGCGAACAGAGGATGAATTGTGTGATGCAACTTGCAGGGGACGCACATATAAAACTGGACACACACACATGCATTCATTCAGAGGTGTGTCCACAGCACGATGAGAGCAAAAACAATGAAGCACTCAGCGTCACATAAACACACACCCACACTGACGCACGAGGCTCGACATTAAGGGTCTGACATCATCTCCAGGTGACACGCAGACAAAATGCACTCAACACACGCATCTGTTAACATATCCACAAAACATATCCAACACTTGACCCACGATTTAGGACATGATGTCACAATGTCTGGCACACACTCATAAAACGCACACACCATTTGTTTCTTGTCCTCCTGGAAGTATGTGTTGACAAAGAGGCGCCCGGTGGCATAAACAAGCGAGTTCTCGACGTAGTTAACGCACTTATCCCAGCGCGGGGTCAGCGAGGTGGTTCCTGTGGTCACCTGGTGGGAGAGCGAGAGACGGAGATGCAAGGTGACACTGTCTCTTCCTGCACATGACACCGACTTAACACTGTTAGTTTCTCAACCTGGGAGTCTGGGACTGAGACGCTGATACGTTTTTAAGTATAACATTCTTTTACATATGTCATAATTTGTGTTTACGGCATGCCAAAGTTAATTTGGAGTTCTCTGTAAGGTCTTAAAAATAGAATCACTCAAGATCACGCGACTTGCCCGGCTCTCTAATTACTGTCATGAACATTCGGAGGCGCATACAAACAGAGACTGAGAAAAGCTCTGAATGTTTCTACTGACATTCTTAAAGTTTTCTCACAAGAAAAGTGATTAGGGTTTAGGCAAAAAAAAGGAGGTTAAAGCCGTGTCCTAATTCCACACTACATACAAATTCAGAGCAGGTTTTAAATAAGTCCATCCGACTGGAAAGGTGACAAAAACATGCATATTAATTGCATATTAAATGAACTTGCAATGTGTGTTTTCAATCTCATCTCCCATTTAGTCTCAAAGGAATTTTAGATGCTTCCTTGCTCTGATTTGTTCCAAGTCTTTCTATTCACTTGTCTTTGATTTGTGTGTTTATTCAAATATTCTTTATTTTCTTTTATGTAACACTGGTTTTGGAAGTGGCTACAGGTTTGACTTATTTCTAATACACAATGCAGTGAAAGGGAAAGAAGGAGCTGCTCATAAATCATTCAAAATACGTGTGCTGGTGAAAAAGTCTGTTAAGTGTTTGATTCATATTCTTTGGCACACATCATTTACTATTACATGCAAATACCACAGACAATACAGTCCGGCTGTATTTTAAAGGCTGTCTGTTATGTGGATTTTCATATTTTATTAAATTAAAAAAATAATAATTGCAACAAGAAGACCTGAATGCTGTTTCAAGCCCTGTTCATGCTGCCAGAAAAATCTTTCTTTGAATTATTGATTTATGTCTTTAGGAAATGTTTAATGCAAGTCATGAATCAGCTTGAGTCGGGGTCAGATTTATAGTTTGTTAAATAAACTAGGAACTAATTAAATGCAAATCTTGCATTGTGAGAGTTCAAATTTGAGTTACAGTAAGCAACAAATGTAGCAGCTGAAGGCAGCCTGTTGTTCCTGTTTACAGTTGAGCAACAAATTCCAGTTTCACAGCCAAACACTTTCCATACATATACAAAGCATGCATCTGCAAAATGTCAACTTTTGATGGAAGAAGAAAACAGCCAAGTTTAATCTTTTCAGTGCATTTTTTTTCATATAGTTTAGTTTTTTTTTTTTAAGGATTACGGAAGATTTGTCTGCACCAACCCGAGCATAGTCCAGGTATCTGTAAAGGAAACGACGGCTCAGACTGGTGATCCTGGAAAAGACTGTCCTCCACTGCACGTAGTTCGCTACAGTCCTGGAGAGAGAGAGAGAGAGAGAGAGAGAGAGAGAGGAGGGACATTAATTAAATGTCTACATTTAATCTCATTATACACTATAATATACTTATAATGAGAGGCAAGAGCCCTCAAGGGCCAGTGTGTGCTCATCAGTCTGTGTGTGTTTTCTGTCTAGCTGTTCATGTGTGTGTGTGTGTGTGTGTGTGTGTGTGTGTGTGTGAGTGTGTGAGTGTTTGAGTGTGTGCGTACTTTGGATCTGTGCTGTCGATGAGTTTGAAAAGTTCCTTGAAGTACTGAGGAGCTCGGACGATGACGGGTTCAGAGGAGGAGATGGAGCGAACCGGCTCGACTTTAGACTCCACCACAGCTCTGACAAAACCCAGCCAGTCAAACTACAGACAGACAGACGGACAGACAGACAGACAGGGTAACAAACAGTAGAAGTTACTTATATGAATAAAATTCAGAAACGACTGTGTTGATAATTTGCATTTTGTTTTTGCAGAAACAATAACCGTGAACCATTTGTGCAATTATTATATTTTAGTGTGATCACCTTCATGCAAAACACATTTTCTCTCCACCACAGTTTTATCCTGATTGTCATTAAGATTGTGAAACAGCATTCAAACCACAGGGCAACAACAGTCACGATTAAATGAACTGCACAATATCATCATAACATATCGTTACATCAAATCTGAGGTTGATCAAATCATTTGCAATCTAAGACATTTGAAAAAAGAGATTAATTTCTTCTTCCAATCATGTCCATTTTATTTCAGAACAACTATATTGTGTTTTTCTGATCCACACATGGAGGAAGACCTGTTATGGCGTCTTTGTGGATGTAGAATAAAGACTCCTGGCTGGTTGTCTCACACGCTAAGTCATAAAAAACAAACACGCACAAGAAACCATGAAGAGTGTTTTTGAGAAACGAGGGAAGATATTTATGGATTTGTTGTCGTTCATGTGTCTGCATGTGTTTACCTGAGGGATGGAGCGCTGCAGGCGAGACAGTGTGTATCTGTTGTACATGCTCTCACTGGTGCGGTTCTCATAGGGAATCAGGATCTGCAGACACGAGGAGCAACGTTACACCGACATGACTGATCATACATTTAAAAATAAGATCATTTACCTTCATACTGTTGGTGAAGTTGATGAAGCAGTTTCATATTTCAAAGTTAATAAAGCTGGGTTGTAATTAGCCCCAGAGCTATAAAGGCCTATCAAATCATCTCCATACATTAAGTGAGATTATATTTATCTGACATGGCGTCTTTACATGAGCCAGTTTGGTCTCGAAGGCGAGAGCCTTTTCCATCTGGGTCAGCGCTGCTTTCTCTGGAGCGCCCAGCATGACGGCTATATCTACCATCAAACTCAGCAAGGCCGCACGATACTGGGGAGAGAGAGAGAGAGAGAGAGAGAGAGAGGGGGGGAAAAGACAGGTCATTTATTCTTTCATTGCTGTAAGCTACTGTCACTACCAAATATCACACACCATCAGACATCAGACTCACATCCTGCTACTGTACGGCTACATCAGTAACTGGTTTCAGTTATATTTAGGTTTTTATTATTATCTGTTTTAAGGGACAGATATCGAGCAGCAGGAAATAATCATTGAATAATACCATACCAAAAAAATCATGAATGACTTGTGCACGGCCAATGAACTGAAGGAGTTTCACTGTCGCTTTTATAGACAAAGGCCATAATGACCCTTGTGCCTCGAAACCATCGCTGACCCCTCCAAGTCCTGCAGTTTGCCAACAGACGATGTGGTAAACATGGCCACTCAGTCTCCAACACCTGGACTCCTCAGGAACCTGCGCCAGGATCCTGTTGGTAACTTCAGCTCTGCCTTTATCATCATCATCACGACTTTGCAACAGGACAAGCTTTCCGAGCTGAAGGTGCCAGATTCCACCTGCAGGTAGATCACAGACTTCCTGTCTGGCAGCAGGAAGCTGGGGAAACATGTCTCTGACTCTTGGACCATCAGCACCAGGTCCCTCCAAGGCTCCAGTGGTGGAATGAGTCTGCTGAGATGCTGCTTCTTTATCCTCTTTTCTTTGGGCTGCCCTCGTCTTGTTTCTTCAGAGCTTCTGTCTGTCTGCCCTTTGCTCTTCAGGGGGCCTGTGAGTCTTTCTATTGTGGGGTCTTCCAAATCTTTTGTGAAAATGTTGACTCTGGAGAGAAGCTCTTGTTCTAAGGTGCTGATTTAAAAACCCCAACATTAACTGCTGATATTTTAACGGGGCTGAGATTCTTTTCTGCTACAATTTATCACTCGAGCAGGAAATAGCTACTGCAGCAAGAGGAGTTTTTAGGTGATGGGTAAAAGGAGTGAAAGATGAAGAAGAAACTCACCGTCCGGGCGGAGGAAGTGTTGGTGATGTAGTCTTCCCTGGAGGGCAGAGACAAGGACGCCTGATCGAGCTACATGAAGACAGAGAGCACAGGTTGGTTTCTGCTGTTTTTCAGGTTTGATCATTTTGTAATTTGCTGCAGCAATAAAAACAGAAAAATGTGACTGAGCAGGCACTGAATCTGTATCCGACTACATGTCCACACTGGTGCTTTACTATTGCATTAGGCAAAGATGTAAAGATGATTCTAACCATGTAAAATATTTTCATGATTCTCAAAGTTCAGAATTGCATTAAAGCGGCCTTGAAAGCAACAATAGAAGAAGTTTTTAATAGAGTTCGTGCTAACAAATGCATGATCGCACAATGTGAATGGAACAAAAATGAAGGTGACCAGATGTTTGCTGCTCTCATGTTTTGCCAGCTCTCTACAGGTCAATTTTCAAACTGTGCTGGCTTGAACAGAAACCAACACAGGATGGAGAGGAGGAAATCATTTGACAAAGATGGTAAGTTTTGGGTAATAATCTGCAGCAATGAAAAGTATTTAAATGGAATTGGCTCAAATCCACGTATGTTCCTTTAAAGGAATAGTTTTACATTTGGGGACTCATGTTTAGTTGCTCTCTTGCCTTGAGTTAGACATGATACCACTCTCATAAAAACCTGCATGTGAACTGTGGATGTCTGACCTTGATGATGTAGTGCGAGGAGTTTTTGTCATCGGGGGAGACGTACAGGCGAATCAGGACGCTCTTGCTGTGCTGGTTCCTCATCTGTGCCAGAGTCTTCAGGAGGTTCCACTGCCCCGCCGACCACTGATAGTCCCCGCCGAGCCCGTCCCCCACGACAGGCCACCGAAACTCGGGCTGTCGAAGGGTCTTCAGCATCGGTTTGGAGTCCATCTTCTCCAGTATACCTGGAAGCACACACAGAGAAGGGAAGAAACTGAGACTATGTGCAGCACTTTATCAGATTGATTTTATTATTTTGTGTGTTTCTTTGTGTTTAAACGCTATTTCCCTTTTTTCCACCTGATGTATTATTGCTTTTGCTTCTGCAATGACCTAGATCTGTCACGGGGATCAATAAAGGTTCATCTTCTCTTATTTCACAGTGTACGACCACTGTGTGTTTGTGTCTTCTCTCGACTTACAGCGTCTTTGTGAGGACATTTTTGAATCGTGAGGACTTTTTCAAAGAGCTGTTCGATGCAATGTCCTCTCAAGCGACAAAATGAAGTTTGTATGTGCGTGACAGACTTACTCTCATTCATACAGGAGCGATACAGGATCTTAGCCTTGGTCACTGCCTCCAGTTCATTAGGGTCCAAAGGAGCTTCTAGTAACTCTGACAGGGAAAAGAAAACAATCTGTGTCATAACTTAGTCACAACAATTAACTTTACCCGAACTTAACTTTAAACTCTACAGGGGATTTTTGAAGTCAGGCGTTGATAGGAAATTTGTGGGCGAACACACCTTTGAGTCTGATGTCCACGTGCTGCCGTAGCCAGGGGTAGATGCCAAACGAGGAGGAATCTTCGGGGATCGGGTTCTTCTTTAACCAACCGCCACAGGAGAAACTATAGAAATCCTCACAGGGGTTCACGGACTGATCCATTTTATTCAGAACAGACCCAGCTACAAGGTGGAAGGAGACAAAAATCACACAACCTAGTGAGTCCAAATAAAAACCTTTGAGCATCAGATACCTAAGTTACAGTTAAAACAGTGGAAGCTGAGAGCGACTGTATGTGAAGCGACTGTTCCCCACCTGCTTCGATGCATTCTGGGCTCAGACAGAACTCCTCCTGACTCGATTTTTGAGAGACTGAAGGAGAAGAAAAGAGTTGATGATGAAACTTGACAACTGAAACGTAAACTCACACTGTGACTGAGAGAGTTTTTATTCCTTTGCAGAACATTTAGGTTGCATCCATCTTGCTTTTGCACTTCACATCTACTGTATGTACAAACAGTCCTCTGCTGTTTGGTGGCGTCTGAGCAGTGTTGAAATGTTAAATGCTTTCCTCAACAGATTCTTAAATGTAGATTTTGAGCACACGTTCACATTAATTTGCATGATAAAGAGCTGAAATACGAGGGAACCTTGATGTATAGGTCGACAAACTACATATGTATCACCAAGGAAAAGTTGGCTAATGCTTCCTTCTTTCTCGTGACAAGTGACCAAACTCTGCTAATAAAAGCTTTGAGACGTGGTCGAAAGCTCAGGAATAAACACGTTCTGTCAGATTTGCACAGAAAGAGAAAAATGGAAACAAGCGTAGAAACAGAAACATCTGCAATAAAAATGTTAGCGTGTGTCAGTCCTTGCACCAAAGCAATGCAACTTTTGTCAAGGGGTCATTTAATCACCATTAAGTCATGCTTCTAGTATATAGGACAGTGCTGAACAATAATTTAAACTTACAATTCAATTAAATAAAAAAGTCACCTGAAAGAAACCAGTGAGGCTGAACATGAGTAAGTTTCTATATTAAAATACAAACTATGAATCAGGAAGCACAGAGAACTGAAAGTGCCGGCTCATACTTTCACCCAGCTCAGAATGATAGTGGTTTATTAGAGGGAAGTCAGTGAGGACATTCCCACAATCTACTCTTTACCAAATGGGTCAAAGACAGAGCAAAGTGCAGTTGATACAGCTGGAGAGCTCCACTAACAGAGTAAACAGTGGATTCAGTTTTTAACCTCGTGTCTGCACCAAGGAAAGTCTCCACCTACAATCGCCACGAACAAGTCCTGACTTAAATACACAGCAGGTTTTTCACTGTCACTCGTAATTACTTCCCACACTTCAAGTAAGGGCAAATCAGAATGTCACAAGAAGGCGGGATAGAGCCACCCTTTGTTTATGTTACTCGCAGTGTGACCACAGGTTTGCCCGTTCCACTTCCCTTCTTAGAAGGTGAACGAGAGCCTGCTTCTCTAACCTCCTGGCAGCGAAACCGCCGTTATGTGATGTGGCTCCGAGGGCGTACAGAGGCAGCGCGGGCCCGTGAAGCCAGCTGACAGATTTAGCAACCAAATCCCCATTGTGAACGGGTGAGTGGAGCGTTGCAGAGCTGCGCCACAATGTCTGACCTCGGAGGTTGACTGGACTTGTTGTCTAGTTAGAGACTTAATGTTGTGCCCACTTCTATTAGAACTACTTACAACTTCAACCCTGCATGACTCGCTTGGCCTGGAGCAACCTCAACAACCCCCCCGACCGCTCCGTCAGAAACATTCACACAGGGGTTTAAACACACACACACACACACAGATGTCTGAGGCTCCAGTGTCACTGCTAATACCAACCTCATGTCCATTACTGAGATACTTAACAGGCCACCAACCCGAACGTGCATGTGCACAAACACACATTTAAGAGCCACACTCTCTAAACTCATTAAAAATGAAAAGTCAAAACTAAATCAAACAGCCACTTAGCATTCCTGTGTCTGGTCATTCGCATGGCTGGAGACCAGAGGAGGGTTTCCATTAGAGTGGGTGTGTGGCACTGCATACATAGGCACATAACATAACTACACTTCAAGACCACCACAAAAATGTTGGCTTCCCTCAATAACAAAAAACAATGTTTACCCCACCCCAGACATACACACACCCCTCCCAACCACGACCATCCTCCCAACCACGCACGACTGAAACTACTGAAACAACCAACATGAAGACTGACTCTTAAAGGAGTAGTTTGACATTTTCAAAACTCAGCAATGTTTGTTTCATCTGTATAAAAAAAAAAACAGACATAACATAAGTAGTAGTTTTACAGGAGGTTGTTTTAACACTTCAGTGTACAGACGAAACAAGATGTGACGAGGTGATTAGTGAGTTTTAAACATGCTGGGAGGCTGGGGTCTGTGTGTGTGTGTGTGTTACAAGATGCTGAGCTAAGCTAATCAACTGAATGTGGCTTGATATTTGACTTACACATAACTCACTGTTTAAGCAAATGGAGACAGTTTTAAGTATCCTGTCTTTTCTTTCAAAAAGTTCAAAAAGTTATTAAAATTATTGTGCTTTGCACTGATTAATGTTTGATTTATCAGGCAAAATTAGATATGCATTTCACTTTTTATAGAATGCATTGATTCATCCAGATGCAGTATGACAGATACAGCCACATCTGGAATTTCACATCTGTTGAAATAAGGAACTGAAATTAAGGAAACTAAAACTTGAACTATAGTTAAATCTGTAAGATTACAGTCTTTCTACATTGTTAACCTATGTTTTATATCATGCATTTACATTGTCTTTCTTTGGTATCTTGCTTTAATATCTTTTATGTCTTATGTAAAGTTGTTAACATTTTCTCTGTGACTTGTATCATTCATTTTGTGTAAGAACTTTTCACCTGTTTTCAGCTGGACTATGAGGACGGATGACTTGTTTTTGACACATCTATTCTGCAGTTCTTTAAAACATCAGTGCTGATTAATGTGCACTGGCCCCTATAAATAAACCAATACATACACACACCCATCTCATTACTCCACCACACAATCTACCTGCTGATTAATTTCACATTCTGCAGGAAATAATACCCACAAAGTGTCATACACATTTCCCAAGAGTTCAATTTGACTCCCACAGTGCATTATAGAGAGTTTGAGGTTTTGCATGTGCATGTGGGCGTGTATGAAACCTTATATGAACCAAAAATAGTTTGACACAAGTTACCCGCAAGCCCTCCACAAAGACCTTTGCTCCCACCAGCGTGCTCGTGTGTGTTATTTACAGTCTGCATGTACTATAATCTGAGGACAGCACACATACTGTACGATACATTTCCGCCAAATTCCTTGCAAATTATAATGCAGGTTGAGGAAAATGTGTGTGGATCTCTCTGTATGTCTGTCTGTGTGTGTGTGTGTGTGTGTGTGTGTGTGTTGGACTTACCCAGTATGAGTGCGAGCAGCAGAGCGGCACAGACACACACACACATGGCCAGTGCTATCCTGTAGAAACGACCGTTGCCCCTCTCGGGTTTAACCCCGCCACCACCTAAACGCTCCAGCTCCATGACTTCACACACACTCGCACAGAAAAAACACACTCTCTAAAAATCTAACTTTCAAGTGGGGAAGCAGTGAGAAGATAAATCAAGGGAAAACACCAGAAAGTAAAAATATCTAGTAGAAAATCTAATAAAAAAAATCACAGTTATAGACAAAATGAATCCAAAAAGTTACAGTAACATCTTCCTGAATTCCCACAATTCCTCTCTACCTTCTTCCCAATTTAACAAGACAGACTTTATTAACTTTCCCAGCCTCTCTCTCTTTCTCTCTGCTGCTATCTGTCTATCTGCAGCTCCTCTAACTTCACCCTGGCTCTTCAAACTGTTCCTCCCTCCCTCATCACTCCTCCTCTCCCCCAACACTCCTCCTCTCTTCCCTCCCTCCAGGACAGAAAGGACCAGGCTTCCCAGTGATGAACAGAGATCATTTAATAAAATCACTAAACAAAAAATCAGAACATTATCTGTGCGTGTTGCTTTGCAGCATTAAAGGCTGCAGACCTTGCTCATGTGAAATGTGTGTGTGTGTGTTTTTATAGGTGTGTCTAATCTGATGTACAAAAACAGCAGGGTGCTCTGCTCGAGACATTTATCAGATCAGACAGTCAGTAGACCAGAACGAAATTAAACTCGCACGCACACACACACAGGATGCTGATTACAATCGATTAATCTGATGATGATGACGCCGCCGCCGCCTGTAAAAACACATCAGTGTTTTTGTCAGAATGCATCGATGGTTTCTTTGAAGAGGAGGCCAGAGGTGATGATGACACTGACACCACAGCTCCTGGTTGGTCCTCAACCTCCCCCCACCTCCCGCTGTGGTGAGAACTCCGGCCGCACGTGCTCATTAGGGTTTGGGGCGTCGGCCACGAAGTCCTTATATAGATGTGACTTCCTGTGCTGCTAAAAACACCCATTCATCAAGCGGACACGTCGACCACGATGCTATTGTTCACCGTTGTGACTCACAATCGCTTGTGTCCTGTTTTTATTCTTATTGTTTTACATCCCAACTGGGACCTTTCGCTCTAGTTTTGACTGTCTCAGTTCCTCTTTAGTGTCTCATTTATAGCCGTGTTAGCAGCGTGGCTTTAGATGTGACCGCCGCAGTCGGTCAGTTGTGCTCGAAACGTCACATCACAATAAATAAGTGAGCGTTTGAACCCTGCAGTGTTTGAGCTGTTTGTTTCATGACTCGCTTGTATTCAGTTTTATGTGACAGCCAGTCAGTTCACCACTTTGGACCAGACTGAAATATCTCAACAACTATTGGATAGAGTTCCACAAAAGACATTCATGGTCCCCAGAGATTGAACCCTACTGACTTAGTTGATCTCTTCACGCGGTGTCACCATCAGGTCAGTTACCACTTATTTAATTAAATATCTCACTACTGTCTACTGCCTGAATTAGCTCAAGATTGTGTACTATTGTGTATGTTCATGGTTCTAGTTGATGAATTTTCCATCCGTCCCGAGAGGATGAATGATACTGACTTTTAATCCAGCGCCATCATCAAATCAAACTTTGAGTTTGTCCAACACTTTGCACAACTACTGATATTCCTGTTCTTCTCAGCTGTACTTTGTATTTAGTGCTAATTAGCACATGTTAGCACACTGAAACTCTGAAAAAAAGAGGGTGAGCATGCTTGAATATGCTTCATGGCTGCAAAGCTAAACATGCCGTGAACATTTCGCTCAAAGCATCACTCACATAGAGCTGTTGGATTAGTCCTGTTAACATGGAGGAGGTCATGGTTAAATCAAGGGTCCATTTCTCAATATGAAGCAGACCATCAGAACATGCCTCCTCTCTGGCCTCTCCTCCTCCTCCTCCTCCTCCTCCTCCCATGTCTGTTTACCCAAACATCCCTCCAGGCTGTCATTAGCACGAGATAAGCAACAGAAACACACATGCAAGGACGGCAATCTTTTCACATAGATGAAGGAAAGAAAATCAGCCTTCGAAATATCTTATCTGAACACAAACATGTGAACAGCATGCAACAGGCTCTGATCCTCCACAAAAACACTCTAATTATTCAATGATAAAACCTCTGAAAAGGCAACAATTTTGAACCTGCTGACAGAGGTGTCTGCTCATCTTTGGTAAACACACCTCTGTGGCTGAGCTGAAGGCTGTTCAGTATTTATATGTCTGTGGGAAACACCCTGCCAAATTACCACGTGTCAATGTCTCACACTCACACAGTCAGGAAACGTAATCACTGCACAACTCCTAGAAAACACTAAATTAACACTGTGGTCTGGAGCTGTTACTAAAAGCGTAGCATGTGTGCTTTTGTTTCGGTGTCTGAGGAAGACAATGTGCCAATGTGCTGGGAATATATCGGGTGTAAAATTAGAAAGGTGCTCTGCAGTCGAGGCAGTCTCCCCCGAGAGGAACATCACGCTATCTGTACAGAGAGGCAGCGCTAAGATCGTTCTCACCTTCTTCAACTGGTACAAAACGTAAAGGATGTTAAACTATTAGTGAGAAATATGCAAAAAAGGAGCATGAGGAAACGAATAGGGGCCATAAGTCAAATACATCAAGTACAAATTAACTTCCGTTTCTGAATTCACATAACATAAAGAAAGATTGAACTGCACAGTGAAGAAAAAGAAATGATCATTACACCAAACATATTTACATATTATATATTACTTTAACTGCCTGAAAAATTTGGAGTGAACTACAAGTCCAAAACATGACAATGCAGTTAATGAAACAGAACAAATTATTTTATTAATTAACATTTTTAAAGAGAGCTCTTGAATAAAATTAGTTCTTTAATTCCACAGTTTTGTTGCCGGATCAGATCACAGACTATCCAAGAGAATAAAAATGAAATTTATAAGGTGGAAAAAAGTCCATTGAGAAAACAGTTTTCCCAGCACAACACTCGAGGTGGAGAAAGACACTTGACTTGACTGAATAAATCTGCAGGATACCCACCTTTAAAAAGCTTGAAACACCCAACAGTCCTTTTAATTAGTTCATGTTTTTGCTTATGTGGGGGCAGTTGTTTTCAATCATGAATATATATCAACAGTGATATGGAGTCGTAGATCAAGTTATTTCCATGCATTCGCTGATAAAATGAAGGCTTTTTAAACTTTTTATCCCAAGATGGCTTGGATTCATTTTGTTCTCTCTGCAACACACTGAAGCCAAAACAGACAAAACCTCCCCTGCTGTTCCAACAGAGGAAATATGGCATTTTGGAATCAAACCCTTCAAAAACCACGACGGTTTTCTTTCCAACTTCAAACACAGTACAGACATTAAGATTTGGAAAGATTGTGCGGTCTTTGTAAACAGTCACATTGGACAGTGCCTTACAGCAAGTGCATTAATTATTTGTATATGTGCTTTTGTGTATATGGCAGCAACAAGGTGGAAGTCAGTTGTTGGTTTCCCTGGTGGTCCAGTAAAGCCTTAAAGACAGAGTAACACTCTGCTCAACAGTCTCCATAAATTGGGCAGCACTGCTGGGTAATGCAGTCTGTTCACAGTTTAATGGTCCACGTGTGTCAAACACACCCTGAGAGAACAACTCTCGGTCCATACGGGGATTTATTCATTTAGCTTTTTTGTCTTGCCGGAGCAGCTGACCGCTGTGGCTACCGCGCCGTGACCATCCACAGGCCCAGAGCCACATTGGCTGCCAGCAGGGCGCTGCCCGCCAGCAGCAGGAAGAAACCAATCAGCTCGCGCCTTTGACGGTCCGTTACCACAGTAACCAGCGTGGCCTCCAGCAGAGCGTTCAGCATCCACTGACCGTCGAGAGCGAAGCACGGCACCGAGTTCACCACAGCCAACGCACCAGAGAGGGACACCACATATCTGAGAGGCAGGAGGGTTAAAGACAACACGACACATAATGCACACATACACACACACCTTAGTTTGATCCATTGATGTTAAGTTCATTCTAAGCTTGGAAACCTCTAATGCACACACACGTAATGGAAAAACGACTAAATCTACTGTGTCACCAGTCATTTGTGAACAGTGTTGACTTTCAAAACATCACTGGCAAAGTGGGAGGAAACAAAAGCTTTGGGGGCGACTGGATGCTTCAACTAAAACAAAGAGTGTGTGTTTAGAGTGAGACGATGTAACTTCTGACAGAAGAAATAACAAATGTTCCTCTTACAAATAAGTTAAATGCAGAGACAGTGAAATGCACTTTGGTCAATTCAATACACTCAGTCGTTCTGCTGTCCATGTTTAAACTTTAGACTGACACCACTGTGTGACTGACTTCTTAAAAAAGAAATATCTTTTGTTGAATTTTTGAGTAAGTGTCTTTGACAGAAGGGTGGTGTTCACTTCTCTAAAGCCACCTCCTCATACATCCATCATCTGATTGTGATTGGAGTCATTTAAACATGAAAGGATACTTGCAGAAGGTCTCCAGGAAGACGGGCAGATCCAGGTGGAGGAAACCAAAGCGGGGGACAAAGTTAGTCAGACTCACTGGGGAAAAAAACAAAACACGGGAGGTGTTACAGTCAAAATGCAGGAATTTATACACTGTCGTAGTAGAGTTCATCATTAAAGATCCCAGGTTTGATCCATTCTACACTTTTGTAAAGGTCTTAAACATAGTCCACACATACATGGGTATTTCTGAAAACAGGTTTTCCTCCTACATTCTCAAAATTTCCAGTGACATAGAATCAGTTTGTGTGTAGATGAGATGCAAAACACATAGAAAAGGCTTTGTTTTTAAAAAATACCCTCTCATGTGTGGATGAGGCATCAAACAGCAGCAGGTAAGACAACAAGCCTCTTCCTGCACATTCATTGTACATCACTTAGGAATGGAGCGTCAGCTCAGTATCTACACTGTAAACAGCAATTATATGACTATTACACATCCAAGCCTTGTTGCAACGCTTACACCAAAATTACAAGCAAATTATGAGCAATTTAAGCAATTTAACAATTTATGCTTCAATATTTACCAAAAGGAAAAATGGATATCTCATTTGCAACTTTATAGAAAAGATTAAGGCCGTTTATCACAGCTTTTGGTTTTCGCAGTAATTTTATGAAGCCAATTTATCTCAAAATGCCTGATATAATACTACAGTGCTTCAGCTAAGGATTTTCTACATTGTCAAACTGGCAAGTGAGATCAAAAAATAAAGAATTAAACAGTGAGGTGAACAGAGCAGGAAACATACCGGCATACTGAAGGTGTGGCGGGTACCCCACGAAGAGCATGTGTGTGTTGGGCGGGTGTGTGACACGGATGAAGCGAGTCTGGTTCTCTAGAGACGGGGTGACGCAAACGCTGGCGGCGTGGGAGTGCGCGGCGCAGTCGTTGTCCGTACGACACGCTCGCGTACCTGTCACCATCTTACGCACCGGCATGCAGGCGTACTGCAGTCACAGCGTCACAGTGGGAATGAAAAGAAATATGAGAGATGTCAGTAAAATGGAGTTTAGAGTTTGAAATTTAATTGAACTTTTCCTAATGTGGGCTGTGTTGGCTGCGTCAATGTTGATGTGTGCTATCTTGTTTTCTTTCTCACATATCTTCAGTCCCGATAGATCACTTTTAATGTCGCACTTCTTATTCTTGTGTCCATTTATGACAGTTGTTATCTTGCTGGCTGTCTTTTCCCATGACTTTGACCTTGTGCACGCTGTCGCACGAAATGTGTGAGATTTTACAGCCAACACTCAGGAAGTGCAGTATCAGACTTGTTGAAATTTGGTATTGTGTATATTCACAATCGTTCTATTTTGTGCATTAGTTGGAAACAAAGTAGCACAAAATGGGTATAAAAAGGAACTGAATTGAATAAAGGGAAAAATATAAATATGCACGACTGTCTGAGTTGGAAACCTGCTCACATGATGAAGCAGTCACAAAAAGTCCCAGCCTCCGTGTGTGTGCGTGTGTGTGTGTGTGTGCGTCTGACCTCTCTCTCTCTGATGTTCCTGCCCTGTGGTTTAATGTAAGAGAAACAGAGGTCTGTCAGGCTGTTGTTGCTGCAGCAGTCCATCGTTCCATCCAAACGCTTGAAAGCTGGAAGAGAGAGAGAGAAAAAAAGATAAATGGAGGAGAGACAGATTGGTTTGATTAGATTTGTGTGTCAGTCTGGAAACAACTCATGTCCCATCACACACATAAAGATGGATGGATCGCTGAGGTTGTGTTCTTTGACTCTCACTTGGTAAATCTACTCGCATGAGCTGATTAGACAAGGACAGAGAATCACACACTTTATGACATAACTGAGATTATCCTGCTGACTCCTCATACGTCACCAGGACCTCTGACTGTGGACTCACACAAACTAACTTGACTGTTTCTATATCAATATTCACATTAATACAGTGCGCAGTAAATCCTGAGGATCAACAAGGTGAAGATAAATTTAACACAGAAAATTATTTCTGTGAGAAGTTTTGTGAGATGGAACAATAGAGAGAAGACGGAAAATGCTGTCTTTAATTCTTCCCACTAATTAAGAAGAAATTGGGATGGCAACTAACATAACAGATGTGAGAAACAAAACAGCAAATCCTCACATTTGAGAACTGGAAGCAGAGAACATTTGGCATTCTTGCCGGAAAAATCACTGAAACACTTAATTGACCATAAAAATAGTTACAGATTAATGTTCGATCTAATCAACTCATCACTGAAGCTCGAGATGAAATTACAGCATTTTGATAAAGAACTTTTCTGGCATTTATCTCTAAATGATGAAGTCGGATGTGTGCCCATGGAATAATTATAGACCACAGAGAAGCAACAGGAGCTCTGATTGGCCAGCTGTTGAGCTCTGACCTCACATGTGGCCAATCAGAGCTCCCACTGCTGCTCTGTGAGTTTGACCTGATTTAACTGTTCGGCAGCACATTGAGGTAACAAAATACAACACTGAAAGATTGATTGATTAAATTTTTACGATGAATGTCAATTACACTAACGGAGTAAAGAAAACGATTTCATTTCACTGTAAATGTCTTGTTTATGCGTTGACCGAACCTCTGGGTGCCTTCACACTCACCTCGTCCGTGGGCCCAGCTGGGCTGCAGGCTGGCGACAGGGACACAGTATCCGGTCTGTGGGGTGTGAGAGATGTGAGACAGGCAGCTGCTCCAGTCCTCCACTCCCCGGACTGGACAGTCCTCCAGCCCCGTCACGATGTCCCCGACTGACAGACCCCGGGGGCCGTCAGCCGCAGAGCCCTGATCGAGAGACGAAGGCAGAAGTAAAAATTGGTTCAACTGGCTCAAAGGTCATAAAAGCAAAGATGGATGGTTTTATGAATCCTGCAATTATGCATTAGTTAGGAAAATCCGGGCGGGGACAGGGACTGACAAATACACTTTTCCTTGTTGCCAATGAGTGCTTGGGCAACAGACTTAAAACCAAACTGCATCAGCAACCAACTGTGGTGGGTTTAATAACTATATGAATGTGCAAACAATAATTTCATGTCTTGTCAAATCAGCCAGGATAAATAACGGCTGTTAATCGCTGTGAGAGTGGAAAACATGCTCTAATAGGGAAGCAGCGACTTTCATAAAAACAGACAAGTTATTACGTTCTGTTGCACAAATGTCAATCTGAAAATAAAATGTTCCTCACAGCCGCAATGTTGACTCATCCATAAAAACCTGCTGCACTGACCTGGACAACTTCAGTGACCAGCGCCCCGGCCCCGGTGGAGTACATGGGAAAGAGGAAGAGGGGCAGCAGGAAGAGGAAGGCTAATGCTGCCACACACAGAACAAAGTTGTGCCACACTCCTACAAAATAAAAAAAAACCAGAAACATTACTTCCATTTAAATTTTCAGTTTTAGTTTAGTTTCAGATTCATTTCATTTATTTCTGTTTGGATTAGTTTTTACGCCTAAGATCTGAAATTAACTTTTAAAAATGACTTTTTAAGACTTTAAAATAGGTCAAATAAAAACAGTTACACTCATTTTTTTCGTATTAAGGTTGGACTGATGCTTATCTAAAGTGCACACCCTTGTCTTAAAGTAGCATAAAAGGCTTCACACTTCTCAGACTCTGAAAATTGTAAAGATTATGAACCTGATCAAGTTAATCCTCCAAGAGCGCCAGACTGAAGCTCCTGAAAAGCCAACAGGAATGTACTACAGTCTGGGTGCTTTATGTTACATGTTTCTCCACAGGCAGACTGTAGGATGTCGTGGCAAAACAGTAACCGCTGCTCTCTAAAAATATCTCTGTATACCATCTTAATTACGCAGGACGACACAGTCGGTCTCACAAAACCACAAGACAAAGTCCACATTGCCTGATAAGGTTAACGCACAACTTTTAAGGGTCTTATTTTTCCTGAAACATGTAAACACGCACAGCCATCAATCAAACGTGGTGACAGCAGCATCAAGCAACAGGCTGCACGAAGTCTCTGGGAAGAAGAAAATTAAGACGGTAGTTTGAGGAAAATCGTTTTCTCTTGGGAAAAAATCTGACTGGTTTTAATGTCTGACAAGTGTAGCCAGCGCTGTTAGTACATCAAAATGAAAAATGAAAAAATGTGAATTTAATTTAAGGGCTAAATGGTGATATTTTTTCCATAGGGACGATATGTAGAGTAAACAGTTATTAAAGTTGCATCACCGATCTCTCCAGGAATAAATAATAAACATGTTATGTGAGAGAGGCCCCCTGTGGACAGAGCGACCTCCGCTGTGGACAGACAGAGACGCAGATAAATAAACACAGCATGCCGTTATGTCACCACTCCCCTGATGGGAATAGCATCTCTCTCTGTGTCCATGTTTGTCATATGACTTGATCGGACGTCTCAGTTTGGTGCCTCCAGTCACACACCCCAGTTATTTTCTTGTCACATCAAGCAGAGGAAAAGCCTGGAGGAATTTTTAACCTGGTCAAAGATACAGATGGGTTTACAGTAGCTCTTCGCTGCCCTCCAAAGGCTCTTAACGGCACAACTTACCATTTAGAAATTTTTTTAAAGTGTCATGCTCTTACACACTCTGACAGCTGAGACACATGAGTTTAGCCACAGAATCATCCTGACATCTATGTCCCTGTTCCTGCAGGACTATCACTGAATTTAACTGATGAGAAGCACAAAAAATGGGAAAATGTGTAACAAACATAATTCATAACAAACATACAGTAGAAAGTCCAAAGTAAGGAATTCACTTTTCATAGTAGCATCTTTTGACTTTTAATTCGATTTCTAGTGGCATTTTGGTCCTTACTGAGGTTGATTTTATGACACTTCACACAAAACCTTAGCAAATAAACACCCAGTTTGCTCTCTGTAAATAGTTGTAACTTCATTTCCTTTACTTTCCTTTGAAAGAGAGAGCTGTCCCTTTTCTCTCTCGAGTGTTGAGTTTATATAATATTGTTCATGCAGTAATTTGTATCATATAAGCATTTTCTTTTCTTCAAACTGCCCTCTTCACTGCTTTCAATCGGAAACTGCAACATTCTTCTTGACCAGACCGCTCTGAAAATAATCTGCCTTTAACTGGCTCCCTACGGTGGCTCAGAGGGGACATTGGACGCAGTCATGCGTGAATAACTGCCAGCTCCACCAATCAATTCATTAAAATCTAATCTTCTTAATTGCAGAGTGAAATGATTTGATGTGAAGCAGCTGTCTGGTGTTCAGATGTAAAAGACCTCAGACTGACCTTCACTGGCAAAACTGAAATGAGTATTTAACAAAATGCTTGAAATAACTGTGATTAATAGCTGTGATCACATTAGCAAAATAATCAGGATTATCATCTTACCGGCACAGAAGATGCGGAGCTGCTGAGTGGGTGATATGAGGTTGAGGTGTGTGGTGAAGAGGTCCACAAACGCACCAGGATACACCACAAACACAAACATGCCGAAGCCGTTCACTCGCACTTGCTCCCTGCCAGCGGGAGAGAAACATTACACATTAAAGGAGGTGCAAAATACAAAGTGACCACATTAAAGGCCCCGAAACCTTATTTTCTCAATCAGCTTAGAGTTAGAGCAGTTTGGGTAATTTCAAAATGAGGGATTGTGTTTTACTATTTTTTGCACAGTGCTCTTCTCACTGGTTTGTAGTGGGCAGGGCTCAGTTGGAAAAAGGTGATGCTTCAAAATTGGCTTTTAATCAGAATCAGATGACAGTTGGAGGGTTGTTTGGTCACTGTGAATCAATTCTGATCAAAACACACCCAAACAGGCCCCCAGGAGTTTTTGATAGTTCAACTCTTAATATACAAATATATATAAATAATACCTTAAGATGTTTTATTAAACCTTTAGAAATAATGCGCTGCCTGTTTAACTTTGTTGCTTATGAAGTCATGAATATTTCATGTTACAGAGATATTTGAAATGCAGCCATAAGTTGAGACTCAAACACAAATATGTAGTATTTGGAATGGTATATATACATAAAATATCTATATGTATGTATGTACGTATGTAAAAAAAAACAGTCAGATATCTGCAAAAAAAATCCGACAATAATGAGCCCTTATTGTGGGCAAAAGAAAGCAGAGAAGGGGTGAGATATGATGTAGAGGCCTGTGTTTTAGCAACATCATAAAAAGATCACAAAATACCAAACACTCTTTAACCCCCTTGTGTATTTACACTGACTCACATTGGCCACAGCATCATTGGATGCTCTCCACTGGGCCGACTGTCAGCTGGTAACAGATTGTGTTATGGAAACTCTGCGCCCGTCTTACCTCAGTGCTGCCACAGCGTGTCCCAGCTCATGTATAACTCCGCTGAGCAGCAGGGCGATGAAGAAGTAGGCCAGCTGACTGGTGGGCAGATTGACACCAGGGACCTAAAGCCACACCCGAGACCAGAAAAAGAAGAGCCAAGACACAACGGTGACTGATACAGAAACACATCAGAAGCATTAACAGTCAACTTCAGGCTGAAAATCTACCTGTTGTGTGGACTTCTTTCCTCTTTGATCTGATTTTTAAGGGTATTTTAATCCTTTTTTCTTGGAGGAAATGTCATTAAACTACAATGTAATATATCTGCACTGCAGCAACATTCATATCGGCAAGACGTATTTAAATCTTCCTCCACACTCTTTTTATGTTTCCTTCTTCTTATTAATTGTTTCCTGTTTTGCTGAAGCTGTGGTTTTCTGTGCGGTCTGCGTTTTCCTCCTCCGCGGGCTGTGTGGTGCATTTTGCGCTGCTCCAAGCTGAATACTCAGTTATTAATGGCCTACTAATAGCTTCCCATGAATCACCTGCAGTGGTCTGCCGGGGATAGCGCTCACATTAGCGCACGGCTATTTGACACCTCAATGAATAAAAAGTGAACAGAAGAAAAATGCTAAATAAGAGCCGTCCTCATAATTGGGGGCATTTTGTCGCCCCCTCATTTGAATATCACAGGCTTTGTGTGAACTTTCAAGGACATTTATGCTCTGAACTCCAGTTATTCTCTGACCCTGCACACTGAAAAGAGATACTTTATAAATCTAATTCAAATGAATATTTGATTGAAAAAATATCACACCTGTCTTTATGATCCAGAACAGGAGTCAGAAACATATTTTCATGTTATAAAGGGAGAGTGAAGCTTGGGAGAAAAATCATTCTCTATCTGTTCCCTGTATTTAAATTTTCATTCCCCTGGTGTGAATTACTTATAAAAGCTGATAAATGTCCAGTTGGGCGTGCACATACCACCACCTGCAGAGCCTGCTGGCCTCCTATCCGAGGGTTGTCTGTGGTCATCTGAGCGAGTGTCTGCTGCAGCGTCTTGGTCAGCAGCACCACTGATCCCAGCATGGCAACTATACCAAACACCAGGCCGCTGTTGAACCTGGGAGAGAGAATAATGATTCAACAGAGAAATCATTTAAAATGGTGCAATTTGGCCAAATAAACATGACAAATTTATCTGAAAAAAACTGAGTAGTGTGAAGGCTAAACTGTGTAAAGTATATATCAAGATTTTGGAAGACGTGTCTACTTCTCCATTAAGTAATGAGAACAGACACATAAAAATCACTTCAGCAATCATTATGTTGAGTGATAGCCACTAACAAAATGTTATAGTTCAGAAAATGAACATTTTTAGCAGCTCTGACAGTTAAATGACTAGTAACCCGAAGTAATAATTCAACAGGTGTTGTAGTTTTGACAGGGAAATTGGAATTGGTAATGGAAAAAGTATTTTATATACGACTATGGAACCAATCAAATAACTCCAATACAGGTACTTTTGGCATTTATACTGATTCTGAAACAGAGTGTATATCAATAACTCATATATTTTGACACAGAAAGTCACATTCTTTTTTAAATATTCAAAAAATTACCCTAAAAAATGTAATTATGGGTGAGTCTCTAGTCACCTACAAGCTTATCAGCTGCTGTTGACTTTGCATTTTTTATTTCCTTAATTTTGTCTATCATTGTTTACAAACTATATGAGGCTATAGCTCCGTGAGTTTTCCTCTAAGATCTGTTTCACTTTACATATCTGTTTTAATTCTGTGTGCATAAGTGGACAATAAAAACTTAATTTGTATTATGCTAAAGCATTAATAATCCATTATCTTTAGTTGACCAGCAGGGAAATCTTCCGAAGAGATGCTTATTTTTAAGAGCAGGAAGCCAATGTGGAAGCCTGACTGAGGAAAGTACAGAAATAATGAAGGAACAGGTTCAGTGTGGTTTATTAAATAAACAGTAGTCCTCACCACAGGTAGAGGGCTCGAGGGTTGATGCGGGCGCAGTACGCAAACAGCCGGTTGAACATGGTTGTTTGCCATCTCACATGGAAAGGAGACAACATCAGCCCTCGACTCGCCAACCATGACTCGTAGCTGATCCGATGTGTCGCTGACGACTGCGGGAGATGACAGAAAAGTGACAAAAATTATTTAAGAGCGCAATAAACAACTCAATGTTTTCCAGGAATGTGTTTGACAAGTGGTGCGATTAGAGTCAGACAGAATTTTTGATGCCAATACTAATATTGATATTTGAAAGTTTAAAGTACCTGTTAATGATATACTAGCCAATATTTACATTTTAGTGGGAGATTTTTACAGCTGAGAAATAAATGTAGTCTTTATTCTCTGGTGGATAAAGGATGTAATGGCATTACTGTTCTTTGGCCTTTCTATACTGCAATTTCATGTTACTTTTCATAACATATTCTGATGCTGATGATGAAATAAGGATGAGAATAAATATAGTTCCACAAAGACCTACGAGTCAATTAGTTAACAACAAACTCATTTCTAAATTTACCAGATGAACTTTTACTTTGTTTTTTTCTACATGTTCAATAACAAATTTCAAAGTCCTGAGAAGGAGAACATTTTGCGAACAAGCCAATATCAACACACATCTTTTATCTTCTTCCTGTGACCTTGTTGGAGCTTTATATCTGTACGTACTTTTATCATGGCTGTTTCGTGATTAATTATTTGTGATTTTTTGAATTACCAAGCTAACCATTATAACATCTAATGCTTTATTTTTTACTAGTGTGGTATATTTACTAGAGTAATTCCTGTGTTGTACTTCATAATTTCACTTTGTTTCTTCTACTTCTTCTGCCATGTGGGACAATGTCACTAATTTGACAGTTAGCATGTAGTTTGGTGAATCCAGTTTCCTTGTTACTGTGCTTTATTTTAGAATATATTTCCTCTAGCTTTTGTTTATAGTATCTCATGTTGTCTTAGCTTGTAATCACCATCATTGAATTTGTTATATAAAACTGGCTTCACAGTTTCAAATCTGCCTCTAAGGCTAATTCTAACATTTCTTAGAGATGTGTTAGCTAACATTAGCTGCACATCTGTTCAACAGAGGAAGGTGACTTTTGTACCTCTCATTTGTTATTACATGCAGATGGTTCGTCTATGAGTAACTATGATAAACAGAATCATAATGATAAGAGAAAAAGTGGGAAGTAGAGAAACATGTCGTGACGCTGTTCTGCTGCACTGAGACACCTGTTGGCTAATGAAACAGCCTCTCTGCTAACATCCATTTATCCCTGTAGCATCTTTAAACATCCAACAAAAGCAGCATATATTCACCCTGAGCAGTGTGTCGGTGAGATAAACAGCACACCAGCCTGCCATCACACACACCAGCAGAGACACCGGGATCATAGTGAATCATCAGAAGAGACAAGAAGAACCAAACCGCTCCGGCTCCATCAGTCCGTCTGTCCGCGGCTCATCCTGCAGCTAAACATGTTCAACACCGCAGAAATATCAACACTTTCATATTAGATATAAAGGGACGAAGGTTTTTCTTTCCAGAGATGCTCTGAATGCAGAGAGACGTCTGCACTGTGCGACAAACTTCCGGGTTGTGCGCCTTCGTCTTCTTCTTTTGATAGGTTCAACAAAACGTAGCACTACCGCCACCAAGTGGTGAACATGAGAACTTGCTTTATAAGGAAAAGGCAAATATTTGCAGGAATGACATTTCTTGGGCTGATTAAGAAAATTATTTGATCTGAATCACTTTTAATGCATTCATCTTCTTTAGTAGTTAGAATACAATGTATGCCAGACATCACAGACTAATACTTTCCTATTTTTTAATACAATTTTTTCTTGCCTCAGTTTTATGTTTCTAATTCATATACATTTACTGCCTTCAAGTGCAGTGGAAATGTGGAATCATGACTTGAAAGCTGAAGAATTATATATTAAGTTTTTTAAATTTTGAGATTGAAAAATGTCAAGTTATTTATTTTGCATACTTCTGCAGTATTATGTCCATGATGCATTTAATGGTAAAGTAAAATCATCAAAGTGCAGTTTGAATAAAATATAAGAAGTTGCTTTTTCTTGTTTGTTTTGGTAAATTAAGCTCCTTGTACATTGCAAGGAGTTCAGTGGTTATGTGGAGCAAGAGGCACATTCAACTGTTTTTTTTTTTTAAATATGTTTCAGTCAGCAAGTTGTGTAGTTCCCAGGCTCCTTTCCAACAATGCTCATAAAATATGCATAAAAATTAAGTCGCACAAGTAGAAAGGAGAATCTAATACATTGAGACATACAATAGTGCAGAAGTTAAAATTCAGAAATAAAATAGAAAATAGAATATAATACTGTGCTGGACACATGTACATTAATGATAAAATGACTAAACTGTAATGTAGACAGTGTGTTGTTCTTGTTTCTAAGATAAATCAAAGGTGAAACTTGACTTTACAGGAGATCCTAAAGGCAACACGAGCCCCTGAAATGGAGCTCAGAAAAATCGATCGAGGTTTGCAGAGCTACTTTAGCTGAACTGCAGCAATCAAAAAATAAAAGTGTGAGTCTGGATATTGGATTTCGTCCTGCCAAAAGGTCAGGAGAGTAAAAGGACACCAATAAATGTTGATGGTCTGACTCAGATGCAAAAAGAAAACAAGCTCCCAGTCTGACTCATTAAACCATAAATGTGACCAAGGGAACATAAAACTCCTTGTGGATGAAGCTTTGTGTGTGGACGCTTTTCTCATCAGCGTCTCACAGAGCCTCCAGTTCGTCAGTGTAAAAGTTTTATTTCAGCAATGTGAGGACTCGCACTGAAAATGTTTGGGAAGAAAGTGTAGACGAGACACCAAAACTCAATCTGTTTACTGACTGTCAATCAGGCAGGCAAAGTGAAATATCTGTGGCTCTTCTCTGTGTTGGTGTGACAACATGAGCAGCTTGAGCAGACAAACAGGACAGATGCCCTCATGTACACGTGGCCTCCAACTTCCCATTTCCTGCCAACTAAACATCTGCTTGCAGACAAGAGGGACAAACTGTCAGACAGTGAAAACCATTATCTGATCTCTGATGAAAACAATCACACATCAGAGGGAGGATGAGTCATTCAGTTCATTGACTTGACTATCATCACTGCATGCCTCATTTTTCATCACCTAATTTAAATGCTAGCCCCAAATCTACCTGAGCTGTCCTGAAGTCTTGGACATTAATAGACCAATGGAGGAAGCTGGCAAAAGTGGCCTCAGTGAGGTGAAGTCTGTCCTTTAAACCCACTCTCACAGAAATACACAAAAACATTTACATTTAGCAGATTCTGGGAAGCACATGCATCATTGTGCATAAAAAAAGAACAAGAAGAAACAGAACAATCAAATGCAAACACTCAGTATACACTGTGCCTGTTATTGTAAAAGGTGAATATAAAATGTAGAAGGTATAAACAAAGAAAGAAATGAAGACAATAAATGTATAAAAATAATAAATATTAATGGTGGGTGACGAGCCTATTTTTTCATCTAAATCCTCACAACCCCCTGACCCCCATTCTCCTGGTCTCTTTGTGTTTGTACCCAGTCATCATGTACAGTGTACAGACTACACATGACAGGTTCTTTATATTTTACCCAGATCAGTCTCTAGGTTTGCTTCTTGCCTAAAGGCCAAAGGATTTTAAAACATTGTCCATATCTGTGCATGTTGAGGACGTTTATCTCATGTTAGAACACCTACAGACCTCCTGCTAAAGTCATGTTCACATTTACAGCAGTTTTTAGTTGTTTAAGCTGCTCTTAACTACATTGAAACAGTTTTTAACTTTGCTCAGTCTCAGTAATATTTTGCACTAGCTCAGTAAGTCTGCATAGTCTCGCTCTGTTTTGTACATGGTTGCACACATGCACCACGGTCCTGGAGGAAGGTTGTTCAGTTTTATCCGCGTACTCGCTGCATATGGTTGAAAATGACAACAAAAACCATCTACAGTTCTGCACACTTACCTGCAGGGCAATTTCTCTGCAGCTCCTAACTTCATATGTTGTTATTGTCTTAAATGAAGTTTGCAAACTAACTGCGAAACTTCAGCTACCTAGAAACAAGAGCATGTTGTTAAATACAATAAAGACATTCAGCGGTGAAGATGTTTATCTGTCATAGGTGAGTGCTGTCCTTGCCAACAGGTGAAACCAGCATGTGTGTGCGGGGGTAGTATTTGCATAGTCTGAAATGTATAACAAGCCTCCAGTTTGAGTCTGTTCATTTTACTTCCTGGGCACACAGCAGATTAGTTCCACAGGTGAGACTGAAAAGGATCACCAGGGTTTGATGCAATGAAGGTGGACTACTTCATGTGAGAGAAAGGTAGGTGGAAACACACACAGACTTCCAATACATGGAAACAGATGATAAAACACATCTACAGACAGAAACACACACACACACACACACACACAGGCTGAAAACTCATTCTTCTTCTCTCATGATGGGTCGGATTCTGCTCGGGGAGGAGTTTCGTGTGTCTCTGAGCCAATCAGGACAAGCGGAAACAGGTCAGGTAGCCGAAGAGGACCTCAGAGAGAGCGCAGGCAGGGCACAGCAGCCACGCACAAAAGGAGGTAAGAGAGCACACACACATTTACACACACGCACACACACACACACACACACACCTTTAACTCTGTGAGATCACAGTTCCCCTCTGGGCCTGTGGATGTGCATCAGTGTATAAATGTAGATTTACCAGCATGATCACTGTGTGTGTTTGAGTGTGTGTGTGTGTGTGTGTGTTTTGAGTGAGTGTCAGAGCAGAAATAGGACAGAGCCATTTTAGTCACTAAGATTAGGAGGAGTGTTTTGAGGACTCAAGTGTCAGGGTTTGATGGAGATGCAGTAAGAAATGGCCATACTTGTCATTTCATAGAAGGAGGCAGTTTTGGGTTTGAGTGTTTGATGCTTGAATGTCCAGTTTTTTGAATGAAGTTTGGTCTTGCAGTTAAATTATCACTGGGACATTTGACTGTAATTTGAACTGTAAAGCCTAAAAGATGTTCAAATCAAAGACTTTACACTGTATATGACACTTTTTGTTGCATGCTTGAATGTTCCACTTTTTGAATGAAGTTTGGTCTCGCAGTTGAATTATTTAAGTCATCAGAACATTTCAAGGTAATTTTAGTTCAAGTAACCTTAAAAAGATGTTTAAAGTAAAGAGATCTGAGCGCTCTGTGCTGCTGTTTGACAATGTTTTGGTCCATCACTGTGTGTGTCCATGTGCGACTAAGAGTGTGTGTGTGTGTGTGTGTGTGTGTGTGTGTGGTGGATAGAAAGCAGGTCCCTTCTGTGTATCACTCTTCTATTTATAGTGAGAACAAATCCCAGATATGAGAGGAATCCTTCTACCACTTACAAGGCGAGAGAGAGAGAGAGAGAGAGATGGAGGGTAGATTGGAAACACGTGTGTGAGAGATGGATTGAAAGTATACGTGAACAAGAGAAGTCCAAGTGTGTATGAAACCAAGCAATAGACGATACAGTATTGTGTCATCAGCAGGTAAGTTACATCTGATTTGTTTATGTGTGCATATGTTTGAATGGCAGGTAGCTTCAGCCATCGCTGAAATTTTCATTCAGTGTTTTAGAGTTTTGAATGGGAACAGTCTGTATTTTTCCAAAAACCTGCAGGAAGGCTCAATGGAGGAATTAAGTTGATCACCTTTGAGTCTATTTTCTCAGAACAAAGAATTGATTTAGTCCAAAAAGTTTGTGCAAACTGAGTTTTATTCTGAAAGTGTAAGGATGGAAATATTCTTTTTTTCCTTACTGTCAACACATCTTAGTCTGTCTCTCAGTACCTTCACATTTCTTTCCCCCTCTGTATCACTCAGCCCTGATGCTCATTGGTTTATACTGAACATTAATCTGCAAAGCTTTTAACGTTTATTTGCTTTGTTGAGAGTCCAATAAGAAAAATGGCACCATAAAGAGTCCAGTATGTAAACTTTGTAAAACCACAACTTATTTTTACCCTTCAGTGTTTATACAGAACCAACAGAGGAGATATAACATGTTCATTAGTGATGTTCAGTATTAGAGGTGCTGGTTGGTTTGGTTTTGTTACAGACAGAGCCAGGCTAGCTGTTTCCCTCTGATTCCAGTCTTTATGCTAAGCTACGCTAATCGCCTGCTGGCTGTAACTTCATTTTTAACTGTGTGAGTTGTATCAATCTTCTCCTCTAACATCTTGGCAGGAAAGAGAATAAGCTTCACAAAATGTTGAATTATTTCATTTATAAGTCATAAATATTTGATTTTTTTTTCAAACCAACAGTTTGGCTTATAATAAGGAATAAGTGATGAGGCTTTTTGCTCTTTTACTCAGGCACAGTGGTCGATGTTATGAGGATGCTGAAGCTAAGCAGGTTATATTTAGGTTCACCATCTTTGTTTAGCCCGTTTGCATACTGACATTTGCTTATTATCGCAAACATCAAAGAGCACAATTAAGCCTGGGAGTGTCATTTATTTTGCAGGTATCTGGTTATAAACCATTGGAGACATTCAACCAATAATGGTCAAGATATTTCACTCTGAACAAAAAAGCCAACCTCATGGTGCCAGATCAGGGGTCCCCAAAGCAGGTTTCATCCTCATCTAATTTCATGGTAATCATTAAACATATTAAAGATGTTTCTGTCTGAATCAAAGTGATGGACCGACCATCCATCAACAGCCAAGCTGTTCCCAGCCTGATTATCAAAATTTAAAAATCATATTCTCTTAGTTTTTCATTCGTGCTACTGTATGTGCAGCTGCAACTCTCTGAACATCTTCTTGTTGATATTCCAGAAGTCCAGTTATAGCTGATGCACACACACACACACAGGCTCACACACACACACACACACACACACACACACACACACACACACACTGCACCTCAAAGAACCTTTTTGTTAGGTGTCTGCACAGAGGGTTTAAATGGTTTTAATGTTTGAACATTTGAATAATTTAAAGTATGAGGAATCATTGTGCCTGTGTGTGTGAGCCTGTGTGTGTGTGTGAGCGGGAGTGGACGGACAGTGTGTGTGTGAAAGTGAAAGGGCTTGTCAGGCTTTGCAGTGTGGCGTCAGGGGGCAGCTGCTACTCATGGCCAACATAAATATCATCCCCTTGTGTAAGCATGAGCGTGTGTGTGTGTGTCTGCGGTTGTGTATTTTGGGCTGTCCAGGCTTTTACTCTTATGTCAAGGACGATCTCTTACTGTATGTTGTTGCACAAACAGCACCCTGGAAACGGTCGGTGAGCTCTGCCGTCGAAGGCAGCGGCGGCAGTCCGAGGGCCTGGGACTCACCGTGTTTCTTTGGTCCTCTGCTCTGACCCACTCGAAGATAAGATAAATAGGCCATGGAAACTTCTACGATTAGGAACCACCCGGGCCGGTGTTGATCTGCGAAACAGCAAATGGGAGGGAGGAAGTAAAAATAACAGACTGAGATGAAATGAGGAAGAGGGAGACACAGTGAGGGATAATAATAACTTTTAGCAATTTGTTATTATATTTTACAATTTTAATGCTGAAGATAATCTAGATTTTAATGTTATTTTGTTAAAGAGGAGTAGAAATCTACCAAACTTAGACCATTAAGGTCAGAGACATCACAAACACTACAGACTGTTCACCCCCATCAGTTAGAGCAGATTTTTAAGTTGTAATTTTTGAAACAGTGGCACCTTGAATTCAGAAAGAGGTGGACAAAATCAGGCCTCATATCTGGCTAAGAACCAAAAACACTGTCTCTCCTTGACTTTTTAATGTCTCTAATGGATTTCAGTTTGAAATGGGAATCTTGTAGTGGGGGTTTTAAAGACTGAGGCTAAAGCTGCATGTCCCACACAGAAAGTCAACATCCTCAGCAGCCAAACTACAGTAACGCAACAATACTGTGTCTGTCAGCGATGATGCCAAATTGTGATGATATGTAAGTGTCTGAAATCAAAATATATTGCTCACTATCGAAGGATTCAATACATATATTATAGGGTGTATAGGGGAAGTGATGTGAGACATGTATACTTTATCTTTAACCCTCCAGAAATTATGTTTTAGTACAAATTGTTTTCCAACAATTGGTCAGTCAACATTTTATGAATGGGTTCAATATCAACTTTTTGCAACTTGGAAAATACATTACATAACAACATTTCCTTATTATGTTGATAAAAAATGTAACTTGGCTGTTGTTTTCTTCAAAATATATTTGCTGTTGCAAATTAGTTTTATATGAACATTATTTTTTTAGGAGACAGGGTTGATTTTTCATAATGTCAGATCCCAAAAATGCCTAAACTAAATTCATTAGTATATCACAGAGTATAGTGCCCAACTAAGGTTTTATTTTCTTTTGTTTGATTACTGAGACTTTTTGCTTTTAAATGAAACTATTATATTTGGTGACTGTCTTCAGGAGGGATGAATGAGCCTCAGGCTGGTTGTCACAAACAGGGAAAGGGAGTTTGAAAATATTGAAAGATGGACTAGAACATTGTTGGTTTGGATTATTTGACAATAAGAAAAATATTGAATCATGCTTTAATGTCATGTTAATATGGGTAATATGCTAAACTTTAATGAAATGCAATTGAGAGTATTCATGTGGTTTGGTGAGATTCAAACTGAAGCCATGTAGTTCACTGCTGGTTCTGCTCAGTAAATGAAGGTGAAATGCATTTACATTCACATTTCCTACAATCCTGACACACATCACTCCATGCAAACATTTTCTCTCACACACTTTACATTGAGGCACTGTTGCACTTTTATTTTGACATTCCCCCCCGACTGCCTCTCATGAATGATTCAGAGCACAGTTCCTCTACCTGCTTCTCTCTGTGAGAGTCGCTAAGCAACTGAAATGCTATCCCAGGCCTTGAAAACCACAGAAACAGAGTCCCAATGCCCCCAACATGCACACACACACACACACAAATACACACAGCTGAATGTCTGTGGTCTGTGCTTCCTCCAGGTCAGTGGACTCACTGGGGGGATTATGTCCAAACCTTCGTCCAACGTTAAGGCCCTTCAGGTAAAAGATTTTCATGTGTGTGTGAACAGAAAGGTGTGGCTGTGTGTCCTTCATGGAACTTTAACTATGTTTTACTACTTTAAAGACATCATGTTGAAGCTTTGTGGTCACTGGCATGAGCTTGATTTCTACTCTAAACAAGGCATTGCAAGAATAAAATTAGATAAAAGCTAAAACTAAACAGCATAACAACGAAACTAACAAAGCTTCCAGATGACAGCTGTTTCCACATTTAAGTATTTATTGGCAAAGGCAAATACAGAGTTCAGACTGTGCATATACAGTATCAAGGCTTTGTTAGTGCAGAGTCGTAGCGAGGCAAAGGATGAGGAGTTGTCTGTATCACCGTGTGTGTGTGTGTGTGTGTGTGTGTGTGTGTTGTAATGGCTTCGTGAGTGCATGTCAGAGAGGGTTTCCTCCATCGTCTCTCTTCTTCGTTGTGCTCGTTGTCATGTCTAACCATGGGATAGGCATCTGGACAGAGGAGTTTTGAAACACCAGTACAGTACAAACGTGAGGTTCTTCATTTAGTCTCCGTCTCGCCGTTACATCATCAGTTAATCACAAACAAGAACAGCAGCTCATCTTTACATTATAAATAATCAACATTTTCATTTAAAAAAACTGAATTAAAGTTCTATATCAGCAGGCTGGTTTTTATCTGTTTTATCTTTCACCATTTTCAAAAGCATCCCATATCTCTGTTGGATTGAATTCTTATTTTCCAGATGGCTACAGACTTCCATTATCTCTACAGTATGAAAAACTATTCTTATTGTTTGCTGTTGATGTCGGTAATATAAACCCTCCCTTATTGTGTTTAATGTAGCTGCAAAAGCCAAGATTAAAAACCGCTGATATTTAGCCTTTCAAATGCAAACAATCTAAAAGATATTATCACATTTATAGTGTCAGTGTTTACTATTTGTCTGTATTGTGGTTTCTGTTAACATAATGCATGATTATATTATATATATATATATTTGGCTGCAGATTTTCAAATACTGGAAGCTGGACTGTTCTTGAATGCACCATTAATGCACCATGCAGTAACAGTATGACTTAAATGTACAGTACAGTATAGTACAATGCTAGAATATACCTTCTTAAAATTACACACTTGTATGACATAATATTATTTAACAAGTTAAAGAAATGTCAAAACTTAACTCCATTTTGACTGAATGTGTAGTTACTGTGTTTTGGCTCTGTGGGGCAGAATAGAGCAGCACTAGCAGGTTGTAGTACAGGTAGTGAGAAGGGACATAAGACCTTGAGGGTAATGTGACACTGAGTGAACCCTAAAACTACAGTGTAATGAAGTAACTGTGAGTGAAGAACACATTTTTCAAGAACTGACTGGAAAACAGAGCTCGTCTGGAAGGCAGGAAATCAATTTAAAAAACTGATGTTATGCTTTTGAAAATGGTTGAAAGTGATGTAAATCATGTCTGACTTGTGGTTAAAGGACTAGATATTGCACAAACACCAGATTTAACCTGTGCAGAACAATTGAACTTATTTCTCTTGTGGTCACAGAGGCTCATGGCTCCAATAGATCCGCTTTTAAACTGGACAAAAAGTTTTACACCCAACATCTATAAAATAGAAAACAACCACCAAACAGTGTCGGGTCGCTGCTACAGTGGCTCCACAAATGTACTCCAATAATACAATTAATGGTAAAAAGGTATTTGGTCAAGGGTGGGCGTCTCACATCTCAGCCAGAAAGTAATCAGGGACAAATCTCACATTGAGCAACTGATTGAAAGACCCCGCTGACCCTAAAGTTTTTGGTCTCCCATCCTCATCTGAACTTTACCTTCATGTTCACATAACGTTCACCAAGTTTACTCAGGAGGCAAGCTTTAAAGGATTAGTTCACCTTCAAAATAAAATACCATTTTCACATTAAAAGTCTGATTGATCGACACACAGCCAGTTACACTCTGTCGTTCCATCTCAGCCTCCTCCCACATTAATAGTTGGTACCATCTCCAGAAAGTAAACATAAAAGGTCCGTTAAATTTCTCTAAACAGCTTGTGCAGTATAATTGAAGCATTTTGTGCCCAAATGTCCAATATTTACTTCTCTGATGCATCATCAATATTGCGATTTCAGCATATGCATCCTAAAGTAGAGAAGCATAGTTTAATCATAAGTTTGCATTGTTAGTGAAAAGAATAAAGGTGACAAATATTTGGGCCCTCGGTGCAGATGTTTGGCCACAAAACCCTCGGAGCGTGCTGCAGAGGCTGTTTGGAGACGATTTAGGAGAGTACAAATCACATACTTTACACAACAGCTGTGCTCGAGACATTTGAATGTAGATTTTCTACTGTTTCTACCCTCCTTTGATTTATATTCATGCCAGACTCCTGCGTGCTGCTAAATTAGTTATCCATCACAGTGAACATCAAGTCTGCGACAGTTTTTGTCCAAGTCACATAACTGACATCAGTTTTCAACGCCTCAGCTCTGCATTTAAACTGCAATATGTCTGTTGATTTAGCAGATCTGAGTTGCACCAAAACTCTGTGTCTAAACTGAAACACACTAGTTTCACCCTTTCACAATGTGGGGAGGCTTTGATGGAATTACAGTTTGTGTAAATGGAGTTCAACAAGACCATTTTGGGAAATACACGTATTCAATTTCTTGCCAAAAGGTAAATGAAAAGGTGGATATCACTCTCATACCTGTCTGTTGCATATGCACCTACATCAGCCAAGACTGGAAGCAGGCAGAACAATTAGCCTGGCTTTGTCTGAAGTTTGAAACATTTTGTGAACGAATCAAACAAAAGAAGTTCTAACATATTAATTAGTGAGTTTTAAATGTGCTGGTATAAGTTTTTAAACTTTGGACAGAGCCAGGCCACCTGCTATGAGAGTGGTGTTTAACTAAAAGCAAACTATGACTGAATTTTAAATTTGAGGTGAACTATTCCTTTAACCTTTGATTGCGCCCGGTGGAATGTCAGAAGATGATTGCAAACAGCACGCTAAGCATAAGACAGTAAACAATCCAGCCAAAGCAACGTTACAGTGACACAAATCTGAGCAAACATGCTGCGAATGAGGCGACCTCTTCCAGAACTTTGTGTCCGACCTTTGAACCGTAATCTCCAGGAAAAAAAATAAACCCTGCATCCTCTGTGACACACACCGCACTCCCTCTCTGTACAGCTGTACAATATGAGCATATATACAATACATTACAGTACAGTACAATGCAAAACACATCAAATCCAAGAGACAGGCAGCAGGAGAACATCGAGTTAGCAGGCAGATCTCTGAGCTCTGTGTCTGTGTGAGTGTGTGTGTGTGTGTGTGTGTGTGTGTGTGTCCCAATTTTCATAAAGACACATTGCTCTTTTTTTTTTACATGATGATAACCAGGACGTAGTGGTCATAACCAAAACAAGGGGTTTTGAGGAAACAGCAGGACACACACGCACACACACACATGCAGAGACACAGAGACAGGAAACTTCATTTGTTTAAGAGTTGAAAGTGTCTCATTGGCTGTTCTTGCTGTCCGTCAGGCTAATTTGAACATCCCGATGGGAGCTCTGCGTCCAGGGGCGGGACATCCTGTCAAGAGGAGAGAGGAGACAGTCGACACAGAAGAAGTAAGACAACACACACAGACACACACACACACACAGGAAAGTGAAAGTAAAGGTTTACCAACAGGTTTCAAATTTGACATTTGACAATAAATGTTTTCATGTGCAAACCACAAACACATTTCTTTCAGTTTGCTCATATTATGTTTTCTCTTCATGAAGCACAAAAGTCTGAGTAGAATATTTCAGGCATGCATTGACCCACAAAACATACAAATGTGTACCGCCGTGTACTTGTACTTTATTTTCATCACCATGACCATCTTTACTCACAGCACTTGTGTGTTTCTACAGATATCCGAGTTTATTTACAAGTTCTCTGTCTGTTTCCTTGATCTGTCTCAGGCTCATTCACCAGAACAACCCAGCGCCGCAGCCCAGACGCCGGAGGAGAAGAAGGCTTTGCCGGGTGCAGTGAAACTTCCCGGTCCTGCTGTTAATCTATCAGAGCTGCAGAACGTCAAGAGCGAACTACGATGGGTCACCAAGGATTAACATGTAGGTGATCATATGAATGATGATCAGGTGAACACCCGGGATCCCACTGATCAATTTTTATTTCCATTAAAAATTTTTTTTCTTTTCTTCTGAGCTCATTAAAACCTGATATGTAAAAGGTATTGAAGTGTTAACCCTTCCCTCAGCTACAAACTGTGCATTTGATAAACATGACAAAATACTGAAATGACTATAAAGCATTGTTATTGCATCAGTATGAAATATTTTCTTCTTTTATTTTAATTTAGTTTCCCAAAAAGTGATTCACACGGAAGTGAAAATGTAGATTTGTTAATGTTTGGAACAAGATCAAAACCTTTCACAGAAGTCGGATGATAACATCTTACATGGAAATATCTGACACAGCTTTTGTTGTTGTGCAGACATGGTTTGGTTCAAATGGTCCAAAGACAAAGATGCAAATCAGAACCAAACCACCGGTGAAAAGCACACAAAAATGAGTTTATAAACTGCGTCACCGGTTCTTTGGGAATGATGCAAATCCAATCCATGAGTCCGAAAACAGATATAACTAACTCTACAAATACACATCTACATATACAGATAGAGTAGCTTTTGTACAGTGGTGGAGGAAATGTTTTTGCAAAAATGCCAAATGATTAATCAATTGAAAATAATGGTGAGTTGCAGCCCCAGATTAATCTCCTGCAACTTATGGTTTAAACTCTAATTTTATATATTGTTGGGTAGTTTAATTTTTCATCTGCATCATATTTCAAAAGTGCCTCACATGTTTTGTATATAGAATCTTAATTTGGAAAGTAACCAGTATGAATAGTCAGAAAAATGGAGATGAGTGAAAAGTCCAAATCCTCTTAACCTGCATGTCACTGGATTGTGGGTGGAAACACTGAGAGAACATGCAAACTGGGAAAACACCAGTGGTCGGACCTATTTGGTCTAAAGTGAGAAAAGTCTGACAAGTAGCCAAATCTGGTTTGGTTTCAGAGGAGTGAGGGCACAATGAAAATGGAAGGTTTCAACCTAAAAAAACTAAACAAAAACAAACAAACAAAAAACCTAGATATGTGACGTAAATTGCTGCACTAGTAATAACATTTAGTTTCAACAGTTGATTTTGTTATATTTGCATCTTTACAACAAAGAGCAGTGTCCTTTAAAAGTCCAAAATTATTCTTATTATTTCACTGAAGCATGCCGAAGAGGTGGGAGGACTTTTTTTCAGCCCTAATTTCATTATGTTTCTGTAACAGTGTGATAAATGCTGAGCGATGAGTTGCAGTGGCTGGAGCTCACCACCGGGGGTCAGTGTGGGCTGACTTTGGCTCTCTTTGTTTGGGTCAAGTGCTGTGTGTGTGTGTGTGTGTGTGTGTGTGTGTGTGTGTGTGTGTGTGATGCCTCAGTTTGTGGGCTGGAGAGGTTGAGTCAGGCTCTATATTTATACTTTATACAAGTGTGTGTGTTTCAGAAAACGTGTGTGAGCACTGAGGGGCAGTCTGTGCTGTGACTTTCTCAGCAGGACACAGAAACCATGATATCCAAACACTGCGGCTGTTCTGCCCGGCCCAAACCATGTGGGTGTGCTGTGTAGGAGATAAATGAGAGAGCAGCAGAAGCTGGTTCAAGTTTTAGTTACGAACACGTTTCTCAGAGGCAGGAAAAATAATACTATGTGCTATTTCTGAGCAGCTTCAGAGTATGAATTTACACTGAGAAAAGGACAAAAGTACTCAAAAAAGTCAGCAGCTGCAAACAACATCTGTCTGATTTCTGAGTGCACTTCTGATGGACACTCTTTTACCCACAATGCAATGCACAAAGAAAACAATGCCACATCTCATAGTGGCAAAAAACAAGAAACTAGCATCTAAAGGAAGATCACAGCAGTCCGTCAGCTCACCTTGTTCACCATGTCCAAAAGTATGTGGACACCCAAACATTACATGTAATTGTTGAACATCCCATCCCAAACCCATGTGGGCGGTAATCTGCTGCTATAACTGTTTATAGCCATTTTTCTGGTTTCAGTCTTTCCACCAGATGTTTGGAACCTGGCTGCAGACCATTCAGCTACAAAAGCACCAGCGAGGTCCAACTCTCATGTTGGCCTGGCTCGGTCCAGTTCATCCCAAAGTTGATGGATGGGGTGAGGCGCAGGCCATTCAAGTTCTTGCAGACCAAACTGGGAAAACTTTTTTCTTCATGGACATATGTTTGTGCACTGTTGTCTAAAAGATTGTAGCATTAAAATCTTCTGGTTGAAAGAAAAGGATCTAGTCCAAACCTCAAAAGTCAGCTACTGACCAAAAGTTCCCATGAGACCAGCGTGCGAACAGGGGTGTCCACTTACTTTGGGCCAAATGATAAATCAATTTATGTCAGTACAAAATGAAAGAGTATATTGATTTATTGTACAGTATCTGCAACAAGGGTAAAGAGTAGTTAAAGTTAAAAGACGAAACTCAAAATAAATCAAAAAGATATAAAGCCAAGCTGCATTATTTAGCAAATGATGAGAGTCCTTTTCTGCATGTCATTATCTTCTCTGGTATTTTTCAGTCCAACATCACTTCACCAGCTAAACTGCAGCTCTGTGGCTCCATCGGCTGAAGTTTAACCTGCAGCGTGAAAACCTGCGCTGCCTCCGAGAAGTGTTTGTATGACTAAAACTCGAGTCTTTGAGATGGAAATAAACAGAATATGTGTCAGGTGGTGAGGGAGATCAAGATGGGGAGAGAAACAGAAATGGAAAAAGGTCAAGAGAGAGATAAGTGCAGAGAGAAAGCAGGTGATGGATCAACCAGATTTCTTCTCAGTGAATATGGCGACCCGGACTTCTCCTCGTCTTCCCGGCCCTCCCGCCGTCTCTCCGGGGTCAGCGGCTCTGAGAGCGCTGATAGCAGATGGTGAAAATCCCTCACAGTGTCTTTATCTGTGTTTTTCCTGCAGGATCCCCAGCCAGGTGGAGAGGAAGGCAGATAATCTTCATGCACACAGACTCGCCCACTGCCACCGACAACTAGCAAACTACAGTCTAATCCCAACATGTTCAGAAACAGTAACAGCTTTCTGCGAAGCCAACGTCTGACCAGCGAGAAGCAGGCAAACATAAACTCTCTCTCAGTCAGTGCTCGAATAGGTTGAAACACTAAAAATATCTATATTTATTTTACAATGTTGTTTGAGATTGCCACTAAATCCAAATCATAATTCATACAAAAAGTGCTGTCGAGTGTTTCTGCTGCAGATAAGACTCCACTTTACTTGGACTTTTAGAAGTAAGTGAGTTCTTTGCAATAAACACATATTCTTCTGCATATTCTTTTATGTTTTGGGGGTATTTTTAAGTCTGAAGAAACTGGTTTAGCAGGACATTTTTTGACAATTGACAAATGTAAGGAATCCACTTGACAAAAAGTAAAACTGTGATTCCCCTTCTAACTCTGCGACGACCAACTTGAAAGACACTTCTTTTCCATACTGTCAAAAGTCCAACTATTCAGCACCGATTTATACTGATGCTTTCTATTTGTGATGGGATTGAGTTCAATTGTAGTACTTTTGTTTTTTGGGTGGGGGATTATAATGTTTTTGTTGTTTCATTGAAACTGGTATCTTCAGGAAAATATTGCAATAAATCAAGATGGTTCTAAATATCACAAAGTCCAAACTGTTCTATTTATTATTGGTTACATGTGCTACTACAATAATGGAGAATAATGAGTGTCTTTTTTTTATTTGCCCAAATAATTGTTAAATACTTGCTTTATCTAATAGAACATCATCTTGCTGGTGAAGATGACAGTTGTGTCAGCTAACAAAGATTCCCCAAATTACAAGACAGGGCGCGACAGTAAAGTTTTTAAGGTGACATGTTTAAAAGGGATTATTTCCTGGCAGAGACGTCCCTTTTTTCCTGCGGGCGTCAGGAGATTGACATTGAACAGAGCGTGACATAATGCGTGCACCGATTTAAAAAACACTCCATTCAGGCAAAATTAAATGACCTGAAAACTGACAAAAACAAATTAAAACTTCATGTTTACTGTGATGGAAAATGTAGCCTGAAGATTCGCACAGTTTTCACATGACTCGCAGCAAAAAATGAGCCTTGATATTTCCAGCTCTAATATTCTTGATTTATGTGCATATTTAATGGGTATTATTGTGAGTTTAGGAGTCAGGTGCATGGAGTCACTTTGATCCTGACCTAAACCTCCTCAACCCGATTGTTTCAAGAACGAATGGATCACATATACCAGCAGCACAATGACCCCCCACATCCATCATCACATCACATGTCCTCTCGCACACAGACAAACACACACGGAGCAGCTGTAGCTAAGTTTAGCCTCCATCAGGTCACGGTGGAATATTCAGCCGAGAGAGAAACACTGCTGCTGTTTTAACAACCATACGGGTGGATTTGACATTGTGTGGGAAAGATTAAAAACACTCTGCAGTTTCAAAAAAAGGCGTGAGTCTGTTTTCTTTTTTCTCTTTGCGAGTAGCCTGAATTTTGAACTACTGTAACTCTTCCACAAAACAAACACACAATCCCCCACGCACGCATGCAAATACACACTCATCTCTGAATGCGAGCCAGCATCTACTCAGAGACGCTGATCATAACTCACTACAAAATGTGCATTGCAGAGAAAGCCGCGAGAACTAGTAAGTGTGCAATAAAGCGATGTCGTTTGCATTTTGATGTGTGTGTGTGTTTGTGTGAGTATCAGTAACACACACTCACACGGGAGCTCAGCATTAATCAGACGCCTGTAAACACCGCTGGACGTCTTGGAGCCTGATAGCGAAAACAAATCCTTTATTATTTTTCTCTCCCGCCGCCTCCCTCCTATCTCTGCATAAAAATACTAACGTGACATCAATCTGCACGAGGCGGCACAGGTCATAATAAGGTTAAATGCCTCCCAAAAGGGCATGGCTTGCTTTGATGCCAAAATGCTATACAACTACTTGTCAAATCTTTGACAGCTTGGCAAAACTTCCTCGAGCTGAATCCGCCGAGCTGTGTCTGTGTTTCTATTCTTGTCGGTGCAGATAGGTGCCATGGCATCCGTGCCCTGGAATCTTGGTTCGCAGACTACAGCAGCTGTATTTACCAATGAGTTCATCCACCGGGATATACACTGAAAACCCTGTGTGTGTGTGTGTGTGTGTGTGTGTGTGTGTGTGTGTGTGTGTGTGTGTGAGTTTATCCATTCATCTGCTTGCTGGCTGGGTGTGTGTGTGTGTGTGTATGTTGGATGCATGTATCTGGGCGGACGCAGTGGAAAGGGCAGCAGACGAACATAAAGCCAACAGAGCCGGGACATCAGAGAAAGAGACAGCAGGCTTTGGGACGGACCAGGTTTAAGGGCCAAAAAGTGGGCGGGGGTACGCAGGATTGTGTGTGTGTGTGTGTGTGTGTGTGTGTGTGTGTGTGTAGGGGGGCAGCAGTTTTTAACCTTTCTATCATGGTGTCACATGACCTGCCGCTGCAGACAGAGCAGGACAAAAACACAGATGGAGACACCTCGACTGAGGAGACGCACTCCACTCTTTCCCCTCGTTTCCTGCTTCTCGCTCTCAGCAGCCTATTATCCTCCTCTCCTCCTAACGTCTGACTCTCTTTGTCAGCTACATCTTTTTTGACAGCACTCACGGCTGCTTTTCCTGTGCTTTCTGGTTTAATGGTTCTTCATCTTACTTCCTGCCTCACTGCCGACTAAGCTTTTTCTTCCTGCTAATCCTCCCCTTGACTGATTCTCACAAACTTTCTTTTCAATCTACCTTCCTCCTGCCTTCCTTGTCTCCTTGCCTCCTATCTTGGATGGATAGCTACTCTCTCCTCTACAGTTCCTCCCAGAGAACCGGACTCCTCTCCGGCTTCCAGCGTCTGCGTTCTCAGAGGAAGATGTGTGATGTGGTCCTGGAGGCCGGCGGTGTGTCTTTCCCTTGTCATCGCGCCCTTCTGGCCAGCTCCAGCGAGTATTTTTGGGCTCTGTTTGGAGAGACAACCGCAGAGAGATTAGCTGACTCCATTAGCCTTCCGGCGCTAACGCCTGAGGGTTTAGACGCCATTCTGGACTTCCTGTACTCCGGCTGGCTCAGCTTATCACCGCCGACACTTCCTGTCGTCCTGGAGGCAGCCAGGTACTTGCAGGTGGAGCCGGCTGTGTCAATATGTGAGCGCTTCATCATTGATGGTTTAAACGCTGAGAACTGCTGCTGCTACGCTAACCTGGCCGAGCATCACACCCTCTCAGATGCACTTGAAGCTGCCAATCAAACCATCGCTGTGGAGATGGCGACACTGCTGCAGAAAAGCAGGGACGACCTTCTTCGGCTGAATATCCAATCACTGATGGCGGTGCTCGACGCCGACGAGATACCTGGTGTCAAGGAGGTGGAGCTCATAAAGCTGGCTCTGGATTGGCTGAATGAAAATGGGCCCCTTCCTCTGCTTAAATCAAATCTCCTGCTGAGTCGCCTCCGCTTTGGAGTGGTCACCCCTTCTGACCTCTCCGATCTCAGCCACGCCCACAGAGCCATGGCCACACCTCTAATCAGAAGTCAGCTGACTCGAGCATTGGAGTACCACAGGTTGGGTGCAGCTCAGCCAATCAGACAAAGCAAACAGTCCACACTCAGGGTGTCGCCCAATCGTGTGTTGCTTGTGGGTGGAGGATCCAGCCCTGATTGGCCAGAACAGCAGATGCTGGCGTTCGATCTGAGAAGCAGGAAGTTTTCATCTCTGAGTTCTAGTCTGCCGCTGCGACTGAGAAATCACTGTGTGTGCTCGTTGGGAGGCTTCCTGTTTGTGATCGGAGGCGAAGAAGTGAAAGAGGGAGACGAGGATGGGAAAGAGTCCTTCATCACGGTGACGTCCAACCAGGTGTGGCGCTATGATCCTCGCTTTGAACGCTGGGAGAAGGTGGAGTCAATGCACGAGAGGCGGGCGCAGTTCACCTGCTGCGTGGCGGAGGATGTTATTTATGCCATCGGAGGTCGACACAAGCGACCGGACACCAACAGACACACCTCTGTAGCTTCTGTTGAGTTTTACGACATGACTACAGGAGGGTGGAGGAGAGGAGCGACAATGCCTCGACCCCTTTATGGCCACGCTGCTGCTGTGCTTGATAACACCATCTATGTGTCAGGTGGTGTCCCGGGCAGTGTCCACAGCAGTAACCCCGCTTACCAGGACCAGGACGACCAGAGAGAGAGCAGCCGAGAAGTCCTCTCCTGGGACCTCAAAGCCAAAGTCTGGGAGAAGCGAGCGCCCATGTCCATCGCCAGGTTCAGCCACCGCCTCGCAACCGTCCATCGTCACATCTACGCCCTGTTGGGAATGTACGAGCCTTTCTGCGATATCGAAAGGTACGATTCACAGTCGGACCACTGGACCCGCCTCCGACCGCTTCTCATTGGCTCCTTCAACTACGGGATGGCGTCGATGCCGTCCGGGAACCTGCTGGTGTTTGGAGGGAGAAGGTGGAGCGACGGACAGGAGGTGATAGTGAAGAGTGTGTTGGAGTACGATACAAAGAAAGATCGTTGGAGAGAGATCTGCCAGCTCCCCAGACCTCTAACTGGGACTGAGTGCACTCTGCTGCCTCTGCCGGACTAAAGTTCACGTTGTGTAAGAAGAACATGAAAGTGAGACAGTTTCACTTATAGGTGCAGCAAAACACTGAGAACACAAGCTAAAATGATGGTGTGACAACATCATGAATTGAACCCTCAGTTTTTGTCAAATAAACAACAGTTAAGTTTAGGGAACTAAAACTTTTGGATTTAAGCCATTAAAGACAAATAGAGGAAAACACTCTCTCACAGTCGACAGCTTTGTGGCCTGTGTTGGGAAATGAAACTGGTGTCAGAGATGAAATTTTCACCACAATCTCAACCTCAACACTTTTAATTTCCAGCTCACTATATACTTCAAGTTTCTAGCCCTGTCTCATTGGAGGAGAACAGGTTTGCATTATTTATAATAGTTTGACATTTTGGGAAATACATCGATTCTTTCTTGCTGAGGATTAGATGAGATGATCGACACCATGCTAGTATATGTTTGTCATAATATAAATCTAATACCGACGGTTAGCTTTGCTTATGATAAAGCACATGACCTCTATAACTTCAACTTACCATTTTACAATTTGGTTTTTGCATTGATTACACAAATCACATATAACATGTTAATTAGTGAGCTTTACAGGTGCTTGTATTCATGGTTAACAGCCTTTATGCTAAGATAACCTACTCTACTGTTTCTTAAAGAAGTAGTTCAACATTTTGTTCTCATTGTGTGTGATGACTTTTCAGTTGCCTGTTATTGTCAAAAAAATTGGAATGTAGATTGCAATTCAGGGGTGGTAGAGATTTACTCATCTAACTTTTGGCAATGAATAAGTGTAGTTCCCAAAAGGTTGAATGATTCATCCAAACAAAGCAGGTCAAGACTAGTTATAAAATTACACAGACTAAAAGAGGCATTTTATTGTATTTTTGCTTTAGTTTTTCGAGGAACTGATCTCTTTCACTGACTTTTTGGAGAAACTGAGAGAATAAGTCTTTTTTATTCTATTCACTTTTAGGTATTTGGTGGATATAGTATTTGGAGGCTAATTACAATGACCTAACCGTAGAATAAGCTTAAAGTCCAGCAAAAACGAGTGAGAAGAGATAGATGGTGTTTTGTGAACGATATTCCTGCGACTGAATGTTCTGAGAAGAGAAATAAAACAAGAGCTAAGGAGGGAGATAAAAAGGATTTGGAGAACAAGCAGAGGAGACGTACAGAGATTTAGTGGGAAGGAGGTAATTCCTACACAGATTTATTTTTAAGAGGCTGAGCCGGGCTGCACAGGAGGCTATCAGGCCCGAGAGGGAAGAGAGAAGAGGTCAAACCCGGAGATAAGGTGATGAAGGTGGAGGATGGCTTTGACACAAAAACAACAGAAAAGCTAAGCTGAATATTTTATGGAAGTTGTAGATAAAAGTTTCGTGCATGTGACATTCCTGTTTATTGACTAGTGATGAATAATTTAAGTTTTCTATAAGACAGATATAGAAATAGAAGCAAACTAAGGCTATTGAGTGACCTTATATCTGACTCGTTTTCTTCTTTCATCCATTTCCATCTGCGCCGACAACCGAACGGACAAAGTAGGTTAAAGCTGCAGAGTGAAAAAGCATCAGCGGGAAATCATATGCATGATTTGTGGGTAATAGCTCAGTAACCTGCCGGAGTTTATTATTCATGGACTTTTGTGCTTGTATCTGCTTCCATTTCATCCTGAACGCTACTCGTGCTGTCGACATAAGCATTATATATTTAACATGTTATATTATGTTTGAAGATGATGTTGGATTCAAAATTAACTGGGTGTCTCATAAAAATGTGCTCGGGTACAGTTGAATAATAAGTTATACATAAAGACAGCTTTAAATATTTATGTACAAAATCATGGTGTGTTAACTTTTCAGTTGCATATTATTGTCAAAAAAATGGAATTCAATGCAAAGTTTTTTTTGCAAAATTTTACAATGATACATTCCAATTGGTAATTATCATGAAGTCAATGAAAAAAAAAGAAAACAATCATGTATTTATCTAATTAGTATTAATAATCAATAAAACTGAATTTTAAGAGTGATTAGCTGTGATGTGTGTTTTCACAGAGCAGTTCAGAGCACGGTACAATGAGATGACATAATTGAAAGATGCCCTGAAAATATAACATTTCTGCATTTCATGTACTAACTTGAGGAACATTACAGTCTCCTCATTGGTCCACACAGATCACATGTTTCTGTCTACCAATATTTTTTGTCTCATGATTCTCTCAGTTTTGATTTGTTCTGTGAATATGTGTCTTTGCACTTTTTGTTTTTCCTGATACAAAGTTTTTTTGAATTTTCAATGTTTGCACTCAGGTTTTTCTCCGTTGTTTCTTTGCAAATTCAAAATGTGCATTGCTCCACAGTGATTGCACTGTTTAGTGATTTGGATCCGTTAATTGGGAGGAAGAGCAGAGTTGAGTTTCTAAACCAGAGGATCTCTGTTGGTTTGTCATCGACTCTCTCTCTGTCTCCCGTGTAGACAGAGACGATGCAGCAGATTTAACTGGTTTCCATCGTCCCTCCCCACATCCTGTCACCCTCCTCTCCTTTCTCACCATCCACCAAAACAGAAAAACAAACCACAAATACACCTTCATCCAAATGACCACACTTTATTGATCCACCCTCTTGTGCCAACAGAACACGTAGAATGATAAATAAATACTGTCATTTTTACCATAATTTATAGATTGAACATTAAACAATCTTTACTCAACTGTCCAAAAAAACCTGATAGAATTAGAGAACATTATCCAAGACACTTAGTTTGCACTCTATAAAGAGAGATCTACTGTATCTAGAGATTTCAAACACAAAAACAGAAAATAAATACTGTGTTTATCTACAGCAAAGACATGCTACTACAACCAACCACGGGCAGCAGCATAGAAAGAGCATTCAAACTGTATTTATTGTTTGTTGTTTATTGGCGTGTGTGTGTGTCTTTGTGTGTACGATTGCTTTCATAGTTTTGTGCGGTGTCTCTGAGTATTAAGTCATTTGCCAGCAGCGTACAAATAACAAACTAATATATTTTTATTAGATCCATATTTCAGTTCTTATGCAAATATGTCCTCATATTCTCTATGTGGCATGCAGGATATGGAGAGCCTCCGAGGAAGAACCCACCCTTCGACACTTTTACACCGTTATATAAGAGATAATCAAAATCAGAGGAGAAAAACAGGTCCAGATGCAAACAGAAAGAATCCAGTCTCCTCTTTGAAGCTTTTTCTTTGTGTGTACAATGTCTAACATGTTGTCAATAAACTGCCTTTTAATATCAAATAATTCAATTAAATCTGCAAACGAGCAAACACCAGTCTGACTTCAACAAATCAAACAGGTATTTCCATCAAAGTCAGAGTCTGTTAAGTAGAAAATTGCATTTTTCCTTTTTGCATTTTTTTCCCTTTTTGTGGATTTTGTCCATCTCTTACACTGAAGTTACTGTAAGTCTGGATCTTTTTGCATCATGACCAGGAGCTTTTGATGCACCTATGTGCAGATCAGTACTGTTTAAAGACAGAACGTCTCCTTTATGTAATATCATGGGATTGGGGGGTGTACTCAAAGATATTACAGTGAGCTGATTCATATGGAGATGCATGAAACAATAATAAAACAATAATGAAGTGTTTTGCATTATAATATTAATCTGAAGATGTTTCATGGTTATGTAAAAGTGATTAAAAGATTATTTAGGCCTACAAATGAAATAATGAACTCTAGTAAAAGTTGGTTATATAAAATGTAAAACTAATGGTATCAGTGATTTTATTCTAAGTTTAACAGTGACAACTCTGGAGGTTAAAGTGAAAATGAAGTAACAGCATGAAAGGGAGTTCACTGGCATCATATCAGTTTGTGCAAGAACAACAAAGACCCCAATGTGGTTTATTAGCTGAAAACAGTGTTAAAGTGTTTTTAAGGTGGGCTTTTCCTCTAAATGGGTCCTTTTCCAGGAGTGTGCATGCTTCAGGTCCAGCCCAGCACAGTACATAATTCTACCAAACCAGCACAAAGAAAAGTCTCTAAAACTAGATAGAAACTGAGACGAGTTGATTTTAAAAAAGACCTTTGCTAATTGCTCTCTGCTGTAACACTCACTGTACAGAAAACACCATCATAGACATCAAGTATAAGGCTTGATAGAATACAATGTTGGCTATTAGACTGTCTATGAGACACTGTGCAGTCGGTATAAACATGGCACTACAAGCAGGATGAAATGGCGGCTCATGAAGGAGCTATTCTGAGATCTCTGTCCGTGTCAGGAGGAACAAACTGATGTCCAAGTTTTCTTTTATGTGGCGTTTTTCCATGGAGAGTATTTAAAGAGCGCAAAAAGCTAACATGTAAATACTTAAGAATCAGTTGTGTCGTCCGCCCCCGAGCCAGCTGGAGTGGCATAACCAATCAGCTGGTGGACTGATGTGACATGAGGGCCACACGGGCGTCTCCTCACAAAGCTGTCATGTTGCACTTGTACACTGCGGCTGCTGAAAGCGTATCGGGATGTGAGGTCAAGTTGTCCCTACTCTCCTCTCGGCAACCCTGATGCATCAAAACGTCTGCAGATTCTTTCCAGAATCAGAAGATGAGTTAAGTGAGTGTGTGTGTGTGAGTGTGTTATACTCGTCAGACGTGGGTCTCGATGTAGGAGTGTGTGTGAGAGAGCGAGGGGGTGAGGGGTGGGCCGGGGTCTGACTCAGCGGTCGAGTCTGGCTCCTGAGAGAACAGCTCCTGATAGGCTCTTTTCCACTCCTGGAACTCTGCCGACGACAGCTGGGGATTGGCCAACAGCCTGTCAATCAGCGCGAGCTCCCCCTCCCTGTCCTATGGGGGATGCAGAAACACAGGAGGGGCTCCGTCACTTTTTTTTTTTTTTGGATCTTTATAATTTTAAACCACTAAGCTTTAAAACGCAGACACACGTGAAGCAAGACACACACTTAAGGGGATACACTAAGTTTGGGGGAGACACTTGTTAACATTGGAGAGTATAGACCATCCATTTGTTCCTGATGGATCATTTATTCTAGAACTACAACTACTCTAATGTTAAATGGTAAGTAAAGAAGCTATTATATGGGGTTCAGCAATTGGAACAAACAAGATAAATAATGATTTATAAATAATTTACCAAGTGTTTTTTAGATGTGATCCATTAATAAAAAATTCTTGGCTGATGTTGGACTAATGGGCTGTGATGGACCAAGTTCTGGAAAAGAGCCAAAATCCACTTAACAACATAGTAATATTCACAAATGAGACATAATGGATTGGAGGCCTTTATTAATTGCATGAACATTTGTAATTGAAAATGACTTTCTAAAAGAAAGTGAGAAACCTGTCAGCCTTGATTTATAAATGTCATAGATAAATTTAACATCGCTGGGTTGAGAAAATCTTCCTACTTCTTAAACGTACTAATCTATTAAAATCCCCTAAAACTATCTGCAAATGCATCAAAACAAAACTAAAAACAGGACTGATGTCAACATTATTGCAGTTTGCATGGTTTATTAGAAAGTCAGAAACACACGACTGTTTATTAATGACTTACTATAAGTGCAGACTTGACGGCTTGAGTCGTTCTTCATGGCTTATAACTGATCTATAAAGCATTAGTAAGAATTAGTAGATCATTTATTGAGCATTACTGAAGCCATTATTACAGGTTGCAAACACTCGGGTGTCTCAGGAGTGAAGCTTAGATGAAATATGTCCTTTCTTTACATGAGAACTGAGGGTTTATGGAATACTGATCAGCTGAAAATCAGTGGATCAATATCTGAAACAGATATAAACCAATCTTGTGAAAAGTCAAAAAAATCAATAGATTTGAGTTGATAAAAAAAGTCATCTTTAAGTTTTGTCTTTGTTTCTACTGCAGATAAGTTGATGCTGCTATTACAACCTGATTCAGGACATGGTCCACCAGGGTCACATGGATGCTCTCATTATTTGACAGTGAGGTACATTTCATCCAAACTCCCCCCAGAAAACTTGGTGTATTCCTTTAAGAGACTCCAGACAGGGAACAAACATGGAAGCTCGTCCACCCAACCTTAAAACAGCAGACACGTGCAGCCAAAGCCACAGACCCGGGCGACGAGCCACTACAAGCGACAAAGACCCCCGCGCCCTCGCCGACCATCCCCGCCCACGAACACGGAGGAAGCAACAAAGATACAAACTCGAGAGACAGAAAAAAACAGCCACAGCACAAGAGCCATTCACAGGCATCGAGCCCAGAAACACAACCACTGCTCAGAGAGCGTAAAGCCACAGATGGCTGCTGGACAGAGTTGCAGAAAAGACTCAAACCAAACTGAGGAGACAGACTGAGACAGATGAAACTAACAAGACAGAGACATTTTCCAGCATGTGTGTGTGTATCTATGTATTTATGTGTAGATCAGGGTCAGAAGTTCATGATGTATTACAGCTAAACTGCACATGAAATTTTATTAGTGGCCCTTTATAAAAACATTAGAGTACTGTTTTATCTATTTCACATTTACTGTGGTTCAGTGCATCCATGTGTGGACGCAAAAATCTTCTTTTGTCGACATAAGAATAAATAGCGGATTTTGATCGGAAAAAGACAAGATTTTAGAGACGTTTAGTAAATGTCAGTGCTGCAAAGTGAGTTGGATCAGAAAATGCCGACCTCGTACAAACTAAAGTTTTATTACTCTAAGGGGTGAAAGAATGGCTTGTAGATAAAGAACAGGGAAACTGCAAAATCGTCATAAAAGTGGGATCAGATATGAGTGAGATATGAGATATTGCAATTACAGTTATAATCCTCAAGATTCTTATGAAACCAAATCCGTGTTTGTTGCTGTTTACAGTCTGCATTTTTCCACAATAGCAATTTAATGCATTCAGATTCAGTAATTACGTAAATCCGCCATTGCCGGGCTGGATTCATATTGCCTTCACACGCCACTAGTTCACATTGAAAGTGTTCAACTGCTGAAACACGACCTGCTTTGTGTTTTTTGTGAAGCACTCACAGGAAACGAGATGTATTTGTCACTGAGATTGGCACTGACAACAATCATTCATCAAAAAATGCATTTACAGAGCAATCAGTTTTGAATATAGCAGAGTTAATGGAACAAGAAGGAGCAGCCACACCTCTGACTCTTCCTCCTGTTCCTGTGCTCTGCTGTTGTGTGTAGCTGCTCAGCAACTGTTGTGTGTCCATATGTGTACATGCTTGTGTGTGTTTACATTGATGCCTACATATTTCCTGCACGTGTGTTTGTGTGCATTCACGTGTTGGACCAACCTTCAATGTGGACGTCAATATGCGGAGGCGGTGCAGACGCTCGTTGAGCTGAGGGTCGGCAGCCCGTCGGAGGAAGGACTGCCTGAACTCTGATTGACCTTTGCCCTCCGACCCGCGGCCGAGTGGACACACCCCGCCCTGCTCGCACGCACGAAACAGGTCGCCCAGCGATGCACCCTCGCTGCCGCCTTCACACAGTCAGACAGAAAGACAGAGTCACACACTTAGCAGTGATTTCAACCCTCCCACTCACAAGATTCAAAGTTAAGAGCTGAAGAGCTGTCAGAAACCTGATTAGACTGAGTTATATCTCAGAGCAACCACTGGAGGACAGTAGCACACACCTCAACTACTCTACAGGATAATGACTTCTATTACTCATAGCAAGATTATTAATGATGATAAAATCTTGCTCTCGCTTTCCTTCAGCCTCGAGGATGTCCTCTCCACTTTGGCAGTTTTATTTCCTCTGCTTGTCAAATTATAAGAGAATTCAAATGATCATTATATTTCATTGATCATGTCTTTGTTACTCTCTCTTGTTTACTATTTTTACTTTGGCACCTTTCTCTCTGTACACTGGTTCACCTTGGCAAACAGCGCACGATTGTCTCATTAGCCTCATTAGATGAGTGTATCGCTGGAGTGTGTGTTACCCTACTGGATTTAAATGATGATGATTTAAATGGAAATGTGTCTGCCTGAGAGCGTTTTTATTTCTGGCACATGTACTGACGTCAACGTCTTCACCTTAAAAAAAAAAAATAATAATTTTTCGGTCTCTAGTGGCTGTCATTCAATGTGACACATTTTTCCTCCATCTTACCTAACGTCCACCCACACATCACAGTGCTGCATGTCTGTGCTTTGTGCTCTTTCTCCCCGTGCGTGTGTCCACGTGTTTCACTGTACATGCATGTTCCTGACTGAACTCACCGTTGCGCGTTTGCTGTTCTTCTTTGGCAGGAGCTGCGAGGAGTGTGTGGAGGTTGCTGTCTCGTGGCAGCGTGAAGCTGCGGGGTTTCCCTCCCTGGGTTGCCATAGGAATCAGCCTCTGCATCGCCATGGGCAACGGGACATTCCTCTGCGCAGGAAGTGTGTAAACGGCTCCGGCCATCATCGTCCCACCACCCGGACCAGGTTCAGCAAAGACCGCATCCTCTGTTGTGATAACAGATCATAAGGCAAGGAATGAAAACATTTTCTCTCAACTCTAAAAATCAATACAGAATCACTCATTTTTAACAGGACACAAAATACAGATCATACAAATAAAACACAAAAATATTCAGTATCAAACCTAAACCTCTCCAATAATGATTTTACTGATATCCAACCCCAATTCTAAAAAAGTTTGGACACTATGTAAAACTATGAAAATACATTTAATTTTGACCTCATCAGCTTTATTGATTTTTGTAAATATCTGCTTATTCTGAATTTGATGGCAGCAGCATGTTTCAAACAAGTTGGGACAGGGGCAACAAAAGACTGAAAGTTGTGGACTGATTGAAAACACCTGTTTGGATCATTCCACAGGTAAACAGGTTCATTGGTAACAGGTGATAGTATCATGATTGGGTATGAAAGGTTCATCCTGGAAAGACTCAGTCGTTCACAAGCGAGGATGGAGAGAGGTTCAACACTTTGTGAACACAGGATTGTATGAAGGAAATTAATACATGGACTCTTTGTAAAACTGCTGTCTGTAAACACAGTTGATTTGTAAATGATTGCATTCTGTTTTTATTTACATATTTCACAGGACACAACTTTTTTGGAATCGGGGTTGTATTTAGTGCAGAATCATAAAAAACACTCTTTGGAGGAAACCACCAATCATATTAACTGCAAAAGCACTGCAGCAAATATGACAGCTAAACCAGCACAGTACATTTGTCAGTGTCAAATATCCACATGTTATTAGTCTGTGTAGCTTGCTTTAGTACCCTGAGTCCCCTCAGTAACTTTAACAGAAAAAAATTTTTATCATGCAGCAGAGAGAAAAATTTTTCATCCTGATGGATCGAAGAGACTTGGAGGATTCTGGAAACACCTTCTGAACAGCAGTAAAAGTTGATAAAGCTTCTCAATATGTATTCTATGGATGTTAATTTTGTGAACTGCTTCTAATGACAACACATGAGAAGCATGAACTGGGGCTCTGTCACACTCTAACAGCATCAATTCAAGTATTTTATCTGAAAATGAGATCGAATCAACTGGTTGGACCCAAGAAGCATCTGGTTCATTTGTGTGTTACCTAGTGGTCCAGTTTGCAGGTAGTGCAGTCCAGCCTCAGTCAGCGGTGTCTCAATCAGGTCCTGCCAGGAACGTCTCTGAGATGAGGATGAGCGGCCTGGTGACCCCGTCTCACTGCTGCCCCCAGCGGGACTGGAACGGTACTACAGGTAACAAACAGACAAACAGAATGTGTATGTGTATTTTACAGCAATATCTTTCCAGCTACATCTGGACATTTTTAGTGAAAGACCTGTGGGTGGCGCTAAAGGGAGAAGACATGGCATCATACAAAATATTACTATTAACTGTCTGGGGACAATAAATATTCACAGCAATGTTAAATGAAATCAGACCTTTAGTTGTTTAGATAATTTGCTTTGCACAGACCGACACACACCTCTACAGGATCACATCTGTACTGCACGTCGCTGCTGCTGCTGCCCCCTGGCTTTCTCCCACTGTGTGTGGTGCCTAGAGGACCGGGGTGGTACTGCGGCTCCGCAGCCACCGCCACGGGCTCGCCACAGAGGAAGTCCTCCTGGGAAGAGCGAGAGCGAGATGTCTCCGTGGAAGACAGACGAGTGGTCCGGCCTTCCAAGTAGGCACTCATCTGACAGGGAGAGGAAAGAGCGAAAACCCGGCAGATGCCAATTGATCTGGTCTCATTTTACTGTAATGACACACTTGAAAAGATGATTTCAATCTGACGAGGCAGGCGGACGAGTTGTGAGGAGGGAGGCTGATGATTGAATTGAACAAAGTAAGAGACAGGAGCACAAAGAAGAAGAGATGAGTGTTTGGATATGAGTGGAAATGAGTGTGTTTGAGACTCTTTATGACAACGATTTTCAAATGTTATTATCTTAACAACTTAGTCTAAAAAGGTGACGTAATGGCTGTTGTTGTTCGAGCTTTTCATTTTATCCTAAAAAATACAAGCCAAAAGACAAAGACATTTAATGTGGAGCAAAGCAGCATGAGGGACTATAATAGCATCAATTATACCAATTTTAGCCCTACTGCTCCCTGTAGGCTAAATTGGCAATAACTTTAACTCTTAAAATGGACTGCGGAGGAGAAGTGAGCATGATTTTCCCTTTCAAGTACAGTATGTACTTCATATGAGCGTGTAATAGTCATGTGTGTGACTCACTGATGGAGGCCGTGGGTAGGTATCGTATGGAGGTGGGGGACTGTCCTGTTTGGGGCTGGAGGTGGTGTCATCCTCATGTTCGCTCTCACTCCAGTAATCTGCAGGAAACCCACACACACACAGTCAGAAACACCATCCATCCAAATCTATCTATGAATACTCCAGAAGTTTACTGTAAGCTCAAACGGAACAGGAGTATTTGTGTGTTTGCTACTTGAAAACATTATCTCTCAGCGACCATCTGCTGAAGTGCCCTTTAGCGAGTCACTGAATGAACCCTCACCCTGCTCCTGGCGTATCCTCTCTCGCTCGGCGTAGCCCACAGCGGCCATGTTGAGACGGCTCAGCCATCTAACAGAAGGAAGGAACACCCAGAAGGAAGTTCAAGTTCACATTTACGACATAAACAAGAACTTGGAAAAAGCAAGAAGGGATAGTGAGACAAATAAAGCGCAAACGCCCTCCAGACATCACGACCAACCCACAGGAAATGCATAATGAAACTGCATGACATCAACGCTGAGCACAACCAAGTGCATCAAGAGAGAATTCAAAGGGTTCTCAATCAATTTATCATTAAACTCCTGTAACAATGTCAGAGTCACCCTGGACAGTTAAAATAATGAGAAATAAAAAATAAAAATTCATGCAGCAGAACCAGAGATATCACATTCACGTCACTTCTATAACACCTCCAGATTTTTTTCCATTTTCAAACTTGTAGTCTTCAGACCAAGTACAATATCACAAATAAAATCCGAAGAACTAGTTCAAAACCTTTGGAAATGTTTACTTGCTTTCGTGCTAAGAGTTGCATGAGAAGATTGATACCACTCATATCTGTCGAGTGACAACCAGCTTATCTTGGCATAAAGACTGGCAGAAACAGCTCGTCTGGCTCTGTCTAAAGGTAACAAAATGCATCTTCCAGCACCTCCAAAGCTCAGTAACTAACAAGTTGGTTTAAAGAAGAAGAGTACAAAAACTAAAGAATTGAGTCAGGATCGTTGTTTCTGTCTGATTTCAGTCTTAAATCGTCCATTTAACTCTCAGCAAGAAAGTGAAAAAGCGTATTTTCAAAAAAATGTCAAACTATTCCTTAATAAGTAATTTAGAAAGACTTATTTCTTTAAAACCACTAAAAATCACCCCCCAGTGGAGATATTCTTCTTGTTCTTGGTTTTTGTAAAACCTTTCTTTATTTTTACTTATTGGAAACGAGTGGAATTATAAACACAATCCTCTGCAGTTGAGGGATGATTATGTAAATTATAAAACCGTTTGAAGAGTCTTTGCAACTGGAAAAATCTTGCAAATTATGTTTTTAATGCACGTCACCAAATAAAAACAGGCCTTCTTTTTATTATCAAATAAAAAATATATTTGTTTTGCGCCTCGGGGGTAGTAAACAGGAAGCTGCACTCTTGCCACCCAGCAGGGAGTCTGCCCTTCTGCATAACCTTCATCTGTGTTCAGTACATGCTGCTTTACCTGTTCATGTCATCCACTCCATCTGCTGCAAAGTAGAAGCTCTTGACCTTGGGGTGACAAGCTTTGAAAGCACTAGAGAGACATGAGGGGAACAGGGGGGAGTTATTTTTGCAGGCAAACATTATTCAAACGAGCCTGCGAACTGCACATGCACAAGTATACACACATAAATATGCAGCAGACTGTTTTCATCGTGCACTTACTACTTCTTCCGACATTCGCTGGCTCTGTCGATCTTGAACTCTGGAAGACTGACGAAACCCTCGGCCTTCTCGTCCTGAACAGAAAGAATAATGAAAGAAACAAGAGAAAGATCATTAATAAGGTAGAAGATAAATTCTGGTTCATTTCAATCTGGCATATTTCCCATGACGATTGTGGATCAGAATCATTTCAAACCATGAACTGAAAGTAAAGTTGAATAGTCATTTTGGCATCTAATGGGTCAACCTGCACATCTTTGTTTTGTTTTACATGTGAGGCTGTAGATTTACACAGTATTCAATTTATTATATGATGGTACAGAATTAAACAACACTCAGAGTCTAAAAGCATGCAAGCTCCTCTGTGCTTTGGGCTAAAGACAGTAAGAGGGTAAACGATGGTCGAACAACCATGGTCGCCATCTTAGTTGAAAAGCTAACATTTGCTAATTAACAATGAATAAAAGTGAGCAAAAAATCACAAATGTTAATGGATTAAAAAAGTCACAAATGTGATCAAAGTTTCAACATCTGAACACTGTGGATATTTGTCAATCTGTTAATACTTGTGAATTTCAGTTTGAGTCCAAACTTGTGGACTCACTGACCAGTCGACATCCCTAAAGCTCCCAGCATGGCTAAAAACCATCAAGTTCTCCTTAGACTTTGAAACACTTCAAAGACTTCAGAGAACTTAAACTTCACACACATTTAAGCTTAAGGGTGAAATAAAGAAATTAAGGGCGAAATCTTTACTACTTATAAGGCAAATCCTTCCTGACTCATCCTGCAGCTGTGATATTGTAGCTTGACTTCAGGTGCACTGTGGTTTGTCTTTGTCACACAGCACCAACATTGGTATTTCAAAAACTTGCATAGCTCCTGTTAAGTTACAGGAAGCACAGATTATGACACATTTCATCATTGCCTCTTTATTCCAGTGATTCTTAACTCTGTGACATATGTTACCATTTTTGGGAAACTGCCACTAGAAATATTTTTTCAGCATCTAAAGTGTCAATAAAAATTCAGGTGAGGCCGGAAGAGAAGAGGACAAGTATGAAAAGACACTTGCCTCCTCATTGATGTACCAATACAGACAGTTGTCCTTCAGAACGAACCAGTACTTCTTCCATTTCTGAGAGAAGTAACCCTTTGCATCTCTCTTTCTCCACAGCCAGCCCTCGCAGTCTCCTCTGCCCAGTGCCTTGCAGGAAACACGCCTCCGACTCAGCGAGGCCAAACTGCGTCCTGGAACAACATGGAGGAAACGTGAGGGCGGCGTTGACAAACAGAGGAGAATATAAATCAGCAAAACTGAAAGAAAGTTGTGTTGAGAAAAATGGTGCGTGAAACTAGAGCACAGTGCTAATGCTGCTTGGAAGTGCTCACTCTTTCATCATGGTGTGAATAAAAGCATTCACAAATGCCACGTCCTAATGTAGCAATAATTCTTGGCAAGAGTTCAGCCTCTGGATTTGACAGAGCGCCGCTGCGCTGCAGTGAGGTAAGAGGTGTTTAATAAAAATTGCCTTTTTTTCCTTCTGGCATAAAAACCCTGTAACGTTTTTCACAGCAGGCTCCTCATTAGAGATTACCGGGCAAACTTGGCTCCGAGTCGAGGGACGCCAAGAAACTTTTATTGTGCTGTATCAAAAGTCTTACAAGTTCAAAAAGGAAAATGCAATTCAATATTCCATTTATTTTTGAGGCAACAGAAAGTGCAGAGCTCAGTATATAAAACAAAACTGACTTACACTGGGCTAAAAACTACAGTTCAACAAACAAAGTGAAAAGGTTTGAAGCTGAGACAGACTTTGCAGATAATTAACAGCTTATACTCTGATATAGAGGAAACTGTACATCCTGAAAAGTGAACTCCTTTCAATTCATTTTCATGCAGCAGCTCCGCACTAAACGCCTGATACCATCACCAAATTGAGTTCTGGCTTTAGGACAGATTCATTTTAGAAAGCGAAGGTTGGCTTCAGCCTGGACCAAAAGGAGAAACTAATATTTAATTACCTTTTTGATAAGGGTGCAGAGCAGTTTAAAACATTGCTAAATCATTATCATCACCTTCATTTTCAAACTTTGATTTAATCGATGTAAACAAACAAAGCCGCCGCCTGAGAAAAGTGCAGATGGAGCTAAAGCTTTTTCGGAGCTTCTCACGACGGCAGATGGTGAAACAAGTGAAAAAATCACTTCCAACATGTTGATCCTCGTTAGTGTGGTGAGAGGAGAAGAAAGCTTTGGTCAAAGGGGCAAAGAAACTGATACCAGGGAGTTGGAGAGACGACAATGAGGAGTAAAATCATCTAAACACGAGGAGGCAAAAGGATTTATGGGATACAGAATGTGGCTTTCAACCATGTTTGAAGAAATCTGACAAAAGCTCTAAAAAAAGAAATGAAAGAACGATGAGATATAAAAATATTCCATGTTACACTTTTAAAGCTCTACAAATGTGACCAAATCATGAGCAGTTTTCAGCCTAGAAATACAACCTATAAAGAAATGTTGAATCACTGGAAATTCATATGTAAATGTTCGTGTGGACTAAGTGCAGAGTATATTGAAAACTGCCTCAGCTGCAGTCCAGTCTGCAAAATCATCATGATGTGTTAAAATGCAAATACAGTTTTCAGTCTCTGTACAAAATGTGAGAAAAATGTTTTTCCTGGCTATAAAATGATTCTGTTGTGGAGACTCAAGTGGAAGCACGTAATAATTTGAAAACTCCAGTCGGATTAATTCCCAATTTATAAGACATAGATTCAGTCAATTTTTTATTTCTATCTCACCCGACGAAATAAACAAGAAACTATGATTGATTAGGTCATCAACCAGCATCTTTTCACCTACACATAAACATTAACACATTAACACTGACTTGCGCTGAAAGGATCCATCATTTAAACAGTTAGTCATTCGACAGAAAAGTGATCAACAACATTTAAGAAACCACTTTATCACGCAAAAAAGAAAACACCTCTTTGAAGAATAAGATAAAATAAACACTTTTATTTTACAGGTCCAATCGTTTTCTATAGTTTCCCACAACTGAAGCGTTATGCAACTCTAAATTCATGGGAATGTTCCTGGAGAGGAAAATGCAGACATTGTGTTCAATCGTGCATTTATAAATAGTCATTTCCAGTTAGTTGCATTCATAAGAGGGTATTTTAGTGAGTGCACAGCAGGCCGGCTCCACATACCAAAATATTAAAGTCCCTTTCCACTCCTAAATGTATTTTGTCTTATTGTTATTTCACTTGGATGTTTGAGCTTCACTGTGCAGAATGATGTTGACGCTTGAAGTCTCTTTTCACATTCGAGTTTCTTTGTGATCACCTTAAATCTGAGTTTAAGACATATGAGATGATTCTGTAACATCACAACACGTTTGGAAGCAAATTACTCATATGGTAATGTGGAAACTTTAAAGCCTTCTCCAGACACTGAAAATTCACTTTGCATTGAAGTAGAAGACATCTAACATTCAGCAGAGATGAAATGAACAACATCTGAATTTTTGTTTGTGGAAAAACAATTGAGTTATGTGCAAAGCAGATTGGTTTTTTTTTTTACTGTATTTTGTTGTCTCAGTACTTGTAGTCTGTGAAATGACAAAGCTAATCTATTGTCTTAAATCATGTCTGGTCAGGAGATATGTCCAAAGGCAGAATTAAGTTTCTAATAATAAATTAATCATGAGCGGACATTTATTTGGTTTAAAATGAAGCCCGTTATTTATTAAAAATTCTTCTGGAAACGTGCCTCACTCTTCACAATCACCTCTCACACACACCCTCCCAATTTCCCATCTCTCCCTCTGCTCTGTCAATCTCACAGCTGCCCTGCATCAGTACTGCTGCCACCATCACCACCTCAGCATCCACCTGCAGGCTCCAGCTGGGGGTTTAAGATATTTGCCCATCACTCCCCAATATCTCTAAGTAAACACATCTGCAGAGAGTGAGATCAGAGCCTCGACGGCAAACTCTGCTGCTGTAATAAACGCTTCAAATGTGAGTTGTCTGACTGTGTTTATTAGCGTAATACAACCAATAAAAGTCTCAATTTTAGCTATAATTAGTACCAAATTATTAAAAGGTTACTGAGATAATTGGTTCAATCGAAGCAGCAGCTGCTCTCACATTTTTGTACAACGTCCATTAGCTCAGCGTCCCTGAGAGAGTGAACGAGTGAATGACCACAACTGGCAGGTGTTGGACTGTGACGCAGGTCCTGCCTGAAGCCAAACAGGTGGCGTCTCGGCTTACCTTTATTCTTCTTCCTGGTCTTCGACTGCAGAGAGGAGGACTGCTGGTATGTCTGAGAGTGTTGGAGAGAAGAGAAGAAGAGGGAGGGTGAGCAGGCTGTCAGCATGAATCAGTGGCCTTTGTTTGCTGCAAAGAATCCTGGGATATAAAAGATGACAGATCTTAGGGAGCGGAGGAGAGGAGGCAGAAGGCTCACAGATACAAAGAGAAACTCAGTCTCTCTCATTATCTCTTCCTCACACAGACATACACACATGTGAGGGTGGAAAAGTCAACCTCATGGAGGACTTTAGCAGCTCTCACACCTCTAAACATAGAACAGAGGGACGGGAAGGGAGGGAGCAGTGGAACAACAGGACGTCCAGGTGACGGAGACAATGAAGGAAAATAGAGCTCAGGGGCCTCTGGGATTTAACAGAAGTTTCAGTAAGCAAAACTTGAAGGACGAACATCAAGAGAAGGGTTTTCAAGGTCTGACATCGAGTCATTTAGTTAGCTGTGAGACTTGAGCCTGTTTTTTTAACCTCTGTTTGTTTACATTTTGGTCAACTGTCATCATCAAAGTCATGCAGAATTATACAGTTTCAGACACATTAAACAGTTTGATGTTGGTCCATGAATGTACAGACAACAATCACTGGATTACTTTGATCCTGAAGAAACCTCATGATTCTCAGGCAAGTTCTGCAGTAAGAAAGAGCATCTACTTTCTATGATGTCCTGTAGTACTGTACTTGAGGTACTTGTATTTCACTTGAGTATTTCCTTCACATGCCACATCAGAGGGATTTATTGTACTTTTTACTTGAGTACATTTAGTTGATCAGTTGAAATTCAATTGCCAACTATTTTGATGATAATTTTTTCATGCAAAAACATCTCATCTTTCCAGCTTTACAAATGTGAGGATTTGCTGGTTTTTCTTTTAAACAATTTAAATCTATTTGTAATCATTTTAAGTTTTGACTATTGGTTGGACAAAGCAAGCATTGTGAAGGCGTCACTTTGGGCTCTGGATAATTGTGACAACATTTTTCACTATTTTCAGAATTTTTACAAACTAAACAATGAAGTGATTGATGGAGAAAATAATCAGCCGATTAATTCATAATGAGAATAATCATTAGTTGCGATTCTATACAAAATAGTTCCACAGGGGACATTTGTACTTTTAACACTTACTTTTACACAGTGTGGTATTAGTACATTTACTGTAGGAAAGGATCTGAATACTTCCTCCACTCCTAAAGAACAGAGATCAGACATCACAGTAACTTTGCCTCGTGTCTCTGCCCCTTCAGCTCCTCACAAAACCTCTGATCCAAAACATTCAGCTCTCGCCAGCACATTTGAGACATGACCTCTCTCGACAGGTCAGATGGGGTAACACACCAGCTCTGATGTCATCATACAACACATGTCAGAGCCTGGAGCTCGGCCACTCACAGCCCTACGCTCAGCAAGACAGATGACACGGTCCCACCCACTCCCACTGACACGCCGTCTGCCATCGCAGCATCCATGCACTGCACAAACGCGCACGCAAACGCAGGCACGCACACACACGCATGCAAATGCATTTAATTTCCAAAGAGATGCTGTCAAGATGTATAAGGTCACCGGCGGCCAAACTGGCTGTCTGGACCTGAGAACGACGAGCTCAGACGGACAGGCAGGGCAGACAGATGTCATGGAAGTGACAGGGGGGTAATAACGAGTCAGCATTCGCTCAGATCACACTTCACTACAGCACTTTTCCATCGGGGGTAAAAGCTCAAATGTTTCCCTTTTTCTCCGAGAATCAAAACAAATCAGAGAGGAAGCAGACTGTTACGTCATTTTGCTTGTTTTTACTCCAAGGAGTCGACGGAGGGGAAAAGTCAGACGAGCTTCAGAACCTTGTTTTGATCCACGTTATGCAACTACATCATGCAATCATTGAGCGACTACCTGCAACTTCAGGTGGAATCAACATTTCACCCTTCAGATTATTCTTTCTTTATCAATTTTGGCATAATCTTTGATGACAAGAGCTCATGGCTCAACTATTTCTCTTATATATAATAGTTTGACATTTTGGGAAAACACTTTTAGATGTCAGATGTCAGATGGGAAGTTTGATGCCGCTCTTTCATGTGGAAAGACTAGAAACAAAGGGAAACAGCGAACTTTGCTCTGACAAATGCTAACAAAATCTGCCTATCAACACCTGTGAAGTTCACTATTTAAAACGTTCTATCTTCTTTGGTTAATCTGTACAAATAAAGACATGAAAATTTTTTTTAAGGTAATTAAGAAAGTTGTTATGAAAAAGACAAAATAACTGTCCTACATGATAAATGGAGGCGGGGTCTCTTGGCGGAGATTCCCTCTGGTTAGTCTGGAGGACGTAGTGGGAGGGGCTTTGGCTGTGGTGGCTCCGCCTCTTGGCCCGTTTGGCCGTGTCGTTGGACCTTTTGCCCGGACGAGCTGTGTGGGAGGAGTAGTCTTCAGAGCCGGTCCTCTCGTCCATGCTGGACAGTCCGACGTACCGCATCAGTGACGCTTCTGTGAAATTAACCAATCAAATCAGCAGCACACTAATGCCAAGAATATCAAATTCACACACGAACACATCAAACTCCTCCAAATTAGACAAATTCTTATCTACAGTATTTTGTGTTTATGTTTTTAGTCTGTGTCTTCATCAGCGCTGCCTATCAAGAGTCTTTTAATCTTAGGTTTCCTGGGCAATGAGACACTAAATTAAAATATATAAATGAAACACAGAGCCAAAAGGTCATGTTACTGAGAGATTCATTAAAATCAGACCAGTAGTTGAGATAAAAAATTTCATTTACAGATTTTGACCTTTAATCACTGCATCGTTATTGAGCTAATCAGTCACTGCGAACAAGTAAACATGGATGTAAACAATACACAATTAAAAATATTTTGAAAATCATCCTTTGCAAATGTTTTATGAGGAAGGAATGGATGGATGGATGTCTGGATGGAAAAATATTCTGTCTGCTGAATGATGAAAAAGATTTTTAACCTGTTTCCCAAGCTGCTCCTCTGAAAGTTGAAACTCTGAAAGGTTGGTACATGTGTGATTGAGAATGTGAAGAGGAATTTAAATCACTTCACTGTTTTAGTAGAACCATGGCAGAGCTCCACCTTTGTTAAATATATCTTTTTGGAGTCAGACTGATGTTTTTAGCGACATATATTTGGTGGATTGATGGATCCAGATTCCTCCACCTGCTGTTATCGTGCCGGGGACAACAATGCTGTGAGCGTGTGTGAGCACATCTGTATGACTGAGTGTTTCCTGATTAAGTCTCCTCTATCTTTTCCCACCAACTTGCTCCGGCGTAGGAGGAGGAGGAGGAGGAGGACACCTCCTCTCCGCGGTCCCCACCCTGTCCTCCTCTGGTTGCTAGGCAGCGGTGAGAGGAGAGTGAGACACCGAGAGGAGCTGCTGTCAGCGTCGCCATGGCAACTGCGTGAGTGATTCAGGTGGAGGTCAGGGAGAACGGTCTGTTTCTCCCTCCTCCTCCTCCACCCCTCCTCTCTTCCTCTCTTTCTATCGCTTTTATTCGTTCTCCCTTCATGCCGCCTTTCATTTTCTCTGCCTTTGTGCCAGCTGTCTACCTTATTTCCCCCCCCTTCCCCTCTCATCCCCTCTTATTTCATTTCTCTGTGATGCTAATCACAGAGAGAATTAGAGAAAGGGATGGAGGCGCATTGATCTCCACACACACACTGATCTCATCGTAATACAGAGAGACGGGAACATTTAACTGAATCTAACAGGCTCTTCAGGAGGTGCACACACACACATATGCACTCCACACGCCAGCACTCACCTCTGCGGCTTTCTCTGTTAAGCTTGGCTGGGTCTTCATAGTCGCCCACCCAGTTACACTCCACAGGCATCGAGATGGGCCTCAGCCTGCCTACAAGTACACACACAATTATGAAACTTAATATCCTCCTTAGAGAGCATTATTATTCTGGCTTAGCTGAGTCTCCTTTTTTATACTCTGGTATGTGAAGTTTTTATTTATTTTACCCACGATGCACAGAGCTCCATCACTTTCCAAAACTTTTTACAACCCTGATTCCAAAAAGTTGTGATGCTGTAAAACATAAAAACAGAATGCAATCTTTTACAAATCAACTGTGTTTACTGACAACAGTTTTACAAAGTGTTCCTGAGCCCATATATTAATCTCCTTTATTCAATCCTGTGTTCACAAAGTGTTGAACCTCTCTCCATCCTCGCTTGTGAACGACTGAGTCTTTCCAGGATGAATCTTTCATTCCAATCATGATCCTATCACCTGTTACCAATGAACCTGTTTACCTGTGGAAGGATCCAAACAGGTGTTTTTCAGTCTTTTGTTGCTTCTGTCCCAACTTGTTTGAAACGTGTTGCTGCCATCAAATTCAGAATAAGCAGATATTTACAAAAATCAATAAAGTCGATGAGGTCAAACATTAAATATATGTCTTTGTGCTGTTTTTAATTGAGTCTATGACAAAAAGGATTTGCAAATGATCACATTCTGTTTTATTCATGTTTACCACAGCATCCCAACTTTTTGGAATCAGGGCTGTCTTGGACTGGCAGGTGGACTCAGAGCTTCATGATGACTGTTTTTAAAGGCTAAGAATATGGGTGTTATATTTGATAATTTCAACAGCTTCTTTCAACTCAGAACCATCTCCAAAATTAGTCATTTCCTATCAGCCTCCGATCTGGAAAGAGTCATTCATGCACTATTATCATCCAGGCTGGACTGTAACTCTCCCTAAGCATCTCCATTTTCCGTCCCCATCATCCCAATCCTGACATCCTTACACGCTCCATCACTTCAAGATAAAAGTCAAAGTCCTTCTAACTGTCTTCATATAGCTCTGAACTTCTCACCACTTACAGCACCACCAGACCCCTCAGACCCTCCCACTGTATCATGTCAGCTGTGCCCAATTGGAATAAAAGGCTGGAAAGGGCTTTTTCTGACAGGGCTCCACGGCTCTGAAATATTCTGCCAGAGTCCCTCTTTCTCTCTCTCAGACACACTTTCATTATCATAAGAGGGTACCATATGTAGGCGTGGTGCAGTACACGGGCTCCTCCTCTTCTCGCCGGCGAGATTCTTGATCCAGGAAGGAGTTTGGTGACTCAGAGCGCTTCGCAGCACTGACGCCACCGTGGTTGCGAGATGCCTCATCACCCGACAAGGCTCCTGTCTCATCTCTATGGCAACAGCAGAGGCGGATTTACCGGCAAACGTACATCGAAATCAGAGCTCCTCTTTGCTGTCACCAGCTCTACTTTCTCATCAGTCAGTTTGTATTATTTGAAAGTACACAAAGAAAGACACTGTACCTGGGCGTGTATGGCTCAGCAGGTGGAGGTGGGATGTGAAAGTCCTGCAGGGCAGAGTTCTTGGTGGGTGTGCCTGAGGGTGTGGCCGAACTGCTGCCCGGGCTTCTGGTTGGCTGCAGAAAGCAAAAGGAGATACGAGTAGGACAGTTAATCTCTTCTATTCTCAGGCTTCTGACATCTTTAATGTCTTGAATGGATCCATTAATTCACAGTATGATTCATTAAAACTTGGATTTTATGTTACAAACTTTTTGACCATAATTGTGATTGGTTAGAAAATAAAATACTGTTGGAGCTAATATGGGTCTTTTAATTTCTTGGTGAAGTAGCATCTGGACAGTTACACTCCAGACAAGTAGGGGCAGCATTGCTGGTGGTGGCTCTCACAATTACACAAAATGTATATTCTAACAAACCCAATCGTGGGATAAGATAAAAAGCAACACTGCACTACAAGTTAAACTTCACATCCTTGGAGCTTCAAACCCACTGCAACCAACCACAGACAGCGTTTGTTATTCAAGCCCTTAATTTACCACAGTGCCACTTGGCTACTTTAGCCACTAAACAAATTTCCCCACTGTGGGATGAATAAAGGTTTATCTTATCTTAAACCTTTGGAGTGTTTGCTGCTACTTATACTACAATAACATTGAACTCTTCAAATGAGTCATCACTAAAAAGAGGTCAGATGAGATGAGGTCATATTTTTGATTAATTGATTTAATTTTTTTATTTTTGTCAGCTAACTAATGTAAGCTCAATGTTCACCCCTTTTTTTTAGCTCCATTCTTGGTATCCACCAACCTTCATCGGTATGAAAATGTGTCTGGAAATATTGTTGCCAGTGAACATATTGGCAGGCAATCGTATTTCCTAAGTTTTTAAAAATCAAATTAGAAGCATATATATGTCATTTCTAGGAGTCATGTTTGACAAAAAGTTGTGAGAAGCCAAATCTCATCCTTTAAGAGTCCTGACTTACATGGTCTCATAGAACAAAACAAAGAATGGAGGGCAGAGAAAATTGTTTTCCTTTGTGTTTCCTCCTGATTGTGTAGATAATCAGTGTTAATTGGGGAGATACATTTCATAATTTGCCAGAGCGCTGGCAGCGTGGGTGGATGGTGCCATCAATTTTCCCTCCCAGTCATTCCAGTTTGTTTCAGCTGGCAAACAAAACCATGCTGAGCCACAGTACCCTGACCTAATTACACGCTTTGGCTGCAGTCGTACAGGGAGAGTGGGAATGCCGTGGGGAATTATGTGGGCCAGCACAGTGTTTTAATAAAGTCTATAAAAGGTAGAGCTGGTCCCACCTGCAGAGCGAGGGGTTTCCAGCGCATGTTCTTCAGCAGAGCAGGGGCGGAGCTGAGCGTGCTCTGTGGACGCTTCTTCAGGGTCAGGGACACAACGCCTTTATCGGCCCTCAGCGAGCCGACCAGGTTGCGTAACTGCCAGCCCACCTGTGGACGGGAGAAGACAGAGGGTCAGAGCAAACGCTGACCTGCGGGCGAGTTATCATCATCTGGATAATGAAAAACACAATCACAGCATTGCATTTATATTCAGCCTGCAGTTTGAATTCGGTCCACGTCGTGATTGCATCTCGCTTGTTGAGCCTTCTGTGCAAGTGGGTGTGGAGGTGGTGAGTCTATCTATAGAGCTTTCATGTGATGTAACCTGCCCTCAATTTGAAAACAAATGCCTCTTATGATATATCCATCTACAACCCTGGTTCCAAAAAACTGGGACACTGTGTAAAACGTAAATAAAAACAGAATGCAGTCATTTACAAACTGTGTTTACTGACAACAGTTTTACAAAGTGTTCCTGAGTCCATGTATTAATCTCCTTTATACAATCATGTGTTGACAAAGTGTTGAACCTCTCTCCATCCTCGCTTGTGAACGACTGAGTCTTTCCAGGATGAACCTTTCATACCCAATCATGATACTATCACCTGTTACCAATGAACCTGTTTACCTGTGGAATGATCCAAACAGGTGTTTTTGGATCAGTCCACAACTTTCACAGTCTTTTGTCGCTCCTGTCCCAACTTGTTTGAAATGTGTTGCCGCCATCAAATTCAGAATAAGCAACAATTTTTTTGCCAACACTCCATGTTTGTAGGACATTTGTGAACAAAAACCTACCATATACACAAATAAAAATACTACACTATAAGCCTATAAGCTCACCAGAAATGTACTTCTTCTTGCTGTTCAAGGCTCTGTCATCTGTGCTTTGTGGAGACATATTTTCTAATGAGGCAAACACAATATCCTAATTGCATTTGCTGGATTGACCTGAGATCTGATCATAATGCAAGAGGAGGTGGAGGGAAGGTTGAAGGATCTGATTACACTAATTGCCATGCACGCTGCGTTCATTTGTACCTTGTAACAGTGAGGGCACAATCTGTAATACAGATATAAACAGATGGGTCGACCTGTCACGAAAATTCAAGACACATAATTGCAACTGTCTTGAACTCCATATTGGATTGACAAGTTTTGGAATACTAGATTAACACCCGGTGAAAACAAGATGATATTTAAAGGGGGTTATCCTGACATATATTAAACTGGAATGACATTGGATAAGAGCAAAATTTTATTGTTAAAATCTTAGTGTAAAGTTTCCATTCATATGATTTCTGATAATATTAAACCTGCAATAACTCATTTGGCCACTTGGGGGCAGCGGAAACACAACTCTGTTACCTATGAACTGATTAGCCAACTAACAAATGTAAGTCCAATATTCACCCTCTTTTAGCTCTATGCTTGGTCTCCACCAACTCCTGAGCTCCTGCTTAGCTGCTAAGTAAATACCAAAAACAGTAAAATTGTGGGGCAGAAAACCAAAACATTGAGCTGAAAGAAATGCAAAAACACTCCTTTCACATTACACATTGTCATTTGATCAATTTTCATCATGAATATACTGATTATAGCAGCTTTAAAGTTTTGTTTACGTTTGCAATTATCATAATAATAGTATCATATTATTATTATGATTAAGATTACTATGATTATGATTCTTTATTTATAGCAGTGAATATACAGGATTTAAAAATAAACAGAATGGTCCTTTAACATGTATTTTACACTGTCCACTTAAGATATTTAGATTCAGTGTTTATGTTCATTTCTAGAAGATTTAAGTGCACTTTTTTAGTCTCACACATAAAATCTACAAATAAACACAAATACATACTGTATATTTGGCACATCCACACGAGCACACACACACATACACAATAAGAAACCCACCACAGTCTGGTGATTGACTTGAATGACTTCATCTCCTGCATGGATCTTCTTACAGCGGTCAGCTGGAGACTACAGAATCAGAGAAGAGAGAGAAGGAAAGAAAACAGATGGCTATGAATTGATCTGAGTTTATTGATCCCTGCATACCAGCGTGGGCGAGTTGTCTAACAAACTGTGCTTCAATATGCTGTAATATAACAGAGAGGAAGCCTTGCAGAGTCATCCCTGTGGAATCTGATGTGCTGCTGTGGATCTGTTATGTTCTGAGTAAGGGTTTTCTATACTCTTCAACCCGGGTGTGGTGGGAAATCTTCACTTGTGTTTGTGTCTCACTGATAAAGCTGTGAATGTGTGGAAACCTGTCTGTGAGTCTTACCCCTTCAGTCGTTCCTGTGATCACATGGAGGCCGTCGTAGGTTGACTTGATGTACATCCCCTGATGGACAGAGGGAAGGAAAAGGTAAGAGAGAGGCTTCTGTTTCAAATCCAGCTTCAAATCCACTTATCAAATCTGAGTCTTTTCAAATCCCTTATTGAACCATATCAATTTTACCTTTCAACAAACTGAAGGATAAAATAGCTACGACTCGTGTTTTTTTTATCCCCTTTTGTTGGCGGAGAAGCCAGAAACTACAGTTTTTAATGGCAGACTAATTAATGATCCTCTACCTGAACCTCCAACCTGAAAATGAGATCATCCTCAGAACATGAGAAATGTTAATTAAAATACTACCTGACACTTTAATTTAATAGCTGTAGTCTTTTGTACTTCAGGAGCTACTCGCTTATGTATTGATATGATTCAAAATTTAACCGGGAGATTCTTAACAATCTTTGGCTCAATACAGACAAGAGCTGCACAGAGCTCATTAACCGGAGGACAGCCAAACATTTCTTGTCGGCCAGTGCTCAATTACACATTGATTAACTGCAGCTGATGTCTGTCATTTGAACCAGCGACGGGCACAAAAATGAGAAACTGCTACCTTCATGTTTTCCACTGCTCTTTGCTAATAAAAATATCACATCTATCTGACTGTTATATATCTTTAAATATGCTAGAAATTGAAACTTGAGACCCACATGCTAAAAGTAATTTATATAATAACTCCATAATAAGACATTTTGGGTGTCATTTTCTATCAAATAGCAATTGTTGCATTCAGGCAGAGGTTTTTGTGATGGAGGGCAACAACTAACACTGATGATTTAAGTGCTTCTGTTCCCTGGAAACTTCTTTAATAATTACTTAAAAGTTATTTCTTCTTTTTTGCAGCATTTCTTATTTTCCTTTTGTTTCTATTTGCAGCTTGTTTCTTTATGTTTTGCTGTCAAATTGATGAATGTGCTCCTTAATTTTATATTTTACCTAGTTTCTTCATTTCCTTGAGTGCTCTCTTTACAAAATGAAATATTTTCTTCTGACATTCTGAGGACTGAATCAAAAACAACCTCCTGTTTTATATTCTTCAGCTGTCAGAGATGCCAGCCACTTTTTCACTGTTTTAGTCATTGAGTCATTGCTGCTGTATAAAGTTATCAAAAGTACCATATTGGCCAAAATATAAGACGACATGTTTTTCTGGAAATGTTTGAAAAAGTGCAGGTTGTCATATTTCACAACATTGGAGAGGATCGGTGTGATGCATTATGGGTTGTTTGTAGTTTTGATGTTGCTAGACGAGCAAGTGTCTTCAAGTCTGTTTATTGTGCATCTTTTAGTGGTTAGTCAGCCCTAACAGTGTTGTTGTTGTCCCAGTTTAACCGAGTTTCTAGAGGGTCGTGTAATGTGTTTTATTGCCATGGAGGAAGTGAAGTCAAGTAAAAATGTGTCTCCAGACGTCTTTACTGCAGAAACACACCAGGGACCAAATCGTGTCAAACAGCAGAGAACTACCACTGTCATAGATGAAGAGGAGCTCGAAAAGACAGACTGAAAAATGTGAACTGACATAATTTTGATCGGTTCCAAGATCCTGACAGATAGAGAGAGAGAGAGAGAGAGCGAGAGAGAGAGAGCATGTGACTGAGCAGCACTAATGTGGCCGAGCTGCACTAATGTGGCCTTTACATTCTGCTTTAATGGAATTATATTATGCTTCACTTTTCCAAGAGAAATAGCTTCAAGGATGAGGACTGTCTTCTCCTTGAATTAAGAGCAACTCAAGGAAACCTTTGCAACAGGACTAATGTGAAAATGTCTTCAAAGTCTTTTTCCAAAAACAGCTGTTGGAAAAGGGAGATTCATCTCATATTCAGGCCAATTCAGGTAATAAATATCAAGAGGTGGAAGAAATACTCAAATCTTTTGCTTTAGTAGAAGTAGTAATATGACAGTGTAGAAATACACAAGTAAAGGTTTGGCATTCTAGATTTTATTGAAGTAAAAGTACAGTATTAATAATGTAGAATGGTCCATTTCAGAATCATATAGATTGTAGTACTAGTGCTTCTCTCTTACCAGCTGCAACTACTAGTAAAAGAGAGGCTTACTTACTTACTATATATTCTGTTGGATGGCTTGTTAATTTCAGGGATCAATAAAGTTTTATCTTTATCCACAATAATACATCATAATTTTTAAATTATATGTATGTGAAAATGGAAATACTCAAGTAAAGTAGAGATAGACATGATGCCGTTATACACATAACCAGAGAAGCACACTACCAGAAGGATACCAGCTAATAACATGCTAAAGTCCAGTACACACACACACACACACACACACACACACACACACACACACACACACACACACACACACACACAGTGATTACCAGGCCTTCAGAGGGTTTGATGTTGGTGAGGTGAACTAGCTCGAGGTGGGCTGACTGAGACACCAGCGGGTCCGATGACACACAGACAATGTGCTCACACACCTCCGACAGAGTTTTACACTACGGGGAAGAGGAAAAACAAGAGAGGACAAGTAATAATACAAAGCTTTTATGAAACAGGCTCACTGCTGGAAACAGAGGGATGAAAACAAAAGAAAAGCATAAACACCTTCTACACCATGTGTGTCTAATAAACCTTTTTCCTCCCTGCTTCATGTTCCTGCTGTTGTGTCTTTATTAGAGGTTTTCTCTTTGCTTTGCTGAGAAAATAATCATATTCTCTCTCCACATCTTAAAACAACACCTCAGAATTGACGTTATTAGAGGCAGCCACTATTAACACAGGTTACCGCCGCTGCCTCCTGTAGCACTTTAAAGGGTCAGTTCACATAAACGACAATAACAGAACATATTTTCTCTGTCACCCCAGGGAGCAGCTCTGCAGATAGTTTTGGTTTTTATTTGTCCAGTGTCTCTAGAATATCTGCCTCCACACCAATATAACAGAGCTGAATTTAATTTGTGGAGCCCACAGGACTGAGAAATTGCATCAAAAATGAAGCTGAAACATTTTGAGGATGGAAGATGAATTTTTGTTGCAGAAACAACAGGAGACTCCACAGAACATGCCGTCAACAGTTTTAGGGACAATTTCCCACGTAGAAAGTAGTTAGAGTAAAAACTACTGACTGCATATTTCTGGATAATCCGCAGAGATGAGAAGCTTCGTCATATTTTGCTGAACACATTTTAGCTAACCTGAATCAAGAAGGGACTAGATTAGAAACCAGCAAGTTTTAAATCAGCTTAACTGATTATATTAGTGTTGATTTTGGATTTTATTCAGATGTAACTACATTAACAGTGATGCAGCCATTTTGACATTTCTCTTCAAGCAAAAACAGCATCCAACTTCATAGCAAATGTGAGATAATCAACTGGCTGCTGTCACTGCTAACAGCAATCTATTTGGGACCAGGATATTTCCAGGAGCCAAAACATTCATCAAACATCATCAAACTTTTCATCAACTTACATCCATTTCATTTTAATGACTGAGGTCACAGACATGAGAGTGGTAAAGATCATCTCATCGAACTCTCAGCAAAGTAGAGTTGGTTGAACTTTAAGTGGAAGTTCATGTGTGCAGAAAAAATGTTTGTTGATCTGGATCAATGGTTCCTAAACTGAGGGGCAGCTGAAGTTTAATTGACCATTTTCACAGCAAACATTTTGACTTGTCAAACACAGGTGTTACTAATACGTTCACTAATTACTGCAGTACATTGCAGTAATTGCTGGACCGGAGCCATCATTAATGTTATTAGTTCCACCTGTGCTTTACCTGCTGTGACAAGTCTAAATGTCTGCTGTAGAAATGGTCAATTAGCTGCCCCTCAGTTTGGGAATCAATGATCCAGAGCAACAGACATTTTTTTCTGCACATATGAACTTCCAACAACTACTTTAAAGGAATAAACATTTTGGGAAATTCAATTCTCTACTTTGCCAAGAGTTTGATGAGAAGATCAATACCACTCTTGTGTCTGTGACCTCAGTCATTAAACTAAAATGGATGGAATGTCTATCTGTATGTCTGTACTTTCATTTCATTTGATCGACTTCACATTTGGCGGGTGAACTGCTGAGGACCCAAGAAGACTGGTCCCAAATAGCTGAGCAGCCTGGTCCCATATTACTTGCTGTTAGCAATGACAGCAGCCAGTTAATTATTTCACATTTGCTATAAAGTTGGATGCTATTTTTGCTTGAAATGCCCACATGCCACAATCACTGGTACTGTAGTTACATCTGATTAACATCCTAAATCAACACTAATACAATCAGTTAAGCTTAAAATTAAAATTGGTTTTACTCATTAACAAATTATTGGTGTGTTTTTTCTGTTACTTTCTGTCTTTATGTTAAACTACTAATCACTTCTTGGCTGGTAGCTTCAGATTTAACAGATATGAGAATGATATCAATCTTCTCATCTAACTTTTGGCATGAAAGCAAAAACACATATTTCCCAAAATGTCCCAAAAATACTACAGGATGTACTGTTGAGATTTATTCAAATACGAGACCCAGCTGGGTCTTGAGTTTCTGTGTTGATGCAGAACTGTATGAGTGAGTATGAAGGGATGTGAGATCTTGCAAAAAAAAAAAAAAAAAAAACCAGGATGCTTCCCATCAACACAGAGCAAATAAGCGACAGCTGGATGAGGAAGCAGGACTCACCACATGAAGGATTTTGTTCTCCGTCTCAAACACCGTACAGTCCTGAGGGAAAAGCAGAATTTAATGTAGCGCGAGCAGAACATCCTGTCTTGCAAAAACTCAAAAACACACACCATCTCACTGCTCACGCTGCTACCTCCATATACCGTCTAGGCCTCACATTAATGAACCCCACACCTGCACACTCTATACCCTCGCAGATAGGAAACACGCCCCCACAAACAGCCATCTTTTATTTACACACACATCAGTCATACAGAAGACAGACTGTAAGGACATAAATAGCAAAGAATCGAGTCTCGTTGAAGGATGCGGAGAGCGGCGTCTGAGGCTGCTGCATCACACCCACACACACTCCGCTCTTAGGGGGATATGACAGCCATGGCAGAATACAAGCGATCAGCCTTCATAACACACACACACACACACACACACACACACACACAAACAATTCTACACACCTGCTGTACAATGGTGGTGAGCTCCAGGCAGAGCTGAATGACATTATTTCGGGTTACTGAGTAGTCTGCCACTGCAGCAAAGGGAGACCTGGGAGGAACAGATAACACACCGGCATGTCTTCAAATGTTGCTGCTGCATTAGATAATGTACAGAGGAGATGGACAGGAGCATTGTTAGAGAGGCGGATATTATGCTCAGGCACACACATTTATAGCAGGTAGTTTTAAGACTCATTTGCATTTGCAGTGTGTAACGAACTAAAAATGGAGGAAAGTGACTGATAACTCAGAGAAACTGAACTTTGGAGAAAATTATGTGAACATTGTTTCAGTTTCACTTTCAATTGTATGTATTGTTTTGCTATAAGGTTAAAACAAAATAAGAGGTTAGCTTGGAGAACACAGACCTCCACCAAGACCACTAGTCTTTTGGTCTGCAAATCTGCAAGCTATACTATGTCTGCTTATATTTCCAAATCTATTAGAATTATGCCGAACATGGTGCCGGCATGTGTTTTCGGTAAACCTGGAGGTGATGCACACATGCACAGGCTTCATATGCAATGCTATAATTACTCAAAAGTAATTAATGAAATATCCTTCAATAATAATTATGCAAAAGAAATAAAAATCAAGTCACTATTGCAAAGTGTGAAATGTTTCGGACAATAGCTGCTGCTCAGACATGTGATCCAAAGAAAAACATCCAAGGTCAAGAATGATCTTAAAAATAAGGCTAAATTTTCTATGAAAACTACAAGCCCCTAAATCCAAACCAGTCCAGCTGTGTTCAGGGGACACTGGAGAAAACTGCCTCTGACGTGTGGCTTCCTTAAAGCAGAGAATGAACTGTAATGTATTTCCACAGAGGAAAGAGGACACAGCTCCAGTGGACAGATGAATGAAGCTGCGTTAGAGAACCAGGTAAATGGGCCATTGTGTTCTGAGTGCACCAGTTTTACACCTCACACCGACTACTTCATCGTTTCAATCCAGGTGTTGGAGACAAACAAACAAACAAAAGCGCAGTTTCGACCTTACTGTTCTGAAATAAACTGTGTGAGGAAGGTTATTAGACCACTGTGGATTTATTGTGCCACTACAATCATTTCCCAAAGTCTCCCACATGTTTCTATGCATAATCAGAGTTTCCACAAGTCAAGAGGGTCTTTAAAGCCCCTTTTCTCATAACATTTTGATAAATGAGGCCCCAGGTGTAACATAAGAGACTATTCAGGTGTGAACAAGGTGGTAAAGATAAGGAACATGTTGCAGCTAATGGGATGCTAATGACTGCATGCACACACAAAGAGATATCAAGACTAACGCATACAACATTACTGATATACAGCAAAGTCATTATAAGAACCCACACAAACAGACACACACCATTACTTTGCTTCATTGTTCTAAAGACCCAGATTAAATTCGGCCACAGCCTCTAGTGTATGATGTATCTGTGGTGTGTGTGTGTGTGTGTGTGTGTGTGTGTGTGTGTGTGTGTGTGTGTGTGTGTGTGTGTGTGTGTGTGTGTGTGATTTGGGTCATCAGTATTGAGGCTGTGTGCTATATATACGCAGGACCTCAGGCTACACAGACTGTTTGCTAACTGTCAGACTCGAACCCTCAAACAACGCTCAGAAAACACTTCTAGCTCAGTGTCCAACTATGGCAATTAAGGTACTTTAAGTTACTAAACATTTCTTAGAGTCATAACACTGTCAAATCTTACTACACAGATTCAGCGAGAAACAGTTTCCCAGGACATAAATTCACCTAAAAATCATAGAAAGAAAGACGCTCCTTTTAACTTCAGAACACGCCAATATCAATATCAAAATAACCAAGTGATAGCCATCTTTCATTATTATTATTATTATTCAGTCATTAATTAATTACAGTGCAAACAAGACCTACTAATAGCTTTGTAGTCCTTTTGGCATTGGATGAAAAATTCAATCCAGAATCATTCTCGTCTGGCTATCTGTAACAATCTGGCTTTGTATGTGAGCACTATTAACCTATTCCACTTTATACTCTCTATAATCAAACTGTAAAAAAAAAACTGCATACTGATTTGAAGAAAACCTTCCTTAATGGTGTCCCAATAAACAAAAGTCATGCCAAAATTCTCCTCCACTTTATCTAATACTTATAAAAAGATATAAAAAGAAAAGGTTTGTTGTGTATTGCTGTTTACTGTGCGGGGCCAACAGAGTTCATGACTAATGCAAGACAAAAGATCAGCAGAGATGAGTCAACAAGTCAACAATTTCCCTGGTTGGGATGAATAAAATAAATCTATCCATCTATCTATGAATCCACAGTTGAGAGGAGAAAATACCCCGAGTAAAACTAGCGAGCTCATTTTCTATAGCCTTCACACATCACCAGCATCTTCCACACATCTCCCTCACATTTCCACAGTATCAGCTTTTAAAGGATGGACAATATAATGCAGTTCATCATGAGACATTATAAGTTGGCTTAGCCTAGTTTTAATGACTGAATCACTGGCAGCATCTGACACTGAGCAGTAGTGGAAGAAGTATTCAGATTACTACTTAAGTAAAAGTACCAGTGTCACAATGTCAAAGTACTTGACTACAAGTAAAAGTCCTTCACTCCTGCTTAAGTAAAATGACTGTCACTGACTTAATAGTATATGTTATTGTAAGTTATTATATATTATTATGTTATTATTATATTGTTAATACTAATGCTTTAATGTGAAGTCTGCACTATATTGTTGAAGCTGCTCGATGTGGAGCTGGTTTAAATACTTTATATTCCCAATACGTTCCCAACTTAAAGGGTCACAAGATAAATCAGGGTGGTCTTCAGATGATCAACAAAGTTCTGCTACACAAATCTGAAAAATCTTTTCTCTAATCTTTGCTTCTCTTGTGAAAGTGAGTTTTTCCTCTCTTGACCTTGAACAGTTATCTATATGAAACCATCTGAGAAGTTAAGAGGCTCTTTGATGGAACAATTCATAGACTTGTGAAACATGTACGAGAGGCCTTGACTCGACGTTTGTGTCGGGGTCACAAGTCAAAAAGGTTGAGAACAGCTGGTTTAATCTTTAATGGTGCTTTGTATTTTATGAGCTTATCCAGTGTGTGAATCTTGATCTGAAAAGGAACTAGCAACTCTACTTGTGAGTTGTTAAGTAAAAGTACTTCAAAATTGTACTCAAGTACAGTACTTAATTTAATGTAGTATTGATTCTCTTGAGCCCAACCAGCCCCATTATTTGATCAAAATTTAAAGTCTACTCATTCACTCCCTTGGTTAAAAATAGAATTACAAAAAAGAGGAAAGACCCGCTATTTTTAAACTATCAGCAAAATATATCACACACAAACTGGAGTCTCTCAGGCCATGTTATTAATTCATGGGAAGGTGCTTTCAAATGTGCATATGAAGAGGAAATGAAGAGCTCCAAGAAAGAGAAATACTGCAAATTTAAGTCATTGTTGAATGATAATCTCACTTTTCTCCGTGAGAGATTCAAAGAGGAAGGTTTTGCCTTCTGTGTCCATTTGATGAAAAGTGTAGATATGCAAGGAGGCACCAGGGTATCAGAGGCAGGAAAAAGATGATCTGTGCTGTACCCACGCTGCTACTTTAGACATGAAAAGGTTGCAGAATATCTTCGAAAAGTCATTTAGAGAGAAACTAGAAAGTGCTTTACATTTGCTGCCTGAGCACTGAACTGATGTTGCACTTTCCCTCCATCCCTGAGAGGTCTAATAACCAGCAATCAGGGAGAGATGAAAGTTCAGTTTTAACACGATTTATGCTAATTTGCTGCTGTTGCGAACCTTTTACCAAGGAGCCATCTTGTGGGTATTAGTAGGAGACAGAGTGTAGCCCAGCAAGCTTGGAAATCATAACCTTTTCGACATCGTTAGGGTTCATTAATGAATTCAACTTATCACCATGAAGCTCTTAGAAAATAGAAAATCAGCTTGTTTTACTCGCTGATTTGTTACAGGCAGCAGAAATCAGTTTTAGATGATGAGATATCTTTGAAACAAAGCTCTGGTGGGATCATATTCATGTTACATTTCCTTCAACACAGCTGGGAAATGCTCTTTTCTGCACGTTTGGTATGCAAAGGAGTCTTTGACAATGTCTGAACATGTAGTTGCATCTCAGAAATGGAGAACAGAGAGCATGAAGCGCCGGCTCTGCTGAGTCTATCCCTTTCTCAATGTCGCTTTGCCATTTACAGTTGCATCATCGTGCGTGGGCGAACGCGTGTGTGCGCTTGCATAAGTGTGTGTCAGTGCGTGCTGATGTGGGTGTGTGTCTGCGAGTGTGTGTGTTTGTACGAGCGCGTGGGCGTTTTCTATGGGTCTGAGTGCGCTTGTGGACGTGGCTCTATATGCTTTTATCTGTCTGGATGGCCTAAGGACAGATGTGGGTGCCCGGCATTTCAAGAAGCGAATGTCAGAGATCTTTAGTTCTGTATCTGATGCGCGTGTCGTGTGCAGGAGATTGAGTCGAGTCATGAATAAATGAAGTGACAGGGAGAAGAGGAGAGTGAGGGAGAGAGAGAGATAAACATGGTGAGAGAAAGGTCTGACATGATCCCTTTGGAAAAAAACATATTTCTTAAAAGATGTCAACAACCAACAGCTGCAGGAGAGTTTATGTTTTGCAGATTGGAGCTTAAGTTGTACAAGTAGAGAAAAATAGAAAACTTTTACTGGCGCTGAATCAAAGACTTCAACAGAGAGAAGACTTATAACTGTAGTTTCCATCATATGTCTGCAACTAATGATATTTTTATCGAATAGCTTTTTGATTAATTAATTACTCATTTAGAACCTGGAACCAGTTCATTTGGCCTTTTTCCTTAAAAAATTATTTTTTTATTATGCCACTGTGTCACGACAATGATCGGAATTTTGAGTTTAATTACTTTTGTATAGTTTCTATTTCAACTCTTATTTTTATCTTATATACTGTACTTTAAATTACTTATCCTTTACTTCACTATTATTTATTTCTACTTCTTTCTGTCCTTGTGCAGCTGCAACATCTGCATTGCCAGTATGGAAATCAATCAACACCTTATATTATCTTCTCTCGTCTTAAACAATTAATCTAATTAATCCTAAAGAATTATTAACTATTTTATGATCAATTTACTAATAGAATCAGCTCTAATATACATATGTAAAATACAAAACTTAATTACTAAAAGGACTGTAATTATTCAGAAGCAAACTGCACCTACCTCGCTGGCAGTAACATCTACATAAAGTCCAATATTAACACTAATATAATGAATTCAGCTCATTTAAAAGGAGATACACACTGTTTGTTTGACTCTGGCTTCACCTGTTAATGAACTGCTGCAAATTAAATCAAAAAGAAGCTCATTTAGGCCATTCTGATGCAACTGAAATGCTCCCAAGTTGGAATAATATGAGTTTTTTTTTCTGTTCTTCCTAATTTGAATTTGTGAATGCAGCCAAATTAGATCTTTAGTATTCAAGCCTTCAACGGGCCTTTTTCATGGAAGACATTTTTACATGGTACAGCGGGGAAATCACAGATAAATAGTAAATAAAAGTAATGATGTTTGAATTCAATGATTAGTGCTTTTCCTTCTGTGAAAAATAATTATCCTGCTGATGTCACGATATTAAAGTAATGAAAAAGCTCCAATCTGTTAACTCACATCTGTGTGAGAGAGAAAGGAACACAGGGTAAACACATTACCTGTCCAGCCAGGCGAGCAGGCTCTTGGCGGCGGTGATGAGGTCGACCACGGAGGTCAGGAGATCGTTGGGAAGCCGCCGCGAGGACCTGCTCTCTGATTGGCTGCTGCGGCGGCGGCCGGAAATGAAGTTCTGCAGGTTTTTGGCCGAGGCGCCGAGTTTGTGAGCCAGAGTCCTGACGCTCTCTGTCTCCAGACCTGAGTTCTGCACACACACACACACACAGACATAAACAAAGATGAGCTAAACCTCCAGACAGTGAACCACCATGAATACAAATTAGCACCTTATTTGTCAACATGTTTACCAGTTTTTCTTAAGGAGTCTGCTGCATATTAATGTTGCACTTACATTAGGCTACAGATTCGGTTGAGAGAAGGTCACAACACTGTGTTGTTGTTTTAAACACCTTAACTCTTTATTATTTATATATACTCACATTATTCCTATACAATACAATGATGACAAAAAAATGGCAGACAATGCAGAATAAATTACACGAACATGTTTTTCAAGAAGGTTCCTTGTATCCAAGTCACTTTTCATTTAAATAAATGTCTGTTCAGTTACTGTCTATCATCGAATGAGGTGGTGGTGATCGAGCCCACTGATGAAAACTTGCATTTGCAGTATTACAAACTGGGTGTTTGTGGCGACATTCCCAAAAAAAAGGTGTATTAAGTTACTGCGAATACAAACCAAACATTTCCCCTGAATTCTGCAACCTGGAGTATCAAACTTGCTGTTACCACCAGTAACCACAGGTGTCGCCAAACTCAACCAGGTCAACAATCAACAACGTGATACTTGTCTCTTTTCTATCCAGGCCTTTATATCTTTTAAGTCCCTTTTGTTACATGCAATAAATACTTAATCATTTTATAACATTAAACCCAAACAAGTACTTTTTGTGCAAGCCTGGAATAGGATAAACCACCATCTGTAAATATTTGATTGACTTATGAAATATGAAATTTAAGTCAGTTATGACACATTATCCAGTTGGGTTTAGTTTATCTGAAAAGCTCCCTCAGTAGCCAGTTTCTTATTCAGTCTCCCCATAGAGCAAATTATTACAGGTCGACATTTTAACTTTTAGGATGTACTTAAGACACGTCTTGTAGTTTGGAGGGGATTAAAGTGCCATTTTGAAACTTTTTATTACTGTGCGATTGTGACAATTGGGAGATGCGAGGATGCGATGCAGCACTGTGACAATTGACTTTCTGCAATCTATTACATTGTGCATTCAAGCAGAACATGAATGCATTAACAGCTGCAGCCATAAACGCAGCTGATGAGCGTCCAGGACGGCACTGAAACAAACACACAAACTCACCAGAGCACACAGCAAGTCCACGGCCTCCAGAATGAGCTCCTGGTGTCCGATGCGAGAAACTCCCAGCTCCTCCAGCTCGGCGTGGCTAATCCTCAGCAGCCTCTCCCCGCACACACCTCCACGCTCAAACACACACACGTATTGCTGCAAGCAGTCATCCAGCCCTGCAGCAAACACACATATTATGAGGGTTACTCACTATAAATACACACAGATTGGTTCCAAACTGAGACCACAATGAAAATAAATAAATCGTTTTTCTTCTGGAAAAATCCACTCAGGATGCAGCAGTACCAGTTTTACAGATACCATAAATGTATATGTATGAAAATTGACAGTTATCACAACATGTACATTTGCTTATGTACAGTGTATTAAAAAATATTGAACTCTGCCTGATCTAATTCAGAACTGATGTTATTTTTCATGTAGTACTTGACTTATCGTGACATGTAAACTTAACATGCTTTGGTTTCAAGCTTCATGACTGTCATATAGTCTTATAATATAAGTGTTAAAATAAAAACTTCATTCCTTTAAGGGTCATTGTAACTGATATTAATAATAATAATTGTGTAATACCAGGTCACATGATATTTTATGAGATGTTATCTTGAAACCATGAAAATCATGATAAACTGTTGCAGCGCTAGTTGATGCCACATAATTTCTATATTTTGTCGCGTTATTTTATCATTCAGATCCACTATATTAAATCTACCCTGCAATAAACATTTAACAAGTCATTTTGTCCATAATTTATAAAATAATTCAATCTGTTTCAAGATATTTTGAGGATTAACTGTCAAAAGCAAACTCAAGCTTCTGTTTTAGAATCACAAAATGCTTGAAACAAAATTTTTTTTTTGCACCTTTAAACATTTTAAAATACTCTTAACTTGCATATTTTCTCACTTGTTTCTCTAAAATATAACTTTAAACTTACATAAACCTATTTTTGGCCAATCTACCATGAGGGAAAAGTACCTCACATTTCTGTGAGTCCTCTGAAACACTAAGACACGGCTGGTTGAAGGTGTTTACATCTGCTAAACCGTCTGTCATCATATCTGTTTTTATGGCAATTATGAGAATACACATAAGGTAGACAGAAATTATGGGCCCTTGGCACAGGAGGGGAATCTCATTCCAACAACACCATCACTCCTCATGAGCCGTCCACAGTTAAGACTCTCTTCAACACGCGTTCAGTCTGTGATCAATGACCAGAAACATCCCAACTTGAAATTATAGGTATCATGCTGCACTTCGCAAACACAGCTTACTTTTCACCCGTGGTTTCCTTCTACAAAGTCAGTCTATGGGGAGGAAAGATTTCTTTGAGTCTGCACAGGAAAACGCACCACACATTTTTACTCATTCCTGTCTGTCTCAGATAATACAGCAGCTGCTGTGTCGTGTTTTTGAGACATTTCAGCTTGTTTGCAGTTTTGTAGGTTTGAACCCAACCCTGTTTCCAAACCACAGAAGGATGAGGTAAAAGTATAAAACACATTTTGTTTCGAGAGACTTCTGAGGGTCACAAGAGGCATTTTAGGGTCGTGTTTTTCTTTTTTCTTTTTTTTCCATAAGACAGAAAACATTTTGTTCCCGTCCATTTAGAAGTTAAATGTGTGACTTTGAGACCTGTTTCACCATGAAATTACAGTAAATTGAGAGAAAAAGACCTGTTGTTCTCTCTCTGTTCTCTCTCCCGCGGAGCTAAAGGGACAGATAAAGATAATCAACAATATTTGGACTTCATGGCCAGAAACATTTTCAACCACCAATTATACCAAAGCCCTCGACATCACTTTGGAGGACCGTGCCAGCGTGTTTACACATTTTAGCACATAACTGCAAGTCAGATTCTGCTGACCATCAAAAGTATTTCATGGTGAGCAGATTCAGATTTTTTTAACATACTGTAGTTTTTCAGTATTACAGACATCAATTGATTTCAATTATTTTCTCTAAGACATGAAAAACAACTTGTAGACTCTTGTAATCCATTGTAGTGAACATCTCATCTGCATTAAATGTTGTCAGTCCTCATTGTCTTGGCATGGTAATTGAGAAGTCTGCATTTGCATTCTGTCCCTCGAACAACAATGTAAGTCCACTGTGATGGATTACATAACTTAACAAGGCTTCAAGAGTCTGCAAATGATTTTGTATCCAGAATGAAAACAAATGAAAGCAATAAGTCTTCCAAACTAAACAACAAAACTAATTTGCCACTGCCTTAAAAATGAGTCATGTATTCTTGTCCAATTTGCTTAATGGAAAGACAGAATTGTCAGTTCATATAAGTTAGCAACAGGTTAGTAGCAGCTGAATTTAATATTTCCTGAAGTGATGAAGCAGTGGTCACACCACAAAAGTGACGTACGCTTGTCAGACTGGAAGCTTGGTGACATAAAGCGACTTCTAGTAGGACGAGTCGGCTAATAATAGTCGATCAGTCACTCTGTTTCCTCTCTGCTGTTCTGTTTACGTCACCATTACACACAACTTCAGAAAATAAAAAGTTATTCAAAAGGGAAAATGATGCTCTCCATACTAAGCAAACTCGTTACTTTACTGGCTGAGCTCGGTCACTAATGGGCTATAACCTCACTGCTTAATCAAAAGACATGTCTGTGCCATCGACTCCTGTCTCAAACCGTCGCTCTTTTGTGGAATAAAATAAAAATGAATGGTGCAATTGTGCAGACTCTGGCTTTCTGTCCCCCCAGGTGTCAGTACTGTCAAGACAGCTTGCTATTGGTCAGCAACACAAATTCGCGGGTCAAAGTTCACCAAAGTTTAACTCAACGTGAAACATCTGAATTTCCCTTCACGGACCTAAAACAAACTCTGCAGCTGAAACAAGAGTCGAGAGAGTGGAACAAAAGAGGTAATGGATGGGCAATCAGGCAGCCACCCAGGTAAGACTTTACTCTCTGTTGGATTGTGTAACGTCTGTGTTGTGAGTGGGACGGTCTCTCTAGACCTGCGAGTGTGTGAGCGTGTAGGTGGGCGGGTGCGTGCATTGTTACTGTGTGTGCATGTGTGCGTGTGTGTGTGTGTGTGCATGCGTGTTCATTTGGCCTGGCCGGGTTTGCTGAGTCAAAGGAAAGCAGATCAAGACAGAGCAGCTCAGCTGCAGCCCCTGGCTCCCAAAACAATGAATGTATCCAGCTTCTAACCTCTTAACAAACAGCCAACTGGCAAACGCACACACTCCAAACACACACACACACCTCTGAGGAATGAGCATTGATTTCCCCCGCTTCAAGTCCCCGCTTTATAATACACTCATCTATCATAACCACACTAACAAAGATGGGAGGAAAAAAATGGGATGGAAAGAGTGCGGAGGAAGAGAAGGAGAGAAAAAAGGAAGAAGGCAAAGAAGACAAGAAAAAAACCTCATAAGCCAGCTGCTAAATTGCTAGCAAACTATTTAACACAGGCTCACACACACACACAAATTCCATCTCTCATCAACGACAAGCAAACAGTATTTGTTGCTTTCTGCACCCTCCCATCGCTTCCTCCTCTCCCTCAGCCACTACATCTGAAGTCAAAATGAATTTACTTCCAAAATATGCAATATCAAGCTCAGAAAAAAAGACGTTGGAGCCTGAAATGCATCAAAATTAAAAAAACCATGTCATTTCATCTTCTAAAACCTAAATAAACAAAGCTTTTATGGTGTTAAAATGAATTGCTAGCAATCAGTTTCGAAGATGAGACGTCGTCTTTTCACCATTATCTCATTTTGGAAGGGAAGTAGACAAATTGATTCCACTATCAGGACCCACAAACACTTCAAGTCAATGAGCGATATCTCGGCTTGCAGCTTCCACTGACAAGCATGAAAGGATTTGATAAGAATACAGACATCAATTTACTCATCAAGCTCTCGGCTTCAGTGTTAGGTGAAGGTCACTCAGGTACACTTAAGGACATTTAGTGAAATATTTGATGACAGGATGATCTAAAGGAGATATAAGTATCTACATTAATGGGTCTAATGTTGGAAAGTACATTTTTAGATACTTGTGTGTACAGTATGTCCATTTTATGCAACTTTAAACATTTCAGAGTAAAATATTGTGCTGTAAATTTGTACTGAATTAATTTATTTACCGCTATACTCAAGAGTTACTAGGATAGGATACTAGGATAGGATAGGATAGGATACAAAATATATGATCATCGTAAGTATTAAGCCGGAGGCCGGCGGCAATTAGCATAGCTTAGATTAAAGACTGAAAACAGGAGGAAACAATGCCTGATGTTGTCTAATGTTCAGAAAACAGCAAATTTTTAAAACTTATGTATTAGCAAGTTGTATCTTATTAGTTCAATCGGTGCACAAACAAAAATGTAAACACAACAACTTTTAGGGTGAAGTTTAGTTTGACAGAGTCGGATGAACCGACAGAAAATCATCACCTGAATCTGCAGAACACAGTGGAGCATTTAGCAGCTAAAGAGACAGATATTTTGCTAAAGAGCTGGTAGAGACCAAACCAGAGTTGAAAGAGAGTTAATAATGGACAGTGAATAAGAAATTATTAAAACAAGTTGACCTTTTTAACTTAAAAGGTTACAATATCTCACTGTTTTGTTCACACTTTGTTTCCCCCAAGTGGCCAAAAACGCAATAGTATCTTAAATAAGTAAAACTACTTCCATTTAAACCTGCAACAATATTAAAATGCTGCTATAATATTACTAATGTAATAACATAACTATCTGAAAGGGGCGGCTATACACTTAGCTGCTAATGCTTTCATCCACTTGTGATTGTAATGAAGTATGTGGACAAAATTATGTGGATACTCGATGTTCAAGCACACAGTTTCTGACAATAGTGGGCCTTCAACTTCAGGAATACTCAAACAACACGACAATGCATCCATGCACACAATCTCATGTGTAAAGAAATGGTTTCCCAGTTTGGTGTGGAAGAACTTGGCCTGCACAGACCTCAACCCCATCCAACACTGAGATTAACCGAAACGCCAACTGCAAGTCTTATCAGCCTTATCAATGGCCAAACCATTACTGATTCTCTGAATGGGAGCAAATCCCTGCAGCCCTAGTCCAAAGGTTTACAGTAAGAGAGAGAGAGAGTGGAGGTGGTTATAGCAGCAGATAATGTCCATAGTCCATAGTTTTAGAGTAAGCATACATCACATATGGGTGTAATTTCCAGTCATGCAGTATGTTTACATTGTGGTATTGTTATTTTTACTCAAATGAGGCGTCTGAGCACTTTTTCCCTCTAACAGCGAGACGTGTGTTTTAATGGGTGTTAATAGCAGCTGATTCCTAATAGACGTGAAGCTGATTAAAACAATGTTGGCGCTCACAGGCAAAGTGTTACTATTGCTGCAAGAGGCAGAGAAGCAGAAGGGGAGATATAGACTGTGCAGCGAAAGTTCACTGATAATCAGCGCCGCTTATCGCTGGCAGTGAGGGAGAGCGTGAATGACCTGAATACTGATGAGTCAAATTGTTAGTGACTTCAGCGAGCGCACACGGACTGAAACAGAAACTAAATCAGTGCTATACGGTTCATATATATACAGTATAATGACTGCTGTACAGGATTCACTCTTTCACTGCAGTGATCCAACCTTTACTGTCAAATATACCTGCACAAGCACCTCTTCATCAACAATTCTGCCATTCAACAAATACCATTTCTCCATTAATCTCAACTATTTCAGAGTTTATCCATCACTTTTAGGGAACTATCTCAACCATTTATTTGTGTTAACTACCATTCATCAATACTATTAACCAATAATTTCAACCATTACGTTTAATCAGGGCCGTTTCTAGCTTCGTGGGGGCCCTATACAAGATGTTGTTTGGGGGCCCCTCATTTGTCAAACTATGATGGAGAGATTCCTAACCCTTTAGATGGTCCACTAAGATGCCACAATCTATTACACTTCACGAGAAAAAAACAGGCTACAGTCATAATAGCCTCTCATATTAAAATCAAACATCATAAGTTGAGCCACTCAGGCAAGTTAATCTGATAAAAAAAACGATAATACAAGGAAAACAGCAATCCTCTATACGTCAATAAATAAAACAGATATTGAGTGTTTTTAAAAAAAAATGCCATAAAAATAAATTAAATTAATCATAAGTCATCCTAAAGTAATGTTAAGTGTCAAATATCTGAGAGACAACTTCCACTGGACGATGACAGAGCAGACGACGACGACAACAACAACACTCCCTCCCTGCTACAATCTGAATAACCGGCTCTGGGCTCAGTCAGTCAGTCAGTCCATTTCAGTCCATTCACATGTGACATGTTCATTATATTTTAGACAACTTTCATGAAGCAAACACTGAAGCTGGGTTTATGACGAACAAATTCTCGCCAGCTAAATAACATTTATCCGAGGCTAGCCGAGCTAGCTAGCTAGCAGGACAAATAAACAAACTCGCTAAAAACTCGGTGTTACCCCTCCCCCCCATCCGCCCACATCACGAACGACTACCTTACCTTTATCCTTTGTACGCTTTTCTTCCCCCGTTTTCTTCTTCCTCCGTTTTTCTGCTTCACTAGGATAATTTCTTTTAGACGCCATTACGGTGTTTGCCTTGTTTAATATGCTCACTAACGGAAATGATGGGCAGCTGTCAATTATTCCCATCGAACCTGTCGGCGGTCGCCACGTCACTCACTGGGTGACAGTGCAGTCCTACGATTATGACGTAATTATGCCACAAAAACACCAACCACAGCTTATCGTTGCGGTTTATTTTATTTATATCCTACAGTTATTTCTTAAGCGAGATAAAGACAGGTCATTTTAATCCTCCTCAGATGAAGCTGAACAAACAGCTCTGCGTTTAATAACAGTTAAACGCAGTTTAACTTTTAGAGAACTATGTCAACCATTTATCCAGTACTTTTAACCATTTCAATCATTGTCCTTTTAGCAAACTACCTTTTATTGATCACTACTTATTTGAACTATTTATCATTTACTTTGCTAACGGCTTCATGCATTTATCCATTCCAACTATTCTAATAATTTTAGGTATTTCACTAATTCATCCATCACAACTATTTCAACCATTTATCCATTACTTTGAGCCTTTTTTTTTTACCTGTTTATTCATTACTTTTAACTAACGTTTCATGTTCTCTGCATGCTTGTTATCTGGTTTTCACACATTCTCAACACTTGCTGGTGTTACAGCTCAGTGTGTTTTTTGTTCTTCTCCTAAAAAAGAAATCATCAAATCATATAATCAAATTTTTTTTAATTAGCTCTACCCCTGGCATCTGCAGAAACACCAGCTGAGGAACAAGTACCCCTGCTTGACAATCACTGTTCTACTGTGTATCTAAAGAAAATATTAAAATGTGTAGCTCAGTGTAAACGCTCAGTGTAAACGCCTGTGTGGGTCTGTTGTATAATGGTGTCAAATCTGAATAATCATGCTCTCACATCTCCATGTACAGTATGAGTTCATGTGTGCGCATGTGTTTGACTGGTGCAGAAAAAGTGTGATTCATAGCTGACTCACACACTTAACTCCCACAGAGGCACACACACACTTTTCACAACAGCAGGCGAGCCAAACTCCCACAAACACCCTCTTTCTCTCTGTCGCACACACGCGTCTAATAAAACGAGATTTTGCGGTGACTTCTGGGACGTTCGAGAGGCCTATAAAAGATCCAGCACTCCCAGTCAGGTTATCTGTCATCTGTTCCCGGCTGCTCTGAAACGTCGCTAACAATAAAAGTTAGAAGAGCATTCACGGTGTTCCGGGGATTTGTAAACGTCGGATGTTAGAAGCCCAGTGGCTATCAGGAGGGAGTTTACGGCCAGAAGGATGCCAGCCTGAACCCCAGCGTTGTTTTGGAAGATTTTGCATGAAAGGAAATAAACAAGACAAAGTCTAGTCCTCCATTAATAACAGTTATTTGTGGTTTGACTTTTCCCAACTACAAGGCTGCCTGTATTACTTTTCTCTCCCTATCAGTCCGCAACAAAAACAAAACAAGTGCTGGCCTCATGAATGAAAAGTCGAAAGAGACGATCAAGACAAGAAGAATGCGACTTTGCTCCAGGCAGTGCAAAAGCAAAGAAATGTTCACTTGAGTTAGACATTGTCTCCTTGCAAATTTGCATTCGTCAATAAACAGAAAACCAGTCGGAGTCGAGCAAGATTATATCCAGGTGCCTGTTAATCTCTGTTCCTATCTGCTATTTACGACTGGAAAAATGTCCATTAAATTTCAACCGGTATGAGCAGAAAAAGCTTGTAATGGGACAAAATTATTAAACTGCAGATTACTTTGCGATTAAAGTTTGTACATTACAACATTATAGCCCACTTAAAACTGAGCTAGCTTACTTTAAAACAGCTCATGTCAGATTGTCGTTTTTTTAACCCTGCAATGGCAAAAATACTGAAAATATAAAAACTGAAACACAAACAATGATTCACTATTTATTATGTCAAAGATGCCGCTTTTAGTCACACAAACAGAACCATCAAGGGTTTTCGCATGTTTTTGTTTGCCATCTTTTCATTGTTTTGCTCACAATTTTACTGCTTTAGTTTAGTCTCACTGTTCTGATCATCGCCTTGTTTCCACAAACCAACGCCTCGGTTTTAACAGTCAGACACAGTTAAAGACAAAGCGGAGCATTTAGCAGCTAAAGAGCCTCATATTTCCCTCAAGAGTGGGTGGAGACCAAAAACAGAGCTAAAAGAGACAGTTTACAATGATGATGGTGACAGATTTAAAACTTCTTAGTAATTCTTTAAACAATGCATCTTTTATTGAAAATGCTGTCTGCAGTTGATAAACTGACTTGTTTGAGAACAAAACCTTGGAAAAGAGATCTTAATAAAACACTTGATGGCTACATACGTGATATTGTGCTAAAAGACTGAGGCTAAAGCTAAAAGGTCCTCAATAGTTGATCCATGTAGAAGACACAGGAAGTCAATAAACATTGTTCTTGTATTGAAGTGTAGCTTTATTATGAGTCTATTAATGATAAAGTGCCTTTGTACCAAACTGTTGAAATGTCAATGAACAGTATAATTGCATAGATTTATCTCCAACATGAAGTCTTTCTAAACCTCTCACTAATAATTCTGCCTTTTAAGTTATGCTGTAGCATTTGGTTTGAAATAGAAACAACATTGAAAACAACATTAATGGAACGCATTTGCTGCTGTTTGGCCTCTGAGTGACCCGAACAGTTCAAACCTAATTCCCCTGCGCACCACTTGTTTGCTCGCTAGACGCGAACAAAGCAACAAACACAGGGTCTGGCTTTTCTGATGCAAACTGCTGCATGTTTTAAGTAATCTAAATCCTCAATAATCTCATCATGTCTCACCTTAAAAAGTTTTAAAAAGATCAAGCCTCCACTGATCCTAAAGGCTGTGACTATCACTCAGCTTTCTCTTGTGGTAAGTGGTGCCATCAGATGTGCTCATATACCGTCACAGCAATTTCACTGCTGATTTTCAAGTCTGGCAATCAAATCCATGCAAAGGAAATGAGGTGAAATTATGCCCAGCTTTCTGCATGAACATATGATAAGAGGACAGGGGGCAAAATTCCCATCATTCCCAGCAATGCACGGTAGGGACTCACATTACCATTGAAGTGTACCACTCCCATATTGTTTTAACGTCAGATGTGCCAATGCAACACTGTCGCCAAGTCAAAAAAGTCCAGACCTTTTGGCCCCGAACGCCTGTGGCATATGTGATCTGTACATGTTATTGTATACACACACACACACACACACACACACACACAAATACAGCATATCATGTTTCCCTCTGTCGCCACAGACACACCCAAGAGACCCAGCATGAACCGAATACCACACTAAGGCATGTGTGCTGTGTGCATATGTGTGTAAATGTGCGTGTGTGTGTGTGTCCGAGGACCCGGGTGGAGCCTTCTGTTCAGAGCGGGTGTGTGTGTGTCTGTCAGCTGTTCTGCACAGACGGTCTGAGACGAACAACTCACCATCCACCCACACGGCGACTACACACACACAGGGGCACACATAAACACATGCCACATGCACACGACCAACCCATCTAATGATGAGGCTCTGAGAAACTGACACAGTACAACATGTAAATGAATCTTTGTCACGATTTCCATCTGAATTTTATTGAGTGTGAGTCAATAGATTCCCTGACCTGCTTTTTATGCATTAAACAGACAAGATGAATAACAATTATTGCTACTATTAGTTATTATTATTAGTCATTTTTCTCAGTTCATGTGAAGGGAGGGACTTTGGCTCAGGTTGTGTTTTGTGATAACAGCCTGATGAAACATGGAGCGATGATGCATCTCTGTGTTCCAGTATGTGAAAAATGTCACTGATTGACCCAGTGAGGGTGCTGCTAATGGGCCGATTTAAAGGTCAGAAAATTTGTCATGCAGTTTAGTTGGCGGTGGTGAAGAGTACTACTCTACTTCACCACTCTACTCAAGTACAGGCTTAAGGTACTTCTCACAAACAAACTGTGTTTACTGACAACAGTTTTACAAAGTCTTTCTGAGTCCATGTATTAATCTCCTTTATTCAATCATGTGTTTGACAAAGTGTTGAACCTCTCTCCATCCTCGCTTGTGAAAGACTGAGTCTTTCCAGGATGAACCTTTCATACCCAATCATGATACTATCACCTGTTACCAATGAACCTGTTTACCTGTGGAATGATCCAAACAGGTGTTTTCAATCAGTCCACAACTTTTGTTGCTCCTGTCCCAACTTGTTTGAAACATGTTGCTGCCATCAAATTCTGACTAAGCTTATATTTACAAAAATCAATGAAGCTGATGAGGTCAAACATTAAATATATTGTCTTTGTACTGTTTTCAGTTGAGCAGATGTCAAAAAGGATTAGCAAATGATCACTTTCTGTTTTATCTATGTTTAGCTCAGCATCGGACCTTTTTTGCAATTGTGGTTGTATGAAACATGTTTATAAAATGTGATCCATTGTTGCAGATGAAACTACTTTAAGTATATGAAGTAGAGCTGAGTGATTGTTTCTATTTTCATATCGTGGTTACTCGAGGTCGCTGACAGGCCATCCAGTCGCTACAAGGCAGCGGGGGTAGAGTCATCATGGACGACTTAATCTTAATGTCAAAGAAAAACGTAACGTCTTTACCCAGATGCCAAAGGTGAGTCTAAGGATATTACACAGCCAATCTGTAAGCTATGTAGAAGATAAAGAGTGTGAACATTTTATTTGAAATATTTAAATGTAACACTATTTCATAGTAAGGTCTCCTCTATTCAAACAACGGCTCTATTTTAAAAGTCTGTATGCCCGGTGCAACAATATCACAGCATTATGTTCCAGTTAACATTATTTTTTTTATCTTTAATGTCACAATCCAAATCATATCTATGATGTTAACACTTGTTTGGCTTGTAGGGAGTGTTTGATACCAAAAATGGAGATTTTGGGTTGTGTATACTTTGATTCTTAATTTTGTTTTTGTGCCCAATAACACCTCTGTGAAAGGTGTTGAGTTTCAGGTGGGAACTGGAAGGAAGATTCAGGATTTGATGGCGTTATTGACTGCCACCAAAATTATTACATCTCTTTAAAGCAAAAATAATGTTACAAACTGGATAGACTGGCTGTTGGCATCACAGCTAAAATGCTGTTAATTTAAACTAAATTAGGTTTGATAATAAATCTGATTTATGGGTGGTCTCCTTTTGGCAGGTGGTTTTGGGGAGTACCGGGTGATACTGGCACTGCATGTTGAGCCAAAATCAGGTTCTTACGCTGAATGTGAGAGAAGTAAATTGTCAGTTTTGCAGTAAATGTACTGTGCAGGTTACAGTTTGCCAGCCAGAAAAGCCTGCAGATTCTCAAGATGAAGGCTTGACAAAGTTAAGTTCCTGTGTGTTGCTGCTGGAAAAAGTGAAGGGGCTAGCCCTGAAGCAAGAATCGTCTTCAGCCCTGGAGGAAAACGAACATCTCCCCTGCTCCACGAAACTCCTGGAAACCACTATGATAGAGCAAGGTATTGCAATAAACTACTGTGTCTGTGTTATTCTAAAAAATATAGATCATTAAATCCTGACGTGCTTTTTTGGCCTTGACCACTAGGGGTTTCAGTGAGCCCCTTGAACACAAACAGCTCTTGTTTCTCATATTATCAACACTGGTCCATTTTCCACATAGAACGAAAATGCACTGCCGAACAGCAGCAGTGTGGAAGCTCGAAAGCACAATGTGTCAGCAAAAGCCATTTCTTTTTAATGTGTGAAAGAGTTTTACAGTGTTCACACAGGCTCCTGGGTACAGACCTAATCAGCCTGGCTCTTGAATTATGCATGACTATAATCTCTCGTCTGATCACTGCTACCTATCACAAGCAATTACATTTTGGGATAAATACTCATTTAGGATTTTTTTTTGTGTGTGCTTTTAATTGATGTCTTTCTCTTTACAGATCCTGTTCTAGTACTCCTCGTTCCCCAATCTCAGTTTGACAGCACTTAAGATGGCATGAATTTACATCTTTAAGACTATTGTCAGTCAGCGAGGGTGAGTGAGTTCAGCTTAATGCTGCTCTGTTAGTCCTCACATGTTAATAGTCTGTTCTCTGAGCCAAAGGCAGGGACAAAGAGATGGCACAGGCTCCCCTGGAATCTGACTTCCCACCCCTCGATTAGAAACAAAACAACGACTGAGTGACACAAAATGATGCAGAACAGCCACAAAGACATGTAAAATGATCACAACATGATGAAAAATAACAGCAAAGTGAGACAAATCAACCATGAAATAATGCAAAACAAACACAAAGAGGGACAATAAAACCAGCAAAAGACGCCAAATGACGATAACAGACTCAAAATGATGCAAAAATTACCACAAAATGATGCAAAACAACTAAAATATAATGCAAATTGACCCCTAAGAGACACAAAATGACCAGAAACAATGCAGTCATGTAACAAAGAGACACAAAATAACTGCAAGAGATGCAAAATCATTTTGTTTGGTCGGGGTCTTGGTCATGTGTCAGAAGTGTGGGAGTCATTTTTCATGTCTGTACTGAATGTAGGATAATATAAGTTACAAATACAAACTATATATTGATACTATTTCACATATGTTTGAAGTTGTTTATTTGGCATTCAAATATTTCAGTGAAGAAAACATGGAACTATTAATTACTGTTATTGCCAAAAAGTCTGACTTTTAATTTGAGTCTAAACACATTATTACCAATTTTTCCAGATGAGCCGCCCCCCCTCCATTCAAAAGTTTATAAACCCGCCCCCTGGCCTGTCAATCACACATTACATCATCTCCCACTGATCATCAGGTGCCTGGATGTTGCACACACACACACACACACACCTCCCACGCATCATAACATCTTGCCAGCCTCTGTCTTCCTGCACTAATGTTCATCAATCATGATCACTCAGTGTGTGTGTGTGTGTGTGTGTGTGTGTGTGTGTGTCCAGGTGTGTCAATTATGAGATTTTCCACTGCAAATTGATCGTGTGCATAAGGCGTGTGTGTGTGTGTGTGTCTAGGTGTGTGTATGTGTGTGTGTGTGTGTGTAGGTGTGTGTGGGTGTGTGTGTGCTGCCTACCTTTCATCCAGTCCACCACCTGGCTCGTGCTCCATTTGCTCACCGGCTCCATCACCAGCGCCATCGAGGAAACTTTGCGCCGACTCTCCGTGTCGTGAACCCCGAACAGCAGCTCTGTCAGCCGGGCTCAGCTCCCCCTCCGACCCCCCAGCCTCCCCCCTCCTCCTCCCCCTCCTCCTCCCTGCGCGCGGCCAGGTGACTCCTCTCGCGCTGCTCCGCTCCGGTCCTGGCTCAGCCCGGTGCTACCGCAGCTCGGGACGGTCCGGCCGTGTGTGTGTGTGTGTGTGTGAGTGTGTGTGAGAATCCGGATGCCTACATTCCCCCGCTCGGTCCGGTCTGACAAGAGTCTCTCTCTCCTGCCTTCATCCCAGTGCGCCAGTCCGGTCCTGCGCTCCCGGTGTGTGTGTGTGTGTGTGTGTGTGTGACAGAGGGAGAGAGGAAGGAGTGTGTGTAGGTGTGTGTGCGCAGCCGGTCCGTTACCGACAGCAGCAGAGTAGGAGAGATAAAGTCACAGTGGACTCAACACCCGACAGCATCTCTGCCTGTGTGTGTGTGTGTGTGTGTGTGTCTCTCTCTTTTTCTGTCTCTCTATTTCTCTCTCTCCGTCTCTCTGTGTCTCTCAGTCTCTCTCTTTCTCCCTCCCTCTCTGTCTCTCTCTCTCTCTCTCTCTCTCTCTCTCAGATATGATTAAACCCTCTCTGGAATCATGCAGATATGATGGGGGAAGATATTCTCAGAAGATGTTTAATCAGGCTGTGTGTGTGTGTGTGGGTGTGTGTGTGTGTGTGGCACATGTGGCACATGTGACACCTGTAGCTTCCTGATCCGATTTGTTGAACCCAATTTATTCTTTGCCCTCAAAATATACCCACAAACCATTGTTTCTTTCTTTGGTCCATTTCAACGATACCAAATTGAAAAACTAATTTAAATGTTGAGGATTCACCTGTTTTCACACATTTTCCTTAAAAACTGCAATGATTATTTTCGGCCACTTGACGGCAGCATAACAAATTCCAAACACAACACTGAGCCATCATCACATCAACAGTTTCATTTGGACTCATGTTTGTGTCCACCAGATGAATTTAAGTCCAATATTCATTCTCTTTTTTCTCTGTTTTTGGTCTCCACCAACTCAAAATGAAGAGACACAAAATGACGCAAAACTGCCACAAAGACATGCAAAATGACCAGAGCATGAAGAAAACAAACGCGAAGAGACACAAAATGGCCACAAAGGATGCCAAATCGTTTCCTGTCTCTTTCAGTCTGTGGGTCTTGTTCATATGTAGTCGGGTGTTTTTGGTCTCCACCGACTCCTGAGGGAAAAATCTGGCTCTTTAGCTGCTAAACGCTCCACTTTGTTCAGCAGCTAATCGCTCACTGTGTCTGTCTGCTGTTTGCTGATGAGCTCGTCGTGTACAGAGGCTTTATGGAGCTTATTCTCTGAAAACAGCTGCAGCCGAAAATGATATTATGAAACAGCAAAGTTGTGGACTGGACAGATAAAAAAAATGAGCTGAAACTGACTATAAATCTCCATAAAGCTGAGGGGAGCTGCAAATTATAGCTGCTTTAAATTTGTGTTTATATACTACTGCTGTAAGTCTTTGTACGTTCTTCAACCACACATTCACCTAAAATCTACCTTTCATGTTGTATCTTGAAAAGAGTCCAGACTGAAATAATTGGATTGATTGCTATGAAATTTTAAGAGTTCAGAGACATGACCAACTCCGGTGATGTTCTGACTTTCCCTCTTGCACCATTATTTTCTTCAATTTGTCCAAAGCACTTTGAGCACCTTGTCTGTAGAGTAAGTGGAGAAGCAGACAGGGAATGTGGGTTTAAAAAAAAAGGGGGTCTCTCAGCTCGTGCCGGAGACATGACATGTGTCCTCGACCACTCCTCCTCCGAGACGCCGCTGTTTACATTTTAAACATTTTTCCTCTCAGCAGATCGCAGCTGTTCATCTGTACTATTGTGTTGTTCTTCTTTTCTTGAGTCCATCCAAGCCAGAAGTATCTCCGACTGTTAGTCACATAAAATTGTCTGTGGAGAAAAAAAAAACCTGTCAAATGTCAGGAGACAAAGTTCAGAAATATCAGACGGTCAAGTGAAACGTGCAATCAGTCCAACAGGCCTTTTGGACAGCCGACATTTTGAGTTGGCATAAAAGAAAAAGTACAGGTGTTCCCAGTAAGTCATGATAGTGAGTCAGCATGAAGAATACCAGCACCCTGAAAGTGAAGCAACTAAATTAAATCCATTCATTTTATTATTTACACCTGGAATAAAAGGAGTGAATTTATGTGGAAAAGAGTTTATCTGACACTAAAGTACAGTCTAATCCGATCCAAAGGGAGCGTACAGGTGAGGACAGTGTTAAAGGGCTGGTCCACCTAATTCCAGTTGTGTTTGGTGGTGGATGAAGTGTTTAGATCTTTTACTGAAGGAAAAGTACTAATATGACACTGTAGAGATACTACATTACAAGTAACAGTCCTGTATTGAAAATGGGGCCTAATTACAGTGAATGTATGTAAGGATAATTAGGAAAGTATTAAAAGTATGAATGTAGCATTATATTATTATATATTTTGATTGCTATTGCTTGTGCATTAATGTGAAATCAGGATTTGTAATAAAATAATTAAAATGAAAAGCAGCAAATCCTCATGAGTTATCAAAATAGTTGCCAACTAATTTTCTGTCAGTTGATCAGCTAAAGCGAAGCACAGACCGTCACCGTTTCCATCTTCAGTTTAATCTTACTTTCAATTTCAACATTTTCAGAAACAGTTCTTTGTTTAACTCTTAAAGGGAATTTTTGAGGGTTCTCCCTTAAACAAACACGTTGCCTCCTTTTCCTGCAGCACTGCAGCACGACTCTGTAATATCTCCTGTATCAGTCAGCAAAGCTCATCCAGTCACACTAATGAATTCTTATACATATTAATGTTTACCAGTGGGATGTTAAGCTAACACATTGTTGTGATTCGAGTCAGTGTGATCATATAATGAAAGTGTGATTAGAACATTATTCAATTTAATGAAATCATTAAAGATTCATTGCCCGGAGCTCCCTGGTAGCCGGATGGTTGCAGCACATGCCGCAAAGCCACACGGTCGCTGGTTCAATTCCAGCTGGCGACCTTTGTTGTCATACCCCTGTTTCCTGTCTGCATCTGTCCCTGCCTTCCAAAGGCCCCAAGAATAATGAAAAAAACAAGCAAAAGATTCTTTGTCAATGCTACATTAGTGTGTGTGTGTGTGTTAGATGAAAACCTACACACCTTTCAAGCCTTTCACACACACATGGATGAAGACAAGCATTGCACACAAAGTTCAGACAGAACAAAGGAAGGGACGACATGTACTGGAGATTAGAAAATCAGATCTGCTTTCTTTGGATTTGATTCATTGCAGCGTCATCTCCTCTGTAGGTGGATGTATGCACATACAGTACAGAGGCCCAGTGAGCAGAGAGACGACCCAACTGAGACCTCTGCTGGTGGAAGGTGGAGTTGACGAACAGTTGTACTTCAAATTCTACTCTATGACAAACAATTATTGTATTATATTTTATTGCAGGGACTTGAAAATTGTCACATGCTCAATTTTTTTTCTTTATCCAGACTCTGAAGATCTGAAGTAAGATACCTCTAGTTTTTTCAGTGAAATATCTCAAAAGCTTTTGGATAGACTGTCATGCAGTTTGGTACTGATGGTCATGGTTCCCAGAGGATGCATCCTAATGAATTTAAAGCTGGAGTGTGGGACCTCTACATATAAATAAACAGCCGTTACATTGAAGTTCACACAATGCTGATTAATTTCTCTATTCCGTAGTATACTGGAGTTTTTAAATCTGGTGATTTTCATGATGATGAATGATGTGTTTTACATCAACCAACATGATTGGTTTGCCAGAGCAAAAGGGATGTTGTTGTTGCTGCTCCACCCAAAAAACAAAATCCACCTGAAAGCGTGTCAAAAGTTCACTAGCATATTTCATTTGTTTAATCTGCACAAAAACTGAAGTGTAAGATGTCAATTTGTTGTTTCATGGAGAACTATATCAGAAACAGCTTTTGTGAGTTAGATGAGGAGATCGATACCAGTTCTCATATCTGCCTCTTAAACATGAAGTCAGCAGCTTTGTCTTGCAGGAAGAACAGACACAAATCAAACACTATATCCTCACTGATCTTTACAACCACAGGTTTTCTGTGCTTCCTTTTCTAAATACCACATCCTTTTTTATTAGTTTTAACTCGTGGCCTCTGTTCTTCTTTGTGAAATCTGTGTTTTCAGCCTGTTTAACCTGACATGCTGAATGATTTATGATCTGATGCAGTTTGAGCAGCAATGATTTGGAGTTTTCACATCTTAATTTCAAAAATTAGTGCTGAACTTGGATTTGAATTCAAGCACTTTTCACCTTTGAAGCAGTGTTTGTAATTTTGTGTTTCGACAGAACTGGTTTCTATTTCTGAGCTTGTATCTTTAACCAGGTTACAGGAGTGTTCGTGGCTGGACAACAATGACACCATGATGGAAAGCTGGTACTTCAGTGAAGGAACTGAGAGCTAATAAACTGTGGATGAGGAAGCAAAAAGGAGATTAGAGAAGATATGAAGAATCATAAAACATAATTTTCTCACACTGAGGTGACAGTTGCCGCTATGAGCCACAGAATGAAAGTGATTTAAATCCCTCAATAAATTACACTTTATTCTTTCATAAACTGCTGGCTTGTCTTATTGTGTTTTATTACACGAGTGCAATGCATAATTTATAGATATTATTATATATGATTAAATATTATATCCCTTAATATGTGAAAGAAATCATCCACAGCGAAGAGTGGATGATATGATATATGATGGAAAAAGAAAATCCAAGCCCACCGGTTAAGGAGACAAATTTAAAAACCAGCAGCTCTTTCGGCAAAACCTAAAACATAGCAACCGGATGTTTCCCAAACACTTACAAAGTGAAACGCAGAAAAACAAAATGCCCCTTCAATGATGGCACAGTTATCTTGAAATACTATTTTTATCAAATAAAGGGAATTTTTTTTAGCTGTTGCATCAACTGGACATGTGACTGTGGATGTACATTTTAAAGTAATACCAGTGATTAAGCAAAGACTTGAGTTCTGAGATTTCTGGCATTTAAAAGGTTTTTTCCAGCTCATACTGTTTAAATAAAAAGCAACTTCAAAGTCAATAAGTTTCTCTGTAAAGCCAAAAAAAGCTGTGTTTTCACATTTCACTTTCACATATTGTGTAACCACTTCTTTTCCTAGAAGCAGAGGTTGAAGGAATTAAATCCAACATTTAAAGCTGCTATCGACAATACTTTTATAAATGGATAGATGGATTGATATTGCTTTATTGATCATGCATTGTTTCAGCCAAAGAGATGGAGAACATAGAGGCAGCAGCAAAAGAGAATTTTTTTTACTTGTAACAGATTATTTCTGTGCTTTGGTATTACTACATGTATTCAAGTAAAAGATCTCAATATGTCTCCCATCACTTTTTACTACAACTGAAATTTTCACTTGAAATGCTGATCATTTATATTTCTATGTCCAAACACCTTGTTATCCATATTAATGCCAAAGAATATAAGTCTGCTTTTTTTCCACTATACAACTCTACATTAATTACTTATATCTAATGCAGCAGATCTCTACCTCATGTTTTAATGAATTTGAACAGTAAAATGTCTCAACAGTCTTTATTATTCTCAGGCTGAAGGTACAGGCGGCCGAAAGAGGAAGTGTTGGTGTTGGAGCATGTTTCTCTTCACTCAATTTTCACCACTCATTACTAGACTGTGTAGAGGAAGTGAATAAAACTGTATCGTCTTGTATGACACATAAAAAAAGAAGTGAAAAAGGGAATAGAAGATAAGCTTACTCATTTCCATGAAGGGATTTAACAGAAACATTCAAGGACATTTGACCAAGAAGTTGTTTATATTTTTCTGAGAAATGTATTAATGTATTTAAGATAAGATAAGATATTCCTTTATTAGCCCCACAACAGGGATATTTAAATCGTGTACATATATTTATTATTATTACTGACAAAATATATGAGGTGGAGGACGACGAATTCAGCATCCTGGAAAAATGAGAGATCTTACTCAAAAGAAACATTTTTGCCATTTTCCTGAAATTCTTATTTTCACTGAAAGCTGAGAGGTTTGAATATACAGTACATTTTAAAGTTAAGATGCCACTGATAAGAAAAAACAGCCCACTGTGTCAGAGACTTTCACTTCCTCACTCAGTCAATGAAAAAGAGGACAGAGACGACGGACTCAGTTTATGTCTTAGGTACACTGCTACAGTTTCACTCTTTTGATCCTCCTTTGTTCAAACATTTTATTCGAACAAAAGAAGATAATTAAACCACGAGATTCTGTGGATACGACATCTGTGATTAATCAGCTCTTCTTTGTGTGACACAGTGAGTATCATAAAACAATATTTGTCGTATATTCTTAATCATTGGCCTATTTTCAGTCGTAACCATTTATAATAAGGTTAAAGAAACTGTTGAAGCTCAGATGTTGCTTGTTTCCACAATTACTTTTCCCACCTATATTTGGTGCTCGTTTATAATTTTCAGTATTTGTTGTTGCTGTTGTTGATGGTCTATATTTGTCTGTTTTCTTCAGGATAACCTTCTGCAGTTATATTCACCAGGTGGATTGAACGTAAAGTGGAGAAACTGCAATTCCTTGTTCATTGGATGAAGATTTAAACATGGCTCATGCAGTGAAAGAGGACAAAACAACACCAAAAGGAGGATCAAAATATTTTAAACTAAATATTATTTTCCTCTTTCTAAATATCAGCAACTTTGTTCTAGTCACAGGATTTTCGCTGAGAAGTTGCCGAATCAGTTACGACAACGCTATATGTTCCAAGAGTCACCTCAGGGCTGTTCCCCGAGACATACCCTCAACGGTGAAAGGTTTTGACTTGTCTTCAAACAACATTTCTATCATACAAGCATCAGATTTCAAAAACCACTCACTTTTAACACAGTTAGACCTAAAACGTAACAGCATTTCGCAGATAGAAACAGGCGCCTTTGCTGATCTGATTTCCCTCGAGAAGCTAAATCTAAATAATAATAAACTTAGTCAACTTGGAGACAATCTTTTTGACGGTTTGAGCAACCTCACAGAGCTAAGAATGATTAGTAATCGCATCAAAAAGGTGGCGTCTACCTCTTTTAAGTCCTTGACAAGCTTGAAGATTTTGGACCTCTCTTTCAACAAACTGCACACTCTAGCGAGGGTTCATTCTATATTACAGCACCTGCCAAATCTACAAGAGCTGTCAATCAAAAAGAACGATTTAACCACTTTTCGGTCGTACGAACTGACAAACCGCTCACTAGGACTCACTTCCCTTGATTTATCTCAGAATCCTCTTGCAGTCTTTAGGATCACTGCAGACGTTTTTCCAAATCTCACCATTTTTAACATCGGCGGGTCTCTGAGAAAGCAACAGATGATATGGGATGTGCAAAACAAGATTTTCCTTAGTCGAGTGTCCACTCTTGATATGAGTGGGCTTCACATAGCGTTTAAAGACATGAAAGCACTACTAGAGACTGTCAACTCCTCCTTGACCACTCTGAGGATGAACGCAATGAAACATAACCTAACAGCGTTAATCAACATGTCCTGCACCATCCCAACAATGTCCAGCCTTCAACTGCGACTTAACAAACTCACTTATGTCCGTTCAGATTTGTTTCATTTGTGTACAAATGTAAGAGAGTTAGATTTAGCACAGAATCAAATTCGAAATGTCCAAGATGAGGCCTTCACATCTATTCGAGGTTTAAGTATCTTGAGTTTGAGTCATAACAAACTTCCATCTGTTCCAGTTGCCACAAGAAATCTATCAACCCTCACAGAGCTGGATCTCAGCAGTAATAGCATCAGTACACTTCGATGTGACGATTTTGCCAATCAGACAAAGCTCACAAAGCTCAGCCTTTATCAGAATTCAATCTCAGCAATAAATGATTGTCTTTTCAAGGATTTAAAACAATTACAAGTTTTAAAGCTCCAGAACAACGGCATCTCCAAATTAAACGGCACTTTCAAAAAATACTTGCCAAATCTTAGACAACTGCGTTTGAATGGAAATAAACTCATTGCCCTTAAACATGGGGAGTTTAGGGGCTTGCCGTCCCTCCAGAGCTTGTCATTACACAATAATCAAATTAAAGACATAGAAAATGGGTCTTTCATTGGATTGACGAGTCTTACCGATATTCTGCTGCAATCGAATAATCTTGCAATATCAGAAATAATCAAAGGTAGTTTAAATGATCTGATAAATTTAAGAAGACTTGATCTGAGGGACAATCACATTAAATATGAAAACAATTCGGCTTTGCCTCAGCCACCATTTTCTAAGCTGGGCCGTCTGGAAACATTGGCTATTCCTGGACAACACCGCAGGGGGAAGTCCGGGCTGCCTCGCAACTTCCTGCAAGGTTTGACAAATCTTTTGGAATTCAGTGCCAGGAACATTCAACTTTTATCCTTTCACAAAGACACATTCAGTTACACGCCTCGACTGCAAACACTTGACATTAGTTCAAATGATCTTGTGGATCTTTCTCCGGATTTGTTTTCCCCAATTCAAAGCCTTAAAAGCCTCTACATATCTAGAGCAAATCTTCGGTCTCTAGATTTCCTTCTAGATGCCAACCTTACTCAGCTGGAGTTCATGCAGGGGAGAAAGAATGCATTTTCAGTCATCAGGGAAGAAGTAATTAAGTCCCTGCCAGCTCTCATTTACTTGGATCTTCAATTCAATAGTTTCACCTGTGACTGTGACAACGCCTGGTTCCTCCAGTGGGCACAAAACAACAAAAGAACGCAAATTTTTGACGCCTATAACTTTGAGTGCAACTATCCTCCAGACCTGAAAGGCATGAAACTGTTGGACTTTGACTTCCAGTCCTGCTCAGTGAACACTGAATTCATCTGCTTTCTGTCCACCACGTGCACGATCCTCCTGTTTATGCTGGTGTCCTTCACTTACCATTTGCTGAGGTTGCAGCTGGTTTACACCTACTACCTCTTTTTGGCTTGGCTCTTTGACTCAAACCATAAAAACAAGCAAACTCATAATCAGTATGACGCCTTTATCTCCTACAACACCCACGATGAGCCGTGGGTCATTAGGGAGCTGTTGCCTAAACTGGAAGGAGAGCAGGGCTGGAGATTGTGTCTGCACCATCGAGACTTCGAGCCAGGTAAGACTTTCCCTTTAAACTAAGTATTTTAAGTATTCTAAGTATTTCTGCTGATTAGTCAGCCCAGACTGAAACACAGATGGATTGTATGAAATTCTAATATCCACAGACATCCTAATGACTTTGGTGATCCCCTGACTTTTTCTTTTGCTTCACCATAATTGAGGTCAAACATTAAACATCTTATTCTATCGTCTTTGTACTGTTTTCAATTGAGTGCAAAAAGGAAGTGATATTTTCCTCAGTGTGCACATTAGATGTGTAAAGCTGTAATTTGGCAATCAGTATACTAAGGTGCATGTTATTTGTATATGTGCATAAGTCATAACAGTTGTTTTGTAATTTCATCTGTACTCCAGAAGATGTCAGCATAGTACTTTTTCTACTGCACCGTCAGAGGAACTAATGAGGAAAATACAGATTATGATTTCTTTTATTGACCCTTTACCTGTCTCTGCCTCAGGTAAACCCATCATGGACAACATCACGGATGCCATCTATGGAAGCAGGAAGACCATCTGTGTGATCAGTCGCAGATACCTGGAGAGCGAGTGGTGCTCCAGAGAGATCCAGGTGGCCAGGTAATGTGTCAGCTGACGTTAAACATCTCTGAGCTGAGACACATGGCAGTTAAACACCTCACTAACTCTGTATAAGGCAAGTGTGTGTGATGCACTAAGCTGAGATTAATCCATCTCTGGCTATGCTCATACTGTATATTAGTTGTGCTATTTGATCTCGACATTGCAATAAACTAAACAAGTCTTTCAAAGCAAAGCAATGAAAAAAAGAAGAAAAAGTCTACGCCTCTCTGACTCTCTGAGTTCATCTCTCTCTCATCAGTTCTTCATACATCACAATTTACCCATAAAAATGAGGTGGCCTAGATCCAAGTTTCCATCCAAGTGTAGTGCATCTATTTACTAAATTCCAGAAAATTAGAAAAAGAAAATGTGAACGTATGTGTGTTTCCATTCACTAACAGCTGGGGGGCGCCAATTCTCCAGTTAGATGCCATTAACCGCTGAAACAGGATGCAACAGGATGATGTATTTAAAAGAGCACCAGTCAAAACTCAAACGATGAAATTTTTTCATCTGATAATTTTTAGCCTCTTTAGTGGAAGCGCTCTGGAAGCACTCACAGGCTTCATGTACATCATGATTATTTGTTCAGTCTGTTTCCATTGGATTATGTCACTTTTTATTGATGCACCTCAGACAGATTTTTTTGCAATATCACAGGGTTGTTTTGAATTTTCATCTTTTCCACTCAGGTTTTTTCAGCTCAAGTTTTAAAATACAAGTGAATGTAAATGCAAGTTCGTGTCACCAGAAGCAAAGAGCATTTACGAAAACTTTTAAAACTGATGTGCTTTGAAATGATTAGTTGAAATTAATCAGTTTTGATTTGAGCAAAAATGCTTCCAAATCAGAGGATTTTCTGCTTTTCTCTGTTTCACGTTGAAGATAGAAACTGTTTTCAATTGTTGATCACACAAAAAAAGCAGTTTAAATACATCATATTTGGGATCTAGTAACTTGTGATGGTCTTTTTTTCTAGAAAAAAAGTAGTAGTCAGATTAATTGACAATGATAATAATCGAGTTAAAGAGAAATCTGCTTGGATATGATGAGCGGTGTCCTCTTACTCATCCATCTGTCTGTCTCCTCGGTCCAGCTTCCGTCTGTTTGATGAGCAGAAGGACGTGCTGATCCTGTTGTTTCTGGAGGACATTCCCACCTGTCAGCTGTCTCCTTACTACCGCATGAGGAAGATGCTGAAGAAGCGGACCTACCTGAGCTGGCCCAGAGCCGGGGAGCACACCGAACTGTTCTGGGAGAAGCTCCGCCAGGCTCTCAAGACCGGAGAAGATCCCGAGGACAAGTTCCACCTCACTGTGGTGGACAGACCGTGATGGAAAGGAAATACAACCCTCTCAGTGTAGTTCATTGGTTGAAGCCTTTTGAATTTATCAAAACACTGCCACATGTGAAGGAGTTTGCTGCCATTATGTTTTAATACCTACTTTCAAACCAAGTTTCTTGCCTGTGCTCTGTCATGGAGACTCGATTAGATCCAAGATATAAGTCAAACTGAAATGGAAAATCTGGAGCCACAAGTTGAACAACCAGGAAGACCAAGTTATGACTAATAATAAGTGAATTTTTTTCATAATGAGGGACTGAGCTCTGCCTTTGTCTTCCCTGATGGGAACGACTTCCAATGATGATGAATGGCGGCAGAGAATAAACTGATTGGTCCTATCAAATCACTCTACTTGTTTACAGTCACCTGTAAAGTGATACCACCAATCTTTTAACCTGCTGCCGTTTGGCATGTGTACAGTTTCATTTCACTCTTACTGTCATATATGGACACTTTCAATATTATATATATATAATAATGAAGCAACTTGCTGGTGAGAAAGCCACCATCATCACCACCATCCTGCCACCTCTGTCACTAAGTCATACAATGAAATGCTTTTCAAACTGATTGCATTGATTATTTAACCTGATAAAATTTTGCACTATTCATTAAACAGCCATTTCCTCACCAGTATCTGCGCAAACCTATCCCCCACTTTATTAAAATCTAGGGCTCTGAGGAATGCACGTATTATGCTGGATACTAGATTACCAAGATGACATCTCTTCTGACCAGATTGCTACATGCTAACAGCTAATTATGGACTCTGAGCTAACAGGACGGTTTCTTCCTTGAGATATTCAAAATTTCTTCACATTGCTGTTTAAGACACAAAAACAAACAATTTAAATTCTAGTGCAAATCCAAAAGTTTCCAATGAAACTAAACCTGTTGAGTTAAATTTTTAGGAAATCTATGTTAACGGGGTTGAAATTGTCTTTTCATTCTTCTTTGTAATTATTTGATCCATATACAGTAGATGCAATCAAATGCTCAATCATTCATTTTAATTATTAAAAATAAAATAAAGTTTTTCATAACTGAAAAAGTCTTGAAGGTATGAAATCACCTGTGTGGACAGGCAGTGAAAGCCATATTGACAAACACATGTATTGACAGACGCATGTATCATTAAATATATAATATCTTTAATAAATTATTGACAATATCAATCACAAGCCTTTCCACTTTTTTGACAACATAGTCGTTCGTACTATATCTCTCTGACTTTAAACTGCCAGAGTTGGTAAACACTGACAAAAATCTTGCAATACTTTTCGAAAACAATGTTTTCTTCTTTTAAATCTGTTGCACTGAAGCTACGGCACACAGTTTGTTATGTATTAAGAATACTATACATCTATGTTCATAAAACAGAACAAATAAAAGCAGAATATACAACATGAATTACACGATAGTTTCTGACACAGTCATTAGAAAAGACTAAAGTGTAGATGGTGAAGTGCTACTACAACATCAATACATTTTTCACTGATAAAATTGGGATCTTGGTTGCAGGAATATATGAAACTAAGAGTCATCTGATGCAGAAATGAGCTGTTTATGCTGGTGTGGTGTAGCTCTGGATTCCCCCTTTGATTAACTCAGCGCTCTTTCTCCTTCGCTCACTACAAAGAAAAATGGAAACACAACATGAATTTGGTTTAGTATTTCGTTTGCAAAGCAAATTAATGTAGAGAAAAAGACACCAGAGAGACATAAGTATACTCACTCCAAACACTCCTTCCCTCTGCGGGTCCAGCTGGCTGAAGGGTCGGCACACACAAACCTCCCTGGAAGGTGGAAGCTGTGGGATCCGGGAAACAGTGATGAGACGATCGCACACGAGACGCAACTTCATTACAGTGACGAGACAGTTTCCCTCCCTGTGGTCTCACTCCAGTGGGTCAGCTTGTGTATTAACCCTCATGCAGAGCGACAATGTCGAAACTGGCTCCTCTCAAAAAGTCCTGCATCACTTCATCAGTGAGTTTTGGTCAAACATTCACTGCCTGGTTAACACATGCGAGGGAGCGTGAGCAAAAGCAGTCGAGCTCAAGTCATATCTACTGCCTGCTTTCTACTGTGACCTTCAAGACCTGATTCTTTTGCTTTCACTTGAATGCTTTTTTAAGATAAGATATTCCTTATTAGTACCACAACGGGGAAATTTCCATCCAACACTAACTATCTTAAACTGTTTTTCACCTCTTCTTTTGGCCTAGTTTCTACATTTTGAGAGAACTGACACATTTCTATTTCAGGTATATAGTAACACTTTTAATCATTATTCATGTAGTGCATTTTACTATACAACTATAATTCATATTCAAAATAGAGACACAACAATTCATCAGTTAATTGAGTTCTCTCTCAAACAAATGTAGCAACATTTTGATAGTCAATTATTGTTTAAGTAATTTTTTAAGCCAGATATGAGGATGAGGATTTTCACCACAGCAAACTGAACATTTTCAAACCAAACATTTAATCAAGTACAGAATCTGCAGATTGATTGATAATGAAAATAATCTTTTTTTTTTTTAGACCACTGAGACAGACATGAGATACCTGACTTCAGCTGATCATTTCTAGCTGTGTTTGACCTGTTCTCTGTTAGTATTGAATTTAAAGCGTTATAATCTCTATCCTAATCTGCAACATTGTATCTTGAGTTTGAGCAGTGAACTTACATGACGGCGTCGATGTCGCAGGAAGTGTTGATGGTCTGGATGGTGTAGCCCAGCAGCCGACTGCAGGGCATCTTACGCCTGGAGTAACTCAGACAGCAGCTCGCTGCACAGAGAAGAAGCACAACCCTGATTACTTTGTGAAACCATGTAATATTAATTCAATCCAAGGCCAGTTTGTTACAAGACTTGTGAATTCTTCATGTTGTGCAATAACATAAAGCAAAAGATAATATAAAACGTTTCCCTTCCTTATCCTTTCCTAAATGCATCTATGTCTGACAAGGACGACAGAAATCCTTCAGTGCTGTAGAAGCACCGGTGGCAGCTGAAGGACTCACCTGACTGAGTGGCGCCGATAAAGCTGCTGAGAATGACGAGGGAGCACAGAGCTGCCAGGAGACACACCTTCCTGCTTTCCATGGTTCAACAGTAGGTGCTCTTGATCAGCTGGTGGTGCGAAGTGCCTGAAGGCGTTCAGTGAATGTGACACAGGCCACACCACGCTCCTTAAGTAGGCTGTCTGTGGGGATTTCCCATCAGACAGGATTGGCTAATGCTGTGTGTGATGAACAGTGGAAACGAGCCAGGAAACAGAAGTAAGGTACAATCAAGGAGGGGCCCGGAAGTTAGTTAGAAAATGAGGTGAGTAATGTTACACCTTAGGTATTTCTTAACTAGGAATTATTTAGAATTCAAGCTGCAGCCCAGTTGAGACTAATTACAGACCAAGAACAATGTCTGAAATCACAATGTAACTATAATTCATAGTTGATGAACTGACAGAGCATTATGATTTGAATCTGCAGGTAGACACAGCTAAAGCTTTCCCTCAGGAGTTGGTAGAAACCAAAAACAGAGCTAAAAGCAGCAAAAAAAAAAAAATGGACTTACATTCATCAGGTGGACAGAAACAAGACTCTACATGAATGCTTTTTAATGGTCTGCATAACAAGACCTGAAAAACTTGCATATGACTTGTCTTAGACTTGCTTTGACACGACTTGAGACTTGACTGTGTCTTGTCCCAACACACTAAAACCAGCTCTGTTAAGCATCAGTCAATCATCCTGATTCTGTGATATGAAATTGTTCATCAAATCACCGAACTTTGCTTCTTTTCATATCTTCATTCAATCGATTCTTTTGTGTTTTGACCTGCACATATACTGTTTGTTTCCTTTTCTAGCAAAAAACTCACTGCACATACCAGCTCCGCACCAAACAACACAACCTGAGCGACTAGCTGGCAAATATGTGTCGAGCTGATGGAGACCAAAACAAATCAGAACAAATGAAAACTAATGTTTGCGTCAAGTATGCTGGATGTAGAGGCGAGTTTGTATGTCATATTTTCTAAAGACTAAAACCCTTGCAAGGATTTTAATATGCTGCAAATTCTCAAGTAGGAGAGGTGTGTTGTTCTGCGCATGGACATGAGGAAGGCGTGGAGTCAATGTCCTCCCGCTGGAGTAGGGTTAGTGTTAGTTTTATTATTAACTTCCCTTATTCAGTAACCACCTCCCTTGACGCTATGTGAATGGAATTTCATCACTGCGGGTGTTTGTTTGCGTGGGTGAGTGATTCCAAGGAGTTTATAACAGATAACATAGACACAATGATATCTGAAGACAACATATAAAATAACAACATATAGGTAGAGGCGACTCTGCTGTGATGTACATTGTAATGCAATAAAAACTAATGGCATTGAGAACGGAAACAATTTCACATGTGAATGGTATGAGAAGTGATAAGACTGACTGTTTGAAAAGTGAGGAGGTTTATCTCAGCTCAGATAGCGATGGCTGACTAAGAGAGCAAACAGAAACCATCTGTTCTGGAGAAAGTCACAGCCTCATCTTATTTTCCTTTGTTACTATGTGAAGCAGCACTGTGCTTTGCTACCTTACGAAATACTGTGAAGTTAGGTGTTCATGAAATCTACTAGTCATTTAAAGCATCTCTGAGGATCTTGAAAGCACACTAAAAAGGCTCTCTTCTCTCTTCGTCGTCGTCGTCTTCTTAAAATGAATGAAATGCAAACAATTGCAAAATGCAGAACAATTATGTGTAACCTAGATGTCTAAAATAATTTCACCTTTCAGCCAGTTTAGGCCCAAATTTCACACTTGTGGCATGCAAATACTTAATTCTTACCAAGGCTGGATTACCATCGGGAAAGTTTGCAACTGCTGTGGGGACCCTGAAGGCACCAGGCTGCAACTGTGTTGAAAGTACTTTGTGTCAATCAGCAATCTGATTTTGTTCCATGCAAAAGTTACATACAAAAGTAGGAGAGTACAAGCTACAATAATAATCTTTTCTTCCAAGACACTGAACTTTCTGCCGCCGTATGTTTGCAAAAAATGTTTTGCTAGAGTCAACTCAAACAATGAGCTGTAATTTATGCATCATAAGATGTAAATAACAGAGCATCATACCACTGAACAACACACCTTGTATGAATCACTCGCTGTTGCCCTCTGTCAGTGATTTTAAACTTTAAACCTCACTCCACCCAAGCCACTTTCATCCCTCACTTTTTATAGCTGCATGGGGAAATAATATCATTCCACCATGCAGCTATAAAAACAGATTATAGAATCACATTTTAATTGATTTATCACTTCCAAACCAGCTGGTCAATTGCAAATCTGGCTATTTTTAATGACAATCAACTGATGAACTGTGAAGTGAACAAGGCAGAGCATTAGGGTTTTCGTTTGGGGTCGGGGGAGGCGGTGGAGTTCGGAGGTAGCAAGTGACTTCATCTGTCCTGCCGACATCTTTTTCATTGGACACAAAAGTTAAAAAAAAAAAAAAAAGGATCTCATTGAGTTTTTGACCATTCGTAACTAAGGAACAATTTTTTGTAATGGTTGATTCTTCTTGTTCAACCCTCAATAACTCTAATTAAATAACCACAGTCAGAATCATAGGAATCAAACACTGTGACACAAATTCATTCATTTGAGCTTCAGGGTGGCAGCTTTAACTAACTCCTTGATCGGGGAGCACGATGGAGGGGGGGTATTGGAGTGTGCTGGTGGGGGTGAGGGGGCGTTGGATTTGAACAGAGACATCCTTTGAATACGTTGGATGATAGGAAGATGAGGGTCAGGTAAGGGTAGAGAACTTTGTGCTTATCTAGCTTTCAGACATCCTTGGAAAAGGATAATACTTTCCTTTATTAATCCCACAACGGGGAAATTTACAAAATGATGTTCTTGATATGAAAAACTCCCTTCATTTCTCTCACAGTAACACTGTTTGTGGTTTGTGAACAACCAACAAGTTCATGAACTTACTGTCTGAATCTCATTGCTTCATATTTTCTTTCTTTTTTTAAATATAAGTTAAGGTTAAGAAGAAGAACTCAACTGTACACATGCTCATGCTCATAATATGCATACAAAAAAGTACTATACAAGAAGAAAGGCGACAAGAAGAAAGGCGATTTAAGTGAGCGTGGTGTGGTTGCTGATGCCAGATGGGTGTAAACAACATGACAGCATGGATCCATCCCGCCTTGCATCAGCGCTTCAGGTGGTGGTGGTGTAATGGTGTGAGGGATATTTTCATGGCACACTTTGGAAATCAGCCTCTCATAAATTAAGCATTTAGTAAGAAATAAAATATGTACCAGCTGCAGAGCACATCCAGACGTGATGTTCTCACCTGAACTCTTCTCCTCAGAGTTTAAAATCTGTTTTTATACCACAACCTTGAGGAGCTTAAAATAGCTCAGGAGCTTAAAATAGCACAGGTGCTTAAAATAGTAACAGGTGCTTAAAATAGTAACAGGTTATCACCATGGGACTCTCCAGGAATGTGAACACGAGTTTATAATAATGAGGTTTGAGCTTCCTTGTTTCCATTTCAGACAGATTACGTTGCATTAGTGAAGCAGGTGGTTGAGGATACCATCAGTTACCTCCAGTTTTCAGGGGTTCATATCATTTTGAGGTTTACATGCACTTCACAACTTTCTTAGATCAAGATTTTAACTCAACCTTATCTGTGTCAGGTGTAAGAGCAGAGTGTTCTTATCAGGAGGAAGTCGCAAAGTGAGCTTGATAATGTGGCCAGGTCACATTACTCATGAAGATAACATCAAAGGAAAAAGATTTCATACTTAACATTCCTTCAAAAAAGGCAATGAAACCCATTAACGCTGCACTATATCGCTATTTTTATATTAACAATGGGTACGCGGAACAGGTTGCTCCTGATGAAAAAAAATGATCGCTCTATCATCGACAAATGAAAAGCCTGGAGCTTCTAGCAGCTAAAGAGACCGATGTTTTTCTCAAGAGTTTGTGGAGACCAAAAAGGAGTTAAAATGCAGGGGAACAGTGGACTTACATTCGTCAGGTCACAAAAACACAAATTGAAGTTTATGCTAATGTTGTTTTATGTCTGTTTTATGTGAAAATAAAGGATAACACAACTTCACAAGAGATAATTTCCCAAACAATTAACTACTGTAGATTTAAACCTCAATAAATTTAAATTCATTTTTGTATAGACAGGCCTTTTGATTCTTGTGGATCTCAATATTTTTAAAAAGGTGCCAAGAATATCAGGTTGATTTGGGAAAAAGTGTAAAAATGGTTTGTAAAATTATGCAGGGGTTGTGAGGGTTAAAGAGCCGAACTGAACATGACTGAAACATAAATCACTTTTTATGGCTCAACGCTATCATCAAAGAACGATGCCTAACTTAGTTTGTCTCCACAGCTTTCACAGTTTACAGTCTATCACAGATAAAGAAAAGGTTGGTAGAAAGATGAAAAGGTTGTTTAGCTGTAAATCAAACCAGGTATGATGTCTGTTCACTGGAAGCAAATAATCAAATGCTATCTTGTCTACAATGGTTGCCTAGGTTTTGTTTGGCCATTTGAAATAATCACAATTATGATTACATCAAAATAAAATGTAATCACTCTCAGGGACCTTGTCTAGGAATGTTATCTCAATCCACACACAGATACAATAAAGTCAGCATTGCTATACTGTGAATAAAATGCATTCAGATTTATTGAAAAGCACCTGTTGTGTGAGGTAAGTTAATACACATCCAGACACAAAACAAGTCCCATTAGGCCCTCCCTATGAGATCTGCATTCCCAGCAGCAAGTCCCATGGGTGTGTTGAACAATACTCAACTGCAGCTTCACCTTCACACCCACTGCCGTTACTCCTTCAGCGAGATCTCCAACCTCTCGTCTCTGGTGAAATGAGACACTGGCTCTTCTTTGTTTCAGACAGCAGGTAAGTCCATGTTAGAAGGATTGAGATTAAAATCATCACACATTAGTTTTTGAGCTGTGTTGGCCAGAGAACTTATTTTGACATAAATGACTATGGCCCATATTTATGTTACTACATTTTAAAGTACATTCTTGCACTGATTGATCTCATCTACTTAATGTCTATATGATTGTCACAACCGGCCGTGTGGCCATGACAAAGACGGGAGATGCACACAAAGAAGTACATTTAAATGATGATTTTATCAAAGTAAATAAATAACTAAGTTAATTTAAAGTAGGCATAGTGTGTGTAATCAGTAGAATCAGTAGTGTAAGTGTGTGCATGAGCCGAAGAACATGGTGGTGTAGTGTTGTAAAGTGCAGCAACACAGAGCGGGCCCAGGTGTACCAGATCTGCAAATTACAACAGGTCTTCCACTCTGCAGCTCAGCCTCTGCCCCGCCCACCTGCAGGACCTGCAGGTTAGAGGGTTGTCACAATGATGAGCTCTTTCAGCTCATTGTTTTGGTTTTCTGTCCTGCAACTTTCATGTTGTGTCATCCAAATAAATCTGGACATCAGTAGGCAGCTGTTTTCAGCGCACTGTCATACCTGACGCTACCTGTCCAACACCTGTAGACAAAGTTAGCAGCTAGCTGCTGAATGTAGCATTTAGCTTTTAAAAGGTCAGATATTAAAACGAAGGCTCATGTCTCACTGTGTCTGCTGGATGTATAAATATGATAACATGTCAACCATATCAGCTTTATGAGGTGATAACATGTAAATGTGTTCTTCATATCACTTATTCTGTTCAACCAAAACTCAGAAAGGTCCTGACAAAGTTGCGTGAGTCAGCAATCCTCAAGATTTTATCTGAAGTTTTGGCTGCCAAAAAATGGTTTGATCCAAACATCAGAAGACTGTTCTGCTGGTGTGTGCATGTCTGTGTTTGTGCAGGTTGCGGTAAGGCTTTCTCTGGAATACATGTGGTGAAATCCATCGCAGAAGGAGGGGGGACAGTGTCGTGCCGGCGCCAGAGCAGAAGAGTATAGCACGAATGCAGTCTTATGTTTCCTGCTTTGATGTTTCGTTTTTTTCCCTTTGTGTGTGAGATATGCAATATGATATCAACTTGACTGTCCTTCTTTTCTGTCCTCTAGATCCTCAGCTTCATTTCAGGATGACCCACTTTGCAGCTTGTTTCCAATTTCCCGTCATCGTCTCCCATTTTTACTTTCTCACAAGAACCTGACCCAGAGTTCAAAGTGATATAACACAAAAACACTGAAGATGACTGACTGCTGAAGAGTTGTGATATTATTTTTCCCCATTCTTCCTAGCTCTATCATATTTCTCTTTTTGTTTTTTCTCTTTCTCTTAAAGTATACTAAAGTGAAAACATCTGTGTGTGTGTGTGTGTGTGTGGTGTGGACCCGACACCTCAAAGATGCAAAACCTTATGGCAACTTTGTGGTAGCAAACACACAGACAGACATAAATGCAGCTGATTAAAAATGCACATCTGTGACATCTCTTTCATTATTTCAGTTTTCCATTTCCATGCAGATATCTGACTGTTAAGAGTTGAAGTAAGCCAAGTGGGCAACCATTTCGCTATTTGCAGGTTTATTGCAGTTGTAAAGCAATCATGAAACAGACAATCACATACATATAACAGTTGGAATAAAAAAAACATTTAAATACAGATACACGCAGAGAGAAGAAAAGTTACTTCATTAAGAATATCAAGAAAATCTTACACAAGAACATGCGTACAAATATAAAGGCAGTGGTGTGGTGACAAAAATCAAAATGTGTGTGCATGTTTCAATAGACGATCTTAATGTGGCTACATGCAAGTGATTTTGCATGTTTTGGCTGAAAAAAATTTGAATATGATTTATATGACTGATGATATGTTGAGAGTTGGTGGTAGGTTTTGTAGTTTGCATCTTTACAGACAACAGGGATTCCACAGAAAAGATTCTGTTTGGAGCGTCACTTTCAACTCTTTCCATATTTGCAAGGATGCATTTTCCTTTCAAAATTCTCAAGCACAAACACATTGTGGCACATTTAAATGCACATACAGATACATGCAGTAGTGCCTGCACTAAAGCGCTTTGGTCTGGTCAAGTGTGACGCTGTGTGGAGATGAAAGGTTCAGTCAGTCCTGTCAGAGAAAACAGCATGAAAAGGCTACTGTGGAGTGAGAGAAAGGAGAGGTGGCCATGCAGGGCTGGTAGTGTGCAGACGTGTGCATGTTTCTGCAAAACAAGTGTAGTCCATGTATCCCATCATGCATCATCCTCCGAGCGTTCGTCGTTCCTCAGCCTCTCACGCTCTCGGTGCCGCTGGATGGCCCGCCAAATACGGCAGAGGACTCCGCCCCTGATGGAAAGAAGGGTCAGTCATGTTAGAATGATCTATGAAGGCGTCAAAAAGAGAAAAGAAAGACCAACTTCAGCAATTCTTGGAGGCTGATTTGAATACATACATAAATATATAAAATCTACAAGCTGTGCTACAATAAAAGCATGTAAGCTGCTGACTTTGCAGTGAGGTAGCCTGAAGCCTTGAGAAGTTTGTGACTCAAAATCCTAACTCTAACGGCTTTGTATTTTTACTACTACTTTTTAATAGCAGTCGCCAAGAGTAGCTGGATCTGACGTTCCTTGTTGTGACAGGGTTCATATATATGTGAGAGAGTAGATACCGTAGACGTAGACAGTGGAGGTCATCTTTGGTAACGTCATTCAGAATGTCAGTCAGTGTGTATTCCTCCAGCACAAACTAGAATACAACACACAGCATTCAGTTTAAGTCCACACTAAACATAATGTGCTCTGGTGGTGATTACAGTCGTAGAAGAAGAAGAGGCCATAAACAGATGTTTAAAAGCCAGAAGATACTCAACCTTATCTATGGTGTCAGCGTCTGCCCCTTGCTCTTTCAGCCAATCAGTGAGCTGCTTGTCCGGCTCGTGGTCCGCTGGGATGTGGAAAATGGAGGGAGGTGAAATGTCTGTTGAAAACAGCAGAGTTAGAGAAGAAGAGAAGCAGAACTAAACAGAAGAACAATGAGTCAGTGTGTTCACCTGCTGGTCTGTGTCTGACTTTGACCAGCTCCAGGTCGTGTGTTCTCTGCTGCAGTGTGGCCTTCAGGACCTGCTGGTACTCCTTCTCCTTTTGCAGCAGCTCCTCCAGCAGCCTGCAGGGGGCACCACAGAGACAGTTACTTTTGTTATTGTAAGCATGGAGAGTCAGACTTTATTCGTCCCACAATGGGGAAATTTCCCGTTCAGCATAGATACATAAAAAGCTATAAAAAGAGACAGAAATTCTTGTTGTTTTTGTTCTTGTTGTTGCTCAACCGTGGGAATTTAATCTCAAGATATTCTTAACTTCAGGATTCTGATTGCATTTCCTGGAGACGCACTGAGTAACAAAGCGCCCACTGTTTATTAACATCATTTCTGTTGGTTTGACAATGTACTAAACAGAGCAGATAAAGTGGATGCTAATATAAATATACTTCAGTGATGATGTTAGAGAGTCGACCAGCAGGTGTGACCTGATAAACAAGATCAACTGTTGCTCTATAGCCGAGCATGACTCTCCAACCATGCACAGGTTATATAGCTTCACCACAGTCATTCATGCCACAACAAAACAAATATAAACCATTCTCTCTTTCAACACTAAGTTGGAGCAAAATAAACAACTTTAGAATAAGCCACAAAAAAGCAAATGCATGAAAAAAAGCTGATTGATTTCGGTACAGTTCATTATTTTGTCGCTCCCGCCCATGTGTGAGTCTAAATCAAGATTCAAAAAATAAGGTTTCATAAAAGACACAAGCTAGAAATCATGACGTATGTAAACACAAAATAGCAATGAACAAAAATGAGACGTGAAAACAAGAAAGCTCGAGCTTGATTTGAGTCTTGAGCATAATCAAATGCGTTTTTTTATGCAGCTGTCTTTGCCTGATATCGGCAAAAATCAAATTCTTCTTCAGTGAGACTTCTATCTGATTAAAAAGATAGATAGATAGATAGATAGATAGATCCTTATTAGTGGCAACATTTAGATTTGTATTAGTGGTTAAACAGGGTCAGGTGAGGTTTTGCTGTGGATTTTGCTTTGGGATTTAGTGACAGTAACATTCAGCACATGAAGCCCTGGAGCTGTATGTGTGTGTGTTTGCAGGATTGCGTGTGTGTTTGCAGGATTGCGTGTGTGTTTACACATTCCACTTTCGCTCAAATGATTCACGAATGATGAGGGGAATTTCTTCAGCACAATTTCCATTCACACATTGTGGAGCAATTCTTCCGTGTGTGTGTGTGTGTGTGTGTGTGTGTGTATGTTTGCACGTACCTGTTGGTCTCCTGTTTGAGCCGTCCCAGCTGTGCACCCAGCTGACGATGTGAGCGCTGATGTTCGTGGGAGTGGGCGGAGTTTAGTGTGCTGACTGCGTAGTGGACGGGGTCAGCTGTCGTCCCTGCGTCATCAGCGTGTGGAGCTAAAACGGGACCGAACTCTGCTTCCTCTTCGTCCACTTCGTCTTCCTTCTCTGCTCCCTCACACTCTGACGCTGGGCCGAAGTGGGTCTGCAGCTCTGTGGGGTGAGAGGTCAAAGGTCAAGGCTGTGACATATCACTGTCTTTTCAGCTGTAGGACTCAGAGTACAGGACCACATGAATTTTAATACAAAGTTTCCTCATGACATCTTATGAATAGTTAATCTTGTTTTTCTGTATAAATATGCAGATAGAGATCAGAAAGTTGTGAGAGCCAAAATTTTGCATTTTGTCCACTAGATGGCAGTAAAAGCTCAGGTCAGGCTGCAGCCATGTGACCAGCTCACCTGGTATGAGGATGGTGATGGCAGCCTGTACAGCTCGGCGGATGATGTTGTCCATAGCAAACATCCAGTGGGGTTTAATGTGATGGTTCCTCAGGACTTTGTTTACCTGAAAAACATGGAGCTAAACTTGAAACATCAAAAATTAAAGTAAACACAAAGTTCAATTAGAAATTCTAAGAATTGTGGATTAGATAGAGAAATCAGAAAATTCATATTTATACTTAGAAGTGATTACTTTCTGTGTGTATGTGTGTGTGTGTGTGTGTGTGTGTGTGTGTGTGTGTGTGTGTGCTGACCGAGTCCTGGAAGCCGAAGAGCACCAGCTGTATCTGGTTGATGGAGGTGGAGTCGAAGTCCAGGTCCAGCTTGAGCTTGGAGATGGTGGCCGCCATGACGCGTCTCTCTGGGGAATGGATGAAGTCTCGAAGGATGCAGATGATCTGTTTAATGTGTTCGACGGACAACTGGAGTTCTTCACTGCCCTGTACACACACACACACACACACACAGTGTCTATTAGTGATAAAGTTTTATAAAGGAATGGAGTTACACCTTTTTAGAGTATAAAGTACATAGAGTATAAAGTATAAAGATAAAAGCTCAGGTACAAATAATCCTATGGATTTAAAGCCTCGTTTTAAATGAAAATTTAAAACATTGGTCTCTTACGCCCCCTGGTGGTAGTATCACAAAATTAACTGTGGTAGACAACAGTGCATGCTCCTTTTCTTATACACTGAGTTTTACATGAAAGGGTACTGTAACTCAAATTCATACAACCAATAGTGTAAGTGTAGTGTGAATGGGTTAGAGAAGCTGAATTGATGTGACCATACAGAAACTGCATATGTACTTGAACATGGCCACATCTTACATCAGCAGTGCTCAAACTGTGGGGGCATAGAGCCACTGCAGGGCGGGACGCAGGTGACCAGGGGAGAAATATGAAGTGAAACTATGTAGAATTAATATGTTTTACGTAGAGAAGATAAAGATGATGCTGATGCTATCGTGCTGAACTTTATTTCATTAAAATTCAACTTGGATCCTTTTTCATTAGTTTCCTCCCCTGAACTTTTTTCGGCTTCTGAAGGTGGACAAGACAGAAGAAGATTGAGAACCGCTGTCTTACATAAATCTCATGTAATTCATTTTTGCAGATTCTTGTGTGATCTTTTCATTTCATCCCTCTTTTCTTGTTTCCAATCTGGACTCTACCGATGTGAACTAAAAGTTTTGATGAACAGTAACTTTTTAATGACCATAATTATTTGAAAGAGTAGTTATTTGTAGACTTGCACATTATTGCATATTTAGATTAAGTCCAATTACAGACATGTTAGTTTGTTGAAATTTGATGCTGCTTTCATTGCTTCATTGCACATTGACCGGTCATATCTGTGGCCCAGTTTATGACTTTTAGTATCACCTCTAAGGAACCGTTCACGTCAGAACTCTTCTGTGCATAGCAAGAAGATTATTCACCGGTCTACTTACTCACCTTTTATTCACTTTGGCTCTTGGTGTGATCACTCACATCTTTGTTAATAAGTAGCCAACTATCATCACAAGCATAAAAACACACCTGGATGTGGTTCTCCTTGAGGTTGGAGATGACCTTCGCCTGATCATCGTTGAGGACCTTGAACAGAATGGCCCGTCTCTCACTGTCCTTCTTCAGCAGGAACAGGCCGCTGTCCCTGTCGTCAGGGGAGGGGGGGGCGCTGCGGTCCTCTGAAACCGAACCCTCATCTGGAACACTGCTCCACACACACACACACACACACACACACACAGTGAGTAATCTCACTGCAATATAATATAAAACTGATTAACAACTATGTGACGCTCCCTTCAGTTTATTTACAGATACAAGCCTCTCCTGGCTACTATGTGTGCCCAGGAAAGTGCACACACAGCATGAGTCAGTGTGGCAGGAGCGTGCACGTATGTATGCACACACGCGGCAGATGTGCGTGTGTTGGTGCGTGTGTGTGCTCAGCCGCCGACTGAAGCTCATAAAATTATCAGAGCTCATTATATCAGTGTTGTAAAAGGCAGCAGAGCGCACTGTGAGCACGATCAGACCACCTGCCACCCAAACACACACACACACACTCATATACTCACCCACATACACACACACACACACACATCTTTTCACAGGATCTGTGCCAGTGAGATTTAGTCTGCAGTAATATATAGTTTTAATATAGTATCTAATACATTCAGAATAAGCATGTCTGTCACATGTCTGTTACTGTGGAAGTTGAAGTGACCCAGCTCGACTGAATGAACACACACCTCAGGTAGTTGGAGTTGGGGGGTTTGAGCATGTTCTCGGAGCCGGAGCTTTTCTTCTTCTGGAAGAAAACGTCGTGTTTGGAGTCGCAGTCCGGGCTCACAGAACCGTGTTCGCTGCTGCTGCTCCCGGTGGCCTCGCACTGCAACTGCACCGGCAGGGCGACGTTGTGTATGTAGTCTGCAAAAAAAAACATCAGTTCAGAAATGGAAGGAAATGAATGTAAGTCTCGAGATGTTTTCATGCTCATTCCATATATGAATGGTTTTCTTTTTCCCACATTCAAGTGAATCACGTGGCCAAGGATGTTGGACCAATCGTCTTGTTGCTGTCAAACTTTATAACCGTATATCCATCGCGTTCACCTTCAGTTTTCATCAGAACTAGCTGTCTAATTGGTCCAATTCGTTCATCAGGAATCACTTCCAGCTTGTTTAATCTTCTTGTTCTTCCCCAGCAACTGCATCCAAATCCTTGGTGTTTTTGTCAAATTGAGACGGATGTGCTTCACGTGTATCACCTTTTTTAGAGGTAAACACCAGAATAATGCATTTGTGTGTGTTAACCTGGTGGTTTGAAGGCGATCTTGCTCTTCTTGCCCTTGGTGTTGTGTCTGACAAAGGTGTCTCTGAGGAGGTCCGAGGCGATGGCTCTCTTGTGAGGGTCCGGCTCAAAGCAGCGCAAGATGAACGACTTGGCCTCCAGGGACAAGGACTCGGGGATCTCTGGGTGGATCTTAAACATGCCCACCTGTAACAGAAAATCAGAGAGATCCACAAAATTCAACACAGTTACACTAAAGGATCACCTGTTTCTAACAAAAGATTGAAGATGTTATACCTACCTTAAACATGGCTGCCTGTGGTTCTCCCAGCTCATGAAAGGGGGGTTTCCCAGTGGCCATTTCTATAATGGTGCATCCCAGGGACCAAATGTCAGCCGGGGCCCCGTACCCTCGAGGGCCCTTATCAATGATTTCCGGAGCCATGTACTGCAGAGTTCCTGCAGACAGACATTAGATAACCTGGAACAACCAGATCTAAAACAAAAAAGACTCACAAACTGAACTGAGATTATCAAATGAACATTTTCTTTTAGAAATCCAGATATTTAGGTAAAGTGGTTTGTTTGGTGCATAAATTGCAAATTGGAGCAGAAAGGAAAAAAATCACTATCAAAATTGAACATTCCCGTCCATTTTAATGACTGAAGAGACTGAAGACATGATATTTGAGTTATTTTAGTCCCAAACAATGAGTTTAGACAAATAAGCTTTTGTCTGCAGTCAGTAATTCTGAACAGATTTGCCGTTGGTGGTCTGCTCTAAACGCTGATGTAAACAGTGAGAGAGCTATAAAAAGATGAAGGCGAGAAAGTGAACCAGCAGAGGAGAAACAGATAAGGACAGACACACACACACACACACACACACACACCTGCTAATGAAAGGTAAACACCCTTCTGCCTCTGCTTGATTAGCTAATCTAATCACGCGCCTCAGCGGCTGCTGGAGGAGGCCAGATGTCCGATGAATGTGCATGTTCGTATGCGTGCACACGGACTTTTGTACGCGCGTGTCTGAGTGTTTCCATAGACGCTGATAGTGGCTCTTGACATTTTGAGGGTCATTTGATATTTACACTCATCGTCTGCAGCATTTCTATGACTCCGCTTATGCTGAATTACTGTCTTGTGTTGTGCAGTTACTTTCTCTTGAAGCCATTAAAGAAACAGTTTCACCATTTTGTTTCAGACAAGTTGTTTAGTAAAGCTTCATACAGATGTTCACATTTAAAAAATGTACATGATATGTTGGAGCTCCATGGATGTATCATCATCCATGAAATCCTCACAACAGATTCAGAACCTGATTTAAAAATGTGATCTGAGGTTTTGGGACACGTGTATATTTTTGTGTACAAGATATTAGCAGGACAACAGAATTTAGTGTAGGAAGAAGAAGTGTAAACAAGTTACCTGTGAAAGTCTCTGTACAGGGGTTGACTCCTGCCAAACGCTTAGAGGTACCAAAGTCTGAGATCTTCAAGACACCACTGTAGGTATTCACCAACACATTGTCACCCTAATGGACAGACAGAGAAAACAGGTTCATCTACATTAAGGATTAATTCACTTTAAGGGAAAAAAAGTTCAATCAGTTCGTAGCTCAACCAGCTAGTTACTATCAATCAGTCCCACACCACAGGGATGTTACACTCAATCAAATCCCAGACTGTGTTGTAAGAAGGTCTCGGTCGACGTGCTTCCGTCTACCTTGATATCTCGGTGGACGATCTGGTTCTCGTGCAGGTATCGGAGCCCCTCCAGGATCTGTCGGGTGTAGAAGATGATGGTCGCCTCCTTCAGCGGGCCCCATTTAGATCGCAACAACGCCGACAGGCTTCCTGGAGAAAGGAGAGAAGGAGTGTCCAAAACCTATCATGAAATGGGAAGATGACCAAGCAGTTAGAGAGACCGCCCAGTAACCGAGAGGTCACAAGCATCGATCTCTTGTCCATCGTGCATCTGAGCTGTCTTTAACTTTCTTTAATATCTGCCTACCTGCACACGAAGCAGTATTTTTTTTTACATCAATATTGAGTTTCTAAGTACTGAAGGTTTTTCAAGCAAAAACAAGTCCACCGTCGTTCTCCCTCGTACAAACACACCTCCAGGTACTTGTTCCATGAAGATCTTGATGTATCCGTTCTCAGAAACTGAGCCCAAATACTGAACAATGTTCCTGTGCTTCAGGTACTTGTGAAGGGCAATCTCCTCATGAAGAGGTTGAGAGTATCTGATTCACACAAAAAAAAGAAATGTTTTCCTTTTATTAATCCAAATAAATTTTGCTTATATACTGTAGGGGGGGTAAACTTTGTCCTACCTGCTGTCTCTCTCAGGAATCTCTTTAATGGCGATTCGAACCTGGTTGCTGAGGTCTCTCCCAGCATACACCACTCCATAGGTGCCCCGTCCCAGCACCACCCTGTCCCCTGTCTCATTGGTGTCATACTCATACTGTGACACACCCAGAAACACAAGAATAGTCACACACACACACACACACACACACGAAAGAATATTTTGTGTATATTTATACCAACACCCCCGACCTCCAGTGTATCTCCGTCTCCTTCCCCCTCCAGCTCCACAGCGTTCCCCGTCCCATCAGAGATCATCTCTTTCACCATGGAGCAGAACCTGAGACACATTTACGTCAGACATCGTCACATTATTATTTCCAATTCACGGCCATCGCGTTGTGCTGGAATACAATGGCACATACTGTACGTACTGTACGAACACAAACGCAGACAAACACACACACCTACACAGACACATCTAGAGGTGTGTGTCCTCACCGACCGCACTGTTCCTCAGTGGAGAAGTAGATCTGGAAGTCATCGGAGTTGTCGTGGACGTAGAGGAAGCAGCAGCGCTCGTCGAACTTACTGATACTGAAGACAGCAATGTCACATTAGATGGAAGCTTAGATTCATCTTTTGTCAAGGTTAAAATTTAAATGTACTTAAATGTAACTTTTGGTGTGATCATTTATGTTTTTCACATTTTATTCACCTCCAGCTTTACATTCATACCTAATGCCTTTGATGGACATTGCAGTGAAGTTCCACTCATGGATCCCTTTCTGTAATGAAAATGAATGAAGTTTTTAATTTTTACATTTGTGCACAATGGTCACATATTTAACAGTCAAAGTCTAATTTTAAAAATGAACAATGAACAGAAGAAGAAAGCATGTGTGATGTCCCTGAATTCTTGAGAGTACCCAGCTTTCCATCCAAATCTAGAATTTCCAAAAATGGGCCAAAGAAAATGCAAATCAATGCACATATCCTTCCACGACCATTTTTCAAATCCTGAAAATGTTGATTGATCAAGATTTGATCAGCTGCTGGTGCAAATTCTCCAGTTGGGTGCTGTTAAACCATTGTTTAAAAAAGCACTAATCAAACCTCAACCACTGGAAAACCATGTAGAAATGTTTGTTTCTCATCACTCCTCTCAAATCTGATGTTTTTGTCTAGCTTGAGCGACATTTAAGTCATGTGCTTCATTTATGGTTCTTAATGATTTATTCTCTTAATCACATTTTGTTTTTATTGATAAACCATCTTTTCTACCTCAGCCAACCGAAAGGTGATGTTCTTACGGTTTCAGCGGGAGAAACATGCCAGATGGAGACGTTCTTCTCTTCAGCCTCGTTGTTAATGGACACATAGGAGGGCTGGTAGACTTTAGTTGGCTCCAGAATCAACACCTGGGAGATAAAACAAAAAGATTGACAGACGTGTTAGCATGTGTGCGTCAACATGAATATCCGATCGAGCATGTTGGAGTGTTTGTCTGTGTGTGTTTGTACTGGGAACCGCAGTCGATTTGTGGTGCCCTGCGTGGCCTCGACGATGATGTCCATCCAGAAGTTGAGTCTCTCCCGCTGAGGAGAATGTTCCACCGTCTGCTTCTTAAACCTCTGGATCAGCTGCAGGTTCTGCACCACCGACCGCAAATACCTGCGAGAAAAACCACAGGAAACAAATCAGAATCACTGTTTCCATTCAACTGAAGACAAAACGCAGACACACAGAATAAAAACTCCTTTGTGACGTGAATGTATTCACCAGAGAGGCGGCTTGAGTTTGAAGAGCTTCTCGGCAGCCTGCGTGGCTTTAGGGATGTCGTTAGCCAGCATACTAACAGTGAAGAACTGGCCCACGTCCCAGTAGTTATTCATCTTCTCCAGAGAGCCTTTACGTCCCAGCAGACTGTTCAACCTCACACCTGAGACATCAGATTATGAGTGTGAAAACATTGTACAATATTTATTCTTTTTTGACAAATTATTATAACAATTACAATTAACAATTATAACAATTATTTTCTAGCAATCTCTACATTCTTAATTTTAATTTTCAGAAATTCTTTTTGTAGCTTCACCAGCTTGTTTTGTTCGTGTTGACTTTGGATGCTATTATTGTATCATTAACTACTCAGCCTATAAATTTACTCTACCAAACCCAAAATAGAAAATTTCCCCATGTGTTGATGCTCTGAAACTAAACTGAGACTGATGCAGAAACACGGTTCCAGCTTGGTTTAGTTGTCCTGGTTTGACAATCAATCGCGACAGGTTCAGGTTCAGGAGCTTCTTACCTATTTTCCTCAGTTCAATGGAGCTCTCAAACTGTTGGCCAGCAACTATGAGGAGGACAGCCAGGTTAATACCAGAGTAGAGAGTTGGCTGCAGCTCGAAGCCCTTTCTGTACCTGCAGATGGGAGTTAACACAGATTTAAATAACAGATGCTGATCACATCATTTTGATAAAATGTGAAAAAGACTGTCAGCATTTATTTTAAATCCAACAGATGAGATGAAGAAGCCATGCAAGATTTAACATGACCTTCTGTGACTGGAACTGCTACCCAAAAAAATGCATTAAAGTGCAGAGTGTGTTCTCACCACTGTATCGCGTTGTCCCTGTTCTTGGTGTCTTTGCAGTCCGAGTCCAGGAAGATGTCCTTGTAGATCCGTCCACAGAGGCAGAACATGTCCGGCGCTGGATGTTCACACGACTGCAGCACCTGCAGCATCACTCTGAGAGCCTGCTCCCTGTCACCTGGACTGTTCCTCCTGCACACACATGCATTTATACATGAACGTAAGGCTCACAGCTGTGTGTTGAACTACATGGTACTGGATAAAACATCACTCAGGGAGAGAGCGTATTTTCAGAGCAATGGGCCTTAGGAGCAATTGCCATTTGTTTTTGAGATAACAGGCTGTCGGACAAACGGGCTTTCAGTCCAGAAGGAATGTTTTTCAGACTGTTGGGGTTTCAGAATAATGGGCTGTTGGATTAACGGCATGACACCAGCAAAGACAGAAGAAGAGTTACAAATAAAAAAGTAGTTATGATCTTTGCATTACAAAAAAAAACAGGAATAAAGAAAGTCAAAACAGCTCAAAACCAACAGTCACATTCTACCTTCATTGCTCACATAAGACAAAAAAATCCCCTTTTAGTCAGGGGTTAAGATGTTTGGCAGTGAAAGCTTCCTTTGGCACACCCTGCATGGACTCTGAGTTTGACTCCAGCTTCTGTTTACCTGTTGAGGGCGAAGGCGTAGTGGAACTGGATCATGGGTTGAGTGGCCAGATCGCAAGTCGGCAGCGTCTCCAGCGTCTGGACCAGCTTCACCATGGCATCATAGTCCTGGTGGTCAGATAAGGGGACATGATTTCTTGCCTTTCACTTGAATATGATGCATGTACGTGTTTAGCAAAGGATAAGTAAAGTCCACGCTGTGTGTTTGTACCTGTATGTCTCTGTAAGAAAACAGCAGGTTCATGACGATGTCCTGGGTGAGGACCTCCGTGTTGTCCATCCGGAGTTTGATGCGGGAAAGCTCCTTGGCCAGCTCCTCTCCCTGGTACTTCTCTCTGGCCTTCCTGATGTCGTTCAGCAGCGTGTCCTTGAAGGAAGCACTGCAGAAGACAGACAGTAAAAGGAGAAACAGTGAGATGAGAGAAAAAAAGTGAGTCATTATTAAATGGGGAGGAGAAGGAGGGAGACAAAGGTGAGACAAAGCAGGAGAATGGGAGATGCAAATCAAAAATGATGGCAATAATAATGGGGATGATGATGAGAGATGAATTGAAGTGACGCAAGCTAATGCAAAGATAAACACAGCTGCATGCTGGTCCCACCTCCATGTGAGTTTAATAAGGTTATTTATGCATTATCGTGTTTGAATGAGTCTCACCAGGACGTGACGTGGATGTCCTTCAGCAGGCTGGTGAAGCGGTCCGTCAGGGGGACGCAGAGCGGCCCCAGCAGGTTGTCCCAGCTGGGCTGCATGTACTCGCTGGCCCTGCGCTGGGCGTCGCTCTCACAGCACATGTACTCGTGGTTAGGAGTCACTATGTAGGGGATGAAGTAGTAGTTACCACTGGACGCCTGGAAGGAGAAAAGGTGGGGATGTTTAAGAAGAAAAACAGGAAGCGGAGTGTGAGCATCAGAGGGGCTTTTAAATGGTGTAGATATAACACAGCTGTAAATCAGATAAACACACATGCCAGGTGTAAAAAGAGTCCAGTTGGGGAAAAACAGAGTGATCAATTAGTAGGATCAGTACGAGCAGAGGATCAGCCACCACTGAGAGTGTTTGATAGCATCATGATCACATCAGCAAGTATTAAGTATGAACTAATGCTCACAAATACAGCGTCTCTGCTTTCAAAAACAACACTGTTCTCCACGACCTATTCATGAAGATTAGTAACAGGTGATAAAGGTGATTGAAAACACTTTGGCTAAAATGTTCAAGACTTCAAAAATTTCACATCATTCTAAAGTTGAGGATGAGCAGCCTGTTCTGAATGCAGGATATGTGAACTTGACGTCTTCCTGCAGAACAGAGCATTTTATCATCTAATCTAAAAATGGGATAGCAGCTTTTCAAGTTCTATTTTCACAGTGACTTATTACACAGCTAAAGTCAAGATACCATCATCATCAAAATATGACCTGCAAAGTGTCCACGGCCAAAACTCATTTGATCCTTCTTTGGCTGAGCCCCTCATCCTCATCCGTGTTTGTTATTATTATTAGTCTGTGAGGAAATCTCCCAGCATGCTCTGGTGCAGCATGGTACCTACTTTATTTCGCAGTCCAGAGCCTCTGTACTCTGGAGGCAACTGAACCCAGGGAAAACCTAACGCTGGAGAGCGAGTGGCCTTCTCCACACACACACATAGACACATAACACACACAGTACATTAAAATCAGATACTAAAATGAATAGGCGCCATTAATACAAGAGTCTATTTGAGGAGTGTGTCGTGTGTTTTTGCACGTGTGTGACTGTGCATGTGTGTGTGTGAAAGAGAGAGAGAGAGAGACTGAAAGCAAAGCATGTAGATACACATTCCTGCATGCATCTGTCCATGACAGGACAAACAGCACTTGAATATTATTCCATAAATAGCATGAGACGGTGTGTGCACATAAATCAGTGCGAAACACACACACACACACACAGAAACTTACTGTGTTTTTCTGTGCCACCATGTCCTGTAAAGAGAGAAAAAAAAGAATAAGAGAATGTATTTCAACACTGGAAAGAGGAGCCACAGTGTGTATTGTGTGTGTACTCTTGAGTTTTACTTCCACATAACTACTTCAAACAGCTGTTTCCTCCTGGCAGCATGGAGCAGGACAGATTGTACCACACACACACACACACACACACACTAGTCTGTAAATAACTTAGAGGATCATTTTGTCCTAAGGAGGTGCGAAGGAATGGCATCCGTGAACTCTAAATACACCGAAAGAAGATTCATAGAGGTGTGTGTGTGTGCGTGCGTGTGTGTGTGTGTGTGTGTGAGTGTGTGTGTGTGTGCGTGCACCTTCAGTGACTGGGCAGTGTCAGGGTCAGTGTCATGGTACAGGATGACGTTGTTGGCCATGTCGAAGCTCTCCCTCACGCCCAGATGATAAAACAGGGAGGGCTGCCGGAACACGTCGCTCATGTCCACGACCGCGATGTCTGGAACGAAGAAGAGGAGATGCCGACAATCACGAGGAAGTCCATAACGGTGGTGACAACAAAGACCTGTCTGACAACTCAAGATTTAATGTAAATACAGTGAGTTTCTTAGTACAAGTGTGCAGAAGGAACCTACTTTGAACCAATCAAGAATTTCATGGAGCTTCTATTTGTCTTTCTGTTGTTTCTGCCTGGAAGCTCTTTGTTCCTCATTGCATTGCATGTAGACTGAAAAGACAGGTGAATGTAATCTTCCCCTGGAGCTGATAGTTTTCATGATCTGCACACTCCAAAGGAGAGAGGCGACACTCAGCACAGACGCCTGAAGCGCGCCAATTTACATGAGTCAGTATAAAGAAAACAAGAACGCACCAGTGTGCAGAACTGAAGAAGCACATTTTATCCTGGGGCAGCTTTCATCTACAAGCAGTAATTGTACACCTCTGATCTACAACTAAGTACTGCACAAGTGCTGTACAAGTACTGTACTGACAGCGTGCATGAATCAAATGTCACTTACTGAGCTCTGCATACTGCTTTGTAATAAAGATCCAACAGCTCTAAACCATGCTCTCACACTCACAATGCTAACATGCAGATGTGTAGCAGGTATAACTTGCACCATGTTCACCATCTTAGTTTAGCGTCAGCATGCGAACGTTTGCTAATTAGCATTGAACACCAATTACAGCTGCAGCTTGGGGGAATGTCGTTAGTTGTGCAAATATTTGGTCATAAATTTTGACCTGGTGATGAAGCTCAATGGAAACTCAAAGTGATTACAGTTCACCCTCTGGGGATCAGAGAGGGGATCTGCACAACATTTCACAGCGAAACTAAAAAACACAAACCTCATGTTGATGCATGAAGAGAATCTCAGGGGCTCATCAAAAACATCAGCATACAGACATACATACAAAATTTCATCCCTTTTCAGACTTAACAACCGTTCACACTTCAGGTGGCCTCAAATCAACCAGGTGTTGTCAATGAAGTTAATAATTACCCCACCAGTCAGTTAGAACTGAAGACGCTGGATGAGAGGCAAAGTTGACTTAAACACTTAAATTGCTTCAACACAGGCAGCAAGTAAAGGCTTCATGTTTTTCAGGATTTCAACAAAGCTGTGAGACAATGAGGAAGTGAGAATTTAAACTGCCCTCTGTTTCCTATTTAGTAAAAGTCTTCTCCAGCAGAGTGAAAATTGCAGTAGGACACTGTAAAACCTAAATAAGAACAAAAGTCAATCATTAGCAAACAAACTGTGGTTACTGATAACAGTTTTCTGAAGTGTGTCTGTTTACCTGTGGAAGGATCCAAACAGGTGTTTTTTTTTTTTTTTTCAAAAAGCATCAGCAAATGATCACATTCTGTTTTATTTATGTTTTACACAGATTTCAAACTTTTTTGGAATCATGATTGTTCATCAGTAACATCTTTGTTGGAGAGTTGGATATTGAATATGTTTGTGTTTTATTTGATCATATCTGTTATATGTGGACAATAATTCATGTTCTGTTAAAGATGCATGATTTGATTTTTGACAGATGACAGAGAGCTTTTATTCCTTCTCTTATGACCTGATAACACAATGCTATTTTGGAATCAATGTTGGAAGTAGTAGTAGAAGTATTGATACTTGGTTTTGGGTGAATGTAGTTGCATTCAGTCTGGACACTATTTCATGATGCATTTCAAGATTCCTACGTGCTGTTGAAACAACTTTTGTGCAAACACATGGCCGCAGTTTTGCCCCAGTCTCCTCTCACATTGTCACCTGTTTCACTGTCACACACCTGCATCGTAGAAGCTGTCCAGCACCGACGTCTCTCCGAAGTCCAGCCTGCCGAAGGTGACCGTGGTGAGCAGGGCGGACTCGGAGTCGCAGGCTCTCTGCAGACCCTGCAGGGCTCCGGACTCCGGGCTGCTGGCCATCACCGACTTCAGCCCGTCGTTCAGGACGTAGACCACCCGCAGGGAGCGCTGCCGAGCCGGGGGGCTGGGGCTGGACGCCTCGCCCCTCTCCGGGACGCACGGCCCGGCGGAGTGCTCTGCGCCCATGTCGGCCACCTGCGCGCTCTGGCTCGAGTCCATGGCGAGAAGCTGTGTTTCTGCTTTATCTCCTTCCTTCCTCGTCCGGAGTGTGTCCTCCTCTCCCTCCCGTCGCCTCCTCTCTTCTGGCCCGTCCTCGCTCACCTGCGGCTCACCTGTCCGCTCCGCAGCGCGGCGCCGCCGGGTTTGTCCCCGCGCGTCTCCGCCTCATTAACTCCCATCATCCGCCGATTATCTCGCACCAAGAAGTCCGCTGCACCCAGACTGGATCCGACCAGATCCCCGAGACAGAGGAGGGGACAGACACGCGGAGACAATCAGGAGCTGCTGTCCTCGGTCTGAAATGTAATCTGTGTCTCTGCTTGTCTAAATATAAACGTGTGTCCTCCTGCTCTGCTTCTCACTCATGTTCAGCTCAAATACAATCAACACAGAAGAGTTTTCCTCATCACTTATTTATTATCATTGGTCAATTGTCTGTTTCTGTCTTGTTGTTTTAACTCTTGTTGTTTGTGTTGTTACACTTACATCCAGACTAAAGAAAAAGTTCACTAACTTAATGTCAAAACTTTCCTCTATTTCCACAATAAAACCCATAAACTCATGAAAACATGAAACAAGATGACCTAGTTTTACTACAGTTACCTGATCTAACATTGTTGCTGTTCACAGTGTTTTCAGCTTGTTCATGAATGTGTTAACACTGGACTTTGGCTGCCAGAGGACATCTGGGTCCATGTGTCTCCAGATGGGCTCAGTCTCATTTGTCCTTCCTGGAAACCAGCTGAAAAGATTTTAATACTTCCTAAAAGAAGCTCAGTCATTATCATCATTTTCATGTTGGTGTAAAAGTGTAAAATCTCAAAAGCTACTAAGACAAAGTGAGTCAGAATATTTACTGTAATTGTCTTATTTGACTTTCTTTTTATCTTTCTTGATGTTTTTCTTCTTGCTATGTTTGTTATGCCAAAGCAAATTCCTCAAATGTGAAAACCTACTTGGCAATAAACATCAATCTAATTGTGGTTTTAATTAGCTTAGATTTCAAGTTATTATAACTTAGGATATGAATAACACTGTTCCTATTGATTTGCACATATAAGTGTAGTTAAAATGGTTGAATTGGGCTAAATCTTTGCACGTCTGTTGCAGGACTGGAATCTGGACAACAGCAATTCACATGAGATATAAATGCAGAATGAAGCTTTTATAGTTCAAACAGAGCAAATGTATCAGATGGAAAAGATTGGAGTATCCTTCAGTGAATAAAGTCCGGCTTCACATCAGTGAATCTGAAACGTCTTTAAAAGAATATATTTTTGTGAAGCATCCTTGTTTGTTCTCAGGCTCTGATTGTTTTATTGACTGTCGTTTGTTCCACCAGTCATTTACAGATAAGGTGATGCCAGATGGCACAGCTCTAATTATTATTGATCAAATTAAGAGAGTGTTAGTGAACGGTTGACCCGACTCTGGGCCTTCGACTAACAGATACTGAAGCAGTTATAAAACAAACCCTGAAGATTCAGCTTCCACATCTCTGATATATCATCACATCATCTGTTAAGTTTATATCACTAACTTACAGCAAACAGGTGCTTATTTACACATCCAGCAGATACTGAGCAAAATTATCATTCATCTAGAGTCGTGTTTGAATTTCGGTTCAATATTCACTCTCAGCTGTTTTTGGTCTCCACCAACTGAGGGAATTATCTTTCTCTTTAGCTGCTAAATTCTCATTTCATTGCACATTGTCTCATTGTTTCCACATTGCCATTTGATGCATTATTATAAAAATCTAAATTGTAGCTCCTTTAAATAAGTTTTATTTCCCTGTCATTTAAAAGGCTCCTTTTAAATGAGGGCTTTCATGTTTTTCTTACATGTAAATAATGCTGTTGCAGACATTCGTCAGTTGCTGTTCAATCTGAATCAGTTACTTTCACTTCTCTTTTTGTTCACTCAGACGATCAGTGACCCGAGAGCGTGTCCAGTTTCTGCTGCTCTGCAACTGTCATCCATGCAGGAGCACATTTCTCTTTTTTAAAAAACAAAACATGCACACATACAGTACATAATAGCATCTTTATTACACTGAAATATAAAAGTATATATATTTATCACTATCCTGGAGAGAAAGGACCAAGTCAAGAAAACAACTTGTAGCCTCAGTTGTAGCAGTTTTCTCATTGTCATAAGAAAGAAAGAAAGAAAGAAAGAAAAAGATTTGGACTCAGAAACAGGAAGGCCACAGTGACGGGTTGCCATAGATTCTGTGCACATATAAGGAAGGGAGGCAAACAGCCGTACATGCTGCCACACATACATGCACACACACATTTTTATCCTCCGTTACCTGTGAGGTCCTTTTACCGACTACATTCCTCGAACCCTGTCCTCAGCTTTACCTTCATCTGCTGCCAAAAGAGCACCAGAAACATCAGATGCACATAGGTTTGGATTTTTACGGGGAGTGATGCGACCAGCACAGATGTTTCTTGAGGTTTCTGGAGCCGTGAAGCAAAAGTGCAAAAGTGAAAAATGAGAAGTCAATACTCTCCATGCAGTGACATTGATTTTTCTTTGCATAAACTTTTCATTTGCAGCCAAATATCAGAGGGCAGTTTTGGATGTTGTCACAGGTGTGACATTGTGGGAAAGATGCTTCTCTGCTTTCTTACCGAGTTAAACGAGAAAATTGGCACCACTCTTAGGTCTGTATGGTAAACACGATGCTACAGCCAAAAAATGGTCAGCTTAGCTTAGCATAAAGACTGCAAACAGAGGGAAACAGCTAGCCTGGTTCTTTGAAAAGCCTACCAGCACCTGTAAAGCACAATAAGTAACATCTTATATCTCTTTTTGTTTCATCCATGCAAGTGTAAAAGTGACAATTTGTGGTTTTATAGACTATTTCTTGGCTGGACACCAAAACATTTTTACAGCTTTTTAGTTAATGGACAAAAAAATCATGTGTTAATTAATGAGCTTTAGATGTGCTGGCAGGCAGATTTAGTTTGGACGGACTAGAAGTTTCCCCTTGTTTCCAGGCTTTAGAGTTAATTGGCCGCTAGTTTCAGATTTAGTGTATAGACACATGTGTGATATCGACCTTCTCATCTTGCTCCCGGCAAGAAAGCAAATAAGCATATATTGTATTGTTGCTGATCAGGGAAAGAGTCTGGATGTGCTTCTAATTTTAACTTCCCAACAGGTGGAATATCAGACTGCAGATTAAAAAGTTATGACATTAAGAAGAAAAGGTTTGGGGATATATGTCCAAATGCAACGAGCTGTTAATGGCTGATGCTTCAAAATCACCCGCCTGCAGTGTACCATCGAAACATCAAGCTCAGGCTGCATCCACACTAACACCTTTTCATTTTAAATACAGTTTTCATTTCACACCCGTCCAGATTCTAACACAGTCTTTCAGTTTTCAAACTAAATCGGGGACAGCACCGTTTCCAAATGCCAGAGTAGTGTGGACGCTTGGTGTAAACGTAGCAAAAGTTTTAAAACAGAAAACATATTAGTGTGGATGTAGCCTGTGTCAAACAACGTAAGCCTAATGCTAATGATGTGCCTCAAAGTGAAGGCTCTGATTCGAACCTTAATCTATCACAATGAAAAACTCAGGACCAAAAACAACCTCACTTTAGAAAAATGGCCCTATTTTGCAGGTCTAAAACTCCAGTCTTCACGTGGATGTGAAATAAGAACCCACTCACACACACACAGATAAGAGGCGAAGGCCGCAGAGTCGACACAGAACAGCACAGAGGTCGTCTGAACCGACCGGGCTACGAAGGTCGAGTTCCAAGTTCCCTTCGCGCTCAGGAACAACGGGTACCGGCGAGGCGGCCTCGGCAGCTGCGGCTCTGTCGTTCTGCACACAGCCACGGGCCGGTCAGTCAGTAGCAGTGGCACAGCAAGCTTCGACAAGATCGCAGTAAACTGAACAGAGAAGCCTCTTTAGAAGGAAAATAAAGAAGTAAACACAGGATAAGGCGGCGTCGGGGGGGAAGGTGGCTGATTCCATGGTACTGTGTCGTTGCTGATGTTGATCGTGATGATCATTTGGCACAAACTTTGTTTTGGCTGAAGTGTCTCGGCCAACAGCGAGAATGTTTTCAAATGTTGGCCTCCGTCCGATGTGGTGATCAGAGTGCGACGAACAGGATGATGTATCTTCATTTCGACAGGCTCTTCTTTATGTGCTCTACTTCCATCTGTCACACAAACACAGACATATGGTGATTTCATTTGGTTTAACAACTAAACACATTTGGCTGCTGCTCTTAAAACCACTTCTGTTAGATTAGTAGAGAGTGCTTCATGCCTTAAAGAAAAATGAGTTACTTTCATTATAAATTAATCTGTTAATTATGGATAGGATAGGAATTTCTTCGAGGGCTTGTAGAGAGTTTTCTTTGTAGAGCTGTTTTAGTTTAATGCTGTTTTTTTCCTCCTAAATAAATTAAACACTAAATAAAATAATAAATGTATAAACTCAAAATATATAAAATATCCTCTATTCACTTGTTGCCATTAATTACTGAACCTGCTTTGACACAGTCTGTATCTGAGTCTCACCTGTAAACTAATACGACTCTTCTTCTCATCATCCAGCGCGGTGGACAACTGCTTCATCTCCTGCCTGAAAACACAGATAAACACATGAGCATCATGACTCTGACACACCCACTCACCTATCATTGTACACACACACACACACACACACACATACATCCAGGTACCTGTGCTGGCTCTTCAGCAGTTCTATGGAGGCCCTCAGGTCTCTCAGCTGGTTCCTGAGTTCCTCCAGTGTCAGGGGGGTCAGAGGTGAATGCCGGAGCTCGGGGGAGGGGGTCAGAACCGAGGAGGAAGATGGGGAGGCGGGGCGATGGCCAGCGTTCGGCGGGTTCAAGACAGAGGGCTTGGCAGGAAGTGGTGCCTTACTGTCAGGTACCTGAAGGCAACACAGATCAGTGATTTTCAGAATTTATGAAACCATAGAGAAAGCTATGCCTAAAGCTAAGAAACCTAAGATCTAACTTGGCCATTCCACTTTAGTTTATTGAACCTTGAAGAGCTTCCAGGACAGTTTGGAAAAGAGTGATAAGTATATTTGTATGACTACTATTTCCAAAGTCAAGAATAAAGTTCATCTACAACTTCAGGACAAATTGTGTTATATGATCAAAAGCCCTAAAAATATTAAAGACTTGAAATGTTAATTAATAAATTAAGCAGAAACAACATTTCTTACTGATTGAACTCCTCTGTGATTTTAAAATTGTATTTAGCATTAAATATATTAATTATTACACTTAACATGACTGAAAATGTTATTGATTTTCTGTCTGTCAACAAACTGTAACTGTATCTAACATTTTCCAACAACAAACAGGATTTGCGGTTTTAACACTGCTCAGAAACATGACAGTCTGTGCTGTGGCTCCCCCTGCTGGACGAAGCGAGCAGTGCGAGGAGGAGCAGTGAGGGTGGACGTACAGAGATGCTGGGAACTCCTTTTCTCAGGGAGATGTCTACAGATCTGGGGAGGGACTCCAGCTCCTCCTTCCCTCTGTCCTTCTCCTTCCTGTCCTCCACTGCAGGCGAGTCCAGATCAGTAAGAGACAGAGAAGACTGCAAGAGACAAAAAAAAAAAATCACTACAGTCTGATTTATTTAGTGCAAAGTTCTAGCAACCTTTTTCTCAGTCTGTTTACTCACATATTGTCCTTTTTTGAGTTACTTGCACTTTGAGTATTTCCATTTTATGCTACTTCTACTCTACTACCTTTATTTGATCCCTTTAGTTACTAGTTTCTTTGCAGATTGAGATTAATAACACAAAATATAATGAACGAATGTTTCGTGCTTCAGGCTGACTCCAAACACACTTACGGGTGTGATGATCTGTGAGCGAGGCCTGCGGTCTGTGACTCGTGGCCGCGACGCCGTTGGATGACTCAGTTTCTCTGTTGACGAGACCACCACGTCCAGGTCCACGTCTGCACCTGCACACGTCAAGAAACACAAGATCACCTGATTATGAGCAGATGAAGTTTCACCCTGAGACAAAGAGAGAGCGCTCTGACCGCCTCTGAGGCACCATATCTTGAGCTCATTGGTCGATGCTCCTGTCAGTCAAACTCACCAGTGTCATGTGACCTGTCAGGGGCAGAATCGGGTGTCGAAGCCCCGCCCTCAGACTTGGGGCTTTCACACCTGAGCAGGTAAACCATACAACAACATTAGGCCGTGTATGCTCAGGGATATGTGGGATCTTTTCGTAAGAGCGTGTGTGTGTGTGTGTGTGTGTACTGACGCTAGAGTGGGCGGTCTCTCAGGACGCCGCGGGGGTTGGGAGGAAGAGGAGGAGCTTGTCTTTGGGGGGAGGGGTTTCTTGGGAAGGATAGATGGGAGGGAGGGCTTTGGGATGTCTCCAACCTTCACCTCTTCACCTACACACACAAAATCACACAAACACACACGGATGTTCAAAAAAAAAAAAACAGACATATTGTGCGACGTAAAAACACACATGTAAAGGTGAATGTGTGACTCAAACACGCAGACACAGACATGCATAATAAGATGAGGGCAAAGGTCGGAGCACAGTGATGAAGGGAGGAGCAGTAAATCCATCTCAAGAAGACTGAAGAGAAGGCTGTTAAAGAATAAAATCAGAAGAAGAAGAAGTCTGGAAACGGCCAAGGCTGCTAGAATGGGAGGAAAAACAAGGAGCAAAGAAAGAAACTGGAGACCTACAAAGACCAAAGAAGTATTAGTATTTGTAAGTATTGTCATGTTGTTTGTTTTTGGTTGATGCATGAGATTTAATTTTGCTGCGAAGTGATGTGTCATGAAACAAGAATTGCAAGTTGCTGAGATTGTGCTCTCTGGAAATTTATTTTAAGAATATTCTGATAAAGGAAGCAAAACCATTTAAAGTCACATGGCAAGAAAATATGTAAATAAAACTTTTTTATTCTATGTTAGATTTTATTTTTAAGAAAATAAGATCAGTTGGGGCGAGGATTGTTTATCTGAGGATCTGTACTTTATACTAATACTACTAATACCGAAGAGTTAATCCCCTCTAGGCCTCTCGATGGTCTTAGTTAAATTAAATAGATGAAGAACAGAAAGTTCACACACAGAAAATACAGGAAATTCCAAAATGACAAAATTGTGAATCAGGACTTTGTCTTTGCCCTTTTAATAATCATCTCAGGACAGCTCGGATTTATCTTGTGACCCTCTGGAGGAGGAGTTTGGGAAGCACTGGACTAAAAAAACCTCACTTTATATATAGTAATAAAAAAGTTTTTGCTGATAATACTCACTCAACTCAAATACAGAACTTTAAATCAAAACTTTTTAAATTGTTGTATTGGTACTTTTACTTTATTAAAGGATTACCATACTATGATCGTCACGAAGCAGCACTTCCTCTATCACTGCCTACTCTGAAAAGCAATCTACTCCTGACTTACTGTGGTCAAATATTGTGTGTGTTGCATTTGAAATATCTTTGTCAAATATATGATTTTTAATCAAGAAGACAAAATGAGATAGTTGCAGAAACCACAGTGCCTAAAGCTTCCTGTTGCACACTGAACAATGTTGACACCAGTTCTTCAATGAAAACTTTGTTCTTCCACTTTACAAAGAACAAACATGCTGCAAGTGATTTTTCTTCTGCTTTTGTTTCAACGTCCAGCCTCGACAGAAACCTACTGCATCCATTCACAGCTGAAAAACAGCAGCCTCGTCCTGTCTCACACTGAATCGCTCTTTCACGCCGCGAAGCTAACCAGCAAATGTAACACTGGATTAGTAATATTAAGCGTGTTAGTTATAGATCCGTCCAGCTGAACAGATGCTGCAGCCGAGCAGAGCCAAAGAGATCTGACTGTACCTCGATCCTGGTCTCTCTGTGGCAGATGTTCAGGTCGCTCAGGAGGAACCTTCTTGACCTCCGACCTTCTCTCTACAGGTCAGAGTTTACAGGTTTCTTTTTTTTGTTTTGTTTTGATCCATCTCTCTCAGAACGTACAAATATAAGAGAGCAGAGAAAGAGAAGATGTGAGGTGTCACTGTACCTGTGGTGTGTTTAGCTGACGGTGCACTGGGAGGAGGTGGTTTCTTTGGTCTCTGGAATCAGACACAGAAAAACACAAAAACACGTCAAGAATGTGTCGTGTGTTTGAGACCATCTCAGCTCCGAACATCGCGGTAAACAGAAAACTTTTGCGTGTGTGTCCTGGTGCCAACATCACCTCCTTCTCCACTTCTAGCAGCTTGACAAAGTTGTCTGGGAAAACACCTTGTCGTCCTCCGATCTCTCCCATCCACCAGCCTGCATCAGCACAGTCCTGGAAGAGAAACAGCTCAGTGTTTGGTCTGAACAGTTTAAATGCTCGCTGGGTGGATTCAGTTTGTGTCTGGATGCAAATTGTGTTTTCATTACCTGCACAAACAAATCAAACAAACCAAATGAGGCAAACAAGCAGACACACACACACACGAGCCAAGTCACACACACATTTACTGGCTTACCTTGGTGATAATGTTGACGATATCCCCCTCTTTGATTGACAGCTCATCTTCATTTTGTGCTTCATATGGAAAGAGGACTTTACATTGCTCCCGCCCTGCCGATCAAATCCAAGACAAAGCCAGACAAGAAAACTAAGAAATGAACCAAAAGTGAGAACCGAAACAATGTGAGTTTGTCTGTGAAGGATGTACCACTGTTTTCGATGTCGCAAATCTACCCAGAATATTTAGAAAAAATGGATTATCTTTCTTTCAGATTCAAAACAAAGAGCAATCAATTCCTAGATTTTGATTCTAACATTCACAATATCTTTTTCACAACATTCATATTTGCTTGTTGTTTGTAATCTGGACTTGATTTTTTTCCTTCAACACAGCTTCTTGATGCCTTTCAAATCTTGGCTGTCAGAGTTTTCCACAAGCACCCGAACACATCAAACTGGAAGTGTTTTCAAAGCAGCGGCTTGTCGCGACTACATTACAATACTGTGATATAATAAACATGGGAATAAAAGGAAATTCTAAGCATGAAAGGCAGGAAGTGAACTAAAAACTGCGGTAGACTTTGGAAAACAGTAGAAAGTCGAACAGTAAAAGGTGAATAAATGACTGGGTTAATCAGACAACCAAACTGAAACTCATGTCATTAATATTGTGGTTGTGTGTTGAATTAACAGTAAAGCTGTGACCTCTCACCTTTGGCTTTGCTGTCAGGTTCAGTCTTCATGGTTTCAGGGGCAACGTTTGCTGCTTTCCCCTCGCTGGCCTGAGTGAAGGACAGAGGACAGAAAACATTTAGTTCCAGACACATTCTTATAAAAACTCATCCTCAGACACGACTCCTGTGCACCTGCAGTATTACTTTGTAATCAGAGGTGCAGTTTATGTTTCGGTGTAACCGCTCTGGTTTGGTTTGGGACTTCCTGCGCTTACCAAGGTGAGTCTCGCCAGTCTCGACAGGATGTCGTGACCTGGTTTGGTTCGGCTCTGGCTGGTGTGATTGTGACAGCAGAGCAACACGTTCAGTCGCTAGCATTAGTGCAGGAAGTGACACCTGTGCATCTTGTGCAATGGCTTCCTTCCTGTCTAATCACTGGATGCCACTAAATTGTTTAAGCTGTTTCAAGTTCAATATTTCCAGTTATTGAATTCCACTGTCGAAACAATTCAATACAACAAACTGCTAAATTGCTCAAACACAAAACCCCAAAGAATGACTCAGTAGCTTTTGTATGAATCTAATGATAATACACAAGCTGTGGCAAAGACAAACACTACATCATAAAATTCAGCATTTTTATTACTTATCATTTCACTAAAAAGGTAGAAGAATAAGAATGCAGTTTTGTTTTGTTTTTTCCTAATTTGGATCATATTCGCCTCCACAAAGTTGCTCACAAGTCTTCCATGACTTAAAATCACAAATGATGACAAGTACAAATAGTTTCAGAAACACAAGGGTGAAAAATAAAAAAAATCATCCATCCAAAGACAAAAATAAACAACAATTACACTGAAATAATCCCTTTTCTCCAGCAAACGTCAGCGTCCCACAGCTCCAATCTGACCCAGCTAATTAGAGAGGATGAGATTGAATTTAGCACAAAAACCACAGAGATGACGTGACGATGAAGTGTGTGTGCTGTGTATCAGTGTGTGTGTGCTGGGTACCAATATGTCTGCTGCGTATGAGTGTGTGTGAGTGTGTGTGCTGTGTATGAGTGTGTGTGAGCTGTATAGGCTGTTAAAGGAGCCGTTGTTTTCCGGCTGGAGTGGATCCCTCGACAGTGTTTGTGGAACCAGGGTGGCTCTTCCACAGGAAAACACACACATACATTCACAAGACCCGGTCTGTCCCGAACACACACACAGCTCTGTTCTGTTCAACCCGAGAAAAAAACCCCACACCGCCTCCCCCCGCCAGCTTCACTCGTCTCCCTACACCCTTCCTCTTCTCTCCTTCCCGGTCTAATGAGGCCCATGTGGTGCCACAAGCATTGAGACATCATTATAACATCACAGAGAAGCTCTAATGTCCAAGTGTCACATGTTTCCGGGCGTCTGATCGGCAACGAGGACGGAGCAGCAAGAGTTTCTTAATGACTCAGACAGACAGACGTAAACCATTTTTAAACGTCACCACTTTTAGCTCGAAAAATAAAAGAAGAACTGGAACTGTTGTTTTAACTGGTCCTTGAGGAACCTCACACGGCCCTGGAGCTGCACTCACTGTACTGTTCATCTTCCAGCTCTGCATCATTGTAAACCAAATCTCCACCTGCAGAACCAGGTGTGACCACAGGCAGAAATGCAAAGCAGAGTAAATTCTGCGTGCTGTTACTTTACTTACTCTAGTGTTGATTTCACAAAGAGAGTGTGAAACAAACTTCCTGAAACACAACACTGATATATGATCAGTGGTTGATCAAGTACTCAGACCTTTCACTAAAGTAAAAGTAGAAATACCACAGTGCAGAAGTAGTAAAAGTCATGCATTCTATTTTTTGCTTAAGTAAAAGTATTAAAATCAAAACATCCTCAAAGTACAAAAAGTAAAAGCACTCATTATGCAGAATAGTCTGCTTCAGGATAATATCATGAATGCATTAATATACACATTACTTTAATATTGCAGCTGGTACTTTTACAACGTATAGGTTTTATCTTTTCTCATAATAATACATCATAATTCATTTGGATTATATTTCATATTATTAATCTGAATCTCCAACGTAAACTAAAGGTATAAAATAAATGTAGTTGAGTAAAAATGTACAAAATCTCCCACTGAATTTTTGTGGAGCAGAAGTATAAAGTAGCATAAAATGGAAATACTAGATTGTGCTTAAGTACAATATTTGAGTAAATAGACTGAGTTACCTTCCACCACAGATCAGAACGTAACACACATACGTAGAGAAGCTGCTTATAGCTGCAATTAGAACATTAAAACAATTTAGGTCTGCAACTAGCGAATAATTGTAATAAGTACAATTAGAAAGTAAGTAAATGTACTCAGTTACTTTCCAATGGTGCCTACTATCACCTGATGAAGTTGTTATGGCAAATATGTCGGCAAACATTTGTATAATTACCCTTTTGTACGGTGGTGGAAACAGTAACTGCCTGCATCTGTGACACGATGTTAAGATAAGAAGATAAATCTTTATTCGTCCCTCAGTGGGAAAAAAATGTTGATGAGAGTCGTGAGAATGAACCAAAACGTTAAAGTTGTAGGCCTCAAAACCAAAACTACCAGCTGAAAGACACTAAAACCCTCTAGAGCTAAAAAGATGGGGGATAATTCTTTCTACTTGTCACTTGGAGCACATTTTACATAGCTGATTTATCTTCTGATATTTTTTTTTAAATTTGACATTCAATGACAGAAAACATTTTTCAAAACACAACAAGGCCAAGTTAATTCCTGTGAGTCACCTTGCTCCTGTATAAAGTACAGACAGCTTATGTACTGTGTGACACTGCGTCAGTGCACCATCGCCTTGTTCTCTGTTATCACGAAATTAACTCCTCAAAGACACCAAACAGTTCTGTGCTTTCTTCTCACTGATAATTGATTCAGCACAGGCCTCCATTGTTCTGCCGACTGTGAGGAAATAAGCATTGTTCTGGGCGAATCCACAACAGATTTCTTGGTTCATTGCATTTAAATGCCCAATAACTCAAACCAGAGGGTGATGTGATGACGAAAGTGGTGATATCTTCTTTGCAGAGCTCACAACATCAGATTGATGAATAGAAGAACTAAGAAACATATAGTTGAAACTTTGAACTTTGTAGGGGAAACCTATAAACTGTACCAGGCTGAGAACGGCCTTTTCTATTACACCTTGGAAATCAGCCAGTCGGCCTTTTGTAAAACATGTTCGTCTTATGATCTTATTCAGTTATGGAAATTCTTCATTTTGTCCAACCATAGAAAAAAGCCTGATGGGTGACCCTGTCTTAAGGATGGATTTCCCCTCTTAACCTTCACACTCTCGACTTTTGTTTTACAGCGAAGACTCTGCTGATCCCACAGCTGACTTTGACTCACCACAAAAGAAAAAAAAATCTCTTACAACTTCTCCTTTTTCTGACACGAGCGTCGGATGTTGAATACTGGTACAAAAATAATCCAAACTATCATTGTCAGCCGGCAAAAAAAAGCACAGGAAGTATCCTCAAATTATCATTCAGCGTGCGTCTGCGCAACAAGACACACAACACTGCCGCAGCTGCACCCGTGTAATGTACGAGCAGCTGACCTTCCAGTTCAATTACAAGTTGACGTGGCTTCACATGACTCAGCGTCCCCGTCCACCCCCCCCCCCCGGTCCCGGATGGAGACTCTCTGCTGTCACCTCCTCCAGAGCCTCATTAGACAGCAGCAGAGAGACTCGTCTCACCATCGAGCAACATAACAGCCTCCCGCTCAGCAGGACAGGCTGACAAACATCCCTCAGAGCAAACACACACTGTTACATGTCTGCAGGAGCCACAGGAGGGTTTGACCACCGGTGCAGGTTTTTAAAAGCTGGTTTTAAATGCAGGTTTTTGTTTTCTTCACTCATTTAATTCATCTTATTTTTAACCTTTTATCCCTCTCATTTTCAGCTTTTCTCTCTGCTTCACGTGCACATTTTCAAGTAATGTGGTGCAACTTCTGCGGCGAGAGTTTCAGGTTTGGTGTCGTTGGTGAGGTTTAGGTTTCCTGATATGCAATGCAGAAAACACATTTTTTATTTAGATTGCAAAATAAAGAAAATAAATAATAAGTCTGTGCTTTCATAAAGAGTTTTATGTCTCTTGAAGGTCAAAATGAAGACAAATGTTTTGGGGGAAACACTCAATTTCTTATCTCATGAACACAGTGAAGTTTATTGATATGACATTAAAGGGTCAGTTCACCAAAACTACAAAGCCTGAAAGCCCACACTGTGTTCCTCCTCGTGGTGTCGGACCATGCAGACACTTTTGGTTTTACTTGTTTTACTCAGATACATTTCAGAATTTTAAGAAAATGAGTTTTTCCTTTTATTCCAGATTCATAAACTTGAGTATTTTCATGACAAAAAACATTTAGTATTTAGTGTTTTACCCAAAACATTTTATCTCAGAAGGGAGTGACAGCTCTTCAAATAGCATTTGGACCATCATCAGACAAAAACCTCTTCACAGAAACACAGACTTACACATTTTTTCCTTTGTTTTGTAATGTTGTAATTTCACATCAAACAGTGCACATTAACCAGAAAGAGCTTTGAGGTTGAGAGATGAAGAGAGACAAAGAATGAAAACACAATAAATCAAATGGGTGAAGAAAACAAAAATCTACATGGAAAGAGAGGAACAGAGAAAAGTTGACCCTACCGTCCTCTCCTCTGGTTCCAGTTAAACACAGACAGACAGACAGACAGACAGTCGGAGCTCCGGCAGCAGCAGCAGCAGCAGGAGATGGTGTGTGTGAAGATGTAAACGTCAGTGAAAAGCTGTATTACCTCCCCTCCTCTCTCTCTCTCTCTCTCTCTTTCTCTCTTTCTCTCTCTCTCTGCCCTGTGGAGCTCTCACTTCTGCTTTGCTAGTCAAATCCCTGCAGGATGTGTGTATGTGCATGTGTGTGTGTGTGTGAACATTAAAACCACTTCCTGTGCTGTAAAACTAAAACAGAGGAAGGGGCGGAGCCAAGACTGGAGACTTCCTTCCCCCACTACTCACAATGCAATGATCACAGTATCGAAAAATGTATGAAGTAAGTGTGTCCTGTGTGTGTGTGTGTGTGTGTGTGTGTGTGTGTGTGTGTGTGCCTCACCTTGTCCCCCTCTGAGTCCACTTCCATCGAGCGTGGTCTGAGCTTGATGGGCTGGTCTTTGAAGATGTCACCAAAGCCAAACCCTCGGATCTACAGGTGGATCAAACAGGTGAAGTGACACATGATGATGCTGAAATTTAATGCGACATTTAAAGGAACACTTCACCAAAAATGTCACGCTTAGACTTTTAAACGCAGACCCACTGTTGGGTGGGAGGGGCGGGCAGCAGCCGCCGCAGTCAGCTCACCACAGTAAACCACAGTTTATCTGCATGATCAGTACGTTCCAGACGCTCATGCTGTTCCCAAAACACGGCTGAATACACAGCTTCCATTTGTCCCTGTTGGCAGTTTGCATTTGCAACCTTGTGCAAATCTGGCTGTGTCTATCGAACAGCCCTGATTCTACAAAAGTTTGGACACTGTGTCAAATAAAAACAGAATGTGCAAACGAACTGTGTTGACTGATAACGGTTTTACGAAGTGTTCCTGAGCCCATGTAGCAATATCCTGTACCATCATGCGTTTGACAAAGTGGTGAACAAGAGACAAGCGTAAATTATCTTAAACAACAAAAAGGGTAGAAGTGTATTAATCACCTTCTTGGGCTGGATTTCTCCTGACCCTGTTTCTGACCGACTGTCTCCTCCATCGCTTTCACTGCCTGGACTGTCCTTACCTACACACACAAGACACAATACAATCATTTGCTGCAACACATTATTTATTTGAAAATTCAAACATCAAAAGTCATTAATGCTAGAACCAGAGCCAGTTCATATGTGGGCGGCTTCTCACTATCTGATTGGCTGAGACTCACTGGTGCGGCCGCGCAGCTCCTCCTGCGAGGTGGGCGTGTCCACGGAGGGCGTGTCCGACTCCGTCAGGATCTCTTTGGTGAAGTTGGAGGGAAACATTCCAGTCTTCCCATTTAGAAGTCCCTCCCACCAGCCCTCCTCCACCTGAACACACACACACAGTGACATACACAGAAGCCGAAACAGACTTTTACACCAGAAGAGCAGGAAGTCATCAGGTGACACTGGCTTCCTGTCAGTCAAAGAAAGTGAGTTTAAAATATTACTGTTGGTTTTGCACTGAACGGTTTAGGGGAATTCCTCTGCTGCTACAGGACGTCTCAGGTCTGGTCTGGTCTCAGGTGTCCCCAGAGTCCAAACATAATACAGAGAAGTAGCACTGAGTTTCTACGCATCACACACCTGCGACAAACTCCCAGAAGACTTGAGGTTCGCTTCAACTCTCAGTTCTCAAAAATCGAGCAGTAACTATGTTTTTGTATTTGCCTTTTAGTAAGTTAAATTTGGGGCCCTTCATTCACATCTTGCATCTATCTGTCTACAGTGTCAGCAGCAAAGCTAACAAACTACTACAGATTACAGATATTTCAGCATTTTAAATTGGATTTCTTAGACTGATAATGATATTTGAGAGTTCAAAAAATCACACATACATCAGCCAAGATTTCTTTTATAACATAATCACACAATATAATCTGCCTATTATTTACTCTATTAATCGGTTATAGTTTTGTCTATAGGAATAGTCTGTCCTCTTTCCAGTCTAGCCACGCTGTGATTTTACATTGATCCCCCTTTATCAAATCGAGGATCTACAGTTAGAGGGTGTCATAAACTTTGCAGATTGTAAAACCCCCATGAGGTAAATTTGTGATCTATGATATTGGCCTATATAAATAAAAAATAATGAAAAATTAACATCATGATCTTCTTCTTGTTTAGTTTTACTGGCTGTCTAAAACCCAAAGTTGAAAAATCAATATTAACACCCAAGAAGCTACAAGAGTGAATGTTTTGACATTTTTGCTTCAAAAATGACTTAAATAATTAATCAGTTCCCTAAATAGCTGCAGATTAATTTACCTTTAATCAACAACTGGATTAATTATTAATTATTCCAGCTCTAGTTCCCTTATGACATATATAAACCTGTCAGCGCTCTCTGGTGGACAAACTATGTCATGGTGGCACTGTTTCTAAATTACAACATCTTTGTCATCTCTTCTCACATATTTATGTTCTAATGTTTTTCACCTACACATCTCATTATAAAAAAAAGTGGTTTCTTAAAAGAAACCTTGTGTGAGTCCAGTGAAATGTGTCTTACCTCTGCTATGATCTCAATGACGTCTCCTATTTTCAATTCTAGCTCGTCTTCATGCTGAGGCACGTAGCTGAACGCTGCTTTACACCTCCGCTTACGGATTTGCTCTCCTGTAGTGCACACACACACACACACACACACACACACACACACACACACACACACACACACGAAAAACACACATAAGCATATTTCAGGCTCACACACTGATCCATAATCCATGACTTACAGTGACTGAGCAGGTGTTCACTGACTTATTAAAAGCCCTCACAGCTGAAGACAACACTGACCTCTGACATTTCAATTAGAGGACAGTCTTACTAACCAGCAAAGCCACCAAATGCTTCACACTGGCCTTGCAGTTGTTTGTCTTACACTCATTAGCCTCCTCATTACTCTTGACTCATTCCACACCAGCTGGGGCATTAAGATATGACCCTGCAATTCCCCGTTTGTCCACAAGGTGTCACTCCTCCACATGATAAATTTTAAGGGCGTGTGCATCTGCAGTGATGGAGGAAGTATTCAGGTCCTAAAAATAAAAGTAGTAAGTCTACACTCATTCATAACAAGTAAATGTCCTGCTTTGAAAATGTTACTTAAGTGAAAGTATGTAAGTATAATGAGGAAAATGAACTAAAGTTACTCAAAGTAAAAGTATTCAATGGGGGAAAATATCTATATTATATCATTAGATTATTTATTACTCATGCATTTACATAAAAGTATGATTTTACGGTTACAGTTAGTTGAGGTGGAGCTCATTGTTAACTATTTTTGGATAAAACTTTATTAATCTGCTGATTATTATACCCGGTAACATAATTAATAAAAACAGTTCATTTTTTCTGTCAGTTAATCAATTGACTGATTGTTTCAGCTGTATTTGTAAATTTTCTTGTGCAGAAATCTTAATTTGTAAAGTAACTAGTAACTAAAGCTGTCAGATAATTGTATTGAAGTAAAAAGTATTAAAAAGTATATACCTCTGAACTGAAGGGAGGAAAAATAGCGGCATAAAAAGACAATACTCAAGTACCTCAAATTTGTACTTTAGTAGTCTCATGTTAAATTCCACCACTGTGAATATGTGTGTATGTTGAGTGTCTGCACATGTTAGAACAGCGAAGATTGCTTGACCCAAATCCTTCCTCACACTAATAGGATCTATGTTACTACTGAAGACTTAAACCTGCCTAATGACCACAATGTATGAATGTATGTGACTGAGTGTTTGTGACTCAGTGTGTGTGTGAGTCAAGTACCTTTCCTGCCCGGTCGTACGCCCGGGTCGGACACAGGACTGGCTCTTCCATTGGAGAGGTCAGACCTGATCATGCTCGCCTGTCCTCCGTCCCTCTTGGCTTCTTTCTTTATCTCCTGCGAGGAGAGAGGAAGAGGAGATGATGAGTGGGGGAGGAAGAGAAGGTGAGGAAGGACGGTGGGAGAGATGGGACAAAAAGGTGGGCTCAGGTGAAAAAATTGTACGGAAACAGAAATAAGGCAAGAGTGAGGAAAGAGAAAGAATTTAATGAATCACAGCATTAAAGCTACAAACATAAAAATACCTCTTTGTCTAAATAGCAACTTTATTATAGAACTCAGACAATCTCAGATAGATTAAGATCTTTCAAAGTGGATCTTGACGCCTACAAAACTATAAATAGCATAAAACAAACCTTGTTTACAAGGTAATTTGGTTTTTAAACTGTTAATTGACATCAAAGTATCATCGTCTGCCAGATTACATTCAGATTACATTCAGTCTTATTGCCAAAAAAAGGGTCTATGCTTACCTTTAAAATGATAATAATGAATGAATGTTTAATATTGGACCACTGCTATAATGTAGAAACTGAACAACTAACATTGGACAAGGAAGAAATTGTCAACAAATTTCTAACATGACTATAAATAATTTCTGTAAATAAGTCTGTGAATGAGTGAAACCAGAATGAAAACACTGATGTGTTCTGCCATAAACCTTCACATGTATTCAATAAATGCAAATCAGGTTTGTCAAACAGTATCTCTGTCGCGTACTGAGCTGCAGAGGAGCGGCAGTGTTAGACGTCAGTGACCCAGGTGACCTCTGACTGTTTACCTGCACACGACCAGCCGCAGCTCATAAAGCTCGGACAAACACAAACACACAAACAGACGACATCGCCTCCTCCTCCACGGCTGCAACCTTTGCTAACTCTCAGTCCGCATGACTTTCACTTGCATGAGGAATCACAAGACGCCATGCGAATCTGATCAAGAGAGCCGGAGAGACACGCACAGCGACAGAAGAATCAACAAGCCAGCAGATGGAGAGACAACAAACAGGGGAGACGTTCACATTCGCGCACAGAGGCCCGGAAAAACGAGACATGACGGTTCACATCTCCGCACCACATTCATCATGACACTGTTTCATAAGCCCTGGCCTGTGGCGAACGCAGCTCAGTGAAGCATACGGGCCCGAGTCGACTGACTCACAGAATCTAAGCCCTGACACACACTCGGGTTGTGTTTGGCCTGGTGTGGCGTGAAAGCCTTAATGAGCCTCTGAGATCCAAAAATATCAACAAGAGAAGATGTTTCCTCGACAAAAAGCTGAAGCTCATCTTAGACAAAGAGCCATTTTAGAAGCTACAAACATCGAGGACCGGATATAACACTGAAATAAGTGGGATTTTTGCGTCAACTTGTCAACTTACACCACAAATTTGGCACTTAGTAGAGAAGAGACTCACATTCTCAGTAGCTGAGAGGCCAATTAAATTCTGGGAAGAGGAAGTGACCGATTAAAACTTAAGGACATACTAGAAATTGTCCTTTAAACCACAACATGGGAGCATTTAACACAGATAGAGCTGGACTCGCCAACATGAGGCTTCTTGGTGCCTTTAAGTCCAAATCCTCCACACCTCCTAAACTAACTAACTCTGAACAAAACCACAGTGATTCTCAAATGCAGACAACTGAAAGTAGAAGTAAGAAGACATGTATATAAGATAACTTTGGAGACAGGAGGTGCATTTCCTCTCTTTTGGCATAAGATAAATCTCCCCATACGTCCTGCTGCTGCAGCGTCTTTGTAAGAACCCAATCACGAAAATTTCAAAATAATAATAGTGTTGCATGGTAGAACTGAAACAGTATCTCGAGTAGTCGATCGGACAGTCAATGGAAAATGATCAATTTGATAATCTATCAATGTTTACGTCAACAAAAGCAAAGCCAAAAATGTACTGGTTCTGACTGCTCAAACCTGAACTGGTTTTGGTTTTCTTATGATTGTTAACTAAAAATCTTCAGACTGTTCAGACATTTTATAAACCAAAATGATGAAGTAATGAAGAGATAAGAGATAAGATGAAGAGATGGAGACAATGATGAGCAGATCAGTCAATAATAAGTGTGGTGGCACTGAACCAAAACAACAGTAAAGTTGGTGGCCGGAAAACCTCATCTGTCTATCTATCTATCACAGGTCGGTCACACAGTTGCTTCCTCTCTCTAACATTTACTGTTTGGTAAGTAGGCTAATGCAGCGTTAATGTAGAGCCAGGACTCGACATTGATTCTGCTGTCAGGCTGCAGATGGAGCGACTCTGACTCTATATCCTGCATTCCTTCATGTACTGCAAAAACAGATACGACCACATTCATTCAGACACAGAGCCACAGACTGACTGCTGAAAAAAAAAAAAAATCACTTTTAACTTGGGAGACTTCACATTGCCAACCTACACAAAAACCCACAGCGGCCATTTGTTAGCCTACAGCTTCTCATTTTATGAGTGGAGAAGCAGAGGCGGTGTTTAGTAGCTGTTTGGCTTCATGAAAAGCAGGGGAGCATAAATTCTTCGATCCATCTGTTATCTATTAGGGCTGCTTGTTTTAAATTATTAATATATTTGAGTTTGGAAGAGGAGACTAATCATTGTGTGGTTTTGCAAAAAGAAATGAAGGAGAGAACTGACTCTACTGTTCTTGGAGGCCTTTGTTACTACTTGGAGCGCATTCATGCTCGACTGCAATTCCTCCTGTGGGGATATGGAGGTAACCCAGAGTTAAAGGAAACCCAGCTGAAAAGAGGAGAGGAAGACAACATGATTCATCATATCTGAACAGGAAACACCTGCATAATGTACACTGCAGTGGTGCCTGTGTGTGTGTGTGTGTGTTTGTCTGACAGCAAGTATGAAGTTTACACCAATGCTTTAATGCTAAACATTGCTTTGTGTGCATCCCCGATCACCGGACCTCTGACCTTTTCTCCCACTCACAGATAATGTAAAACAATGCAGCGCAGCAGATTAACGACAAGGACACGTTCGCCTTGTTTGACCTACAAAAGAATCTGTAACTCAGATGCACAGAGAGAGAGTAAGAAAGGGGAAACAGAGACAGCTCTGCTTGTGAAATCTCCAGGAACAATGACGCAAAATATTAATTCCCCTCCTTTCATCAACCCTATTCATCATTGCACAACGACTGCTGGTCATACAGATACAGACAGACGGCTTTTACACAAGCTGATAGTGAGTCTTTAAATATAAAAGATATGCACACAGTGAGGCTTTTTGGTTTATTCAGAGCTGCTTTATCATTGACGTCACTTTTTGTAGCAAGTCAAATATGAGGATGTGAGAACCAAACAAGACATTTAAAGACGTCACCTCAGACTCTGGGTATTTCCTGACTTTTTTTTAAATTACACTACATTATTTCATTACACTATCACATTTACAAATGTCAACTTCTGCACGCCTCTTGAAATTTGGCAACTTTTCAGACATCCTGTGACTTTGCTTCTTATAAATGACTATCAGCAAATCCAGTGGCTCTTATGCACCGTGAAAAACAACGTTTGGCATTTCATGTCATTTCACGTGATTCTGATTTGCAACACCTGCCTGTGTAATCCGCAGAGGTCAGATGATTCCCATAAACATATTCATGACACACGGTGGCTTGTGTTCAACCCTGCAGCTAATTCACTCATTTCATCAGACAATAATTTTTCTTGTTGTACCACTATAACAATCTTGACTCGACTATCTGTCCACTTTCTCACCTGCTTCTTCCTGCTCTTTGTTCCTGTCTCTGTCTCTCCATCATCCTCTTTGCACTTACAATCACATACAAACATAGTTTACGCAGCAAGAAAATTACATATAAACTGACAATAAATAAAGCAAACAGAGTCTTTATATGTAAATACATGTAAAAGGAGGATGAACGAGGGGGCAAATGCTGCAGACTTTGACTTTGCTCACCTTTGTGAAGCCTGAAACACCTCAATGCTGCTTAAACTAAGGCCAAATAATGCTTCCTGTTGAGCACAAAAAGGACTTGACCCCGAAATGTTGTTCGACGCTGGTTCTTGTTCTTGAGAAACATTCATTCAGAGCAGCTGATTGTGTTTCTGAATGTTCAATCTCGGCAGCTGTTAAAAGATATGGTTAGTGTCTTCCCCAGCGAGCGATTTGGTTTTCAGATAAAAATCAGTTTAGCTAATTGGTTGCACAGCTAATAACAGCTCCAGGCTTAGACAAATACACATATTTGCACGCTGGCTGATGCATCTTCAATGAGCATCAGCAGCTTGAAGTCTCATGATGTCCGTGACATCATTCCTTCAACCCACGAATTACACTGAAGTCCAGAATTAGCTGACCCGTCTCACTTTTCAACTCAGAGCGGTTTAAAAAAATTAGAAACAAACACACCTTTCACACAACTGTCTTTTTCTGAAAAAGTTCATTCAGTGACCTTCACTTTGTTAATCATTTATGTGATGGTATGCCAGGGGCTGCTGGCATACCATCACTTCCTGTCTCCCTTTCAACCTGTCTGTCCACATCCCCCACTTCCTACACACACACACACACAGTCATCAGCATTGCAAAGCTTAATGTCACTGATTCCCATAACTGCAGTCTTGTGACAGACCATTCTGGTATTACTGCATTACTCACAGCCTTCCTGCGTCTCTCTCTCTCTCTCTCTCACACACACACACACACACACACACACACAACACACATCCACGCAAACACCGTCAGTGAGCCTTCACCAGGCCCATTGTCCGGCTCCCTGACAGTGAATGAGAGCTGTGACATTCAGTCAGCACAAATAAAGCCCGGCTGCGCGGCCAAGCACCTGACAATAGATGGACTTCTTCAGCGCCGTCAAAATGTGTACGCCGCTCTCTGTCGCCCTTCGCTTGTGGTACGTTCTGACTTCCCCCTCACCGTACAGTGAACAAAACACTTCCCTTTTCCATCACCGCAAACACACTCTTTTACTATTCACATCAGACTTTGACTGATTTCTGAAACTTTACCCTTACACCTACATAGTTATATAACATAATTTGCTTTGAGTCACCAGCAGCAGACTGAAGAAAAAACACTGGCCCTGGAAGTCTTGCCCTGTCGCACAGATACTTCTATCACCCTCAAACATAAAGGACATATGAACTAGAGCATCAGCTATTATTTAATTCCTCTGCCTGTTTTCCTAATTAATCAGTTATTTGTTCAACCTATAAAATGTTAGTGCAAATTGTCCTTCACTTGTTCACATGTCCATCACATGACGTCACATGAGCCCAATGTGACATCATCAAATGTCTTGTTTTTCAAAAATCTAAAACCTAAAGATGTTCAGTTTACTATCATAGAAAAACAGCAAATATTCACATTTGAGAGCCACATTTTTTTTTTTTGGCATTTTACTGTAATAATGACTTCAAACTATTAATCGATTGTCCAAATTGTTGCTAATCATTTTGGATTCATGTATACATCTATGCAGTTTCAGGGTTCATAAAAAAATGTTTACATCCTTATGTTTGTGCATCCTCAACAAGTAACCATGGGCGTAATGTTGGTGTAGTCACAGTTTTATGAAACCACTATCAGTGTGATATGTTCGGCTTGAAAGACAGACAAGTGAAGTTGGAGGGAAGAGAAAGAGGAAACAATGACATCTGCAAAATTAACAAGTCTGCCACACGTTTTCAGCTCAATATTTTTAAATCCTCATCAGTGTTGCTCGACCACCGCTACAGACGGACAGCCAACCAGGCCAATGTGAGTGTACTGTAGGAGCCTCGGGGCCAGTATACCTCATCAGGAATGTTTCTCAGATGGTCAAACAGCTTCTGAAACCCCCTCCGCCAACACCTTTCCAACACGTGTCCGACAATTTCTGTAACTCTGAAAAAGGCAGTCTGACATTTACACCCACTTCGGGCAGCGATGTGGTGAGAACGGACCAGGGTTTAAACTTCCCTGTCTAGTTCTTTTTTCATACATTACAGAACTATTTCCATCACTTTTCATGTGTACAAATGAATCCTTCTGAGGGTAGACTGTCCAAAAGTGTTTTGTATGATTCAAGGAGGGTTCATGGTTCAGAACAAGTTTTTTCTTTCAGACGTTGTCATACAGCACCGATTTGTTAATTCCAATCATACTCTGTTTTTTGAACTTCATCTGTATTTTTGAATTGCAGCTGGATAAAATGAAACCTTCTATTTTTCTGAGGGATTTCGTGGACTGTTTACATGGGTTGCCAAGGAATGCAGACCACATACATGCAACCATATGGAAAGGTGCAGAGTACTTTGATCATGTGCTGGGTCTTTCAATCGGGACACAACTTATAGATATATAACAAATGCACATGCTTCCATGATGGGAATGAGGGTTCAATGAAAGGTTTGACGTGAAAGAAACTGATGAGGATCACATGCTTCGAGTCAATAAATCCTGACCCAGTTGAACACCTACTGGAGGTTTTGGACAGAGTTCTCCACCACCATCATCAAAACAGCCTATTCAGACATTTTCTGTTGGTTTTTCCACTAATTTGTCAACCATCTGTCGGTTGTATTTGGATATTACTAGCATAGTGTGTCCTCTGCGCCAAAAAGAACATGTGACAAATATTTCACAGTTCTGTTAGTGGTTAAAAATGGAATTTATTTACTAACAGAGTTTTCCAAACGGGGCCATAACACACCAACCTAATCTTAAACCTAAAGTCTGACCACAAACTCAACCTTAACATGACTTCATCTCTTATTGTTATCTACGTCTAATCCCAAGTTAAACCCTAAACCCTTACCCCAACTCACAAACAGTGAATGAAGTGTGTTTTCTGGCACTGAAATACAGTCAGAAAACACCCCAAGCAAACCACACCGCAGTGACACACTGGAAACTGCATGTTTACTCTGCTGCTATTTACGGACGGCCTCTTGTGGTTTTATGAAGCGAGTAGTAAGAGACCGAGAATGAAGAGAGAAAACGAGGTGGAAGGTGATTGTGATTACTCACCCTGACAAAGTTATCTGGAAACAGGCCCCTGCGTCCGCCCAGCTCGCCCTCCCACCAGCCGCCATCGTCCCGCCGTATGTTCACGATGATGTCGCCCACCGTCAGGCTCAACTCATCGTCCTGCTGAGCCTCATAGTCGAACTCCACCACGGCCTCCACTGAGAACAAAGGGAAGAGAAATGGAGAAGGAGAGGGTTAAGTGTGTTCAACCTCAATAAAAGGTCAAACATTGCTGAAGAGTCACATTGTTCTATATTTACTCTGTGGCACAGCGGTTTTGATTTTGACAATCATGCTAGTTTTATTTCTTGATTTAAAAAGTGGATGTGAAACAGTAACATACACACAATCACGGCTACAGCATCAAGAATGAAATTTTACATTAAAATGTGATTCACTCTGGCCGGCAACACTGCAGAGACAAAATAAACTATATAAATCATCTTTGTTGCAGCTCTGATTCTGATGAGGGTTTCATTTCCTCAAATAAAAGCCAGCGTTCAGAAAACGACCAACTCTGCAATATACAGAAATAAAGGCCTTAAAATGACTCGAGGGGGAGCTGGAATTACCTGCACTCTCATATCTCAAACGGTAAATTCAGCATAATGTACATTTCCACGGCACTAATTCCGTCAGCACAGTAATACAGTCATATTATAATCATCACTCTGCTGCTCTGAGTTTTGCTTTCAAACAGGAAAACTGTTTTCACTCACTAATTAACGGCGCCCTGGGGAGTCTGCATGTAAACAAATAAGATATTTACATTCAGTTTTCTCACCAAAACAGTGAAGGTGATGAATGCACCTCCTTCCTCATAAAAGTGTTCCCCCAAACAAACATCTCTACTGTTGCTTCCACAGTGTGTGTCGTTCTAAACAGCGTGAACAGACCATTTACTTTGCTGTTTAATTTGGAGGATTTATTGCACACAATACACAAAACCCGACGTTGTTTCCATCCGTGTTTGCCAACTGGCAGTTTTCTTGTTTCGTGGCATTTGTTGCTTCGATTCTTTGCGCACACAAACTGTCAATCAGAGAAATAGCGAGAAGCTGGCAGCGTGACTGTGGATCGTGTTGTCTAATCACGTGGCACACATGCACGATGCTGCTTTGGACAAGCGGTGGTCAAAAACTCCACAGAAAACATTTAATTACAGTCAGTTATACTTTGCCGTTCTTTCAGTTGGTATTCGACCTTGTATCGGTCAGACTGAACACTTCTTAGAGATGATTTGCATTAACAGTCATGATTCAAGGTTGTTTTATTGCCACATGTTCCAGTGCAATGAGAGAGTGAACAGAGAATTAGAATGAGAATAAAATATCAGATAATCATCCACTCCATGTGCACATATTCACTCAATATTCATTTCTTTGCACTATCTGCATTGTTTGTATATAGACTTTTATTATGATGTTGGTCACCGGTGTTTTATATATATATATATATATATATATATATATATATATATATACCTTTATATATATATATCTTTTTCACAGACCCATTTATGTTACAGTCCAGATCATTGTCTTGTTCTCTAGCTTTCTTTATCTTTATTTGTTCAGTGTTTATTAATTATTTTAATTATTAATCCTTGTATGTGTACACACACTTGGCCAATAAAGCTGATTCTGCTTCAAAGTTAAAATAAGAAATATAAATAAACACTGCGACATCTGTTGTGTTACCTCTAGTGAAGTTTTAATGTATAAGCTGCTGATGAAAATCGCTGAAGCTGATAATGAGTACAGGCTCTAACTGTAAATGGTTGCAACACAAGGTTGTAAACATGGTTGAACAAGTTTATAACCACAGGTAAAAGTGACATTGTTATGAGGTAGATATATAAAAACGGAATAATATGAGATGGTCACAGAGCTCGCCAAAGCGTGCACTGCTACGTCCTGCAAAACCACGCCCATCCGGGTGAAGTACCAAGTGCTCAGTTTTATTGACAGAAGCTTAACACAGATAATAAATGACTCTGTAGATGTGACTGTAATAAAATGACTAAATAAAAACAGTGTTTCTGTTTTTGTTCAGAAGAGAAACAGAGCAGCAGCGTGAATATCCCATCTTATCTTATGACTATGATATGGCAGTAATAAACCTAGTGCTGTGGAAATGTACATTATCGTTACAAAAAAAAAGAAAATTGTTATCTTAAATTTGGTAAAATATACTTAGCAGAAGCCAAATAAAATGCTTGGGCGTAAATACACCATCTCCTACGTTCGCACACAAACACCTCGTGACTGCTCGTGTGGCTGATAATGCTTGTAAAAATGTACTGAATGTGTCACATCACATATAGCTTTACCCTAAACCTTTGCACACACACACACACACACACACACACACACACACACACACACACAAACCCACATATAGTGGCCGCCAAGACCTGATCCTTGTCTAAACTGTGTGTGCAGCTAAAAAGGGGGGGGGGGTGGGCTGGGGGAGTTTCGGGGGTGGGGTAACCATGGGAACAAGAGTATAAAGGGGTAGCAATGACTCAGACTCGTTGGCTTCCTCCCCAAGAACCATCTCTATCCTCACACACATACATACACACACAAACATATAGTGCAAGAAGCCACATGTTTTTACACACTAACACCCAAAATGATGACACAAGGCAGAATCGACCACAAGGCCGCTCGTCTTGGGAAAGCAGTTGTGTTAAAGTGGAAGGTCCGGACGTCGCTGGGAGTTTACATCACAGAGGAGGACTTCAACAAGACATCAATATTAAGCAGACAAAGCAGACGACTGTTGTCCAAGTTGGCCTGGTGCTCAGATGGGGAGGATATGATTCTGGCTTCAGATAACTAGAGAGATTAGCTGCAGAGGAGACAGCGACGTGGCACAAATCTTTTTTTCTTGCTCTCAGTTGTGAAGTTTGAGGGGAAGTGGGCGATACCACGAGTGTGTAAGTGGAAGGTTCTTCGGTAAAGAGAAGTATGTACAGTGAATTTATAGCTTGTGGCAGTCGTCTTGCAAAGCACCGGCATTACAGTACATCTGAGTGGCAGAACAGGACGACTGCAGTCCACCCACCCACCCACGTCAGTCAACCACGCACACACGACCGGAGGAGACGACAGCTTGTGGCTCTGCACAGAGCGAACATCACCGAGTGCAAAGAGGAGCGCAAGTTAAAAGTGACATCAAGTTAACGCCACATGGGCTCCGGACAGCAGCTCTGTCTGGTGTGAAGCTACGCAGAAAGAGTGGAAGCTGAGCCTTGTAATAGAGCTACACTGGGTATGATTTCACAGAGCAAACATTATTATTGTCTTTATGATGTACAACACGGCACGACTGGATAGATGCAAACACAGTGCACCAAACAATGTGAAGCTCCGCAAATCAATATGAAGGTCACAGCAAAGGAAACTGATAGTTATACAAGAATGTAAAGCTGCATAAATTAAATGATAATTAAATGATGATTATTTATAATTAAGTCTCTTGATATTCTATATTTTTCTTATCGTCAACAAATCCCTTGACCAACAAACCTATCCAATAAACAAGCATTGTCTGTGTATCCACAGCTGGATTATACCTTCACTATTGTCCAAAACCATTACAACTGGGTGGTAACACTGGGTGACATGATCCTTCATTATCATGAACACACACATGCACTGGAGTTTATTTTGACTCAGTTCCACATACACAGTCCTTCTGTTATTAATACTCACTCGAGCACCAAATTAGCCCCCAATAAAATACATAACTGACTCCTGTTTGAGTAACGTTTGCAAAAAAAAAAAAAGAGCCCATTCATACCTGGTGTGAATACACTTCCTGGGACACACAAGTAGAGCCCAGATGGTGGCATTGCTTCCATTGACCTGGGATGCACCAGCACAGTATTGCATATAAAGATCCAATGACAATATGGACGGAATGAAGATAACAAGAGTCAAACACCATTAACAGCCCATGATCAGATAACATCCAGATACAGACTGCATGTTTATACCAGGTGTAAATGAGGCTCCAATGGGAGAATGGACCCAAGTCTGAAGGGGTTTATTAGCCTCCTTTAGCTCATTGTTGTGATTTTATGGCCTTCCAGGAATTGTTGAACTGTCTTAGCTGTAATAGGTGTGATAACAAAAATTAGCTTAATGTTTGCTTACTGACCCACTTTCCCATCAACACATTCCACTGTAGCCTCATAGCTGGCTTAGTTTCAACAATATGGTCGACACATATACAGACTACTCTTAATTAAATTAAATTGAAGAAAAATCTAAGAAAGATATACACGTAGATGCTGCAACAATTAGTCGATCAATTGAAAGAAAACTACTGTGACTGTGACCATTTTGCTCATCAATTAATTGTCTGAGTAACATTTGTCCTTTTTCAGGCAGAAACGAGAAATATTGCTGGTTCCAGCTCCTCAGATATCAGGGTTTGCTGCTTTTGTGTGTCATATACGATGGTAAAATATATAGATTTCTTTGGAAAAATAAGCAACTTAAGGGCGTCTCTTGGCTTTGGGAAGTCGTCATTGGCCTTTTGCAACTTCTCTATGACATTTCAAAAGATGAATAGAGAAAATATTAGTTTTTAATTAAACCGGTAATTCAAAGAATTTGTAGTTGCAGCCCTAGTTGCAGACACTGAAACCCTCATGTTGATGGTTATCACACATTTCTTGTCTGTGCAAGGCTAGAAACGACAGACAGGAGGCCACGAGAAGACAGAATATTTGAAAGTCTGCAGACAAAACAAAACTCCCACTCAAGTGGTCAAGAAACACACACATACACACACACACACACATACAGGAACTGAGCGTCCACTCAACAGCTGCAGTCAGTTTAGATAAGAGGAAACATCACATACAGACACACTGAACTGTGCAGAGCCGGGCTGACATTTCGCTGCTTTACAGCGGACCTGTGTTTAGTTGTGGGTATGTTTCAGAGCTGTGGCTGATGATGTCAAGAACAGCTGCCTGTTTCTGTCGGTAAAACATTCACGCTGGACTGCAGCCCACTGGGAGTCAAAGCCACCCACTCCAACTGTGGATCAGTTCACAGACTTCAGCAAATTCTCCCACATTAAAGGAAAATTCCAGCCATTTTCGGCTCATTACTCTGTTGCATTGCGGGAAGTTATTTTGTGATTTCTCTCAACTCTCTCGACCTGCATTGTCTATTTCTAATTCTCAGCGCTCGCAATTCCCAGAATGCCTTTCAACAACCCCCAGATAAGAATTTTGTGCATTCAGCTTTGTGTTATGAATGTAGGTGGCAGAGTAATAGTGACAGCAGCTGCACAGCAAAAGCAAGAATGAGACTGAAAGTTTTTCAGTTCCAGGTCAGTAAAGGGCAACGAGTCTTTCAAACACTTTCTATCATTTTTGTTAATACCAGTGACGACAGAGAAACTAGCCTTCTTTTTGAGTCTTATGACTGTTGAATCTTTGTGCAAATGCCTCAAAATGAACCCTTTGGCTTCGGTTATGAAGGATTGAAGGACACAGTTTTAGATGACAAAGCCCAGAGATTTTCTCCTTGAAAACTACAGCAAGGACAGAATTATACAAAGCTTCTTATTTATATTTATATGTACGCATTGTGAGTGGGATGTTTTTCGTCTTCAGATCTTCATTTTATACCTCAGCAGAGAATTAACCAAAAGAGCCAAATGGGCCCAAAGTGCATTAACACAAGCTGTTTATGGTCCTGCATTATTAGGTTAGTTTAATGTAAAATAACATTTAAAAAAGGGTCTTAATGTCTTTCAATTAAAGCTGCCTTCATTTAATGTCTTGCACAGCTTCTAAATACTCTGAGTGGCCACTTTATTAGGTACAATCTAATCCAGTACAACACAACTGTTGGTGCCATAAAGCCTTCTTTTATAATGTCTATAATGAAAAAGAAGAACACCAAGTAGAACACCACCTTTAACCACGGACACAACACAACAACATAACATGAGAACACAACATGAATTCAACACACAATTGAATTAACACATTTTGAGAAATGTCTCCAAAAATTGAACATTATAAAAGTTGTAACTTTGTTAAAATTCATTCAGAGCTGTTCAATGATTAAAGACTGTACAGGTAGCAGGAAACTTAAAGGTAAAATTTAATCTTGATTGAAACACAACCACCACCCAACACCTTTCTATGTGTGTGAGCATCCTGCCACCTTCACGTGACAGATGTGTAAAGGGAAGTGACTCCAGTGATATTAACATACACATTTATTAAACTGCTTTTTCACATATGACTTTTTTAAAGGTTTGGCTGTTATGCAGGACTCGTTTAAAGGCCCTTGTCATTTCCATTTCAGCTGATATTGGAATTTAATGGCGCATGTTACAACTAACTGTGCAATTAATTAAACTACCACTTCACAAACACACAGTGAATTTTTGGGAACATGATGGTCGTGGGCAAGATAATATGTAATCCTTCCTTTGTGGAAGTTGAGTATAACTTTGTGCCTTTGAGTGTTTCCCTGGAAGCTGGATGTGCATTGTTTGTTTACATGCAGCAGGGACAGAGGTGCAATAGAAATCATGCACCCAGAGGGAAAATAAAAGAAGCAACACGAGAGATTATCTTCATTTCTGCTTATTATTACAGAACAATCGCATCCTTTGCAGAACAAGTTATCCACAGGAATGTCTTTTAGATATGCTGATGAAAAAGTAGCACGAAAAGAAAAGTTCCAGCTCTGCATGACCTCTGAGAAACAATCAGATGATCACTTAATTGATCGATCACTTGCTCTGTCATAACTGCAGTTAATTCATCTCCATGCATCGGGTGCAACAGCGCAGTGCCGTGGGAAAGGATGGCGAGGAGAGGAGGAATGTCACAGCCAGGCCTGTTTCATGCAAACAGAGCTGGAGAGAGTCAGAGCCCGTGGAACACAATGGGCAGGCAGACAGAGGCTGAATGTAAACGTGTCAACATCTGCAACTCATCAATGCGAGCGGCTGCTTCTCCTCAATCTCACTGCGCACAGGCTTCAAACATCACGGCTCGGATAAAGCCGACAAACGGCTCGACTGTGTCCGAAGCGACGTCAGGGGAGGTGAGGTGAGGAGGAGAGGAGAGGAGAGGAGAGGAGAGGAGGGGGGGAGGAAGGAGAGAGGCTGAACCCTGTGCGCGCATCTGGAGCGTTCCAGCCCATCCAGATGCGCACGGGCGCTCGAGGCTATTTTTGGGGGCAAATTAGAAGCCAGGAAAAAAACAACAACGTGCATCTCACCCATTTATGTGTCCCGGTGTGCTGGTGGTGCTCCTGCAGGATGGTCGGTATCAGGAGGAGGAGGGGAAGGTGGTCGATTCAGGTAGAGAGGAGGGGGGTTTGTGCCGGACCGAGCTCCAGCCTCAGATCCGCTACAGAACGGGAGGAGCGTCAGATGAAACCATATTCCTTCCTCTTTTTTTTCTCTCTCCAGTGACACGACAGAGGAGGCAGAAAACGGAAAAGAGCTGATGAACAAATGTCTCTCTCTCTCTCAGTTGCCTTCAAGTGCAATGCGTAAATTCCGGTTTCACTTCATCAGGGGGCGCGATGTGACGCAATGTGCTGCACCATGCATGATGCACCCAGAACAGATGGTGGTGACACAAATACTCTGTGTTGTAGGACAGAAGATCTCAGTAGTCAAAACGAGCTGTGTTATAATGCAAAGCTTGATTTAACTCATGGCGATTTATTTTGACTATTTCCGAGATTTTATATCATATTATAACTCTGCAGCTCAGGACACACAATGTTGTAGTTTATATGTAGTTTCTGATCTGTTTGCATTGCATTTGATCACTTCGTGTTCTGTGCACATCCACCTCTGTTACTATTACTTATAGAGTCAATGGTTTTTTTAGCTCATGTTCCTGAAGTACTTGCCAATTGCACTCTATGGTGATATATATGATGCTATGTTGTTATCCTGTTATTTATGGTGATGTGTGTCGCGTTCAATTCAAATAAAGATAATGAATTAAAGTCTATCTATCTATCTATGAGTGCTCATCTAAATTGGCTTTTAGCTTAGCTTTTTCCACTTCTCCACACCCACTCTACATTACTCACACACCCTCACTTATGTCACTCACGACCTAATTTACTTCTTAGTCTACTTTCTTTATTATATAAATATTATAAATAAGTAATTTGATGGCACATTTTTGTTTGGCTGATAAATGACTGTGTCTGGTGATGTGCTGCATATTTGGAGCTCCAGTCTAGGAGAGACTGTGTATTAATCTGCTGCAACCAATGAGTAATTTCACTATTGATTCATTAATTATTTTGTGTATAAAATGTTAGAAAATAGTGCAAAAATCCTCGTTATAATTTCCTGCAACCCAAGGTGACATCTTCAAAGGTCAAAGATGTCCAGGTTTCTATCATGTATGACAAACATAGGTATCAACTCTTCAAAAAGGGGAAGTTGAAACCAGCATTTCGTTTAAACAAATGACTCAAATGAGGATTCAGTTGTCAAAATAGTTGCTGAATAATTGACTAACCCTAACAAATAACAATAACATTTAATTTAGATATGCATATGCATGTATAGTTATATAATATACAGGCACGTAGTATACTGACAGGTAGCCGACCAACCTGTGGGTCATATACAGGTGTGACAGAGTTAAACAGGAACAGAGAACGCAGTCTTATATTACTCCAAAGATATTGCATTGAAATAGTAATACTGGACAATACTAATACAAACATTACAAAAATACAAAATATGCAAATTAAGTCATTAACACTCTTCTTGCTCAAAAATAATGGCAGAATATATTTTGCCAATTATAAAGTTTGTTTTAGGAAATAGGAGGTAAACACAGCAAGCACAGACTTAATATTGGAATGTCTGTAATTATTATTAACTGAATTGATGTTTTAACCATCCAATTATTTCAGCAAAAAGGTTGTGTGAATTTCTCCTCAAGATTTTTGAGACTAACAGATTAGTGTTTTCTTTAAAGATAAGTATTGTATGATAAACAGGAAAAGTCAGTATCAGTAACTTGGATCACTAGTAGGAATACCAACATTTCCAACAGCCTGTGAAGGCAGCACCATTCTAAACTCAAGCCTCGCACCTGTGTGCCCCAAATCTCGCGATAACTGTGTCCTAACTGTATTGGCATTGTGAGAGGATTGTAGCTCCTGTACTGAAGTGAAATAAACTAACTGGTGTTTTACTGAATAATCAGTGTGATCTTGTAGATAGAGCTCATTAAAAATAGTTTTAATTCACAGACACATTCTCAAACATACACCACAGATACACACCCTCTCCCTCACACACACACACACACACCATGTTAAGCCCTGCAGTGTTGTTGTCCCCTCTGGATCAAACTACATGCAGGGAGAATGAATGTGCTGGCGGCAGCAGAAACAGGATGATGAAATGATGCAGCGATAGCGGAGAGAAAGAGATTTTTTTTTTTACCATCAGCTGTCATTTGGGTGGAATACAGTGGCAGAAGAAGTTGCTGTTCAGACAAGATCTTATATGATAAAGTATAGCACAGTTCAAATATGCCATTCATATGACCGGATACAGTATTTGTGCATGCATCTCAGGTATCTGTGATGCAAGACAGATGATAGTTGTGTGACCTTGGCTTGTAGGTGTAAATGATTTTGTGGACAATCCTGCAAGTTAACATCCACTGGATCTAATATTTAGAGTGTTTCTAACTGTGCAATGACATATTTGGTTCAAAACTGTCATTACTATCACAGATTACTGTACAAATTAAAAAAGAAAACATGCAAATAACAATAGTGAGCTTTAGAGTTGCTACTCCTTTAAACCACAACAGTTTTGGTTTGAAGTGAGACTAACCTTTGAAACATTTAATTCATATGTAATAAAACACACACAACATTGTTCAATTCAATACACTCAAGGTTTTGTTAAGGCCTTTGTCTCGTATGACCAGCAGCTCAGGGTGGTTAATGTTACCAAACTTGACATAAATTTACTGTATATTACACATTAGCCTACTGTGTTCAGTGACTTTTGACTCCATCGCAGTAGGTTTTTGCATTTAACTAATTTAGTTGAAGTTATATAGTGTGATGCTGCACCCATGTTTGTCATATTTTGTGAATCATTTCAGCCGCAGGAGTCATTTCTCAAAATCCTGTTTCAGATGATGTCTCTGATGCACCATTCAGTTGGAGAGCCCATCCCGACACCGGGTTGATCCAGCAACAGTCGACAAACAACAAGGCTCCTGAGTAACAAAGTGAGCCACCTCCTCAATCACAAGAGCCCACGTTGAAGTATAAACAAAATGTGTTATTGTGCCATCTGATCACACAAACATTCTCTCACATAGATGCCATCTGCGCTGCTGTATGTGCAGTTTCCCTTCAGAGAGACAAATTGTTTTCTCAGCCAGAGATGGAGGTTAATTCTCTCCAGAGATGAGAGGTAATTTTAACACAAAGCACTAAGGTGACACCATCTGGGACAGTGTTGCTATTGCATGATGTGCTGAGCCCCAATTAAATTTTGCCACCTACTGTAGATGTGGAAACACACAACCACACACACAGTGAGAAATCTCAGCAGTGCAGAGACACTATTTCTGGCACCTCCATCCCTCCCTTGCACACATTTGTTGTTTGAAGGCATCTGCCATGCTGCATTTAAGTCATTTTAGGGACTGTATGAACATTATTGGAGTGAGGATGGGGGCTGAACCTTATGTTTGACTGTTGTAAAAAATGCAAGACCTTCTCCACGATGCATGAAACTGCATTATATAATAGGTTAACTTTACATGATAGATTTAACTTTGAGGAATAAAATGAAGCAGACTGTTGGCTGAGAGAGATCTTACAGAGATAATGATCTGTCTCTGCTAACTACAAACATTGTTTCTGCAAGTTCACCAGGTGGATTTTACCTGGCAATGAATAAATAAATAAATAAATAGAAGCAGAATCAAAAATAATTAGAGTTGAAAATTTGAATTGGAGCTTTTTTTAACTCAACTCCAACGTATAAAAGAAAAACCTGTATAAAACACCATCTCACAGAGCCCCCTGGTGGTCAAGAGGCCCCATTGCAGTCGCTTAAAATGGATATAGGGAGAAACCGCCCCACCTTGAACAAACTGCCAACAATGTCAAGGTTAGAAAGTTTGGAGCTTCCCATGCATGCAATGGCCATTTGTATAACATGACCATTGTGATAAGATAAGTGTAGTTTTTGTCCATCTGAGGTAACTCCCATCAGTTTTTTTTTTTAAATTTTTCATTACATTTTTTAATCATAAAAGGTATTATTTCCTGGTTCTACTGAATCCCTTGTTCCACCTGTTTAGAGTCAGCAGAGCAGCAAAAGCATTTGAACACCAAGCCTGTCTTAAACTACTGAATCTTATCTAATCTCTGCAGCTTCTGTGTCACAATATTTCCTTGTCCATATTCATTCCAGGAATAATCTGGGTATTTCCCACAGCACGGGAAGGCAACAATAGTGAAGGCATCTTTTAATCTTATATCACTATCACGTGTGTCAAATCAGGTGCCACCAAATTATACTTAATTAATTCAAAATCAGAAACAAGCAATACTCCACAACCAAGAACCAAGACACACTAGAAATATGAACATGAAAATACAGGAAATCAATTCATTTGCATTAACATCAAATTGAAATATTCGTTTAAATGTTTTTTTTTTTTTTAAAAACAGCACTTAAATTACTCAACAAGCAGATTTTGTGCACTGATTATTGCATCATATTTTACAAACCGATCATATGTTTTGAATGTATAATCTCATATATTATAAATATAAGTAAAATCCATTATATGTCATTCTGAATATACAGTAGTAGAAATATAAAGCATAAAATAAAATAATCAAGTAAAGTACAAGCGTCTCAGTCCGCCTTTACGCATGCGTACGTGACTCATTGCGAGGTGACGTAAGGCGGAAGTGTCTCAAGCCGTATAAGGGCACCGCTGAGAGGAGCAGCTCAGAGGAGAAGAAACGGCGGAAAGGTGAGGAAATTAACACAGACAAACATTTTATACACTCATTAATTTATAGTTTATGAAGTCAGACTGTTGTTGAAATGCTTTTTCTTTTAAGTTAACTCTTCCTTCAACCTAAAAGACGGAGGACACCAGACGTGTAGCTAACTAGCTTACTGACAAATGATGCTGCAAATGTCACCTGTCTCCTCCGACTCTAACATGTGCTTCTTTATGTTGTTAATCCATATTTCAGTTATTCAGATATCAAAATATTTGACTGTGTGTTTGAAATATGAAGTCCTTGTTTTTGTTCCCTCACCTTGTTTGAAAGTGTGAGTAAGTATGGAGGACTCTTCATGCCCTAAAGGCCACTAAATCTTCTCCTTAAATATAATAAGATTTGGTTTCATTCAAAAACTAACCATAAAGTGCAAAATGTGTCTGCAGGAAATGTTTTAATTTTCCCATAGAAGGAAGAGTTTACATGTGGAGTCATGACATGATGTAACCTTATGTAATGTATTTTTTCTTTTTTATTAAATTATTGCAATAATGATAAATGATAAACACACAACTTAAGTATTTTAATGAGGGTTCCTTAATTATTCTTATTAAACAGTTGGTACCCAGAGCTGACACGATTAGTTGATTAATCATATTGATTCACAGAAAATTATTTTTAAATATATATATTTTTAATAAATGTATTTATTTTTTAGTAAAGTGAATATTTTTGGGTTTTGCACTGTTGATCAGACTAAACAAGCAATTTGATGACTCCACATTCGGCTCGTACGAAATTTGTGATTAGCATTTTTCACTATTTTCTGACATTTCAACAAAACAAATAATTAGATGATTGATCAGTCGATTGTTAAAAAAAATATCATTGGTACTGATTCAAGATTAATTTGACTTTGCACAACTGCATCAATTTTAATAATTGATTAATTATCAGTCATTTTTTTCTAAACACAAATGCCAAGTGTTTCAGCTTAAATGTGAGAATTTTCCCTTTTTTTGTTTTATATCACTTTAAATTAAAAATGTTTTGGTTGTCTTTTTGCCATTTTTACATTGTTTTCTTTAGCGAAGGATCAGATGAAACATAGAAACTTGCTTTTTCCTGCTTCTGTTCAGTAATGAGGAAATGGTTTCATTTACCAGTTGGCTTATTATGTCTTACATCATTCGCCCTCTAAAAGGAAGAAGACTTACCTGAAAGAACGAGAAGGGGGGGGGGGTGTTGACTGACGCCTCAGTGTCGTCTAGCATGTTTATGAATTAAACAGAGCTCAGAAAAAGGCATTGTTGTGTAATTATGGGGAAACAATTCCTGAAGGTCACGTTTCCAAAGTGTTCTCATGTTTTGTAGGTATGTGTGCATAAAGTAAAGGTCAAACCAGTTCTGGGATGTCATTTGAGGTGATTGAAATTTTGCGTTGAGACAGGAACCTTGACAAGTAATGAATAGAAACATTTACCATCTTTTTAAAATATTTCTCCTCTTAATTATTTAGTCTATAAAGTGTCCAAAATAATGACGGTGAAATCAGTCAGAACAATAAAATGTTGATCTGCAGCAAAGTAAACTTAAAACTCAAATTTTGTCTGACTATGACATCGGAAGAAAGCAAATATATCAATATAATATTAAACAGATATTGATATTAATATTGTGACTTTTTCAACGGTATTGCCATCCCTAATCATTATTTTAGTTATCAGTTAAAAACGAAATATCCACAGTTACTGATTAATTTTCTGTTGCTCTGCTCTACATTTGCCATATGGTATTACAGTGTGTATCTAAAATGCTGTTTTAATGCTCTTGGGTCTGTTTAGGTTTCAGTGAATAACAGTCAGCCTGTTACAGAGAAAACACTGTCCGCCCTGCAGACCGACAGAAACCCTTAATGGTCGTCTGAATAGCAACTCTGTTAGAAACCTGACTCACCACACGTCTTCTCCCCTCCTCCCCTTCCTCCCTTCCCTCCCTGGTTCCTTTGGTCTTTCTCTCTGCATTTGCTTTGATTATTTACCACTCACACCCTCATCTTTTCCATCTCCACTCTCTGTTTTTAGAATAATAACAGCAATGATGGATCGAGTCAGGGCTGCATTTAACAGCATGGTGAGTGTTTGTTACTTATATTAAGAGTTTTTCCACTTTTTACATGCTTCATTTTTGTATTTTGAGTGAACTGATTAAACACATCAAATGGATAATATGTTCTCCATTTTGCAGAATTTGTTGTCAAAATTGTTAACTTTTTTTAATAATCAGAGGTTTGTAACCTCTTGGCCACCTGTCCTCCCGTGCAGCTGTGGAATCAGGAACACATTGCTCTCATAGTTTACTCTCTTATCTTTCTCTCTCTAGATTAAAAACGAGCGGTACAGCAGGTTTACGCTGCAGCCGGTGGAGGACGGAGAAACACACGTCGAGGTCAAACTGTCCGATGATGCCACAGATGATGCCACAGAGACTGAGTGTCAGGCAGGGGGGTCTCCGAGCTTCAGGCCAGCTCCTCCGCATCAAAGTCGGCATGTTTGCTACCTGGTCCTGGGAACCCTGCTGATATTCATTACCGGTAGGCCACACTCATCATTATCACCTCTAAAATTATTTATGTCAACACAAACCTCTTTTCCTTATCCGTGCACCATTTCGTAAACCCCATTTTTGAATAACGTTTAGGGGGAAAAACACATACACACAAGCATTTTCAAAACGTAAGAGCAGAGCACAGATGGTTGACATGCATCTGCTCTCATACTTTATTTTATTTTCATCTATGATTCACCACCAGTCATTGCATTGATCCGTTGACAGTTGGACATATTGCAGCCACCACTTTACTGAAAGAAATTTGAAGATCGTTGCAGTTGCTTCAGGAATTTTGAAATCTTTGACACAGAGGAAACCAGTGCAAAGGTCTTAGACCCACTTTCTTGGTCTGAGTTTACCAGTAGTAGTAGTAGTAGTTGGAAAAGCTGCTCTAAAACCTCTTATACCTTCTTTTTTTTTTTAAACCAGTTATGGTGTCTCTGTGTTTGTCCTCCAGGCTACCTGATTGGCTACATCAGCCACCGTAAACCTCAGGCGGAGCTGGTGAATTGTGACACTGGAGCTGAGATGAAAACAAACAATCCGACTGGAAGTACTCCACCTGTTGTTGCACCAGCTCCTGCAGTTCAGCTCGACTGGAAGGACATCACTCAACTCCTCAAGCAGAAACTCACCAGCCAGGCCTTTGAAAAAACTCTGAGGTACTGTTCATGTTCACACCCTCAAACTGCAATCAGTTTTATGTTGTCTACTGAAGCTGAAGCCAATAGAGAACAGACCGTTCCACATATCAAACAAACCTGCTGCTGATTCATTCATAAGTAAATGATTCCAGTTAGAATAAAAACAGTTCTTCCAAAGTAAATCCCTTGTTACAGTGTCAGTAAATTGTACCAGCCAGGGACAGTTTTGGCCTTCAGCTTCCTGTGAGAGGGAAAGGAATAATAAATGTGAATGAACTGGATGAGAGGGATCACGGAACATTTTATTTTTAGAATGTTACACTGCAGACAGTCAGAGAATACAAACCAGGCAGGGGAAGGTTACAGTGTGATTATATAAGGGATAAAACCAAGTTCCATGACTGTAAGGGATGATGCCTGAAGAACCACCAACAAGCAAGTGGAGATTGAAATTCAATGGGCAGCTTGGTCCAGAAAGTATTTCTTTCTCTTTTAAGATCTTTTTCAAGCTTGGGCGACGATTGGTCATCATTTTTTTCCCTTTGCAAAAACCAACCTTGTCATTGTGGGAAGACTCTCATTTCAAAGCTCAACATCTTATTTATTTATTTTTGAACCATGTAAAAATAACAAAATAATAAATAAAATGGACAGTAAACATATACAACTGAAACAAATTCTCATAAATAGCACAAATGAGATTTTACATGTTTGAAAACGGAGTAGGAAGAAGTATGCACTTACTTCTTCCTACCCCTTTCTCAACTGTTCGTCCTTAAGCTCATATACAATTTATAAACAACTGTCCTGATTCTACGTACAACCCAAATACCCACTCAGTGCCAATAAAATAAAACTTAAAGTGACATCTCAGTATCTGACATTCGAAATAAAGCACAGTGTGTGTCCTTAAGTCAACCTTCCTGTCATTTCTTCCGTATGTACAGGACATATAAGGATCGAAATGATGGTTCTCTCAGAGCAGCAGAAAGCTTATGAGTCATCTGTGGACCTTTTTTCTCAGAAATGGTTGAACTGTAGGCGAAAGTATCATTTCAGAAGACCGAACTGAGACAAAGTTGTTTTGTTTTTCTGCAGCGACTTTGATCTGCCGAGGCGTTCAGCGGGTAGCGAGGAAGATATGAGTCTGGCGAACCGCATGTTCGATGAATTCAGGAAGCTGGAGATGAATCCTTGGACTGACATCCACTATGTTCAACTGCAGACGCCAGACAGGTTGTTATGACACATGTTTACTGTAATAGATAAATTACTTGATTCTGATAATTTTATTTGAATTTTTCTTTGAAAAAAAAAGTCTTATGTTTACATGACTTATAATTAGTGATGTCTTTTCAATATATAGCACAGCTACAGAGACTTAAATATGCAAAGTTACTTTAAACTGTTCAGCATTTAAGCATCAGAAATTTAAGAGCATTCATAACTCTTAACTCTTAAATTCTAAGAACAGTTGCCATCAGGAAATGGGCTTTTTTAAAATATGCATTTCCATTAAAAGAAAAACAAATGAATCATTTTGTAACAAGCTTATGTCCTCTTATTGGCAGTGAGCATCCAAACCGTGTCCTTTTTGGTTCCTATGTCTTCAAGCCAACAGGGTATCTGGCCTACAGTGCTTGTGGGAACGTTCAGGTGAGTTAAAACGGTCACACTTTTATAGCCAGAACTTGTAAATGTTTGTTTCTTTTTCAGTTTACTGAGAATGAAAGTCTGTGGGATTTGTTGCTTTTAGCTTTCAGCCAATAAATGTAGTGGCCCCTCTGACTAGTGTTTGTGTTCGTAGGGGAAGCTGGTCTACGGCAACTACGGCCGTCAGGAGGATTTGGATGTTCTGCAGAAGAAGAACATTGAACTGAAAGGCAGCGTGTTGCTGCTCCGAACTGGAAAGATCAGTTTTGCAGAGCAGGTATGTGCTGATGTGATGCCCTCACATGCCTCGTGTCACTTGTGCTTGTTTTCATGTTTCTGACTGTGTTGTTTAAGGTGGATAATGCTGCTATGAAGGGGGCTTCTGCTGTTTTAATCTACCCTGATGTTGAAGATTACAAGTATCTTGCGGACACACCACTCTACGGACATGTACGTTTACACACATAACTGTGCCCATATTAAGGGTGTAATATGTTGTATAAGTAGCCAGTAAAGTCTCAGTTTAAACCCACTCGGTACAACATGGTATTGTGTCTTGTATCTTGATTTTGTGCATGTTCCCTTTCAGGTCCATTTGGGTTCAGGAGACCCCTACACCCCTGGGTTCCCCTCCTTCAACCATACTCAGTTCCCCCCAACTCAGTCGTCTGGCCTCCCCAAAATCCCAGCCCAGACCATCACTGCCAACATGGCTTCAGCTCTTCTTCAGTAAGAACACACACACGGTCATGTTTCCATCACTTCAGAGTTGAGGGGGTGTTAAACATTTTCACCTCAAATATTCACTAATTCTTTTTTTTTTTTTTTTTTACCATCTTAAAATTGAGTCATTCTGTAAATAAACGTGGTCAATGGGCTGAATAAATGTGGAAACTCACCTTTCCTGGCCTCTCTCTCCATCCTCTAGGAACATTGGCGGTCCTGAAGCAGATGCAAGCAGTGGTTTTAAAGGTGGCTTCAGGTCGTTAACTTACAGACTGGGAGGCAGCGAGAACGTCACTGTCGAGGTGAACAACGTGCTTGTCAACAAGGAGATCCACAATGTGTTCGGAGTCATCAAAGGATTCACCGATCCTGGTACAACTGACCTTTTCCCCTCTCCTCTACTCATCTTTTTTCTTCATTGTACTTTTAGTATTTACTGTGTTTTTGGTGTCTCAATCTGCAGATCGCTATGTTGTCCTGGGAGCCCAGAGAGATGCCTGGGGTAAAGGTTATGCCAAGGCCACTGTTGGCACCTCTGTGCTGTTAGAGCTGGCCAAGGCTGTCCGAGAGATGGTGGAGAAAGGTAACACACTTACTCTGCATGCTGTAAAGAATACACAGGAGATTAGCATAGATTTACAGGGACATGCCACCATGTTGGAGACTCTATTATTCTTGTAGTGTTTGCACACTTAGTGAGAGGAATATGGTTGAGCCAAACAGTCGTGCTGTAGATTTGCACCCTGTAGGTTTCTGTGGTTCTGTAGAGATCAGTGTTGCATCATTTCTGAATGTGGGACTGTTGTGACGTTAAGTCACTGGCGCTAACTGCTGAACAATGAAACAGGTTTTTCTTGCTGTAATCATTCCACCCATTCAAATTTTCTGTGAAGAGATTGTCTCTTCATGAGCTTCCAATGCAAGTAAAGGGGGATAAACTGAGCTTTCTGTTGCTATCTCTCCAGTGCAGCTCAGCACAGAAGCAAAAATAGAGTTTTGCTTCATGTTGATTTTACTCTCAACAATCTCTGCTGGGATCACAAACTTAGGTACAGGGTGTGTTTAGGTGCTGCAGTTATTTTTCTGCTTCACGTCAATTTTTTTTTTTTTTTTGCTTGTCAGATGGGTTCAGGCCCAAGAGAAGCCTCGTGTTTGCAAGCTGGAGTGCTGGAGAATATGGAAGTGTTGGCGCCACCGAGTGGTTGGAGGTAAGAACTGAATTACTTTGATCTGGATACAAAAGACAGAAAATCTCTGCTGTGCAGCAAATGTTCTTGAACATGTCTGTGTCTGTTTTTAGGGTTACATGTCCTCTATTGACAGAAGTGTTTTCACCTACATAAGCCTGGATGGAGTGGTCATGGGTCAGTCCCGTTCACACCTGCAGTTTATCTCTATATTCAAATGTTTTTCAGAGATTGTCAATTGACAGTTTAAGTTTATCTCCTCACAAGGTCGTGGGAGCTTTGTGGCCTCAGCAAGTCCGCTGCTCTACAGCCTCCTTGAGAGCACGATGAAAGAGGTAACAACACAACAACACCTCACTTAATGCTGATTCAGTTCTGCACAAACCAGCAGTGTTAGTATTAAATTTCATTTGTCTTGTCCACACAGGTGAAGAGTCCTCTTGGTTCTGGCACTGTGTACGATATGATGGGAACAAGTAACTGGGAGGCCAATGCGTAAGTAGATAACAGTATTTTGTCAGCTATTTTTTTTTTTTTATTTAGTCTTAATCATGTGTCAAATTTCCTTGTTTGTTTGTAGGAAGTAATTGATATAAGACTAAGAAAGATTAACAATCAAGCATTCATTGCCAAGAAACGAAAAATATTTGATTCCCAGCTGTACAGAATCAGCCATTGTTTGGTAGGTATTTTTAATAACTTCACATTACCTTGTGTGCAGACTGAGGCCAATGTCAATGGACGACCCTGCCTATCCCTTCCTGACCTTCTCTGGGATTCCCTCCGTCTCTTTTCACTTCATCTCTCCTAACGTGAGTCTTGATGCAAACAAATAGCCAATATTTACTGATAATATGATCTGATTCTCTCTACAAACAGGAGGGTTGTGTATGTGTTAAGATAATAGGTGTAGTAGAGCTTTTAAATGACCATGATAGCAGCCTTCTTCAAAATGGCACAGTGTTGCTGCTTCTGGGTCAGCTGTCTCCTACAGTAAACCTCTTCACACATTAAACAAAAAGTCATGGTCTCTACAGAACAGTGTATTTCAGTTGCCGTTATCTTTCAATGTTGTTAGTTAGATTAAGACCATGACAATCCATTTACACCAAACATCAAAGAGTCAGTGTACATTTTAAATCATTTCTTTTTTCTGAAAGTAAAATGTGTCTTGTGTGTCACATCACCGATCAGCCAGTAAGTGAACATAATTGTGCAGTTTTTCTGCAGTTTAGTGACAATTCATGTGTGTTTTGTCTGTAAAGACTGAGGCCTATACTTACTATGGCACCAACCTGGACAACATGGACCACCTCAACTACCAAACCAACCATCACACCAGTGAAATGACGGCGGTGGCGGCACAGTTCGCTGGCCAGATGGCTCTGAGACTGATCCACGACCACCTGCTCAGCCTGGATGTGAGCCGGTACAGCAGCGTCCTCACCAAGGCTGTGGTCCGGGTCTACAAACAAATCAATCAGCTCTTGCAGGTCGGTTTCACAACTTTTTCTTTCCCTCTTTTTCTTTTTCTTCATGTATATCCAGTACTTATTTGGAAATGCAATTATGAGATTATGGTTTTGATATACAGCTATAAAGACCAGAATATGCATGTTCTTAGAAATCTATGTTGACGGTTGTTGGACTTCTGTTTCGCAGTCTGGTCAGCTGAAGGGAGTGAATCCCACCTGGCTAAACCGAGCACGCGGCTCTTTCCAGCGAGCTGCTTACGGCATCAGCCGCGCCATCGTCAACACCGACTTAAATGACAAAGAGGCCTGCCGGATCCTCAATGACAGGATTATGAGGGTAAGATGCAAACATTGTCACCTCCTCACATGCATATTTAAAATGTTGTAAATACTCATTATCGATCCGGTAGTTTAACGGTACTTTTTGTGTTTTAAGAGGAAACCATTACTTTATTTTCTCATTTTTACAGTTTTTTATACTCTTGATGTTTAATACCCCATGTTGTTTTGCCTAATTCATGAGCCTGAGCTCTGTCAGACTTATGTTTTAAATTTATTGCAATGATACTGAACATCTGGCAGTGAAAGACGAGGTCTGATGTATTTATCTTAGATTGGATTTAGGAGGTTCTTATATTGGCATAATGATTTGTTAGATTAAAAACTGTAATAATCAACCAACTGTCCTTTCACTGTATTCATAATATGCCAGAATTGTTGCATTAGACTAGACTGGTACGATAAAATATCACATTTAAAATACTGGAAAATTACTGTAACATCAGCCACTCGAACACCTCACAGATGTTTTGCTGTTGTTAATCATTCTAGGTTGAGCACACCCTCCTCTCTCCGTACGTGTCCCCCATTGAGACTCCCTTCCGTCACCTCCTGCTGGGCCAGGGCTCCCACACTTTGGCATCCATCGCTGAGACCACCGACATGAAGCAGCTTCACACCCAGCTGGCCCTGGCCACCTGGACCCTGCAGGGATGTGCCAACGCCATGGTGGGAGACATCTGGGATATCGATGAAGAAATCTGAGGAAGGGGGTGGGGACGTGTTAGCGTGGATGTCCTGTGTGTGTCCTAGAAATTAAGTTTGAGGTAGAGCTCCAATATCAGCACTTAAGCACAAGCTGTCAATCAGAGGTCTAAGCCCCGGCCTTTAAAAACAGGCTTATGAGTTTTTGGGAGGTCTTAATTCCACAAAGATCCAGGAGGAGGTAGAAAAGTATGAAACGCATTATTTAAAAACTGTGAATCAAGTACTTGAAGAAATTAAATGCTACTGACAAATCTGCCTCCTCTCCAACACATCAGACCAGTCGAGGCCTTCGCTGTGACCTCTTGCCATCAAAACACTGAGAAACCTTATTTATACTTAAGTTTTTTTATCAGTGGCAGTGCCCACTATAAACTTATTGTTTGTCTTTTTATACGACGTTATCGGAAGCAGTGCCTTCCATAATTGTGACGGTTATACTGTCTAATCTTACGGCAGCATCTGCTACAGAAATGACTCCTCAACTGTTGCTGACAAAATGGAGCCCCTGATGAAGTGAGATTTTTATTTTTCATGGCCTTCATTTCTTCCTTTTGTGTGCAGAGGAATTCCAGCTGAAATGGCAATTTTTCAGAAATCCATTAGAAGTAAGTGGCGCTTCACTCTGTCATCACAATGGTTGTTTCAAAAGCATTAAAAGGGAGAAATGAAGGGTAGAAAAGAGTTTTTCCAGATCTAGTGTCAGTTAGTATTTAAATTTGTCTGTTTAAAAGCTAGACTTAAGAGCAGAGAGAGAATTGAAATTATTTCTAACCACAAGCCTAGAGATAAATTAAGTCTTCAACTGTATTTAGTCTGTGCTTGATGGCAGGATGATGCTAAATTTAAAAAAAAAAAAAAGACGCTCAAAAAAACATCCAGAAATGAATAAAACATTATCAGACCCCTTTTTTTTAGCCCAACAACTGAGCTGATTGGGTCCATAATTTTCAAGAAAGCCATTTGTGTTGCACAGTCTACTTTGGAGCAGTTAATACGATAAAGTTATCGGGAGCAGTGCCTTCCATAATTAAAACCCATTATCGGGAGCAGTGCCTTCCATAATGACAAGCAGTGATGGTAGTTTTTTCCTACCAGTGTGTGTATGTGTGTGTTTTACATGTGTATTTATCGGGAGCAGCGCCTCTCATATTTCACTTGAAGGGTGGAACAACTTATCGGGGACAGTGTTTCCCAGAGTTTTATATTGGGGTTTTTTGTCTTTATTTTTGGATTAATGTGAGTGTGTGTAGGCGAAGCCCTGCAGCTCAAATTCCTGTATCATGCTCTGACCTTCCTGCAACAAGCCTGTTTTTTCAAATCTGTCCAAACCGCTCTGGTGTTTCTTTGTGTCAGTGCCATTAAAAACACCACACATGCTTCACCTGTATATCACCACAACAACTCTTTGCATGTGACATATTTTCTCTTCACTGCATGTTGCTGTATTGCTTTACAGAGATGTAACACAACAAACTGGGACCATATTACAAATGTTAGAATTAGGGCTCAACAAATATGTTTGTTTGCTGATAGATGATATTTGACCATTTTCTTCCCATAAAAGTTTGTCAGTGGTTCTCTCTGAGGCATCTGAACATAAGACAGCAGAAAATATATTTAGCTAATGAGAAATAACTAAATACGCCCTGAACGTATTTAGTTAAAAGAACAGAATCAGTCAACCAAATTGAAACCATTATACAAACTCATTAAAATCCACTTATTTTCATTTACTCAAGAGCAAACAAAATGTCACTGTTTCACATTCCAGATTATTCCTTGTTTGAATACATGTTTCCTCTTGTGACTTCTGTTGAATTTGATGCCGTTACATCCTGTTTTTCCTTTCCTGCATCTGTTACAAGAAGTAAAAGTAAGGTTACTTAATCCTGAGGGGGGAATTTGGGTGGTTGTGAAATGGATTTTCCGCTCGCTGTGTAACCAAAATACTATGTGTTATGATGAAATACTGTTTCAAATCCTGTTCAGTATGATTTCTGGTCTGTAGGATTTGTTTCTGTGACCTTCATGTTCAGCAGGAAAGTGTAATAAACCCTTTGGACTCATAGCATCCAGTAAATCTGTCTCATCTTAGTTTCTGTCATGGTGAAAACCAGGAATTCACTGCGGAGGAGGAGGTTGTTAAGGCAGTTTTCCCTTTTTCTATCTTTCTTTTTTTGTCTTTCATCAGATGTCAAGTCTCCATCCTTCTCTTTTAAAATGTTAAGAAAATACTGTTTTGTTTTTGGCAAATGTTTCAACAGAACCAATTCATAAGATTTTTCATTTAAGCAACATATTTTTATACTTCCCATAGTGTGCTTTTCAGATTAAAAGCACCATTTGCACCCAGCTATGACATTTACCAGGCAAAAACAAAACTGTACCACAGGCAGGACATTTGTGGTTTCCAAGTTTTGCACCATAGAAATTATAGTTTTGTTTTAGTCCACAAGTGCTGGGTTCCGTCCCCTGCTGCACTAAACATAGATGATCAAAACCCTGTGTGCCCACAACATTGCTGCTTCACAAACACACACATAGTACAATTTATACCTAAACTTAGAAACGTTAACTGACATTGCAAATCTGGACTAGAGAGGATGGTTAAACATCTTTGGTAGCAGTATTAAAAGGTTGATGTAGTTTTGAAAATGTCTATATTGGTAAAATGATTGATTTGGAGAAAGGTAGGACAGAACAATGCTCCAAGTGGAAAACTGGCTGTAGTCACTAATATGCCCCAATCAATGAGGTGCTAATTTAAAGATAATTTTCAATATCTGTTTTCGAGGATTTAAGTGAAGGTGTTGAATTATTGTTTATTACTATTAATATATTATCTTTTCATTAGTAGGTAAATATACATTTTTTGAAGCAAAATAAGATAAGTGTTTAAGAAGTGTTTGATTTATATACCACTGTACAGGTTAGTGTGTATTTTTGGTGTACAGCTAAAAATATTTAACAGTATTAAGAATATACTTAATCTAAATTACATTTTGCCTAATTGATACATACAATTTCAAATAAAGGAAATATGACAAAAATGGAAATTATATCAAAATTATATTAACAATTATATGGAAAATATATCAAACAGAATTATTACAAATAATTTAAATTAAAAATTATGCTTGAAACCTGCGCTTTTATTCTGAAGCCTGAGCCTCCAAACCGGAAGTATAATTATCGGTGTTTCCGGTCCAGCAGCGTTAACGGGACCGCTATATTTACGCTCTGTGACGCTCGTAAATCCCAGCAGCAGCAGCACCGGGCAGATTCCCGGGATTAACGGAGGAGAAGCGACAAGATAACGGAACAGCTGAATTTAACCGATTCACCGACAAACGGCTGCAGCCTCCCGCCGGGCGGCAGCAGCACAGAGCGGGGGACGGAGCTCGGAGCGACCCGAGGAAGGAGGCTGGTCTCCCGCACAGAAAGCGCCTTCACAGGTCGGTGGGTGTTTTTTCTCTGCGAGGAAGATGCGACGTGTTGCACTCAAACTACACACAATAATAAACAAGATAAAGATTCAACTGTTGAGGTGGGAAGCTGTGACGGTGAGATGTTCACTGACACGCAGCCAGGTGGGAAACTGCAGCTGCAGGATAATAAGCTTTGACTGTTTGTGAAGCTGCAGCCTGATCAATTAAAATCTCATCTGCTCTTCGTTAGAGATGATTAAACCTCCATCCTCCCTCTGTCCCTGTTTCTGGCCTTGTTTTTAAGTTTCAATCTGTTGAACCTTTGTCAACATTAAACACTGTAACAGTCCCAAATACATACTTTATGTGCACCATGATGCTTATTGCGATGTACTCCTAATAAAATAAAATTTACAAATACTGAATCCCATCTCCACCCCGGAACATTTTAACAAGACACAAAAAAATAAAGTCTGTAAAATGTTTTAATTATTTTATTTATTTAGGTCCTTAAGCTCTATATTGTCATATTGTCAAATGTAATAAATATAAGTAAAGTTTATTCTGCAATGATTATTTTTAATATTACAGTTTTTGGGCTCCCTCCAATAGTTTTCAAGCAAATATGTATTTAACTAAAATAAAATAAAATAAAAATAATGTAATGTAAAATTAGAATCTAAGACTTAAAGATATGAAATAGTGCAGCAGGGGAACAGCTTGTAGTAAAATACACACATATCTGCTGTTGTAATATATATCCTGAGATGTAAACAGGTTGTAAGGTTGCCAGCACTGTTGTGTCTTCAGAAATAAGTTGATTTTTGACTCTGAAGACTCTCACACTCTTAAAATAGACTGCAGATCAGTCAGTGTCCACTAATTCCCGCATAAAACACCCACCAGTTTGCTAAAAACCCAAAACAATTAAACAAAGTGCACATGAACTCAGTGCCCTCGACTGTAGCTACGATTTGATTTGACTTCAGATATTTAAGCTGAAACCTTCAAATCTCAGGTTTTTCAATGCTAAAACAGCAAAGCAAATAAAGGTCAGGGGCCAAAGCAAGGGACACTTGAGGAACACCACCAGAATAGAGAGGAAAGCAGTGGAAATATTGCAGATTGCAGTAGTGAGTGTTTTCAATCAGTAGAAACAGTAAAATGAAATGTATGTTAAATAAAATAAGGGAAAGAGTGTGGGCACTGGTCCCCCCCCCCAAAAAACCTGTTACTGGTTGCCAACTCTGCCTGTTTCCTCGTCTGTGTTCGCCGTCTTCCTCAGTTTGTTTCAGTCTGTCATGGCTGTGAAAGACTCTGCCGTCTTCTGCTCACAGGCAGATGGAGCTAAAGTCTGCTTTGAGTATTTGGCATTTATTAATAATTTGTGTGAAAACAATGACATTTGGGCTCTGGTGTTGGTTTATCTCAGTCTTTCAGTTCAGTTCATTTCGACTCTTGTATGTTTCTGAAGGTGAATCTTTCTGTCTGTGTGTCTAGATGTGGGGTCTCTCCACCCATGGCCTCCTCCAGGTGACCTCCAGTGACCTCAGTCCCTCCTGACTGCAGCTCTGAAGTCCTGATCCACCAGAAGACGTGTGCAGGGTGAGACCAGTTCAACACACATACAGCAGAGAGGACTGGCCGTCTGTTCCAGCCACACTGATGGAACAAGTACTCAGATCCTTTACTGAAGTAAAAGTAGCAGTACCACAGTGTAGAATGAATTGTTCTGGAGTAAAACAAAAAGTAGCATCAAATGGACATGCTCAAGTAAAGTATAAGTACTTCAAAGTTGTACTTAAGTAGAGTACTTAGTTACTTTCCACCACTGCCCATAAATCCACACAGTATGTTTCCACATATTCAGACAGATCTTTACTGGGATGAGACAGAGGCTGCCAGGAGTCTTCTGCATATTCTCATAATTAAACATAGATGGTAAAATATAATGGTTTCTTAGTGTAAAAACTATTCTATGAACAAAAGAAGATATAGAAGACGGATTTTGCATTTTTTTGCATTTTGCGTTTTTATTTTGAAATTAAAAAATGGCTTTTCAAACTTGTGGGCTAAGAATTTTCTCCATGTTAAAAATCATTTAATCTTTTCAGTTATTTTGGAAGCAAAAATTAAAGGTTTATTTTAATTTCTTCCATTTCCACTCCACATCAATGGTTTCATCTTTTTATCTACCAAATTAGAGGAATGCTGGAATGCTGGAATGAAAACTGCTGTTTCCTGGTGTCTGTAATCAGTTTGTGTTTAAAGCAGGCAGACAGTGAATTGAGGAAGTGAAGAATACAGCTGCACAATAAATCCTCATCAGAGTATCTGTTAACAGACGGCGGTGTCTGAAGTTGAGATGAGAGCAAAGTAAAGCAGCTCTGTCCACACCGCTCCACTCTTCAGGCCAGTGAACGTAAGCTAAATTTAGCTCCCCTATATTTAGAGCGTCGCCCTCGATAAAACTCGTGCACAAAGAGAGATGGAAGCTCTGATTGTGTGCTCATTTAGGCCACAGATGTGCACCCATAAACACAGATGTGAAATGCACTCATATATAGTACACGCTCTGCCGTTGCTGCTGCAGTTCATGCACAGTATCCTGCTCACATTCGTATTACTTCTTACTGTAAGACAGTTAGAGCTAATTATATTTTGAATGAAGCTCAGAGGATCAGGGAGATTGGATTTTTGTGTGTATTTTGCCTTCGTGTAAAGCTCAGTAGAAGCAGTGGATAAGCCTTTACCAAACATACTGACTAAATTAATGCTGTAAGATCACTTAAGATATTATGTCCTGTGCGCTGCTGGAGATGAATACATTAGTCTGTGGGAAATCTAGAGAAGATGTGGAAATGAAGAGATTTCAAAGTGTTTAGTGAGATATTTAGACAATTACGGTTAAAAATAGATTCCAAAAAAGACTCCACAGATTAAAAACGGATTTTGGGACGGTGTGTAAAACATAAATGACACAGAATGTGATCATTTGCTAAAATCAATTGAAAACAGTACAAAGACAATATATTTAATGTTTTTCCTCATCAACTTCATGGATTTTTGTAAATATCTGCTTATCCTGAATTTGATGGCAGCAACATATTTCAAAGAAATTGGGACAGGAGCAACAAAAGACTGATCCAAAAATAGGTGTTTGGAAGAAGTAGGTGAAAAAGTAGGTTCTGATTCTGTAAATTAAAAACAAATACAAATAGAGCAACAGAATTAAATATGTATATTACTTAATATACATGAGGTAGGTGTTATGTGCAGTATGTAAGGTGTTTTATCTGACAGTGATGGATAATATGTACATGTAAAGCACACTGTGTATTTTAAACTGTAAATATATCATTTGTAGGTAACCGGATGTTTTTGGTGTTACAGTGTTATTGACATGCATACAGTACTCTGTAGCGCCTACCAGAGGGAAGAGGTGGAACAGGTTGTGTCCATGGTGTGATAGATCTGCAGTGATGAATAAAACACAGAGACATGCAGCAGTCCTCACATCTGAGAAACCAGCCACTGTTTGGTATTTTTTTCTTGAAAAACATCTAAGCCCGAAAATTGTGGAAAATGCCAATCATAATTTCCCAGGGCTCAGAGTTATGTCTTAATATTGCTTGTTTTGTCCAATCAACAGCCCCAAAACCCAAACAATATCAATTTACAGGGATGTAAAACCACAGTGGAACCGGCACCATCAGCTCTAAGCTAATTTACCACATCATATTTCCATCCAAAATGTTCTGCTTGTTTGGGCTGATGTCGAGCTTAGCTGCTGTACCATCTGCATGTCAGCATCTATCAATTGCATGCTGGGAACTGTCTCCCTGTTATTTCTCTTTGGCCTGGCCATTCATCCAATTACCCATCCATCTGTCCACCTATTTGTATCTACATTTTCCTCCCCTCCTTCCTCCACGATCTCCCTCTCCCTCCCTCTCGTCCTCTTGTTAGCGCTGCTGAATAATTTAACATCAGACAGTGGGCTCGGCTGCTGAGCCAGAAGGAGATGGAGAGCTCGAGAGAGGAAAAGATGGAGAGAGAGAAAGGGAAGCATGGAGGTGTCCGACGCCGCAGGAAGCCGTGAGTCAGCAGGGAGAGAAAGAACCGGTGGGAGGGAAGACAAGAGAGAGTTTATAGATAGCTTTAGGTGATACGGTTGGAGAGAGTGGCGTCAGATGCCTCCTGGTGCGTTTGTGTGCGTGTGTGTGCATGCGCCTATCGATTGAGCAGAGAAGGTCACCGAGCTGAGAGGAGATTAGCAAACCAGACTCGGAGAGGCAGAGCTAACGCCTCCTCTGAATAGCAGCTAGACAGGGAAAAAAAAGAAAGCGAGAGAGAGGAGGCGAAGGACGAGAGGAGCCGCTACAGTATGGGGGAGAGCTATATGTACCAGCGACTCCCCTACACCAGAGGAGAGGAGGAGGGGGAGGAGGAGGACGAGGAGGAGAGAGACGGGAGGATCAGAGAAAGTGTCAGGGGACAAATGGTAAAGTCTGGAGTTGTGGTTGGACATGCAGTGATTTTTTTTTCTCTCTGTGATTACAGCATGTGTGTGTTTGTGCAGGATGAATATTTTATAGTATTAGTGTGTGTGTGTGTGTGTGTGTGTGTGTGATGTGATCGTGTGTGTATCGATGGGCTGCAACTATAGACTCCATTTGACTTTAATTTGAATTAACCGTTTAGTCCAGTTGTTCCCAGCCTGTTTAGCTTGTGATTCTTAAAACAAATCAAAAAACAGAGTCTGCTTACATCACCACTTATTACCATTGTCTACCTGATTCATTTTCTTGTTTTCAATATTTTTTTAAAAAAAAACTTAAAGGCCTTAAATTGGCCAGTGATTCGCCAGAAAAAAAGCTGCATTTAAAGGCAAGTCTGGAAAAAAGCAAAACCTAAAATGCAATAATGCTTAGCATTAGTATGTTTTTTTCTTGCTTTCTAATCCTGTTGAATAACGTCACCAACCCTTACTGGGGTGGGAACCACTGTCTTATTCTATAAAATGTTAAAGACTTGGTGTGTAAAAAAAAATAATGGTCATCACAAGTTCCCAGAATCCAAGGTGATATAAAACATTAAATTATTACATTTTAGAAGCTGATTTAAATGATTACTTACATTTCTGATTGTCAACTAATTGTTTCATTACTTGTCCTTTGTTTTGTTCTGTCACAAGTAAAATATGTCTCAGTAACATTGTTTGTTCATCAGAGAGCACTGAGTGTAAAATGTCCCACACAGTACATGATCCCAAAATTAACTAATTTAAGAGGTTCTAAACAAAAATGCAGATGTTACATATGCATTTTTCAAAAAAGGCTCTCAAAATACTGAAATCAGTATTCGCCTCAAAATTCATAACATAATCACATGTTTTTTAATGAAGATAGCAAGACAAACAAAATGAGAAAAATATTTGTTTGATTTGGAGCAAATAGAATCCCACACTATCACATTGACAGCTTTAAATGTGAATTTCTGACTCACTCCCACTTAAAACTGGCACAACATAGATGATGTTACATCATGCTGAAGTTCGGGTTCCAAGGAATCGACATAAAGCAGTGGTTTAAAATTTGGGGGAAAAGGTTTATTTGCTTTCTGGTGAGTGACTGTGTAAAGGTTAAAAATCTGCCCATCAACATCACTAAAACTGACAAATTAACTTGTTCTGTCATGTTTATTTAATCGGAATATCTGAGATGTTAAAAATGAAAAAAGTTGTGGATTAATGGAGGTATAGCAGGTGAAAATATTTTTAAGGGATTTTTATGTGTTGAGCTTTTGATGTGTTGATGCTGGAGCCATGGTGCTATCATCCATAATTTAGAGAAGCGCCTCCATTTCCACTTCACATTACAGTGTGTCCATTAACAGTGTCCATTAACATCACTCTAGTAATAACTGAAGCTAAAATCACAGTTAGAAACACGATCTTCTGCGCACCTCAGGCACATACAGACATTTGCAAATCGTTTTAAGTGTTAATTGTAAGATATGTATGTCAATGTCTGTGTCCTGACGTGTGTAGTAATCCGAGGTAAATGTGTGCAGATGCAGTGTGAGGAGGGGACGGAGTGGCTGCTGGAGCTGCTGACAGACGTGCAGCTGCAGCAGTACTTCCTGCGGATCCGTGATGAGCTCAACGTCACGCGACTCTCCCACTTCGACTACGTCAAGAATGAAGACCTGGAGAAGATCGGCATGGGACGCCCGGGTACTTCCTGTTTCCATTTCACTCCAGACACTGAGGGAATATCAAATGCATATTGGAGTTTTACACATTTTGTTTTATTTGTCTTTTTTATCTTCAGTTCCTTTAATACCCCTTTCAATTTGGAGGTAAAATTATTATGTTTACATGACCCCTCAGATATATCCGGTGACTCACTGGGAAACATGATATATAAACTGTATATAACCGAGCTCCACCTCGAGCAGCTCCGATATTAAAATGCTGCTTATATTGATGCATAATTAACAACATTAGTCACAGGAACGAAACAAGTACTTTTACTTTGATGCATTTCACTCGTAATACTTCTTCCACCATCTGAATATACAATGTTTTCAGTGTTTGTGGTTGTGTTGCTTCAGGTCAGAGGAGGCTTTGGGAGGCTGTCAAGAGGAGAAGAGCCCTTTATAAACGCAAGTCCTGGATGAGCAAGGTACCACTCTGTACTCACATTGTCTGTATTACACACACACACACATAGTCTTGTATTTTAAAACATTTATTCTCTAATCTCTCACCACCAACTGAACTAAAGTTTGAATGCCAAATGAAATAAGTTACACTTCTAAACAAATTTCTTCTGTCAGATTTCCAAGGCTGATAAATTGCTCACGTTTGCAGAATGACTGTGCATATTTAAAGAAGGTGAAATTACAAGTACAAGGAGAACCCCAGTCACTGGTTTCTGTTTCTGGGCCCGTAGGTGTTTCCAGTGAAACGACCCGACTCAGACCCCCAGCAGCCCCTCCCTCAGGGGGCGTCGTCCGGCGCGGTCCCAGCCAATAGCGAGTCGGCAGCCTCGCTCACCTGCCTGATCAGAGAGTCGGAGCTGCAGCTGTTTGAGCGGCTCGGAGACGGCACGTTCGGGGTGGTGCGGCGAGGAGAGTGGACCGGACCCAACGGCAGAGTGGTGAGACACAGAGACAAAAAGTCCCATTTTAACTGAGGGTCAATTTAAGTTTAAGTTTTAAATCATCATTACTCTGTTGGCTGTCTTCTCTCCCTCTATCTTTCTAGTTATCAGTGGCGGTAAAGTGTCTGAAGGCAAGCGTGTTGGACTCAGACGGTCTGGACGATTTCATCAGAGAGGTGAACGCCATGCATTCACTGAGCCATCAGAACCTCATCCGTCTGTACGGCATCGTCCTCACACAGCCCATGAAGATGGTAAGACGTACACACACTTATTTTCAAATACGCTCATGCACAAAGACACACAGACGACAAAAACTAGACACAAAAGTCATTAGATGCGTAAATGTAACGATAATGTAATTGTTTCTGTTTGTATGTAGGTGGCTGAACTGGCTCCTCTGGGTTCCCTGTTGGATCGCCTGAGAAAGCGCCAGGGTCACATCCTCATCTTCTCTCTGTGTAATTACGCTGTGCAGGTAAGTTAACACCAAAAAGATAAAGCGCACAAGAGGAAGTGGAAGTGATAACCCTCATGTTCCCACAGCTTCATCAAATTTGGTTTGGTGCAGTGCCCAGAGATTTATCACTCCTGTTCTCCTCCTTAGAGTTTATTCACAACAAACCACTAATGCTGCTTCCACGTCTGAGCTGTTCAGACTGTGATTAGAATGTATGTAAAATACAATGAAAATACTGTGGGAAAAATAATGATCAATATTCTAGAAATATAATGAAGTATTTGTGTGTGTGTGTTGGTGTGCAGGTGGCGTGCGGCATGGCCTACCTGGAGCAGAAACGTTTCCTCCACAGGGACCTGGCTGCCCGCAACGTTCTGTTATCCACCAATGACACAGTGAAGATTGGAGACTTTGGCCTGATGAGGGCGCTGCCAACACACACTGACCAATACATCATGGAGGAGGGTCATAAAATCCCTTTCCCATGGTGAGAAGAGCGTCCTGGTCACACAAAATGACCAGACCTCAGTGTTTAAACAGTTCTGGTCTTCAGCTTTGTCCTTGTCTCTCTCCAGGTGTGCTCCAGAGTCTCTGAAGTCTCGTATGTTCTCTCATGCGTCTGACACCTGGATGTTCGGGGTCACTCTGTGGGAGATGTTCACCCACGGACAGGAGCCGTGGCTGGGCCTTAATGGGAGCCAGGTACACGCCTATGTACACACACATCTTTACTGTGCAATTTTCTACTTTGACATAAAAGTTCAGGGAAGACAAAATCTGTTTTAAAATTGACCAGAACCTGATCGTTCTCCAGCTAATTTGTGTGTCTTCACAGATCCTCCATAAGGTGGACGTGGAGGCCGAGAGGCTGTGTAAACCAGACGACTGTCCTCAGGATATCTACAATGTCATGTTGCAGTGCTGGAGCCCCAAACCTGAGGACAGACCAACCTTCATCGCCCTCAGAGACTTCCTGCTTGAGGTAGCACAGCGGTTTCAGTCAAAGTTGAACTGAATGAAGGCTTGTAGTTACATCATAGGTCAGCAGATATGTTCATAACAGAGATTTATAAGCTCTTTACAAAAACAGATGAGCTAAACCGTACGAAGGACAGCACCAATGTTACTGTGATGAATCCAGAAATGTGGTTATATCTGCAAGCCTAGTTCAGAGGAAATTTCCAAGTTCAAATCGCCATTATACAAAATAACATGAAGTGTTTTTCTTCTGCTTGTCTCTATGATCCTGCTGATGACAGTAATAATTAATGGGACTGGTGCAGTTTTTGCTCAAGCTGTAAATATGTTTGTGTTCTGCAGACTATGCCGACAGATATGAGAGCGCTGCAGGACTTCGAGGAGGAAGACAAGCTCCAGATTAAAATGAGCGATGTCATCACCATCATAGAGGGAAGGTCAGTGTGTGACTGTTATACAACACATGCAGGTAGAAGAATGCCACAATCCCTTGACTGTATTCTTGGACACAAAGCAGTATTTTAACAAAATTACTGGTTTTGAAAGTCATGCTTGTGTGTGTCAGTGCAGACTGAAGGTCATTCCAAAAGGACAACACATACATCTCTAGCTGACACTGGATTCCTTGCATTGTGGAAAATTACTGTAATTACAGTCCTGTCCTGGTCTATTATAGTAGTATTGTGGCGTATTGTGGCTTGTGGTGATTGGACAGACACATCTGTTTAGTCCTCTGTGTTTATTGCTGCCCAACTGAAAACCCACAAGCCAAGAACATATTCCTTGATTTCCGCTGTCATATGTACATTTAAATAAGAATATTCATGTGACAGAGGCAGTTTGTCGTCTTCAGGAAAGTCCCATTATTGTTTTACAGGAATAGAGATTGTACAATTCATGCGTCTGTGTTTGTATATGTCTGTGTGTGTTTTCAGGGCAGAGCACTACTGGTGGCGAGGTCAGAACAGGAAGACGTTGCGTGTCGGTCAGTTTCCTCGTCATGTGGTGACGTCTGTCGCCGGCCTGTCCGCCCACGACATCAGCCGACCGCTCAAGCACTCCTTCATCCACACTGGACATGGGGACACGGACCCTCACAGGAGCTGGGGACATGCAGATCGAATAGACAGGTTAATAATCCTGACTGAAGTCTCCCCTTTTGTTTTATTACTGTGGTAATAAATTATGTATTGTACTGTGGTATTGTTACTTTAACTCAATTAAAATGAGTACTTTTTCCACCTTTGTCCACTGGAGTGCAGCAGTGCATCACCTGTAGTTCAACAACAAACCTCACAACTGCTGCAAGAACAGAAAAGCCTCAAAGCTCAGATCAACATTTTTACGTGCTGTGATTACAGTAGTTAAATGAATACGACTCTGTAACAAATCATATTTATTGGCTGTAGCAAATGTAAAGGAGAGATGGTAAGAAAAAGAATAGGTTCAGTTGTTTGCTGTCATTTTTCCTGATTATATTTATGTACTTTTATTTCAGTAACATTTTCAGTGCAGAACAGTATGTTTACAGTGTGGTATTAGTACTTTTACGTAAGGATCTGAATACTTCACCACTGATTAAATCTGATTTAACTTTCGTCTGCTCCCTTTCAGTCTGTATTTGGGGAACCCCATGGACCCTCCCGATGTCCTGGGAATGGACTCGGGCACTGCGAGGCCGACCAAACTCCCCAACCGTGCCAAGAGTAAATTTATCCAAAAATTGAAACACATATATGGCATTTGTTACAGTGTTTGTAAATGTACTTCTCTTTTACTCACAATGATGATCTGTAGAAACCTCTTCTGTTCATCTGAGTCACTTGAAGTCTCTTAGTGAATATAAGTCAAATGTCTGAAACTCTCTTTCTCAGAGCAACCTCCTCCTCGTCCACCCCAACCTGCTGTTCTTCTGAAGAGTAAGTTCTTCTCTTCTTTCCAGTGCTGTCTCTAGTCTACAGTCCTACCTTTAAATGCCTGCTGCTGTTATGTCCTGACTCCGGTGTTCGCATGTGTGTCCAGAGCCGTTCTACGACTCTGTGATGGACGACTACGACGACGATGACGACACCAGCGCTTCATCGGGGCTGAAGAGGCTGGGAGTGTCCCTGGGTCTGAAGCTCCGGCCGTGGGACGGGTCTGGCGTGCGCTCGGCCAAAAGCGAGGTTTCGCTCATCGACTTCACTGACGACAGTTTCAGCTCGACCACACCCTCGCCGCTCACTGAGAGCAGGCAGCCTGACGAGGACACACTGAAGGTAGAGTCAGAGAGTCAAAGTACAACACTGATTCCAAAAAACTGTGCTCTTTAAACCACAAAAAAAAATAAAATGCAATCTCTTGGTTCCAAAGCCCATGTAGTAATATTCTTTATGCATTCATGTGGGAACCTCTCTCCATGCTTAATTCTTACGACTGAGTCTTTCCAGGATGCCGCATTCATACCCAATCATGATCCTTTCACCTGTTACCAAATAAATACTTGGGGGGCCATTTTATAAAACTCTCCTCTGTCCGTCACTCTCATCCTCAGGACACTCCATCCATCCTGGACTGGCCGCTCCCTCAGCCAGCTTACGACGAGGTCACTACAGAGCTCGACGACCAATCAGAGGACCAGGAGGTGCGGTCTATCAACAAGGGTTTGACTGAAGAGACCGTGGCCACACCGAGTGCCGCTATGGCGGGCAGGAGTGAGTCGCAGTCAGCTGACCTCTTCCAAGAACTACAGCGAGAGGTAGAGACAGTTTCACATATAGTTTCAGCTTATAGATGTTTAACAGACGTGTATTCTGTGCTGATATTTCTGTCTGTGTCTGTGGGTGTAGGTGATGGTAAAACTGCAGGTTCCAATGGCAACAGGCCGCTCCCTCCCGTCCTCCCCCCTGCCCATGCCCCTGGCTCCGTTGGGCCCCCATCGACAGATCTGCCTGCCTCCTCCCTCCCCCTCCTCTACCTCCTCCTTCAGCTCCTGCTTTGAGGACCGGCCGGTGCTGCCCCCTCGCAGCCCCGTCCCCCCGCTGCGTCCCTCCAAACACAACCTCTCCACCCGCACCACCCACCCACAGGCGCGCTCCAGCTCCATCTCTCTGGGCGACCCAGAGGACACGCCTCCTCAGATCCCACCCAGAGACCACGCCTTCTCCCAGCCGGGCTCCCGCTCTTCCTCTCCCCTCCCACTGGTACCGCCACTCTCCTCCTCCCCCATGGCCCTGCCTCCTCCTCCCCTCTCCGTCTCCCCACGGCGTGCGTCCGGACTCCTGGGTCCACTTCTGTCCTCCAACTCATCCACCTCCTCCCTGCCTCAGGTCTCATCACAGTCCTCACGGCTCACAGCTCGCGGCTCCTCCTACTCATCCAGCTCCTTACTGGATCCTCTCGCCTTTCGTGAGGGGCGTGGCCTCTCCTCATTGATTGACAGCTCCCAGAGTTCTGCTCCCGCCCCGCTGCCTGATCGACCAGCCTTTCTGGAAAGGTGTGTTGCTGATGTTTAGACACTGACACCTCTCTCGCTCTTTAACATTCTACTTAGTCAGGATAGAGGCAGTTTTAAATTAGAAAGGAAAGGTAGTGTTTGTTTCCCAAAATTTTATCTCTTTCCTTAATGAAATTTCAGGAATCTTGTTGATTCATTGATGGGTTTTTCAAAGTCAAAGTTCTGACAAAGACAAAGATCTTGGGCTAAAGTGAATCTTGAAATAATTACCACATTAAATACTTCCACTTGTGTCACTGAGTCAAAAAAAACTGCTTTTCCAGCTTATATCTAACATATTACCACAGTTTAAATGAAAACTCACGTACTTACTAAATAAACTCATATTTTGCACCTGTGGTTTTCTAATCAGGTACGGAGCAGCCAATATGGCGGCAGTCAAACCCATGGTGCAGCACCCCGGCGGAGCCAAACCAAACTCCTCCTACAACAACAACAATGGGCGAACTGCAGCTCCCAGCATGCAACAGGAGCAGAGCATCACACAGGTAAGGGTGTATCATTGCATTGTTTTTCTATTTCTTTTTGTTGACAGTCACACATGGAAAATACAAATAATAAGTACGCAAACGCCACATGCCCCTAAATGCCACAGGCAGCGATCGTTTTCCTTGATTGGATTCTTTAATTAACATCCCTGGATCACAAAAGCCCAACAAAGCAGCAAATTCTAATCATATCCAAACTTTATCTCTTCTTCTCTTCCACTGTCTGCTTGGATGATTGTTTTATTAATGTTAATTTGGGTTTAACATAAAGAAAATCGTTAACTTTAGTTTGATCACAGTTTGTGAGAGTGTGTATTTGACAGGTGTAAACTTCAAAGTGCTTTTGAGTAATGAGAAACATAGAGTCTGATTTTATGGACAAGAAGACTTTTCAGAGTTGGGTGACATTTATTCAAATTCTACATTTTGGCAGGTTAGCCTGATGACATATGTCTGTGCAGAATACTGATGTGTTAAAAGATCAAAAGCAACACAGCAGGAGGCCTGTGTTGATCTCTTAAACAGCCCATATTTTGAAATTACTTTACATTTGATTTCATATTCAGCCGTCTTCCCTGCTCTCAACACTATCCAGACATATTTTTGTAAAAACAATCAAAGAGCTCCAGTAATGTTTCTTTTAACTTTGATCCTGCCTTCATTATACATTCATGGTATGATTGACAGGTCCAAGGAGCAGTGCACGGTGTCACACTGGAGGAGTGTCGTTCAGCTCTGCAGAGTCACAACTGGAGCATCCTACAGGCTGTAAATCATTTGAAGGTACATATATTGTATATGTCTATACACTTTTTCATTTTTATATTAGCCCTGAAAACTAATCTCCATCTGTTGTGCCCTTGAGTGGATGTTGCCACCTGGTACCTTACCGTACATTGTGGCAAGAATTCCCAGGAAATACTGGGATCTCAATCCCCAGTATTCAAAGTCAAAGCACCCAATGGCTGAACATAGGCCAAAAAAATTGTACTGATGTCCCACAATCCAAACAAAACAATTGTGCAGTTCAGACACGACTCCCATGTCAAAGTTTTAACCATTTATTGCAGCAGTATGCATTTTAGTTTGATAGTGTGACTCATATTTTCTATCATAGTAAAGCATGCAAAGAACATTTTTCTGCACAATGACTACTTTTACTTTTGATACTTTAAGTCAGTTTTGCTGATAATACTTGCATAGTTTTACTTACGTAGGGTTTTGAATGCAGGACTTGTACTGGAGTATTTTCACAGTGTGGTATTAGTACTTTTACCTAAGTAAAGGATCTGAATTCTTCCCACATCTGCTGGGGAGGCAGAGGTTAAATTCCTAAAAGCATGCAGCAGTGTGGCAGTGAGGATGCAAAGCTCAGAGTTGTTGTTTGCAGACCAAATGAGCACCAAATGTTTATGGACCTTGTATTTTGAGAGAGAGGTTGTGGACATGCATGTCTGGTGAATGCTGTCACTACCCAGATGTTGAAAATGCATGATGTTGTGGAATAATATGATCTAAAACATGCACAGGACAATAAAAATACTTGCAACACAACTATAAAACAACTTGCCAACCTTCCTGCCTAAAATGCCTCTTCTCACCGTCTGTGTCGTAGGTGGAGCAGCTGTTTCGTCTGGGCCTGCGCTCGAGAGCTGAGTGTGAGGAGCTTCTGCAGCGCTGCCAGTGGAACCTGGAGGAGTCCAGCACGCTCATGCTGGACACATATGGACCACACCGAAACATGTGAGTACAACTAAACTGACAAAAAAAAAGAAAAACGTGTCCACTTTGTAAAGGCTCTTTTGCAGATCTTTTAGTAATAAATCTGTAAAATGAAAACACTGCCAGTCAGTTCTGTAAAATATGAAGCAGCTGCTTTTTTCCCCCAAGTGTACATGTCCATGCATTCTTCATTGCATAGGATCATGTTTGTGTTTTAAAGTGTAGCTGAGTTTGTGAAAAAACAAGATGCAACAATAGTTAAACACAACCACATATGGGATGACGATGCTGCTCCATCTGCTCCTCTTCCCTCGTCTGTCAGTCTGGTGCCTCAGCTTGTGGGCACTCAGACACTCAGTCTGCCCACATGCTGTCAGAGCAGGCTGTCAGAGACGTTCTGCACTTATTTCAATGACTATTTGCACAATTAAACTTAATTTTCTTGGAAACAGTGGCTAGAACTAATCTAAAATCGTTTCTCAAATAATTTTCCCATTTTTATTTTATCATAATAAGTATGGTGTGACAGGGGTCAGTGTTTGGACCACTATTACTCTCTTTATATGCACTTTTCCAAATCACAGTATCTGTAGAAATGGTACTGTCATGCCAGGGACACACAATGGTATCTACTCATAGTTTGAATTTTGTCACATTTTAATTCAAAAAATGAAAAAAAGTGAGCTAATAATCAATCAATTTCTCTGGGTTCATCATGATGTGTGACTCTTTTCACATTAAATCTAGCAAGTTTTTCATTATTATAAAAAATATTTATTACTGCAGCATTAAAAGCTTCCTTTTTTACGGTACCCTAAATTTGGGTGTAAACAACCCTGAACATAAGATGCCATCTCTCTCTATCTGTCTCTCAGGAAGTGACAGCAGGAGGACATCGACTACTGACCAGCTCCTGATGTCATTTGGATCAACACGCCAACACTGACCTGCGTGGATGACACAGTGGTGCTTTTTAATGAACGACCATGAAGCAGTATATGTGCCTCACTTCATGTAGCCTACTGTGAATACCTGCTACTACTACTGTGTCATACACATGCATGCTCATTATTAGCAAGCGGAGCATCTTGTTGAATGAGTCACACTATTTACTTGAACGGTTGCTATTTATGTTTTTCTATCGTTACGTGAATAATGAGAACTTGTGTTTCCGCTGGTGGCTACTGCAAACTTTTCCTGGGAGTGAATTTAGCTGTGAATGTGTGCATGTTCAGGTGTGTGCACGCACGCAAGCAAGCTTACATTTCTGTACAAACACTGTAAATGCCCATGCCTTCCTGCTGTTAATGAAGTGATATAAAATCAGGGAACTGTCGGCTGATGTTATAGTTCTACTCGTATGTTTTTATGAAAATGTACAGATAAGATGCTGTATTGTATATAGCACTTTAATGGGTGTGTCCACACATTAACTGCTGGTCAGAAGATGCTAAACAATTTATCTAGTTAGTGTGAATAAGATCCTGATATGGACTGATGTATCATTTGTGGCTTAAACGAAGCTTTTTAGCCTTTTTAAAGCTTTATGAAGGCATGAAATGTGAAAGGATTGATTGAGATTTACAGTTTTGTCTTATTACAGGCAATAAGATGCCAGATAGAAATGTGAAGATATCTACCATCTCCTTACAAACACAGGGTATGAGGCGCTGACTTGTGCCTCCACGGATTAGATATTTAAATAATCTAACATGGATGTTTCGTATTTCTTCCTATGAAAATTACTGCTGCATGATAATCATAAACATGCTGAAGCACTTAACTATTGTTTACCTGAATAAGTAGGTAACTGCTGTATGTGTGTGTGTGTGTGTGTGTGAGTGAGTATGTGTGCTTAAAGCTGCAGAACTTCATAGTGTGTGTGTCAGCGTAGATATTGATCATGGATGTGATCGGTTACTTTATGGGTAATTATATGCAGCTAAACAGAGATAGAAATTAATAACAAACATGTTCATTCTTGCAGCTACTTTGCATGATAAGAGGCCATCAGTTTACAGGTTGCTCTCTTCTCGTTTCAATTCACAAAATAAAGTCAGCAAATTTCTCAACAAACATGTTGGGCAAAAATGTTTCAAACACTAATTTCTCTGTGTTTATCGATCGGTTTATGTATGAAACCTCTTTCCCTGTTATGCTCAGCTGGAAGCTCTTGTAGCCACACTGCTGTATGTGACGCTGACTGCTTTATTCTGTAACATTAGAGCAGCTTATTAATGAACAATGCAAATACGGCCTCGAGTGTTTTATAATAAAGTGAATTTTGAGTCATTCTCTTTGCAGAATCACTGGTGTTCTGTGTTTATTTCATTAGCGTCTTGAACAAACAGCCAACATTAAAGTCTCCTCTCAGCTCATTCCAGTTGTGCACAGATATTGTAAGAAGATTTTGGCATTTTTCCAGACCTTTTGCCACAGCTGTATGGAAGACCAAAGATGACTTATACTGAAGTAACTTAATGGATAAGTTCATGAATAAATACTGACAAAAGAAACAATATCTTTGAGGTTTTCCGCCTGATGCCTCATAACTTGTTCTTTAGAGTGAAAATAAATCCTCACCAATTTATTTAAATACAATTTAAAGCTATAATACAGCATAGCAGGTCACATCAATGAGAATGTTGCGTAAGGAAAAAATATTTTCATTTATTTCATTAATGCATTTTATTAAAAAAGTTCCTAAATTTTAATTAATTTGGAGTTTCAATTTGTTTAACCATCTCATTTACTGCAGTCATTACTTAATCTATTATTTTCTTAAGAAGTCAGTTTTGGACCTCCATAACTGAAAAACACAACCTTGGAAACATATTAAGAGGAAACGCCCAAATATTCATAACTGCATTTTTACATTGATTAAACACATTTGTTTTTTGTTACCCTTTAATGTCACCTGAAAGGTTTTCACTGCTATTTCACATTTCCCACAGGATGAAAGTCCCAGAATTCAAGTCTGGCCATGTTGGACTAAAACTTCCTTTTAGTCACCAAACATCTTCCAAACAGCTCCGAGCTGAGTGACGGGTTCAAGCGGTGCAGGACTCTTTCCTCTAATGGAAATCTTGTCTCTTGCTTCCTCAGGGATCAAACCTGTGACCTTAACGTTATGGGACCCGCAGGCCGTCACACCCTCCTCACCCCCGCCTCCCTCCCTCAGTCACACACTCATTCCCTGGCTCCTAAATTGATCGCAGCTGCAGTGCATTGTGGTCTGATTGCTCGGTGTGATCCCTGGACAGCACGGTTCAGCGGCCTTTCTGTCCGGACGCTCGCTCTGCCACAGCGGTAAGCACTCTGTCACATTCACTGATGATGCATGGGACACACGTATACTGTAACGCTCACACACACAAATAAGCAGGCTCACGTAACCACAAGGTGTCACCACGTTCCTGCTCCACATCACCAAAAATCACTTGATAAAATGAGTGTGAGTGTTTTTGCTTTTTGTTTTCTGTGTGCATTTAACTTGTGTGTTTACAGATGTCAACAGTTGTAGCTTGTTGTGTGCATTTTGATGCAATACAGGCAAAAATATATATATATTTTTTATAATTATAATGGCACATTTACAGGATTGTGCAGCATGTACATAGTTTTTGTGATCTGTTTTGTTTCATGCTGTTCGATCGAGCATCAGAAGCTTCAGACAGAAAGCAACCATTTGAGCGAATATGACCGCTGGACCGTTTGTGTTTATTCGCACCAAAAAGCAAATGCACCAGCTGTATGTTGGCTGTAAGCTGGATAGCAATGGACACACCGGCCATGTTTGTGGGAGTGTGTTTGTGTTCATCTCAGCCTCTGACTGAAATCACCAGAAACTCCATTTCATTATTTTACTTCCAGTCTCTCTCCTTTCACGTGTATTTGCAATTTGCTTCTCATCAGGTCTGTCCATCGACCTGTCATGCAGTCGTCATGCAACCATGACCTTAACCATGATTGTCCAATCAGAGTTTACCAACCGTGGTTTGACTAAAAGTGATTAAAGGCGTCTTTTTTTTTAGCATTTACAAAACCAAAAACACGAACAGCGTGTTTGTCTGCTGTAATATAAGCTTCGATGATTAGTCTGACTGATTATTTTAACAGTGCGTCACTTCCAAAGCCAAACATCAGCTGACTGATTAATTAATGGGTTTACAAGTTACATTAGGAAAAAAACACTCTTAGGACAGAGACGTCCTTTGTGTAATAGTTACGTTTCTCGAAGCTCTTTACGGGATTTGGAGTCGTTTCCAGAGATACGTCCAAATATGTTTTTTTGTAAACAAAGCATCCAAACAAGGTTATATCAGAGCAAAATGAACAATGTTAAATTTTACTTCATCATACTGTGCTGTGTACAGATGTAATTTCAGAAAGCAGAATTGACAGTCGCTTCCTTGAAGCATGATACCCGCTTCTAGATCTATTTTTATTTTTTTTAAAAATACTAATAATTTGATTTCCGCAAAAAACAAAGATGTTTTATAATTTTTTTATAATCCTGAATTAAGTTAGAGGATGAAATCACCAACAGTGGATTTAAGGTTACATGAATAGTGATAAATTATGTTTCCGCTTTTGCTTTTATGGTCTTTCGGAGGGTGTTTGGTCGTCAGTGTTGTTTGCCCTCATCTTTTATTTAAGATATTCTCATGTCACTTGTTGCTGTGTGCAAAGTTCACCTCAAATGCACATGCAGAGAGGATGTATTAAAGATGTATTTGTGTCGATGCTGGAGTGAGCAATGCTTCCCTCAGAGCTTTCAGACGTTTGGACAATCAGCTTGAGGCCGGACCTTTCATTGTTGGAGATTGATCGCTCGGGATTCACCGTTCCACCTGGCACAGCAATCAAAAGGATGGTGGGTCAAATAAGTCAGTCAATATTATGGATTGACTAACTGGACAATTGACCCACTGACAACCCTCTCTGTCCCTGTGTAAGCCTTTTGGCCTGCAGTAGCTCTGCACAAACACAAGTCGATTTCAGAAAAGAAAAGTCTTGATGTGAAATGACTGATCCATTCATATATCTCCTTGTGTGTTTGACTGCTTCACATTAGACCTTGAATGACGTAAAAGAGCTTCATCATCACTGAAAACATTATTGGCAAGTCTGTCGATGAAGATGTACTCATTTCCTCAACCGTGGCCGAGCACCTTGGGAAAATGACTTTCAAGCTTTCCATTATGTCATTTTCAATTTGTGCTATCAATCATTTTGAAAGAATAATTTTTGAGCAAATCTGTCTCGTGTGACATATTCTGTCAGCCTGTGAGTGTGTTTTCATATCCCAGTGGGGACTTTTACCTGACGAGACACCAACCCATGGGGACATCCACCTTGGGGACAAAACTGAGGTCTCGATGGGTCCAGACTGTTTTTTGAGGGTTAAGACTTGGTTTTAGGGTTAGAATTAGATTAAGGTTAGGGTTAGGCATTCGGTTGTGATGGTGAGGGTTAGGGTAAGGGGCTAAGGAATCCTTTATGTCAATGGGGTGTCCTCATGATAATAGTGAAACAAGTCTGTGTGTGTGAGTGAAAGAGAGAGAGAAATAAAATGGAGAATATCAATTTTATGAAATGGCAACAATGACAAACTAAATGGCAGCTCCTCCTCATGTTTCTCAGCCTCTGTGATTGCTTATCGACAGCCACCTATTAACTCAAGATAGATCTTCGGCGAGACATCGTAAGGTGAAATTACAGAACGATTATGATGGATTTCCAATAGGCAGCCTTTGGAGCTCATTGAATGTGATTCATCGTGTACTTAAATATCCTCCGGGCACAATTTATGTATGTGACACTGGAAAACTGGACTAAATTTGTTCAGAAAGTTGACGTCTTTGAAATGAATAGGTTGTTTCAACAGCCTTTCATATTTCAACCTGTAGTTAGGAGCTGCTGCCCACTGAAATACAGTCAATAAGCAATTTTTATCCCAGTAAATCTAGATGTCCTTTGACCTGCAAATCTCCAAATCAATGCTGACTGCATGTGTTAAAGAAAGAGCTTGTGTGTGCCATGGTCCAGGTTCAGAAAACAGAGTTGTTGTAGTCGAGGAGGGTTTTATTTTTGTCTCACTACAGTTTTAGAGCGTCTGCTGTTTTCAATTGGTGTCTATATGTCCCACTGGTGAACCTCAACCTCAGCTCAATAAATGTCCTCTGAGTACATTTCTGTCTGATGGTGAGACTCTCTCCGCACTTTTTCCTGCCGTCCACTCTCCACAATCTCCTTGTGTTGTCCCTGACTGTCCAGCAGATTTCTGTAGTGCTGCTTGCAATCAAGAGTTGATTCACTCCAGCTGGAGCCCAATCATGTCATCATGTGTTTTCATGGTGCTTCCAAATCCTGTAGCATCATCATGTTCATCAGGTTATGAGACCATATAACAGCTAGTATTCACCATTATTTTAAAAATAGCAGAGGCTTGTTTGCTGTTCCTTGGCTTTGAAATGCAGAACATATAAAATCACTGACTTCTCTTGAAATAAGAACAAGGAATACTATTAACCGCATCTATTTTTGTGTGTTCCTGACTGACTTTAAAGATGACAATATCCCTGTTTCTTTGCATTCAAGCCTTAGCTTTGTAGCTCTCAATAGCTCACTAAATTCTTTCTGTGTTGTCTGGGTGGGTTTCCCCTGGATGCCCACACATAAAATGTCGGAATGCCCTTGCCCTCGGCCTCAGAGCTTGAGCCGCTTGTAAATTGTTCGGATAAATAAAAAGCACAAATTTTTCCAAAGAGATCAATAAATAATCATTTTGAGTGCACTGTCTCTATATTCCTAGAGATGTCCTACTTCCTGTCTGTCATCTGCTCCTGGGTCCAATCCGCTCAGTCTCATAGTTGTGAAAGTTTGAGAGAGAAACGAACTGAAGCCATCGCTCATTACGCCGAATTCACAAGCTTCAGTGATGCAGATCTGGGCCCGAAACCATGTCATCCTCTCATTGTTTGTGGGCTGTTTGTTGCTGTTGTTTTTGAACTGTGACTTAGAGGACAGGCAACTTGGAGACAAACAGGGTTGCAAGTCTGTTTGTGCTCCTGCCAAAGCTGACCAAACACAGTCTGGCAACCATGCCTGACTGGGGCTCTAATGAGTGCACTTGAAAGGGTCAACATCTTAGAGAAAATGAACAAACCACACACACACACCCTCCCAAGATCAATTAGAAACCGAGTATTAGCACATTTTCAGGATTTCTGTAACCTTCATAAATTGACACAGACGACACCAGAGAGCACATGTGGCGTCAAATCCCCCACAGTGATACCAACAATCAGTCTGTGCCTGTATGAAATGCCCTGTTTAGGCCTGAAGGGTGGGTTTGTTTGCTCCTTCAAGGTGAACAATGACAGGTGAAGAAGAACTCGTTTCAACAGTGATAAGTTTTCACAATGACAAAATCATCTACTTGGAAACTTTTTAAACAACTGTGTGTGTGCGTGTGTACTCAATATGCTCAATATGTTCCAAGCAGTCGAGCCTGTTAAAATATGGCAAAGACACACGTAAACATCTCTCCAGAGAAAGGCATTATGGTTAACTGTAGTTTCAACACCTCCCAAATTGGGATTGGTTGATCCAGCATTCTGTCTGTATGTTTGAAATGAAAAGGGGAAACAAAATCTGGACAAGTATCAAAGGAGGACAGGTGAACATCTCCAATGACTTGGCCCAGCTTGATTCGTTTTAAGAGTACGTGCCTGGAATCAACACAAGGAATATGTATCAGAATAAACTTGAAGGCATGAAGTGTTTTACTATCATGGCAGCTGAAAGAATGGAAAAGAGTGGGAGAAGAGGTGGGGGTTGATAAGAGCTGATTACGGGCAGGTGCGTTGGTTGAGCAGAGATCCAGGAGACGAAGAGAGAGCGAGACACACAACCTCCAAACCCACAGACCTGGAGAGACAGACAGGGAAACACAAGGAAAACACTGGTTGAGTCTGTGACATTTTCTGCCACCTTCTCCTCCTTAGTCAATCTTATTAGCACCATAATGTTAACAGCTTCAATGCTGTCGTTTTAATTTGCCTCGTGTGCACGTCTCCTTTTCTGCTTTACCAACAGCGAGCGTGTGTAGGACACAAGCACGGCGAGATTCGATTTAATTTGATCTGATTGGATTGATTGAAGGCAGTAATTGGATACTTAAATAAATATTTACAGAGAGAGAAAGAGAGAGAGAGAGAGAGAGAGAGAGAGGGAGAGGCAGACGGAGACAGAGCAAAAATGACTCATCCTTGAACTGGGTTGAAATTGATTGTGTCAAACCGAGAGGAAAATGTGTTCTCCCTCAGGAGAGGTAAGAGGAAGAAAGGACAGAGGAGAAGAGGCAGGAGGGTCAAGAGGAAGGGAAAAGTGTTCTCCCAAAAACAAAATCATACAAATATGTTTGCCAATGCACAAATTCAAACAAACACAGAAAGCCCAGAGTAACATAGGTGTGTTTGCATTGAGGTAACACTCTATAAAAATCTGAGACATGACAACTCATCTTTTTTTCACCTTCTTCTCGCTTCAGTTCTTTTCTCCTTCTATTTCTCCACTTATTTCTAATCTCTATCTGAAGGCTGTCCAATGACCTGCCTGCCCAGCTGCTCCCTATTAGTCATTAGGTACATATAGGCTGGGCACCATTTGGCCACGCTGACTTTGAATCAGCTGAAAATTTAACAGGAGCAGGCTGCTGCTGTTCTAAACTGTAATTTCAGCTTCTTAGTGTTGACAGGGCAGAAACATTTTTATTCAGCCATGACAGGCCATGTGAAACATGTTTATTAGTCTGTAGCTGCTGTAAAACACGCTTCACTGCTCACAAGTTCTGTTGGGACAGGTAGTTTATTTGACACACAATGCCATCAATTCAAGTCGGTTTAAGTGGCAGGGCTATAACTTTCCTGAATAATAGTCAGAAAATAGTCAAAGGTGGTGCCTTCAAATGTCTTGGCCCAACAGTCCAAAACCCAAAGATATTCACTTAACAATCATAGAAACAAAGAAAAGCAGGAAATATCCACACTGAAGAATGTGGAACCAGAGAATTTTGGTCTTTCTTTAAACAAAATGACTCAATGATAAAAAATAATAAAGAAAGGTATTAAAATAGATTTATTTTATTTTGATCAGTTAATCGACTCATTTAAACTCTAGAGCGGAGTAGAAACCACGCCCGAAACAAATCGACCCGGTGTTTCACTGCTCACAAGTTTCCCTTTTCGACATTTGCCTGCCTTCATCCACTTTGTTTCCTCTTTCTCTTCACAAACTGCTCTACGTGACACTGCCTCCTGAGTTTGCACTCGAGTCCAGCTTCCTTCCCTTTTAATAACTGTTATTATTTTTCATTGTTGTTGCAGATTGCCCGCTTTTGTTTTCTGCAGTGGACAGATGTAGATGCAGGTTAGCACAGTTACAAGGGCTTGAAACACCCCTTGTTAACTCAAGGTGAAACTAACCAGCAGGGACACAACTATTAATGGAAACCCTGTAGGTGTTGCAGAGGTCAAACTCTGTGACCTTTCACTTATGGAGTGTTGTCTCCTGACACTGCTCTCTGATGCTGTAAACTCAGAGTGCAGTGGTTGGAGTTGTGAAGAGAAATAACTTTGGGCTCTGGTGTTATTGATTGGCAGAGTGAGCATCTGGCTAATGTAGTTTGCCAGCTTCTGCTCTTTCCTTCAGGTGGAAGAGGAGAGTGACATTGTCTTCCTCGTCCACATCCTCAGGGAGGTCTCAGCCTTTATTTATCCTTTATCTGATGTTCCTCTGTATTTGCTTATTCACATGAGGATTTTCTTCTCATTCTGCAGTGATGAGCAGGACTGTGGATATAATTCACACACAGCTCAAACACAGAGATGGGGCTGGCCTGTTATTACAGTAATGATCCTCCTAGAACTAATATGAAAGTCAGGTCAAATGAGTAATCTGACTTAAAGCTCCTTTTCCTAACCCTTCCCTCTGGGTGTCTGCTGCCACTTTGATCCAGGATGACGATATTCAGAAGGCAGTTATAAAATTTATTATGTGAGGAATAAATGGAAAATATGAATTTGCCCGAAAAAGACAATCTTTGCGACTAATTAAGTGAAAGAAATGGGGGAAAAGTCAATGTGAAATATGAGAGTGGCTGAAAGTGTTAAATGGAAGATGGCACAGGATTTATTCCACAGTGTTTTGTGTGCATGAAGTAGTAGTTTTGGCTCCCAAATCAATAATGTATACGCATGAATGAAGAGAGAATAATATGGAAGACAGCAATGTTTTTTTACTGAAATAATCCAGTTTATCCAGTGACCGTCCATTGATCAACAGCTTCTTTATTTTGCACAGCATTAGTGTTAACCAGGTTGGTCTTGACAGTGGTGACACTTAATTGACAGCAGCCTGAACTGAGCAGTATTGCTAAAAAAGCATCCCATGTGTTAAGGGGACAAGGACAAAAGTAATGAATGAGACAACTTAACACTGTTTACATGAAGGAATAAATTCATTGCACCTCGATACCAAAATAATTGCTCCTTTATAACTGCAGAACCCACAATGTGCAGCACAAATTACTAATTCATGCACAAGCTAGTGGTCAAATGCTCCATTACAATAATACTGACATAAGAGTGTTTTCTCTTTGTGATCTTTTATATTCGCACTTCTTCTGCACAACAAAGTCAACAAAGTTCTATCTGATCTTAATTTATCTTAAACTGACAGTTTCTCTTGATTAATCATCAAGAAGAGAGTTTGTATCGAAAGGATTTAGCCTTCTTCCTGTAACAGATTTCAAGAATACTGGAATGATTTAAATGTTTATGTTTTAATATCTGTGCAAGAAAGGGATGCATTGTATGACAGTTCAGGATTTGGGCCAGTAACTGAAATGGAAAGGTTTGCAGCTGTTGTGCGTCCAGCAGCAAGATGTCCTATTATTATGTAAAGTTGTGCATCATATCAGGTGTGTAGGGACTCCAAGTGTTGCTGAGAGATCAGCAATAAGACCATGCAACAAATGGGTTCTTAGTATAAGGTTGTTCCTAAATAGACAATGGAGAGCGTTAGTGAGAAAGAACCCACCTGTCGGCCATTGACATTAATTGATATCAAGCTGTTGATCTTTAGGTCTTCAACCTTGAACACATGCATTTTCCATTCCTGCTTATCCACAAGGTCGCATGTATAGGGTGACCATACAATACGAGACAATGAGAGACTTTTTCACTCAACCTTATTTGCATCTCTTTAGAAAAAAAACAAAAAAACATGAGCTGCATTCAAATTACCCAACAGGAAGGATGAGGACCAAAACACGGACATGCAACTTTACTAACCTTGCACAAAAGCGCTCACTATGGAGACCAGGATTAGATTTGCAGCAGGAGGGCTTGCATGCAGCTTTGGTCGAGTGGTACGTCAAACATGGTTTGGTGCATTTTCTATTACTGTTGGGGCATGTTGTACCTGCAGTCTCTATTTTCACATTTGTTTTCTGATCAAAAACACTTCAAATTCTCTGCCACTGAACGAATGGGGGTAGAGTGACCCGGTCATAAACTCCCCATGAGTCACCTTTGATGGCCCACAGGGGCACAGAAGTCACATTCATGTAAGAACAAACAGGGTGAAACTGGAAAAAAAACGAGGGGACTGGAAAGTATTCCCCAGTTCATTATTAATTTCAAAATGCCCCTAGCCCTTATTAATTTCTGACCCTGATGTTAACCCCTACTAAAATTTAATTGGCTGTGAGATGGACGAAGAGCCTGCAGATTCTTGCTCGGAGTGATTTGTGAAGTTTCATATCTTCCACATCGGGACTTGCAGAACTGAGCATGGTGCCACTGAGCCAAGGAGAAACACTCACTGTCTAAATGTGGAAAGTCAGCAACGGCGAATTTCTCGCGCTGCATCTGAAAACACCTTAACTATAGTGCACATATAAAGCCATCTGTCCCAGCAGGCCTGAGTTTTGTGGATGTTGTTTATCGCCATCAATCGTCAAATTAATAGTCCTGTTCCTGATGAGCAAACTGAACTCTCATAACTCTATAATTGTTGCTCTGACAATCCAACCAACATGCGTGCATCAAATTTGATGGTCGGGGCTGTAAAGAATCTCTGTGGCTTAAAGGTTATGATGTTTTAGAAAACTGTCCAATTTCTTCATCCTTGACCTGTTTGAAGTCAAAAGCACATAGTTTGACTAAAGTAGAATAAAATGCATTGCAGTGAGCAAACTCATTCTTATTGGACCAAATTCACAACTACTTCTTATGGTTCTCTGTACAATAATGCAGAAATGGCTTGGATTTTTATACCATTTTAAGGATAAACTGAAATATCCACCACTGTTTGTCTTTCCTGAAAGTCATGGTACATTTCAACAACACTGGACTAAAGCTATGTCCATGTCCTCTTCTTGTCTTCTGTAATCGCATGCCAGCACTTGTCAGAGGTCAAAGTGTCGTCTCGTGAACTGGAGATTGGAGACTGAACTCTGCGCGTTTCTGTGTGGTGCTGCTAGATGTGGTTAATGGTGTGGATAAATGGATACTGATGCTTTTCCCAACTAAGCCGCTCACGGCCAAACGAGTCCCCTGACAGCGAAAGAACGAACCCGAGAAGGACAGAAAGAAAGAAAGAAAGAAAGAAAGAAAGAAAGAGCACAAATAAACACAACTGCCTTTAATCTCCCTCTGTCAATTTCACCCGTCTTCTTCAATGAGAATGAATCAAAAAAATATTTTTGATTGAAGGATATTTAGTTCGCCCTTGACTCCTGCTGCTCTTTTTTCCTCACTACCCTTCATCTGCTTTCCTGGACAATCATCAATTTATTGGCCTGGCAGCAAGAAAATCACCCAAATGGAAAACTAAATGCATTTCACTTTGATCTCTTTGATGAAACGCAAAGGAAGTTCCTCGCATATATGTATTTTGATTGATTGATTTTTCCATTAGTGAGCTAAATGTCATGTCTTTTTCATATGGAAATAAACATGACATTTTCAAACACACAAGGGGGTGTGTTTGCTTTCAACCGGTCGTTTGATTTGTCCAGTATCTCTAAAAATAGTTCCATGTACTTTATATCGCTTAAATAACAAGCAGTTGCCAGGTGGATGACGTTGTTTGCTGTTTCTCGACTCATCCGTCATTTGAGCGCTCGTTTGTTTACTCTGTGTGCGGTGGTGGAGGAGTAAAGTACATGTACAAATACCACAATGTAGAAATACTCCTAGAAACCTCAAAATCATTATAAATAAATATTTATTAAGATAATTAAAAGGACAAGTAGCAAATCATCACAGGCTGGAACCAAAAGTTTTTGATTTAAAAATGACTTAAATGATTATCAAAATATGTTTTCTGTCAATTAACCTATCGATTAATTATCCAGTCGTTTCAGCTTCTCTTGTAAATGTTTTTGTGTAGTTTCATCCATAATAAAGCATCATATTTTTATAAGCTCTTCATATGTTTTGTATGGAAAATGAATGAAGAGATTATAACTAATAACTAAAGCTGTCACATAATTGTAATGGAATAAAAAGTATTTCCCTTTGATATGTAGTAGAAATGAAAAGAAAATACTCAAGTAAAGTACAGGTAGCCTGCCTCAAAAAGTGCAGTACTTGAGTAAATGTACTTTACTGATGGTATAAAACTAATGCTGTGTGAGCTTGTTTTTTAAAAAAGGGGAAAGTCTTGCGTCAATGTCCGAAGTCCAAACAGGGACACGACACGCTCCTGTCATGAACGCGCCACAGAAACTGACAGCTCATCTCGAAGCAACGCCGGCCCTCAGATGTTAGTCAACCACTGCCATGGAAAACGCCCACCTAGAGGCCTGAAGCTTAGTCACAAATGCATCCAAAAACTGCATCCTCTTTTGGAAGAGACGGCAAAAAAGCTGCATCATGAGAGCTTCCTCTGCACAAATGTCCGACTGGAGAAATAAATCGTAAATAAATAAATCATTTTCCACTTTCTGTAGGATATTATTTGATCATAAAAAAGAGAAGCAGAAAATCATAAATCATGTTACTGCAGAAAGCTGAGAATAACCAACCCACTTGGTGCACGTGAACACACCAGTGTATTGATCTGAATCAAGGACGTCACACTCAAAGGTGAACAGGAGGACCCCGATCAGTAAAGCATGTTCGATTTTAAAGGTCACATATTGTGCAAAATACACTATGTAATGGTTTTGATGGAGGATATGTGTCCCGGGTGTGTCTGAACGATGGACAGAAAGTTCAGCAGATCTGTATTCAAGTAATTTAAGACATTTATCAACCTGTATTGGTGATGAAGGAAGTGGTTTGTGGCTGCAACAGTCAAAAATACAACACTGTTTTTTTTTTTTACAACAGGACAATAATTAAAGTAATTAAAGCAAAGATTCAAGTGAGACATCAACTAAACATGCACTTTTCTCTGACGTTTCATGACAGTCAAAGTCTTAGCGAACACAGCTCCAGGGTTAAAGACGAGGAGATGAAAAACGGAAAGATTGGACATCGTCAGTTATGCCTTCCATCCCTGTCCTGTAATTGATCAAAGCAACCCTTTCGCCTCCAGGCAGGAAGTATTGTTAATCCTGCCTTCCTGCCTCAACACTTGTCACTCATCCTGATGAGTTTAAGATGACATCTCGCCCGAGGCTGAGGTGATCAGCATCCATGAAGATGCGGCAGCGGCAGAAGCAGGAGGAGCAGATGGTGAAAATTACAACATCTGCAGTGCAACGTCGAGTCCTAGATTTTAATTGGGCCTTCACTGTGGCACATTGAGTTTTGACTCTTTGGTTCTTATTACTGTCTGCCATTAATGTGAATCCATGTTCACATGCATGAGATGTATACATCTCTTCGCACCAGGGGCATCAAGTTAAATCTGTCTTACACTAAAGCCTACTTACATTTTATTAGTGTGGAAAAGTTGCATATTAAGGCTTTGATTTAAAAATAAATAATGCTACAGTGAAACCGCACTAACTCTTTGTCTCACACTGCTTCTTTGTGCATCTTGTCCACACACACACACACACACACACACGCATTTAAACATAGCATTTTCAGCTCTGTGAGATAAAGCAGCTCTTTCACACTGAACCTGAACTTAAACAAGAGGGCTGACAATTAAAAAACAAGACCAGCTCCTGCCTTCCTGTTGGTCTCTTCTGTCTGGAGACAACAGCTCCTCCCATCCTGCGCCTTTATCGCTGGCTGTCCACCAATATGACACAACCCTTTATATCTCTTCAATAATCAACTTTAAATGGCCACTGCAGCCCTCTCATTAAGGCACATGACCGGTTTCACTTTACAGCTGAATTAGCACACACACAAAGACGGAAAGTTCAGATTACAAGCTTTTACAATAGACACAAACACCAGGGTGTCTGGATGAGTCCCATCAAGGCCGCCCTCCCACGTTGCACCTCAGTTCACTCTCCATCTGCAGTCACTTTTTTCTTCTCTTAGCTGTTGTCTCCTTCCTGTCTCACTCTCAGTCTCTCAGCTGAAGTCGTCACACCTTATTGGCACGGCTCTAATGGTTAATTAACATTATTGGCAAAATGCCATCGCAGTTAATTAGTACAGTTAACTAACCAAATGGATAAACATCACACTAAATAGCGAAATAAAAAGGATACCTATGTTTTTTAATGTGTCAACCTTAGAAGACGTGATATCTCCTCAGCAAACATTTTATATGCACATATCTTCTGTAATCTGAGCCAGAATCATAAAACAGCAGATTTGTCAGAAAGTTGCAGGGGTTTGAATCCATTTCACAACCTTCAGCTATCAAACCTATTTTGATGCTGAGGCAATATTTGATAAGTGATTCAGGAGATCAGATTTAATGAATTCACACCACCTCATGTCCCCGCTTGACCTCGAGATGCCAGTGACGAGCCCCCTGTGCCTGCAGTCATGTTTCCCCTCATCTCCATCTGTTGCTGCTTTTCCTGTGGCAACTTTACGAATTAAGCCCATTTCTGCTTTTAGGCAAGTATCAGCAATGTAAGACACATTGATTTTTATGCATTTTTTTTGTTTTTGTGTAACACTGTTCTGTTTATTGACCCTAATGAACAGAGAGAATAGAGAATTCTTTTGTTGTCAGTGCATTCATGGATATCAAACAGCAAGTTCTGGGTGCATTCCTACATTCCTTGGTGCATTAAAGCCTGTTGGCCGATAAGTGGCCTGAAAACCTTGAGCAGGAATGTATGAATGTATGAAGTCACCCATATGAACATTCTTGTGGGCTCGTCAAGACACTAAGTACACAGAGACTTGCTCTCTCAAAGAGGAACTAAAGAGAAGTAAATTAATTTTTTTATGCCAGTAAGACCAATCAATAAACCAGCCAATCAATTAGTCAGTCACTCAATTAACCATTTAATCAGTCAACTTAATTAAGGATTTAATCAGCGGGTCAGTCAACGAGTCAACTGATCAATCAATCAATCAATCAATCAATCAGCCAGTGGATCCATTAGTCAGCCAGTCAACCAGCCGACCACTAAGTCCATCAACCAGTTAAACAGTCAGTGAACAAGTCACTTCGTGAGTCAACAAGTCAGCCAGTGTGTGGGTTAAACGAGTAGTCAACCAGTCAGTCAGTCAATTAACTATTTAATCAGTCTGTAAATTAGTGTTTTAAACATTTGGACTAGTCAACTCATCAACCAGTCACTCAGTTGATCAATAAGTCAGCCAGTCAGTGGGTTAATTAACCATTCAAACAGCCATTCAGTCAGGCAACTACAGCAGACAACAAGTCATCAGTCAGTCAGCCAAAAAACTAGTTGATCAATCAGCCTGTCTGTCAATCAAGGAGTCAGTCAGTCAACAAATCCAATCAGTCAGCCAACCATTTAATCAGTCAGTCAGTCAGGCTGTCAATCAGTCAGTCAGTCAAGCAGTGAACAATCAAAACCTTCATCAGTTACAGAAACAACAGGTTCTGGTGTAATCCTGTAATCTGACACTGATTGTGTTCTTCATTCCTTAATTTTCCTGAACCTGAATTTACCCTTCATTTACCTTTGACCACATGACATCGCACTCGCGCAACAAGTCAACAAGTCGTCCTTAATAATTGATGAAATTTCTATTTCACCGTAACAGTAACAAGGTGCATCATTATCTCCGCAGGCTCTTTTCCAGGCCCGACACATCTCGCTTCAATTTAGCACCAGCTTATCGTAAAATATATTATGTTTTCCTAAAGTTTGCTCACTGTGTGTGTTTCAAAAGGTGGAGAGAGCCAGATTCCATTTTTTGTGAATTGTTGGGTTTTAGCTTTGTGAAAGGATCTAAAAAGTCGGGTTTGGAGGCGAAATGAGGTTGGTTGTCACACTGTAATTCCTTTGATTCTGATGTGCAAGTTGAAGCTTTGATGATTTTCTTAACCAACTGTGTTTCAGTAATCCTTTCATCATTTCAATAAAGACACTTATTCACATACTTTTCCTGTGGCTGTTTTCGTTTCTCCACCAAAATGTCATAATGGTTTAAAAATATCAATATTTTACTTAACTGTTAGAGAAAGGCAGAACAAACAACCTCATTGCTGAATTACTTGAACATTTACTTGTTTTGTAATAACTTATCTATTTTTCACTACAATAAATTGACTCCACATGATTTAAATGAGTAGGAAACCCCGTGATAATTGGTACAAAGTTGTAAAGGAAACAATATTATCAGAGCATAAAGTGATGATGCTGTAGACCCTGTATGTATAATGCGTGGATTAAAATGACATATTTTTAATGACAATGATATTAGTCCTCTGAGGGACAAAGGTGCTGGAAATGTGTCCTATACTTAAGTTTTCATGAACGCTGCTACATTTTTTATGAAGCAAATTCCATTAAATTAGCTCATTTTGTTTAATTAATAATTCATCTCTCTCTAGAGGTGCCAGAGTGCATCTATTGGCAAGGTTACATTTGAAATCAAAGGAAAAGACACACAGACATGAGAGTGCGTGGGAGCAACGTGTGTGTGTGTGTGTGTGTGTGTGTGTGTGTATTATGCATGCATTTTAGTGCAGGCCTATTATATGATCTGCTCTCACCAGAAAAGTGACATCCTTGGTCTTTTGTTTAAATGTTTCAAACACATATGCTGATGCCGTCATGACGAGGGGCTGCTTGTGATTGTGTGAACAACACAGACCAGTATCCTTGAGTCCATTGTGAACAATTCACACAGCATGATTTACATCCACTGCGAGGCGGAGAGTAATGGCGTGGAGCACTGGTGGACTAGATAAAACATTTCCAGTGGAGACAACCTGATGACGTGCCCTCTGTGGATGTTCTTCCAGTGGAGAAAACATGAGGCACTCCATGCTAGAAAATTAGCTGACCCCTTTTAAATGTTTAAGTAGTTAATAGTTCTCGCTGTGCGTTTTTAATACAGAGGTATAAGTCTGAGTTGCAAAATCTTCACCAGGGTTTGGAACTAACTCACCAGAAATGCGTTCAACTCTCTGCACACTGGTGCCTATTTCATTTTTTTTTTTTAAACCCCTGCTCCCATAGGTGCCAACTGGATATAGCAATGTGTGACAGCTGCCATACATTGGAATCATTAAAAACAAATAAATAAAAATAAGAAACAAATTTCACTTGTATCGTCTTCCTTCTGTAAATAAAGATATATATATATATATATATATATATAACGCACTGTGTTGGGGACTGTATTACGTATTCTATTACATTGCTAAACATCCTTTGGGGTGGGAAGAAAAATCCCAGACCATAACCACACTGTAGTTGCTATATGCAGATACTGTAGAAAGAGATTGACACAAAACATTTTATATGAAAAAATGTCATTGAACTTAATCCAGGTTTTTTTCCCCAATCATCCAATATTGATATTCTTGTCTGGCGGCTGTGTTGGAATGATGACTGTCTTCTTCCTGTTGGATGATCAACAGAAAAATAATCAACTATATGTGATAACGGGTTAAATGCTGAAATCATTATTCGAGGAAAAATGTCAAGTATTTAATGGTTCCAGCTTCCTTGTCTCACAGAAAGTAGTGTGACGTTGTAACCTAGTAAAAGATTATAGAGAGGTGGATGGTGGATAGTTCAACTTTATCATTATTTATCCAGGAGCATATCTTTCCTTAACCTCAACCAAGCGGCTTTAGCTGCCTTCGCGTTACTAAAATGGTCGTATGAATCACATCTTCAGGGTCATATGGATCGTTTTTCAAAGTCACTGACAACCACATTTAACATGACTTTCTTTAACCTTAACGTGCCAAGGAAGCATCTAATCTATATGCAACAGCTTCCCTTTTTCTTCCGTTTCAAGCCTGTAAAATAACCAAGAACTCCCTTTGAAATGAGACGTGTCTGTATCTGTGTGTTCCTGTCAAAGACGGAGAGAGGAAAAGACATCTGCAACAAGTGCTGTAGAATGAGAAGGAGCAGCGGGAGCAACACGAGTGCTCGCGCAGAATAAAGACGGAACGAGCCGATGCCATTGATTCCCATGCTTTTGACAGTTAATTACATTTCCTGACCCCTGACACCAAGCTGCGACCCAACCAGCCGATAAGTCGCTATCTATCACACATCTATCTATCGCCATGATTTACTTGGTTTGAAATAATGATTGGCCTACACAGACTTTTCAGATCAGCGCATAAGAAATCAGTCCTCATCCCTGAGGCTATATAAGATACTGATCTCTTGTCAGGCACCTTATGGATTCTCTCCTCTGGTCTCGACCTGAGGAATCAGTGATTTATTTTAATTAAATGCATGAACAGCGGCACAGCAGTTGTGTTTAGGTTAATCATGAGGCTTTTCTATGGTTAATTGAGCACAGATACACAAGGATCCATGCACCAGGTATGAGCCAATCAGGTGAGAGCACAAGCTAATAAGTAGGCTGGTGGGTCAGGTGTGGAGACTGCAGACACAAGTGAATCGAATCTGATGTTTTTCTCATATGTGACACAGATCTGTTTGTTTCTTGACATTGTGAATCGAATCAGATTTTTTCCAATTCCAATTTGGGCCACGTTCATACATGGTCCTAAATCAGATACAGGTCTGATTTATAGCAGAATTCACGCAACTTTTACGTCCCTTGAACCGAGTCTCTTGCTGTGACTCTTGTCGAGAGGCGATGATGTTGTCAAAAGCAGCAGCTCTGACACCCAGAAAGTTTGGATGAAATCTGTTTCTGTGAAGCTGTTCACGTCACGATCCCACCGCTCCTGTCTCTGACTTCACATCCACACACACACCTCCGTATAGCTACTGCGCCACAAGATTCCAGGATTTAAAACCTGGCTGCCTTTCACCTCGTCCTCGTTATCACCTGCTCATGAATTCACTGGTTTCCACTGCACATCAGCTTATGAAGGAATGCTGACTTCAGTGGCCTCCATGTTTGCTTCATATGACAGTGTGCTGCATGTGACATTGTTTGACGTGTTATCGTGTTTTTTTGCACACGCAGCTCAGGACTGTGACCAGTTGGAATTTGATGTCGGCCACATTTCAAAAATAATGTGAACAACCAGACAAAAAAATCTGAGCAATTATCCAAATTGAGCACTCAGGCTTGCAGTATGAACTTTCTATTGTTTGTCCATAAATAACTGAATCACTGGTTTAGCTCCAAGATAACTCCTGACCCAACTGGAGCCTTGCAGACCTCTCAGGTCAGCTGGTTCTGGTGGAACAAACAGCCAGAAGAGCACTTTCATATCCAACTTAAGACCCACTTGTTTGCTTTTAATTAGTCTTTTTAAAAAAAAATCAAATTAATTTATTATTTTGTCACATGGTTTTAATAAAATTTGCTTTGGCTGGCTTGCTTTTATTGCTTTATCGTGTGTTTCTTGTATTTTTTATTTTCGTCTGTGTTCTCCCTCTCTGTTGCCTTCGGTTATGAAATGTGCAATATAAGTAAATTTCCCTTGTTTTAGTTTTCTGAAGTGTTTTTTTTTTGTTTTGTCACTTTCTCACAGGTAGAAAACTGTGCTTCATCAGTGGGTGGTTGGTTTCCAGACTGTCTATCTCCTCCTGCTTTCTTTCCCTTTTCAGAATATTAATAAATGTTTTAATAAATAAAAATAATTTCGTGTTTAAGCCTTTTGTGTTAATTCATCTATATGTTGCATTAATACAAGAGAGGTGGAGTCTTGAGCTGCACCATCACAGCTTCCCTTCATCTCCACTGTGTTTTATCCCCAACATGTGGTTATGCAATGCTTCCATTGATGGTACACACATGCATGCTCACACACACATCCCACCACCTCATGTTGAGGGTTTGTGTCCCTCACAGGCTGATAAAAGCTCCGGCGCTCTTGGAGCTTGGAGCTTGGAGCGTCTCCAGACCGGGAGCGCACCGGCAGGAGGCGGATCTACCCGGACCTCAGCTGTGAGTCCTCACCCTCAGACCGGATAACGTTTACAAACCTCTCCTGTGTGTGTTGAAACATGCGGCGCATCCTCCACATGGGTTGACCGTGCACGCAGCACCGGGGCCGGATGCTCGCTGCAAACTTCGCTCCGGTTCAAACTTCCTGCCCGGTATGATCGTTTGCAACGTGAGCCTGAGCTGCGCGCACTGTCCCGGGGGAGGAGCCGGCGGCGCGGCGGCCGCGGACGCTCCCTCCCTGCCGCCTCCGACCCTGAGCCCGAGGGGGCACCTGGTGGTGGCCGTGTGTCTGGGCTTCATCGGCACCTTCGGCTTCCTCAGTAACTTCCTGGTGCTGGCGCTGTTCTGCCGGTACCGGGCTCTGCGGACCCCCATGAACCTGCTGCTGGTCAGCATCTCCGCCAGCGACCTGCTGGTCAGCGTCCTCGGGACCCCGTTCAGCTTCGCCGCCAGCACGCAGGGCCGCTGGCTGATCGGCCGAGCCGGCTGCGTGTGGTACGGCTTCATCAACGCGTGTCTGGGTGAGCAGCTGTCTGCACCGTGTCTGCCATGCCATGAGCAAATTGCTGATGTTTCCTCCTCCAACAGTTGGAAAGGAGATGCAATAGATGCTGCAAGTGTTCAGTTTAGGAAGTCAACACATCATCTCTGAATCTTGTAGAAAGTGTGGAAATCTTGTCTCCAGAATCTGGTACAAATCCAGCACCAAAAGTTGCAGCAGTTCATCAGAGCAAAAGAGCATCTGTCATGTTATTTAGTAAAGATGTAATGTTTCCTTCTGTTTTCTCCTCCAATAGTTGCAGCATCTTTTGCATCTCTTTTGGAGGTGCAATAGATGCTGCAAGTGAGAGCAGCATCTATTGCTCAAGTGTTCAATTTAGGAAATTGCTTTCTTTTTTTCAGCATGTTTTCTCTAAATCTTGCAGAAAGCGTGTCTCCAGAATCAGGCATATTTATCCAAAACGACCTAAAATGATTCCTCGAGGACTAAAAGTTGCAGCAGTCCATCAGTTTCTCATCTTCCAACATGAAAATGGACACAATTAATCAGTGTTTTCTAGTTGAGCTCCTTTGTAATGTGTTTGATTTGCTCTCCTATAACCTGTTTACATTAATGTATTTATTTATTGCTTTATCAGCTTAGAGCATGAAACATTGGTTTCATTGATTTGCTTGCAGTAACATGCAAAATACTGTTTTGCAAGTGTCTGTGTATAATTAAGACATCAACGTATTATCGCTAAATGTTGCTGAAAGTGTGACAATCTTCTCCAAAAATCTCCAAAATCATGCACAATTATCCAAAACAACCTAAAATGATTCCTCAAGCACCAAAAGTTGCAGCAATTCATCAGCGCCTCATCTTCAAACATGCAGTAACAGGCAAATTACTGTTTTGCCAATGTTTGTGTATAATCTTGGACATTTCCTTCTTTTTCTCAACATGTTAACTCTAAATAAGATAAGATATTCCTTCATTACATCTTGCAGAAGGTGTGAAAATCTTGTCTCCAGAATCTGGCACACATGATTCCTCAAGCACCAAAAGTTGCAGCAATTCATCAGTTCCTCGTCTTTAAGCATGAATTTAAACATGAAAATGGACAAAGCTCATCAGTGCTTTCAAGTTCAGCTCCCTTTATAATGTGTTTGATTTGCTCTCCTATAACATATTTACCTAATTTCTTGCTCTACCAGCTCACATGAGCATGAAAAAAATTCATTGCTTGCAGTAACATGCAAAATAGGACTCACTGAAAACATTTGATTAAAATCCCATTAACCCATCTCATTCTGCAGTTAATTTCAATTAAAATCCTATTAAGTGGTGAAGGTAATGTGCTGTTCGCCGCTGATTATGTTAAGCTGCAGCTATAAGCTTGCAAACTGAATTTCCTTCAGGGACATAAATAATATGATATGGTAATGTGTCATAATTCAGATTTTAGTCCCAGATGTAACTTTGAAGTGTTTGATGCAGAGGAGACGAACACTAAAAAAATCATAAAACATGGAAAAAGCATTTCTGATCGTGTTACATAATAAATTTGCTCTTGTTAGTCTCTTATCTTGATCCTCAGAGGTTGGTGTTCAAATGTGTTCAAGCAGGATGGTGGACAAGAGCTCTTCACCAGTGCTGGGTTCAAACCTGTGACCTTTCAGGTTTTGGGACACTCACTCTAATCACTGTCACGGTTTAATTAATGTCACCCTTCTGCTCGGAAACAGGATCCTAATTTTCTGAGCACTGGAGCAAAGACGACCAGAGGAGAGAGATGATGACTGGAGGTGCCTGTCAGCGTTTTCATGCCGTCACTGAATTTAGATGTTTTCTCTCTTTGTACTTAAGGGACTCTGTGACCGAGTGCAGATGTCAGTGAATAATCAGTCTGTACAGTTAACACTCAAGTACAGACGTCTCTTCTCCACATCTCTTCATCATCTATCTGCTTTTACTGTCTCTGGAGCGCTGCTCTAAAAGCTCTTGTTTCCTGTTTGGAGTCTTGACTTGCAGTAAGGTTGTTTTTAAATCAGGTGCTTTCTCTGTGGAGTCTGGACTTGAAGTACTGTGAGATGCAGTAAGGTGTTGTTGCTCCTAAGTCAGTTGTTTTCTCTTTGGAGTCTGGACTTGGAGTTAGATGTTGTTGCTCTTAAATCAGTTTTCTCTCTGGAGTCTCGACTGGCAACCATTTGACCTGGACTCTGTTTTTCTATCTTTTTCCCATTAAATTGAAGGATTCTGACTAAATCCTTCAATAACTCCACTATACAGCTCCTGACAGACTCAACAGCTTTCCAATACAATCCTGGATGCTACAAGCACATCTTTCAAAAAACTGACATTCACTCTGTAATGAGACATGCACAATTTATATCTTACTTGAAGTTTAAACAAAACCTGAAAACTTTTTGTGATGAATTTTGCACAGTGTTTCTCGGCGCTGCTTGTTAGAGCCGGCTGTGGAATAAACAAGCAATAACCAATAGGACCCAAACTGTACGTGAGAGGATCAAATACCTGAATGAGATGCTTTAGAGATTTAATTCTGGAGTGAGTTGGTCATTGGCTTTCTAAAACTACCAAGCGCAGAGATGGACGCCTGAGCATCAAAGATTTATGTGAGCTGTGAATGATTGATGACAGTTTGGTCAGAATTGATCAGATGGTGGAAAACAAGACCAAATGGAAAATTGTGCAGAAATAACTTAGAGCGTCAACTTATTTCACATTATATTCTGACTGATGGAAAGCAATGATAACAACAGTGCACAGATGTAAATGTCACTCAAGAAGAAGCTGAAACAATCAGTTGATTCATTCATTTGTCGAGCAACTATTTTGATTAATGATTGATTTGTGCAAAAATGCCCTTCTCTTTCTTTTGCTGCTTTTCTCTGTATAACATCATTGCAAGCTGCATATCTTTGGTCAGACAAAACAATCAATATGAAGACAATCTGAGCTCTGCAGAGTTCAAACAAGATTGTGTTTTAACAGGAACAACTGCCGCCCGAGGAAGAGATTTAGCTTGAATCGTATTATCTCTTTAGACTGCATATTTAGTTACAGCGTTGTTTTGTTAATTGCATTAAATTAGTGAAATTGCTGAGGAAATGTTGCTACAATTGCCCAGACTGCATCTGTGCTACGGTGCCATGTAGTTAGGGACTGTTAGGAAGTTTGTAATCAAGCCTCATCAGGTCACTAAGTGATATCTTCTGATCTTTATCTCGTCCTTTGATCATCTTATTATTCCAGTTATATACTGTATATTTGTGTGTTACCTGTCTTACCTGTCCAGTCTCATTAAGCATATACATTTATTACACTGCACAACCTGTACATTATTCATTTTATCACTGCTGTACTCGAGTCTACCTCAGTATTATATTTTAATTTAAACTTTAGTTTTATTTTATTTTAACTTTTGCACTATTTTATGACTTAAGTTTCTCTTTTCTCATTTACTCGGGTGATTTTCTTTGTATACATATTGTATGAGCCTTGTTGAAGGGAGCCTGAGAAGAAGAATTTCATTGCCAACAACTCCTTCAATGTAAGAGTTGTGTACATGACAAATAATGAACTTGAACCTAGTTGGAGAAAACAGGTTTCACTAATCCCCCTGCTGTCATCAGATTATGGCAAAGGGACAACATTAACCTGGTCACTTGCAGTCGGTGTTAAACTCACTCTTTGTTTGCTGGAAGTTGGCGTCATCATGGTGATATTTGGAGAAATGTGTTTTTGCAGTTGGATCTGAAGCAATAAAGGAGATGAAGAGAGGGAAACAAAGAGGTAGAAAGAGGACGAGGGTAATTCAGAGAAAGACAGGACGAGAGAGACAAAGGAAAAGAGTGGGATGACATGGAGGGAAAAGGCAAAAGCAGGAGACAGTGAAAGATGATTAGCTCCTGTGTTGACTCAGGCCTTAGACATTGGGTCATTTATTTTACCATAAATCTATTCCGCACCATTCCGGAGTTGGGCGAAGAAGAAACAGGCCTCAGGTGAAAAACCCATTAAAATGCATAGTGGAGAATTAAAGTGGGCCATGTTTGAATCAAAGCCAATGTTAGGGACTGATACGTTCCCCCCTGAATCCCCAGCAGGCTCAGAGTAGAGACTGTGCAATCATTAGAGGAAGTGAATGGAAAATCGGTCGCTGTTAGTAGAAGTTGCCTTGTTCCCGAGGTAGAGGACCATTCATATTACAGAAATCCACTAAACTGGACTGGAGAGATTTATTTATCCACGACCACGTAATCATTTTGTAATTTCAACACAGACTTTGTTTTGTTGTCCTGCAGGTGATAAATGGTTTGCCTCTGATCATCGACAGTGGCTTTAAAACATGCAAACATTAGATTAGACATAAAACAACAATAATGTGAAAACAATGATTATGTTGAAATCACTTATTGCAGTGATGACATAAGACAATAATTACATGATCACAAGAAGACAAAGCTGAAAAATTACTTGTTTTCCTTAATATTTCTTTGTAACTCAGTTTTAAGTAGCATATTACTAAATGTTTTAATAAAAAGAATCTGATGTGATTGAATCTTATTATTTTAACAGGGTATGCTAATGAAGTATCTGTTTGACGCAGGGAGTCCACATGATTTATCTTCCCATAGTGCATCAGTAATGAACAAAGAGAGCTCTTATTCCCTCTTAATCCACCTGCAAACACACACACACACACACACAAACACAAAAAATAATTTCCATTATTCTCCAGACTCTCACTCCTCTGTTCCTCTCAACACATTGTGTGCCCACAACTTCAGCCCCCCGTCTGCACCGAACACCCAGCGGTGTCGGCCAATCACAAACCTTCATTATGCATGGAGGTGCTGTGATTGTCTCTAATCAGAGTCTCTGTCCCTGGAAGACTCAGTGTAATTGAGGCAAAGTGCTCCTGGACCAGCACTTTAGCCTGTATGTGCTGATTAGCTCTGATTTAAGACCTGGTCACTTCAGCAACAATTTACTGCAACAGGACACATTGGTCGATTAAGCAATTAACATGGGGAACAAGGCTGCATGTGGCTGCTTCTGCCAGTTAAGTAATCTTTCAAGCAAAAATGTCAAATAACGATGAAAATTGGCTGCTTTTTCTCGTCTCACATGATAACAAAAATTGAAACGAAGCAAACGTGGACCAGAGGATTCAGATTTGTTTGCTGCAAATTGACGCAAACACACATCTGCATGAGTTGCTGTGCTTATTCTACATTTATTCTCCATAAACGTAGAGAGACAAGAGCAGAAAGCAGAGGGTCTGGAGGGAAATACAAGAGGTTTCTGTCAAGTTTGAAAATCAGTCTGTCTGTTAGCTGGTGACCAAGAAAATTTATTTCACTCAGCTGCTCCAAGAGGCTCAAAGTTTGAGAAGCTGCTCAAATACTGCCGAACTTACTTGATGTACTTTGAGCTCCTCTGCCACATTCATACTACAGTATTTCAGTATTTTATTACCACCTACTAAACACTTCTGTATTTCCCCTCCTCAGGCATCGTCTCCCTGATTTCCCTCGCCGTTCTGTCCTACGAGCGTTACTGCACCATGATGACGCCCACTATAGCCGACGGCAGGGAGTACCGCCCAGTGCTGGGAGGGATCTGTTTCTCCTGGATCTACTCTGTGGCCTGGAGCGTCCCTCCGCTGCTGGGCTGGAGCAGGTACGGGCCCGAGGGTCCCGGCACCACCTGCTCAGTGGACTGGAAGACCCAGACCCCGAACAACATCTCCTACATCGTCTGCCTGTTCACCTTCTGCCTGGTCCTGCCGTTCTGCGTCATCCTCTACTCCTACGGGAAGCTGCTGCACACCATCAGACAGGTGAGACTCCGCTAATGTGAATATTATAGAAGCGAAGACATAATGCTGAATTATGAGTTGAGAAAATGTCTATGAGCCAGAGCCTTTGAGATAAGACACCAGATAGCAAGTGTATTTTAAGTGCTTCAGATGCACACCAGCAGTGCACTCCCTTATCTGTGACCTTAACTCATCCAAGACTGTATCAGAAGTCTCAGGCCTGTCACAGTTACAAGAGTAACAGGAAGACAGAGGAAGGACCCAAATGCAGACGACCGCCCCCCCCAGATTCCACCGGACACGGCTGGTCTGTTTTTGAAGGAAGCCGCATTAAGCTTCACAGAGCAGATCGATCTGGGCAGGAAGTCAGAGACAGGAATGGCACAGAGCATCCGGACAATTTTCAAAATAAAACACCCTGTGCAGACTCTCGATCTTGTCACATCACTGAAAAGACTTTCTTCTCTGTGTCCATCTTTCTCTGTAGAAATGGAAACTGAAAGTGAAACTAGTTCTGGTTGGCATCATTTCCTTGTGTTACCTGTAGATGGTTCTGTTTTAAAGAAGACTTCCTTCCTTCCTTTCTTCATAATGTGTACTTAAATAAGTGTCTGAGTTTTAGCTGAACAGAAACTATTTAACTTTGTAGCTGACTTATCTGTGGTCGAAGCACAAAAATCAAGAAGACTAAACTCAAGACTAAACATAAGACAAACCTTTATTCATCCCTCAGTGGGGAAATTTGCAAATTTACAAAAACAGAAAGGTGAGGCAGACAAGAGAAGCAAAGCAAAGTAATACAGTAAAATAAAGTTAGCAATCTGGCAGTGAAAAAAGGAAGTGAACTGGTTTATGTCGTGAAGGTGGATTTGGGAATGAGTTGCAGGTGAGGAGGTGGTGGAGAAGCTCAGGTGACTGTCCGGCTGATGGGAAGTGGAAACAGGTGTGTGGATGGGTGTGGCAGTCAGGTGATGAGGAAAGGAGGCAAAGCCTGAGGTCCTGAGGCAGACAGCTGGAAGATCACAGGTTTGAGTTGAAGGATAGTATGTGTTCTGGGAGAAGTGAGTGAGCAGTGTGGAGGTCTGGGGATGAGAGAGTGGCAGGTGAAGAGATTGTGACACCAGCCAGTCTGAATGTTCTGAATATGAGTTCATACATTTCAATAACTTGAGTTTGAAGGCTGCGAAATGAAGCCAGCATTCACCTGATCTCACCAATCTCCAATCAGGTTGACATATCGACAAAGTAGCTTATCAAAGCTGCCGACACCAATTTTTTTCTTTCATCTTTGCTGCTTTACACTGTTGCTGACTCACAGGTCAAATGGTGAGATTTTTCTGAAGCCGTGTCCTGTTTGCCGAATATAATTTACACCTTGAGGCAAGAACAGTGGGCACAGACATGATCCAATATCTGGATGCCAGAATTTGAATCCTGATATTTCTGCTTAACTGGTAAAATATCCGCTCTGCTCCTGGCATGCATTCCTAAAAGTGAGTTGATGCTTATGAAAGCTTTGTTTCGGGTTTAATTTCTCTCTTTCTGTTTCTCCCCTCACTTGACTAGTTCAAACTTTGAAACATTTGTTTGAACAAAGCGAAGAGCAATAAAGGGACAGCGCATCCTCAACCTTGCTCGGACTCTTTGACAGCTTCCTCAAAGGGCAGAAGCTTTCCTTCTAAAAATCTCCCTCCAAGCAAATAACCGTTTGCTTTAAATGGTCAATTCCTTTGCACATCTCTGACTGAAGTGTTGCTTTTTTTTGCCATTTCTTCTCTGTTTGTGAAAGTGACAACTGGAGGGAGACAGTGAAGGCAGGGAGAGAGAGAGGGGACGACATTCAGCAAAGGGCCTCGGGCTTGAATCGAACTCAGGTCGTTGCAGTCAGTCGTGATACATGGCGCACGCTCCACCAGACGAGCTACGAGGTTTTACCCAAAGGATGCTGCTGATATCATATAAAGTTGTACGTGCATCACGATAATACACTGAAATAACAATGCAGGGGTTCGGGGTTGCAGTCAAACAAAGTTGAGAAAATCTGGTAGGTCAGAGGAAAGTTGGGACCCTCCGGTGGGAGTGGAGAGAATTTCAAAGTGACGAAGCTGAAATTTGTAGTTAAGGAGCGAGAGTGGAGCGCGGAGGTTTTGTCTACAGGCCGGTGTTAATGACAGGATTACAGACGACTGTCTTCATTACACTCTGCTGTGGCGCTTCATTAAACCTCGAGGCTGCGGACCTTCACACCCACTGTCAGCTAATCACAGGGGACAAAAATTCTCCATTTAGCTTTAACACATGTGCGTCAGCGTGGTGTACCAGGGCTGCAGCCACCACGACACCGAGAGCATACCTTCATATTGTTATTGGTAATGTGGGAGTTTTAATGACCTGAGGAGGAGATTATATTCTACAATTAAACGCAGATTATGCACAGCGGGTTTGGAAAGTTGATTATGATATTTTTTAGACTCGATATAACTTTTGCGCCGAAGGTTTTAAAAAAGCATTTGATCAAGTCGTGAGAGCAAAGTTATGTAATTGTTCATGTTGATAGATGACTGTGTGTCGGTGTGTTTGTGTGTGTGAGACTGTAGGTGGCAGATGTCTGAGCTGTCCTTGCAAGTGTGTCTACTTGTTTTTGCCTTTATCCTGATGAATTATCTCCTTTATGTTCACCTATCTGGCAGCTACATGCACACAGGGTGTATCTAAGAATTAGGCTCGCCTCGGTGATCGGTTGTGCGTCACATGTCGTCTCCTAACTTCGTGTGGGATGGTTAAATGTGTTTGTTCGTGGCCGTGAACCGCGCTCTCTCCGTGCCTGTGAGCCCTGGATGTTGATGTGTCGATGCTGTTTGCACAAGAATTTAATTTGCCACACCATTTGCTGGTTCATGTGCCATACCTCTGTGGGTTTCTGCAGTGCCTGCGAGCACACAGGACTTTTTCTGTGTTGCTTTTTGATGCAGGGTTTCGATTAAAGTGTGAATATGTTAAAATCACACAAATGCAATTGAATAGAAAGTATGAGATTGATTAAAATTATCGCAAAACAGTGCTCACAAGAGGAAGTGGAAAAGGAAGATTATACAGATGGTTGTTCCTTTCTTCTATTCTTAAGACAAAAGTACATCAGCTGTGTCAACACGTTTTAACGTATTAATCAGTTCATGGATGGCAAAGTCTGTCGGTCCACTACTTTGGGTCCAGACTGAAATATTCCAACAACAACAGATATTCATCATCTGCAGAGGATGAATCCTACTGCTCCTACTTAGTGACTCCTTGACTTATTATCTAGCGCCACCAGCAGGTTAAAGTTTTCACTTCTCCAATGCAATAGCTCATCTGTTAGATGTATTGGTACAAAATTTGGTTCAGACATTCATGGTTGCCAGAGGATGAATCCCACTGACTTCACTGACTTTGCCCGCAGCGCCACCATGAGGCTGACATTTGTGTTACGTGTCTATTGGATGGATTGATGAAAGTTGGTACAGATGTCTTCCTCAGGATGAATTGTATTCACATTGGTGATTCTCGCTTTTGATCTGGCACCATCATCAGGTCAAAATTTCTGTAGGACTTTAATTTTTTGACCAAATCCCATCCGATTTAGCTTTTGTTTTTTCTGCTCAATAGCAAGTTAGCTAACACGCTAACCCATGATTGCAAACTTACTGGCTTAACATCAGTAAGTCATTGTGAACATATTGGCGAGCCGAGCATTTTGCTCAAAGCTCTGCTGATAAGATCGGTGCCTCACAGAGCCACCGGCACTGATCAAAATTCATCCAATACACTGTTTTATTGCACTATTTTTAGGTTAATTTGTGATTTATGTCTGTGATAGATGGAGTAGAGTCCAAAATATAGTGAGAGTCCTGTTCAAATCACCTCAAGGGAAACATCTGTAAGTAACAAACACTGAAAACATTCATGTGACTCAACAATGATTATGAAAGAAAATACACTTAAGCAGCAGGTTCAACCAGCTGTGATGATTGTGTGAATTGCTTCTTGCAGTGCAGGAGAAGATTTGCTCCTGAGTTTAGTTTAATTCCTTATGCACGTCATGATTTCCCATCAGTCATCATGCCAGACACTGGAAATTAATTGTGAATGGGGCATTCTTCTCCATCACAGACTGAACCTGACCTTTACATAGGTGCTTTATTCCATGAATTCACATCTGCTGGAAGTCGTCATTAAACGGCTCTAAATAGAAGAGGAAAGTGAGAGAAAGTGACTCTTCTTCGGACTCGGTTATTTAGCTGATGATGCGTGTGAATTAATTAAACTGAGAAAAACATAGCCAGGTGTAGTGAGAAGTGTCTCAGCATCCTGCTTCCTGTCAGTGTCAGATTAACACGGGTGGCATGTATGTTGACGGATCCTCGTGGGCGTACAGAGGAAGAGATGGAGGAATAAACAGAGAGAAGGGATGGTTGAGAAAGAAGACGACCGTGGAAGAGTTATGGCTGTGATATTTTTTGGTTTATCAGGTTGGCAGCCAGACTCTTTTTCCCCTTGGTTTTTAACTGCAGAGCCAGATATGGTTGAAACCAAGTCACACCAGCCTCTCTATCCCTTTACAGAATTATTCAAGGTTAAGGTTCATGTGTGTGAGTTTGTGGATTTTGAGTCCAAGTCCTGAACCACACTGACCTCAGGATACATTTGTTTCCCTAAAAAACTGTGATCTGATTTCTCTGAAATGATCTAATAAAGTCGTGACCTGCAACTTCTGAAGCAGAAAGAACTTTCTAATGTTTATCTTCCACAAGCAAGTCACTTTTTTGCTTCATGGTATCTGGACCACAACATTTGCCAACTATTTATTAACATTTAAAACTTTACAAAAGTGTATAGATTCTTCTAAAACCCTTTATCAGTGACTTAACATTTATAATTATAACTTTTGTTGTTGGCTTCTTATAAATGTAGAGCCTTTATGAGTAACTTGTTAAAACTTATAGCTGCTGACTTGCTGGGTTAATCTGCTAAATGCTGAATGAACCAGTTTTGTCATTTCTTTTGACCGCATCAAATGAACTGAGCTGCTGAGAATAAACAAATTAATGCAGTATGCAGTTTTGGTGTCACATACTAATGACATTGAGGCAATGTTGGAAAAGCTGTTTGTGATTTCCTTGGTTGATAAAGCCCAATTTCTGCAGAGTTGCGCAGCCTGAAGGCAAACAGATAACTGTCTTTGTCTCATGTATTAGTTTTGCGTTTGCGAGCGTTTCATCTCGCTTGAAGCTGTATGAAGCACATTCCACAACGCAAAGAAATCACCGCTATTGGCGACTCCACTTCGGGTTATTAAACTATCATCCAAATTACCAAACTGATAAGGGACTCAACTCATCAAAACATGTTGCCAGAACCTGAAAACAAGAACCGTGCAGATAACAGCGCCGGTTAATGAAGTGATAACAATCATTTTCACAGCTTTGTTATGATGTGATGATTTTATAATCTAATGTTGCGTGAAGATCTTTGGCAAAATTGCTAATTAACGACAACCAAATACAAGTTTCTGTGGAGAAAGACAAGAGAAATTGCTCAAGGTGATCAAGATTTGTATCAGACAGCGGTGTATTTAATTTTGCTCCGTTGCTATATGCATGAGAGAGTGTGTGTGTTTGGGTTTGCATGTGTGTACTGTTGTCTCTCAGCAGCCCAGGTGTAAGGTTACCTGGGGGGAAGATAATCCTCTGCTTACACTGCATGCATTTTTCTCACTAGCAGGGCACACACACACACACACACACACACACACACACTTAAAGTCATTCCCAGAGATTTGCAGAATGTGATTAAATCTCCTTTGCGTATATATTGTATGTTGAAACCTGAGATACTGTGCAAGAGAAAGAATCTGAGGGAGGGGGTGAGTTTCAGACTTTGGCAGTTTTTCCTTTCCTTTATTTGTTTTTATTTGATATTCATAATCAATTTATTGTTATTAAAAAAATCTTACAGCACTTTGTTGAAAATATTTTAGCATTAATGTGCATCATGAGGTCTGAATGATATGATTTGTTTCCTTTTTCATATCACGCATATGATGTTAATGGCTCACACAGAAACCATGTTGAGAAAATACTCGATTCCATCAAACTTTGAACGGTCACATCAGGACACAGCTTTCATTTCTACTTTGGCTCAGCTGAGGGGGTTCAGACGCAGCTAATTACTGTCAAGTTTCTGACATCTTCATTGCCTTTAAAACTGACCCCCCCCCCCGTCCGTGTCCGTCCCTGTCCGTCCCTCTGGTTTAAAACTTCGCTGACTTCAGCAACAACAGTTACTTTTTCCGATCTTGCTCTCTCTCAGGTGTGTAGACGGGGCTCAGCAGTGTGTGTTTGTAAAACGAGAAAGAAGCTGCTTCATCTCTCTGACCGTCTTTGTACATAAAAATATGTTAAGTGATGTACTTGACCAAGAAAGGAAAAGAGAGCAAAGATATTGCACTGCCAGGATTTGCACTTTGTATGGATATTGAGTTATTTCTACTAATGCACCACAAGAGCTTTTGGGCTCCCTGAGAACATCAGCAAATATCAATCTCTGCCATGTTTGAGTGTCTCTGTGCAGCTCTGGGCTCCTCTGCCTCCTTGGTTAATTTAAGTGATAGACTTAAGATTCAGGGTGGACTTTCAGCCTCTGCTTCTGCACGGAAATGTACAAATTTCACCTCCTTTGTCCTTCCCTTCAGTATGATGGACAATCGGGCCGTAGACTTTCCACCTATGCATTTCTTTCTCCTGAAGCAGAGACTGATTTTCTAATTTGTTTTGTTTAGGACGACTGCACATGGAGACTGAATAGGAGATTTGCCCTTGGTAAAATTAGGGAACAGAAAGTTTTTACTTTTGAGAACTATTGTTAGAAACTGAAAAACCGTATATTGTATATAACATTATGCCTTAAGTCAGAAGATAAGTTTGGTGATGATAACTTGCAGGAATAGACAAACACTTTTGGAAACATATATTTGCACTCAGAGCCGGCCCAAGCCTCCATTGGGCCCTAAGCAAAATTTGATTTTGGGGCCCTCTATTTCTGCCAATAATATTAATTGTTGATCATTCACACACCTATTATAAACCCATTGTGGCTCTGGCAGTGTTGTTTACATTATCCTTTTGTCAGCCTAACATCTTTACACATTTAAGGGGGTGGCCCAGTTAATTACATAAATACCAATGCAATAATAATACAAATAATACCAATGAATGAATGATGAATGATGTCAAGGGTGCCACATATGATTGTTAATTTCAAAATGTAGCACATTCAGCTACAAGAGCAGCCTGGGGTTTATTTACACAACATTCCAAGTGATAAAGCAATTTATTTACTGTAGAAGTGTCATCTGGTTTATGATTTTTTGTTTCATAAAAGAAAAACTGCAACAGCAATGTGCAAGAATAATTTTTAGTTGAACAACAATAAAGTGCAACAACAAATAAAATCACTTCGATAAATGTAAAAAAAACAACACAGACAACAGACAGAATTGAGTACAGTACAGAGGGCCACTCAGCTGGGTCCACTGGCGAAGCTGGTGATGATCCATACTGTGTAGATGATGTTGTGATGGAAGTCGCTGAGGAAGTGACAAAAGAAAAACAATGACTTAAAAAAGAAGGACCTATAAAGCCATTAAATTACAGTCCTGGACTGAATTATTAATCTCTGAATGTTCTACATTACAATGAGCAATTATAAAGGATGTTTTGCTGTTAACTTACCGGGTAGATCAGTGGGGGTTGCAGACCCATTGCTGTTTGCTGCTGTTTGCATACCACTCCCCATTCACCCATTACCGTTTGCAGGCCACTCCCCATTATCAGACCACTCCTCATTGCCCCATTGCTGTTTGCAGACCACTCCCCATTGCCGTTTGCAGATCACTCCTCATTTGCAGACCACTCCCCACTGACCCATTGCCATTTGCAGACCATTCCCCATTGACATATTTCCATTTGCATATCACTCCCCGTTTGCAGACCACTCCTTATTGACCCATTGCTGTTTGCATACCACTCCTCATTGACCCATCCATTTGCAGACCACTCCTCATTGACCCATTTCCATTTGCAGACCACTCCTCATTTGCAAACAACTCCCCACTGTTGTTTGCATTCCACTCCCCGTTGACCCATTGCCGTTTGCAGATCACTCCCCATTTGCAGACCACTCCCCACTGACCCATTTCTGTTTGCAGACCACTCCCCGTTTGCATACGACTCCCCATTTACCCATTGCCATTTGCAGAACACTCCATTTGCAAACCACTCCCCACTGCTGTTTGCAGACCACTGCCCATTGACCCATTGCCATTTTCAGACCACTCCTCAATTGCATGCCACTCTCCATTTGCATACCACTCCCCATTGCCTCAAATCTCCCATTGTTGTTTGCAGATCACTCCCCGTTTGCTGACCACTCCTCATTGACCCACTGGCATTTGTAGACCACTACTCATTTGCATACCACTCCCTGCTGTTTGCACTGCTGTTTGCAGACCAAATCCCCCACTGTTTGCAGACCACTCCCCATTGCCCCAAGTCCCCCCCCACTGCCGTTTGCAGACCGCGCCCCCCGTTTTGCAGACCACGCCCCACTCCCGTGCCCCAAATCCCCCACTGCCGTTTGCAGACCACGCCCCGTTGCCCCAAATCCCCCACTGCCGTTTGCAGACCACGCCCCGTTGCCCCAAATCCCCCACTGCCGTTTGCAGACCACGCCCCGTTGCCCCAAATCCCCCACTGCCGTTTGCAGACCACGCCCCGTTGCCCCAAATCCCCCACTGCCGTTGGGAGTGAGAGAGATAGATAGATACAGAGAGAGACAGAGAGTGAGAGAGACTGACAGAGCGAGAGAGGCTGAGAGAGGGAGGGAAAGAGAGACATAAGATAAAATAAACCTTTATTCGTCCCACAGTGGCAAAATTCACAGAGACAGAGAGAAAGAGAGAGAGGGAAAGAGAGACTGAGAGAGAAAGAGAGACAGAGAGAGAGCGAAAGAGAGACAGACAGAGAGAGAAAGAGAGACAGAGAGAGAGAGAAAGAGAGACAGACAGAGCGAGAGAGAGACAGACAGAGCGAGAGAGAGACTGACAGAGCGAGAGAGAGACAGTGAGACAGAGACAGAGAGGGAGACAGACAGAGAGAGGGAGGGAAAGAGAGACTGAAAGAGAAAGAGACTGAAAGACAGAGTGTGAAAAAGAGATACACAGAGAGAGACAAAGACAGAGACTGAGAGAGGGAGGAAAAAAGACTGAAAGAGGGAGACTGAAAGAGAGTGTGAGAGAGACAGACAGCAAAAGAGAAACTGACAGAGTGAGACAAAGACTGAAAGAGAGAGAGAGAGAGAATGAGAGAGAGACTGAAAGAGAATGTGAGAGAGACAGACAGCAAGAGAGAAACTGACAGAGTGAGACAGACTGAAAGAGAGAGACAGAGAGCGAGAGAGAGACAGAGAGTGAGAGGGAGGGAAAGAGAGACTGAAAGAGAAAGACTGAAAGAGAGATACACACAGAGAGAGACAAAGACAGAGAGCGGGAGAGAAAGAGAGACTGAAAGAGAGTGTGAGAGAGAGACAGAGAGCTGAGAGAGACAAAGACTGAAAGAGAGAGAGACAGAACAGAGACAGACAGAGAACGAGAGAGACTGAAAGAGAGAGAGACAGAGAGCGAGAGAGAGACTGAAAGAGAGAGAGACAGAGAGCGAGAGAGAGACTGAAAGAGAGAGACAGAGAGCGAGAGAGAGACAGAAAGAGACTGAGAGAGGGAAAGACTGAAAGAGAGACTGAAAGAGAGAGTGAGAAAGAGAAATACACAGAGAGAGAGAGACAAAGACAAAGACAGAGAGGGAGGAAAAAAAGAGACTGAAAGAGAGACTGAAAGAGAGAGACTGAAAGAGAGACTGAAAGAGAGTGTGAGAGAGAGACAGACAGCACGAGAGAAACTGACAGAGCGAGACAGAGACTGAAAGAGAGAGAGACTGACGGAACAGAGAGAGACAGAGAACGAGAGAGACTGAAAGAGAGAGAGACAGAGAGCGAGAGAGAGACTGACAGAGCGAGACAAAGACTGAAAGAGAGAGAGAGACTGACGGAACAGAGACAGACAGAGAACGAGAGAGACTGAAAGAGAGAGAGACAGAGAGCGAGAGAGAGACTGAAAGAGAGAGACAGAGAGCGAGAGAGAGACAGAAAGAGAGAGACAGAGACTGAGAGAGAGGGAGGGAAAGAGAGACTGAAAGAGAAAGACTGAAAGAGAGAGTGAGAAAGAGAAATACACAGAGAGAGAGAGAGAAAGACAAAGACAGAGAGGGAGGAAAAAAAGAGACTGAAAGAGAAAGACTGAAAGAGAGAGACTGAAAGAGAGAGACTGAAAGAGAGTGTGAGAGAGAGACAGACAGCACGAGAGAAACTGACAGAGCGAGACAGAGACTGAAAGAGAGAGAGACTGACGGAACAGAGAGAGACAGAGAACGAGACAGACTGAAAGAGAGAGAGACAGAGAGCGAGACTGAAAGAGAGACAAAGACAGAGAGCGAGAGACAGACTGAGAAGAGAGAGACTGAAAGAGAGCGAGAGAGAGAGAGAAGAGAGAGAGACAGAGACTGAGAGACAGAAAGAGAGGGAGAAGAGAGACTGAAAAAGAGAAAGACTGAAAGAGAGAGTGAGAAAGAGAAATACACAGAGAGAGAGAGACAAAGACAAAGACTGAGAGAGGGAGGAAAAAAAAAGACTGAAAGAGAAAGACTGAAAGAGAGAGACTGAAAGAGAAAGACTGAAAGAGAGAGACTGAAAGAGAGTGTGAGAGAGAGACAGACAGCACGAGAGAAACTGACAGAGCGAGACAGAGACTAAAAGAGAGAGAGACTGACGGAACAGAGAGACAGAACGAGAGAGACTGAAAGAGAGAGACAGAGAGCGAGAGAGAGACTGGCAGAAGAGAGAGAGACTGAAAGAGAGAG